>CM040191.1:19245000-19287500 GCA_022606455.1 Callitettix versicolor | reverse complement strand
ATAATAGCCGATATGAAGACACAATAGCTACATAACAGATGAGCCAACAGCATTATTTCACAGGTCACTGTTTTCTATAACAGATATGGAAAAATAGCAGTAGCAGTTTTCACACATAGCAATATTTCACAGATCGTATCATCTCTAAACCGAAAAATATTTGTCACCATAATATTTGTACAAATGTAAAGAGCAAGCGCGATTTTTTTTTTTTTTTTTTTTTTTTTTGAGAAGTGGGGAAGCGGGGCAGCGCGCACACAGACAAGAAATAAAAGGGCTTCTGTAACACTTCCCCGGGGAGGCACCAAGCGAGCGACAGAACAAACACATTTAATGAAAGAAAAGTTTCTCGCTCGGATAAACTGTGGACGTCAAAGCACAGATGATGTCCCGAACAACCACTTTTTGTACGCCATGAAATATAAATACCTTAAGGGTAGAATCATGTAAATAAAACAAACGGCGTTGAATGCACAATTTCAAGTAAAGCGCATGAAATTTTATTTATGTATCAATACAGTATTGATTAATTTTTGCAGATTTATAACGCTAATTGCGACGGTAAAATCAAATTTAAAAAAAAATGTAAAACCAAAAAATGTAGCGAGTTTTCAAATATTTGAAATGACCGCCATTTTTAAACCCAGTTTGAATCAAATCAAATTAACATTGCGAACGTAAGAGTGAAAAACACACACACACACACACACACACACACACACACACACACAATTGGAGAAATTGAAAGCGGATATATATCAATTCCTCTTTGTTTCGCGTTTTTCATGTATCCTTATCATAAAATAGATCAGTAATATATATATATATATATATATATATATATATATATATATATATATATTTCAAAATTCCGTATGATCCTATATGACCTAAAACTGATGCCGTAATAAATTACTGATAGCTGGTATTATAAAATACAAGAGGAGGCGTATATTATTCCGGCGAAGAGTTAGCCAACGAAGCGGGCAGGAGTGTCACCTAGTCTATACAAATTTTTACTTTGAATATAAAACAAGAAAAATGCGCAGGATAAGCTGTTTAACAGGCTAGCCTTGTCACGCAGAGAGGTGATTTCCACGTAACTACTACGTCCTGACTGTCCGTAAGTTTTATCTCGCCCTTTGCAGTTTCACACAAACTGCATAAACAATTAAAACTTTCCTCGCTTAAAACTAAATGTCCAGCAATAATTACATGTAACGACGCGTGTTTTTTGTCACCAAAATACAACTCAAAACGTACTTTTTCACTGTATCGTTTCTCTACAAAAGTTACTGCAATTGTTTGAAAAAAATATTTCATAATAAATTTCTACAATTATTTGGTAACGGACGTTCGAGAATATAAAAAGCTGATTATACTGAGGCGAAGCTTTTAATGTTAGCTTTGGTGAGAGGAGTGAATAGAAAAAAAGTGTCTGCCGAACGGAATAATGTAACGGAAATATGGAACGAACGAAAAAACGATTTATTTATGTTTTTTTATTTTATTTATGCGTATTATATGAAAAACTTTGTGTTGCTTTGGTTTCGGTATTTTTCCTTAGTTGAAGAACACGTGCACGTTGTAACCGTTTATAATATATTCGAAAATAATATAAACGTTTTTAATAATTGTTGTTAATATTGCTAGTTGTTAACAACATAATCTGAAACTTATTATAGCCAGTCAGCTGTTCCATGAAATCAACTGATCGTCACGAATTAATATAAAACAACTGATATTTTACTATAACTACAGTAAATAATATCTAAGCTAGGTTCACGTATTTATTTATTTAAACAAAACAAGATATTGGCAAACATATCTTCAAACTAAATGTATATTCAGCAAAGATATTATTAACAAAAGCTTCGTTTCTGTCGGTAACTCCCCGAGTTGTACACGTGTACTTTTTTTGTTTTAATTAATACTGATTTTTAAAACCAGTGACCAAGCGTTGATCTAATCTTCATAAATACAGAATTTAAATAAAAATTACCAAAAATGTTGGTTCGGAAGCCTTTTTTTCCTCCTACCCTCTGTTTAAAATGTGTTTCACCTCATCATAAATCTTCATGTAACAACAAAGATTTAGGAAAAGCTGATCAACGAATTTAGACTATTTTTTTTACTTCCGTCGATAGCATCCGAATGCAATTTTTAGGATTACAGAGAAATATAAGTTTTCTTTAGGTGATTACGGAGAAAACTGTTATCAGAACCGTAGAATAAATTTTGAGTTTCGATTTGAACACTTCTTTTTTACAAAAAAAAATTAGACTCGAAAAAGTCTTTTTTAACAACAAAAATAGTCCAGATATATGTGCAAACAAGACCTACATGCTAAATTACATCGACATTGTTCAATTAACTAGATTCAAGCGATGTGCTTGCCCTCGAACACACATATCTAAGTAAAAACCACCATTTTTTTACTCAACGGGACTGAACACGAAAATGATCTATATCTCACAACCTTAAATTTTCCACGAACTTTCTTTAAGCCTCATTCGGTGATAACAAAGCATTTGTAGCGCGTATTAAATAACATTAAATATTTAAAGTACAACAAAGAAAATTCAGTTTTTGTACGAAAATTTGAAAACGTTGCACTAGATTTTCTTTGTTATCGGGTACAGGAAGCTTTTAAGCTATTTATATTTAATGGCGTATAAAAAGAGGGTTGTTCGGGACATCACCTCTGCTTTGAGGTCCACAGTTTATCCGAGCGAGAAACTTTTCTTTCATTAAATGTATTTGTTCTGTCGCCCGCTTGGTGCCTCCCCGGGGAAGTGTTACAGAAGCCCTTTTATTGCTTGTCTGTGTGCGCGCTGCACCGCTTCCATACTTTTTCAACACACAGATAAAAACATGCACAGAATAAACATATTAAAACTACATTTTGTACGAACGAAAGTATTTCAATTAAGATTTCTTCGATTGTAGTAAAAACAGAATTTACGATTTTGCTAACAAAGTGTTACACTGAATTCAACAATGAATCTTCACGCGAAAATTTTAGCCAAACTGATGAATTAATTTAACCAAAAAGTAAAGACTTTTTTGAAGTGAATACTTCTGTACGCCCAGCACAGCAAATTTCGTGGTGCAGTGATCGAATTGACAGTAAAACACGTTCTTATGGTAATCGAAGTGAATACTTCTGTACGACCGGCACAGCAAATTGTGTGGTGCAGTGAATCGAAGTGACAGTAAAACACGTTCTTAAGGTAATCGAAGTGAATACTTCTGTATGCCCGTCACAGCAAATTTTGTGGTGCAGTGAAGTCGAATTGAGAGTTAAACTATTGAATTAATTTAGGTTCTTAAGGTAACTGAAGTGAATACTTCTTTACTTCTTCAATAAATTTGACGGCGGTCAGGGTTCATTTTCGTATTTCCAATTTAATATGTAAATTATAAAAGCTCGTCACATTATTATCCAATCGTTAAGGCATGATCAGCAGTTAAGAAGTAGAACTGTGTCAAACATTGCGAAATTTAATTACAAACTTCAAGTTAATTTATTCCATCGACTTCAATATTTTAAGTATTTCAAGTATATAAAAAATTTCCACCTGGAAACTAATTAATCTCAACAAGCAGCTGTCTCGCTGACATCATAAGAGCGAAGTTTTAACAATATTTGTTTAACTTAACATTTTAAATATATAATTTATCATAATTACATAAAGACTTTAATGCTGATTAAGATCGCGGAATTAGATTTCAAAAGTAATTATTGAAAACTCGCTTGCATCACGTCAGCGAGACAGCTGCGTGCCGCAAATATTTCATACAACGTACAGTAAAAAAATAATAGCGTGGCACGAAGCTCTATCGTTGACATGATAGAAAAAAATATCCACTGAAAGTACGAAAATGAACCCTGTACAAAATTCTTAATTTCAACGAATTTTAGAAGTTCAAATGATAATGTATGTACTTTTTAATACTGATTGCAATGTTGAATTCAGGTTTTCAGAAACACTTATGATAAAACATTTATACATTTTTAAAGAAATGAAATACTGCCATTTCGAAATTGTTGGACGAATATTGCTGGGAACATGTCCAAGCTATTACCGTAATCGATTTTTATATCTTGTTTGAATCCAATCGGATAAACATTGCGTATGTAAGAGTGCTAAAACACATACACAAACGCTCGCGCGCACACACGCGCACTCACAAAATATAAACGACCCTTCAAAAAGTGATCTAGAAGTCAGAATCTGGTTCGTTTCATGGTACCGAGTCTGGGTCTTACCATGATGACTGCTGAAATAGCTGAAAATCCAATTTAAATTTGCCAAAAGTAAAAAGAATAAAAACTACTGGTTTCACGTGTGGGAACAACGCCATAAACATTTCGTTCGAGACATTTCACAATTGGCATGTTCCCTACACACAGAAAGTATTTTCCTGTCTTGACTTCGTTACCTCGCCATTGTTATTTTGTATGAAAACAAAAACAAAAACTAAAGGAACGAACATTTCAAAACTTTCGAGCAATGAGGGAGAAACATTTTTTGTTTACAAAGAAGACAAAATCAAGCAGTAATTCACGAGTAACTCCAACGTCTTGGAAACTTAATTAAACTCACAAACTTCAAAAATTTTAAAAGTTTGATCTTTATTACAAAATTTGTTATAATTCCACCATTATGGAATTTTAACAAAAACTGTACAAGGCCTCGACTTAAACCCGTGTTCTAATATTGCTGAAACTGCACGTTTAACTTCAAATACTATTTAAATGCCCTAAAATTCAAAATATCACATTTATTACTAAAATAACACACAATTACGAAGGTATTCTTTTAATACAGGTATCTTCCATTCAAACATATTGGTAGATCAACTTGTACAATTAAAAATAAACTAAAAGATTTATCAAAACTATAATGGTAAAAAAATGTGATCAAGAGAAATGCAATATTATTACACCTGCAATTTTTAAAAATTTCAAATGGAAAATGAGAGGAGTCGTTAAATTTTTTGTGAGCGTGCGCACGTGTATATTAGCACTATCTCGGTCGGAATTTTAGTTTTGGACAAGTTAATTATCCAGTATCCGATTAATAGATTCAAAATGGCTGCCACTGTATGTTTAAAAAAATCATTACTTTTTTATCTTGCAAGTTTTTGAAAATCTGATTTCACTACCGAAATTAGCATTAAAATCTTCAAAAATTAGCAATTTAAACATTTATTTTAAATTGAAAATAAAAAGCGAACCTTATATCATTAAACCTTACATGGTTGAAAAAAAAATGTTTTCAAAATCTGTAAAATAACATAATGTAATCTTGAAAATTTTCTTCCATTTTTTTTTTTTTTTGTGTTTAACGTCCGACTATTGTGCACACTTGGGCTAATACAGACGATGGGATAATTTATAGCGTATGAAAATGTCAAGCCCTCGCCGAAAATCGAACCCGGGTCCTCGGGGTGAAAGCCTATCAACTATCGGGGTACGCTATCAACTAGGCTACCGAGGCGGCTAACAAAATTTTGGGGAGGACCGAAGCTACTAGGTGTCACATGGGACAACTCAAGTCAAACTATTAAATTCTCTTCCATCACGTCAGTGCAGCGATTACTTATAATGTAAATGTAGCCTATAATATTACTCAGTCTCTCATCGTTCTAGAGAATATTGAGCAGTTGACCACCGACGTAGTTCGAAAATACTGAACAGTCGACCGCAGACGTATCTCGAGTATATTTAGCCCCTTAATCCTTATGCTCAAGAATATTTAGCCCCTTAATTCTTGCGCTCAAGAATACAGAGCGCCTTAATTCTTATCCTCAAAAATATTGAGCATCCGTATCCTTGCGATCGAGAATATTGACCATCCGTATATTTACGCTAGAGAATATTGAGCATCCGTATCCTTAAGCTCGAGACTATTGAGCATCCGTACCCTTACGCTCGAGAATATTGAGCATCCGTATCCTTACGCTCGAGAATATTGATCATCCGTATCCTTACGCTCGAGAATATTGAGCATCCGTAGCCTTAGGCTCGAGAATATTAGGCATTCGTATCCTTACGCTCGAGAATATTGGGCATCCGTATCCTTATCCTCGAGAATATTAAGCATCCGTATCCTTACTCTCAAGAATAGTTAGCATCCGTATCCTTACGCTCTTTTATTTAGAATATTTATCCCTTTAATCCTTACGTTCAAGAATACTGAGCTTCTTAATCCTTACCCTCGAGAAAATTGAGCATCCTTATCCTTGCAATCGATAATACTGAATACCTGAATCCTTACGCTCAAGAACAGTTAGCATCCGTATCCTTACGCTCTTTTATTTAGAATATTTAGCCCTTTAATCCTTACGTTCAAGAATACTGAGCGCCTTAATCCTTACCCTCGAGAAAATTGAGCATCCTTATCCTTGCAATCGAGAATACTGAATACCTGAATCCTTACACTCGAGAATATTGAGCATTCGTATCTTTACGCTCGCAAATATTGAGCATCCGTATCCTTACGCTCGAGAATATTAAATACCCGAATCCTTACACTCGAGAATATTGAAATACCCGAATCCTTACGCTCGAGAATATTGAAATACCCGAATCCTTAAGCTAGAGAATGTTGAATACTCGAATCCTTATACTCGAGAATATTGAACACTCGAATCTTTACTCCAGAGAATACGACAAACCAGAATTTTGCTTAAATAAAGTGCGCGGTTATTGGCGGATGCTTACTGGATCCTACTTGAAATAGCTCACGTAGTTAACATAATCCA
This sequence comes from Callitettix versicolor, assembly GCA_022606455.1. Taxonomy (NCBI): domain Eukaryota; kingdom Metazoa; phylum Arthropoda; class Insecta; order Hemiptera; family Cercopidae; genus Callitettix; species Callitettix versicolor. The sequence goes on along the minus strand of CM040191.1, from coordinate 19,280,726 downwards.
TTTTGCTCAAAACATTAACACCGCAGTTATTTTAGACTCCACTGGCGATGATGACTTATGTGGCAGAATAGAATCATCTAATTATTTTGTTAAAGTTTCCACTTATAACTGAGCCAAAAACTTTTCCCTGGAGCAAAGTCTTTAAAACAGACGGATAGAACGCGTTCCGGAAGCGTTACATAACAACTCGTTAAGTACAAAAAAAAATTCCTCCGAAATAACTTTCACTAGAACACTTCTTTAAAGCTTTTAATATTGAATAATTTGTTTATATTCTATAAACAAAAGAAACGTAATTTAATAATGAATCGCATGAAAAAGCACTCTTCAAAGTTGGGAACTTTCCAAAGCACGTAATAAACTTATACAGGTTTATAACGACCCTCGCTCGCCTTGGCTACACGTAAAACGTTTCCGGGCGTATACTTCCGGCACCGGGTTGCGTTATTTGGAAAAAAAATGTTAAAACTGACGTTTAAAAATGTCTAAACTTTTGCTATACCATTATAGTAAGACCAAGGCCCGGGACCACCAAATGTGTGACGAGCCTGACCTCTAGATCACATTTTGAGGAATATTTAAAATTCATATATAATTTCGTGTGTGCGCACGCACGCGTGTGTAAATCTCAGGTCCGATTTAGTGCAAACTTATCACATCGATTCTGGTAATAGTTTGACAAATTAGTGACACTGCAGTGAACCGTTCAGTTACCATGTAATTATAGAGCTCGGTGGTCGAAGTAGTTAAGACACCGGTCAGTCTGCTATCTTCGTCCTGTGCACTCGCTAGTCATAGGTGCGTGACTGCAGTTACAGCGGTAAAAGCCGTTTACCCCTTTTTACCGAAGTCGACATTAAGCAACAAAATTCGTTTTGAAAATATGAATTTACCACCAAATCGTCATTACAATCTACTTTTATAAGCATTTTAAATTTTGTAATTCCGCTGAGAATAAGAACAGGAATCGAACGGAATTTAATCTTTTTATTAAATTTATTATTAATGGTACGCAAATCTTCGCGAATCAATAATTAAGGTATTTGTTTACTCAATGCTAATGTCCCCAGTTGTTAAATTTTTAAACAAATCGCTTCCATTACGTCAACGGGACAGCTGCGTGCCACAACTACATTACGATAAATAGAGTATTTTAATTGCAAATTTGAATTTATATAATCAAAACGTCATTTACTATAACATAATAAGTACTAAAATATTTTGCATGTTTCTAAGAAGGAATACGGAATCGATAAATTGTATACATACTTCGAAAATTTCAAGAACTATATACGAAATTATTCCAAATTAATCTTCTATCTATATTACTAATATACCACTTCAAAAATCACGACTTAAAAACAGCGTCAATCAAATTAATATAATACTATTGCTTACAGAAGATCCTAATAATCCCTTTAGGAAAAGTTTAATGTTGGGAAGAACACCACCCAAAAATAACGCCCCTTTGAAACAGAAGGAAGCAAAAAATGAACACTCACTAGAAAGGAGTAAAGATGCCGAAAAAACTGACAAACTAGAAGAAGAAAATAAAGTACTCAGAAAAAGGCTAGGTGAAGTAGAGGTGCTAATAAATCAATTAAAAGAAGAAGTTTTAAATCTGAAAACAGAAAATAGTACTCTAAAGAACTTGCAGGTGGCAGGTAAAAATAAAGAAAACAAAACCCCACTGACGACTAGAGTTGATGAGTACTATACTGATGAAGAGGACCTCGCTAAGGAAACTGAATGGATAAGAAATAAAAAAACTTCAAGAAAAATGAAAAAAAGGAAAGCTGAAAGTTCTCCAGAAGGTGAAAACCCCGATGATATACCAAACACTAGGAAAATAGTGCAGAAGCAAGCTTTGGTGCAAAAGACAAGCCACCTCCACCAATAAATATTGTTGGTGTTAAGGATTTTGCATCAGTGAAAAAGTTACTAAATATGGATAAAGTAAGCAAATTAGTTTCCCTCAATAGTGATGTGTGGAAAATCAATACACTAGACTCTGATGCCTATAGAGCTCTGACAACAAAATTAAATGAAGAAGGCACTCAATGGTACACATATGAAGACAAAAAAGACAGGCCCATCAAGGTAATGGCTAGGGGTTTACACCATACTTGTACTAAAGATGAAATAATCGAGGAAATAACGCATAAGGCAGGGTTAAAAATATTAGATGCTGTCAACATTATCAAAAGAAAAAAAAGTAGAAAAAGATGGACAAGAAACAATTTGTAAAAGAGGGCTTCCATTATACATGCTCACATTTGATAATAAAGAAGATGTGGGGGAAAATATATAATATCAAATCTATCCTTCATATGAGTGTCAAGATTGAGCCACTAAGGAAAACAACGAACTTGATACCACAATGTAAAAATTGTCAAGGATTTAATCATACAATGAAGTACTGCCATAGAGAATCCAGATGTGTAAAATGTACAGGCAAACATGCAACTTACCAGTGCACAACAAATAAAAATGTTCCACCAAAATGTGTAAATTGTGGAGGGGAACATCCTGCTAATTATCGTGGGTGTGAAGTTGCAAAGGAATTGCAAAAATCCGGAATAAAACTAGTAATCCTCAGCAAAGATTTCAAAAGAAGAGGAAAAAGTATGACTTTATCGCGGATGATTAAAAGACCTGAGGAAAATAATAAGGACGAAAACAGGAGATTATACTCACAAGTGGTTCAGACTAGGCCTATTGAGGTTAAAAACGCAGAGAAAAATAATGTATTAGAAAAAATACTAAGGAGGCTGGAGGATATAGAAAAACGATTGGAAGCTAATGATAAGAAATTTGAGGAAGTATCCACAAACCTAGCAGATATTAACAGCTATTTTAAATGAAATAAATAAAACCTTCAGGATAGCAACCTGGAACGCAAATGGATTGTTACAACATATTCAGGAACTAGAAGTATTTTTGAATTCTGAAAAAATTGATATATGCTTAATATCTGAAAGTCATTTTACGAAATCATCATATGTCAGAGTACGTGGCTATTGCTGCTATTCTGCTGTTCATCCAGCAGATAAGGCAAGAGGGGGATCAGTATTACTTGTGAAGGATAACTTGCAACATTTTGAGGTCTTAAAATTGAAGAAGAATCTTTCCAGGTTATAGCCATCAGGATTCAAACTAATAAGTACAAAGAATATAACATTGGTGCTATATACTGTCCACCAAAATACAATTTAAAACAAGAGGATTTTGTGCAACTGTTTGAAAAACTGGGCAGCAATTATGTTGTTGGAGGCGACTTCAACGCTAAACATACATATTGGGGGTCAAGATTAATTAATCCTAAAGGAAAAGAATTATTAGCAGCAGGAACAGCACTAGGATGTGACTTTCACTCTGGGGTAGACCTACTTACTGGCCGACAGATACTAATAAGATACCTGATATTATAGATTTCTTTGTAACAAAAGGAATTTCAGAAAATTACATTTACGTAGAAGACATTGAGAGTCTCTCCTCAGATCATACACCAGTTCTAATGACAATCAGTGAATTTATAATTACAAACAAGGCATCAGCACCGACATTGACAAATGCTCGAACTAACTGGCCCCGGTTTAGCAGCCTGGTGGAAGAAGATATAAATTTAAATGTACCAATTAAAAATCCAATTCAGCTGGAAGAAGAACTAGACAGATTTACTGAAATTATACAACGTGCTGCCTGGAGGAGTACTCCTGTAAAACACAAACAAAGTTGTAAAGAAATCAATTACCCAGTTGAGCTAAGAGACTTGATAAAAGAAAAAAGAAGGACAAGAAAATATTGGCAAATGAATCGGTTTCCAGAGACAAAAACAATGCTAAATAAGTTGTGTAACAAAATTAAATCCTTTATAAGAGAACTTAAGAATGACACAATTAACAGATTCTTAGAAGAGTTATCCTCACAAAAGGACGAGAGTATTCTCTTTGGAAGGCCACAAAGGGAATTAAAAGACCTAAAACACAAGATTATCCAATTAGAAATGAGGACGGTACTTGGGCTAGAAGTGCTCAGCAAAAAGCTAATCTCTTCGCAAAATATTTAGAAGAAATATTTCTTCCACTGCCAAGGCAAACGTGCGAAGAAAGCATACCTCTGATAGAAAAACAGGATAATGTAAAAATAACTCCGGTGACACTTCAAGAATTAAAAAATGAAATTAATAAGTTAAAATCAAAGAAAGCTCCTGGATTTGATCTAGTTACTGGTATGATAGTTAAATCTCTACCAGAGAAAGGACTTAGGAAGTTACTTTACCTAATCAATGCAGCTTTAAGATTGAAGTATATTCCTCTTCAATGGAAGACAGCTGAAGTTATTATGATATTGAAACCAGGCAAACAACCAAATGATAAGACGTCATATAGGCCAATTTCGTTATTACCAACGATTTCCAAGTTATTTGAAAAGCTGTTGCTAAAAAGACTAAGGCCCATCATTGAAAACAGGAAACTTATCCCAGAACATCAATTTGGTTTCAGACGAAGGCATTCTACATTAGACCAAGTTCATAGGATCACAAATATTATAGAAAATTCTTTTGAGAAAAAAAAGTTTGTGCAAGTATATTTTTGGATGTAGCGAAAGCCTTCGATAAGGTATGGCATGAGGGCCTAATTTGGAAGCTGCAGAGAGATCTACCAAAACAATATTATGAAATTCTAAAGTCATATTTAACTGGTAGACATTTTCGAGTGAAATACGAAGGAGAATACTCGGAATTGAAGAAAATATCAGCTGGGGTTCCACAGGGTAGCGTTTTGGGACCTGTGCTTTACTTGCTGTACACAAGTGACCTTCCTACTGCAGATGATACAACCACTGGTACGTTCGCAGATGATACTGCAATCTTAGCTACGGGTAAGAAAATTGAAGAAGCTGTGATGAAGCTTCAACGAGCTACAGATGAGGTGTGCAAATGGACCAAAAAATGGCGCATTAGCCTGAACGAAACCAAGTCAGTGAATGTAAATTTTACAAATCTTAAGATAGATCATTCCATCCCAATTACAATAAATTCTATACCAATTCCCCAAGCTAACTCTGCTAAATATCTGGGAATGACCTTGGATGTGAAACTAAAATGGAAGGAACACGTAAAAAAGAAAAAGCAAGAATTGAATTTTAAATTTAGAAAATTGTATTGGCTAATTGGAAGACAATCCAAACTGTCAATTCATAATAAGTTATTAATATATAAACAGGTTTTAAAGCCAGTGTGGAACTATGGAATACAGTTGTGGGGCTGTACAAATAAGACGAATATTAATACAATTCAAGTTTTTCAAAATAAGGTACTTCGAAGCATTGTTGACGCACCATGGTATATACGAAATGACAACATTCATAGGGATTTGAATGTAGAGTTTGTCAGTGAAGAAATCAAAAAGCAAGCATTGAAGCATGGACACCGCATCTCACATCATGAATGCTCCGAGGTTCGGGGACTGATGGTTACACCTACGTCAGCTAGAAGACTGCAAAGAACTAAGCCTTCTGATTTGATTAGTAGAGAATAACCATTGGGTTATAACTCTAGATAAACGTACTATATTTACCGATTGTGTTCATAGAAATGTAAATTACTAGATGGGTTTCTGACTCAGTTGTAATATTAATAATAATAAAAAAAAAAAAAAAAAAAAAAAAAATTAATATAATCTCGTCACGGGATGGAAGCAAATTTCAAAAAGTATATTTTTTTAATGTTACCATTTTTAAAAATTCTGATTTCACCATTTCCATATATTAGCACTAAATTACTTTGAAAAATGAAAAATTATTACATTAATTTTAATTTCGTAAATAGAATTGATTTTAAAACTACTAATTTATGCAGTTTGAACGTTAAATTACCATGTTAAAAGAATTAAGACAAAAAATCTTACGTCAGCTAAAGACAGCCCACTTTTTATTTGAGTTATACAGAGTTATATATATTGTCCCGGATCTGGGTTAAGACCAATGATAACTGCTTATTTCCAATGAAAATTATAGTCAGAACGTACAAATATGACATTGACGGAACACATACCATTGCCCGCATTTAATTACAGTTTCCCCACATCTACTTTATTACTTCCGAACTGTAATAAAATATGATGAATGCTTCAGTTAATCCAGGACACCCTGGGACAAGGGGAAACAACAACTATATTTCAATGTCAGTCTAATCCGTCGATAGAATCAACTCTGCTGGGACTTCTATTGTCTGAAAACAAATAATGTCCCCATAGATTATTCTGTTAAAGCAGAATAAAATTTTTTTTAGGGACGACCAGGCGATTCTTTTGTGTTTGCGCGATAAATAGAGAATATAAAGCAATAATTTTTAGGGAATGTATAAATTATTATAAAATAACAATAATGATACAAAATTAAACGAATTATCTTAGTATGTATGTATGACCTTTTTTCTGTAAAGGATCTATCCATTTTGAAATAACGATGGAATACAAATTTCTGTTTCAGAAAAATCTACATGTAGATCTTTCGTTTCGAAAAATTTGTTGTAATTTGAAAAACGAACCACATTAGAGCCTACCTAAAAAAAATTTAATGTTAAAGACGATTCCAATTACTGCAATGAATAATTTGAGTTGTATAGAGCGATGTTTCATAAAAAGTAATTTTAAGTATGAATAAATATTTTATATTTAATTTGTTTTATTAAAAAAAAACAATTATTTACGTAATTCCTACAAATTGCAATTTCGTTTATGCGAACTTATTTTTGTAAATATTTACTGTTGACGCGTTTCGGAAGTCTGTCCCATCTTCATAAAATCACATCTTTGATTACGCCGTTACAACGAAATGGTGTAACACAAACGAATAAGTCTTACATACACGTAGTCATAAAATACATAACAAAACCGAACTACATAAGTTCAAACACCGCGAAATGAGATCACCATTGTTCACTTGGATCGACTACGTAAACGGGTCACACACACATACACACACGCACACACACACACACACACACACACACACACACACACACACACACACACACACACACACACACACACACACACACACACACACACACACACACACACACACACACACACACACACACACACACACATATATATATATATATATATATATATATATATATATATATATATATATATATATATATTAATTATTAACAATCCCTTTTAAAAAGTGATCTAAAGGTTTCCCAACAAAAATTCACTAATAATACGTTAACAAATAATTACTCACAAACTGAGTACAACAACCAACAGAGTTGTTCCTTTCTTCGACTGTATCGCGATGGTCCATGAGGCTAAAGCACCGGTCAGTTTACTGCGTCCCTGAACAGCGCACCTCAAGGTTCTTAGTTCGAGCCGCAGTTACTGCCGTTGCTTTACCCTTACCGTTAACGCTGATCTCTCGTAATCGTTTTTTTTTGTCATGTTGTCAAAATACGTTTCCCTTACCTGAAACAAACAGTTGTAATATTTTAGAAAACAGTTCGTTTAGTTAAAAATTTACTCAGAGAAAAGTATTAATATTAGTTCTAAAAAAAAATTAAATAATATCACTTTCGGATTATATAATACATACAGATCTCACTGCATAGGAAATTCTGTGATTGAAAATATAGATTGCTATCTATCATAAGAAATATGTACCACATAATTTTAGGTTAATTTTTGGAAGTATAGTTAGGTTATTTGTTAATTTATTAATCAATAAATTTTTTTTTTTTTTTTTTTTTTTTTTTTGTGTTTAACGTCCGACTATTGTGCACACTTGGGCTAATGCAGACGATGGGATGATTTATAGCGTATGAAAATCTGGCCGGGAATCGAACCCGGGTCCTCGGGATGAAAGTCCAGTACGCTATCAACTAGACCACCGAGGCGGCATAATCAATAATTATATTAATTAGACAACTTTATGGAGTGTAAGATAAATTCACGTTACTGCAGCAATTGATAAACTCAAGAATGGGCAGGCAGTAGAAAAACGAGTTCAGAGCAATCTGTTGTCGGGTTTCGGTACTGCGTGCATTTTACCTTTCATTCTGGCATACTGATTTTAACACTGGCTGGGGAGCTTATGTATTATAGAATCAAGGATTCAGTCTAATTCGTTATCATTAATATTCACTAAAATTTATTACAATAAATCAGAAACAAGCTAACAATTTTTATATTGTTTAATTGTTATTCTAACATGCTGTTTGAATTTTCAATAATTAATAGCGGTAAGCAGCCGTGATGGAAGCAAAATGGCCGTCGTTATGATCGCATTATTAGTGAACTTCGAAAATACAAATTTATGCAGATTTTAAGCGATTTAAAATTAAGCAGATTTATCAAATTTCTTTAAAGTGTAGCGTATGATTTAAAGTTGAACGTTATGTTTTTTATACAAATTGTACAGTTTTTTTATTAAATTTTACACAAAAATCTTATCAACCGTTACAGAAATTTTTAAACGGTTGAACGGGGTGCTAAAAAAAATTTGTACAATTACGAAAATCGATTTTTGAGCGCGTTTTTGTTCAAAATTATCAGAAATACAAACGGGAGAGTGGGAGCACAGTTTCGCTAATAACATTTGTATTTGTTACAAGCCGCCTCGGTGGTCTAGTGGATAGGCTTTCACCCCGAGGACCCGGGTTCGATTCCCGGCGAGGGCTTGGCATTTTCATACGCTATAAATCATCCCCATCGTCTGCATTAGCCCAAGTGTGCACAATAGTCAAACGTTAAACTCAAAAAAAAAAAAAAAAAGTATTTGTTACAGAAATATTATTTTGAAAAGCAGGAGAAATACTGACTGGAAAGACAGGAAGCAAGGACGGAACGAATTTCCTAAAGGACACAATACTGATCAAGCGCCAATAAAGCGTTCAGCATCATAAGAAACATTATCTGAAGTAAATAGCGAAACATCTGATAGTTTTGTAGCGTCACTATTTTACACAATCAGTGCTTGTACAACAACACGTCATTTATCCGAAGTTGATCAAACCAGACCCATTTCGAATGTGTGTGTGTGTTTGTGTTTGTGTAAAAAAATTAAGAAAGGTTTTAAAATACGGATAAACCAACAAACGCGTTATATTTCGTCAAAATCTGTTAATTTGACTCTCACCACCACAAACACACACGCGCGCGCACACGCACACACATGCGCGCGCAAGTAATTTTTTTAACGGAAGCAGAGAACCTGATAACGTTAAGACATCTAAGATTATTCTCTCCTTCACCAAACTTACTTTAGCTGTTTACTTACTGTAAAGAGAAAGTATAAACAGTAATTAAATTGTAATAAAGTTGATAAATTTTCTAATTTATCTAGACGCCTTAAGATCATTACAAACAAGCGATCAGTCCTTCGTTTTCCTTACAAACGATAACAATTAAATAACTTCATCACTAATGGTACTCAAATTCAAATGAACCAATACTAATTGACGTAGAGCCCGTAAGGGAATCGTTGGCAACCGAAGGCAATTACAGTTAATTGGAAGAAAGGTGAAGGACACTGGGTAAGAACATTTGTAATTAACATTCAGCGAACAGGAATCGTAACGATTTGTTTCCAACCTCTCCAGCCTGGTCTATTCCTGCCGCGTCAAATAGTACCAAGTGAAACGATCCGAGTAAGGTACGGGGAAGGGAAATAACGTGTTCATTTTCAGAATCTCTAAGAGACTAGTGTTAAAGAAACGTCGGTAACGTAACGTAATTGTGACAATGGCTGCGGAACGGTTAACAAGTGTGATAACATTCTCAGAATGAAATAATTTGTTTTAATTCTAATACGGTACAGTACACTAGGGGGTAACCGAGTCCCTATCAACCGGGGCTCCGATTAACCGAAACGTGGCATTAAAAAAAACTATGGTACATTACATCTGAATTAGGCCTCGCATTGGGGTGCAGACTATTGAGAGGATTTAGACGTTCCTCACGGTAACCGAGTCTAACATACACTTGCACTTACAACACTACACTTACAACTTTAACACTTTACACTCACACTTACATTTAGGGAATCTCAAGCTAAGGTGGAACAGCATACGCGGAGGGCTGCATGGCTAAGGGGGAGCTTAGCTTTTAGTATGCGAACTCTGGATACAGGGCGACCTCCAGTTTCAATTAGCCTTACCTATGCATGCGGGGTTCTGCATGGGTGGACTTCTTTTTCCCTAGCTGATTGTGGGACCATTTATGGATACTCAACAATCAAAATTAACTAATACACACCTTAGGGAACTTTTAGGAGTGGACCTGGGGAGTGGGAGTTTGGGAAAGGAAGATATCGCCATGGATCTCGGGGTGATAAATAGATCGGTAAATACTTACCGAAATCCTAGGAATACTAGATGGGGAGGCCTATGAAGAAAGGCTTAGGGCTGACCTTAGGGATCTTAGGAGGCCGATAATTAATTCGCATGAATTAGAGTACGCAGCTGAAAGATTGGTGGAGATAGTTGTGGATGCCTTTCATGAGAATTGTCCCATTTCGAAGAAGACTGTTGGGGTTAATGCTAAACGGTGGACCCAGGCACTTTCTAAGCAAAGGGGACAGGTTAGAAGGCTGTTCAATGTGGCCAATTGCTACGATAAGTGGGAGGCTTACAGGCGGGCCCTGACCGAGTATAATAAGGCATTAAAAATGGCGAGACGGGACCCGTGGAGGAAGTTCTGTGGGGAGGTCAGTCGTACTTCTCAAAGGGCACGACTTCACAAGGTCCTAACCTTGGACCTTTTGAACCCTATGGGGACCCTAGTTGGTCCTAATGGGGAGTATACAACAACTGGGAAGGACTCCTTGGAAGTCCTACTCAGGGAACAATTTCCTGACTCTGTGGTCAGGGATGTAGGAAGGGAGAGAGTGTCTGATGTTCCCTGTAGGAAGCCTACTAGGGGTTATTGGATCGCAAACCGAATTGTGGACTTGGATAAGGTGAAATGGGCCATTAATACCTTTCACCCATTCAAGTCACCTGGTCCTGATGGTATTTTGCCGTCACTATTGCAGCATGGAGGAGAGCCTATTGCTGTTATTCTATGCAGATTGTACCGGGCCAGCATAGCCACTAGGTATGTACCTCTCGGGTGGAAAGCGGCCCGTGTAGTCTTTATTCCTAAGCCGGGGCGAGCATCTTATGCTGACCCTAAGGCTTTTAGGTCAATCAGTCTGACTTCGTTCTTTCTGAAGACATTAGAGAAATTGGTAGATAGATATGTCAGAGGGGTCATGATTATACTACATGTCAGTCAATATGCCTATCAATCAGGGAAAGGCTGTGAGAGTGCACTTCATAATTTGGTTCAGAGATTGTAAGGGACTCTAGAGACCAAAGAATATGCCCTCGATGTCTTTCTAGATATTGAGGGAGCTTTTGAAACGCTTCACATGCTTCAATGCTTCGTGCCCTGTCAAGATGCGGAGTGGATAATACCGTGTGTGGCTGGGTGGGGGACATGTTGCATGGGAGGTCAGTTGTAGCTAAAGCTCTAGGAGAAGAGGTGGAGGTGGAGTTTGTCAGGGGCTGTCTGCAGGGGGGTGTTTTGTCCCCTGTCTTATGGAACCTGGTGGTGGACTCACTCCTGAATCTTCTCTCGTCAGAGGGATGCTATACCCAAGGATATGCCGACGATTTAGTGGTGCTAATCCGGGGGAGGCATGGTAACACAGTGGTAGATCTCATGAAGAGAGCCTTATCACTGGTGGAAACCTGGTGTAGTCAGGAGAACCTAGGGGTTAACCCCAGGAAAACTACTCTGGTTCCTTTTACTAGAAAGAGGATTACCCCGCATTTAGGAGGACTTAAGCTCTTTGGGGAGACAATTCCAGTTGCAAACGAGGTGAAGTATCTAGGCTTGGTGTTGGACACTAAGTTAACCTTAGTGCGCTCATCTGGGGCGCATCATGGGGAAAGTCAATAAGTCTTTAATGACAGTTAGAAGAATGGTTGGCAAAACATGGGGACTGAGACCAGGAATGATGAAGTTTATCTATAGGGTAGAGCGGGGCTATTTCGCTCATTTCAAGTTTGCGGTACTTAAAATGGGTTTAAAAATTTAAAAAATAGTTTTTTTAATAATTATAATCAAACACTACTATATAAGGAACTGTATGGTATTTTATTACGTTTTTATTACAAATTAATTTCTAGGTAATTAATTAATTTACATAAATGTTGAAAAACAGAAAATACACAAATTAGCGGGGTTATTTCGCTCACTAGGCGGGGCTATTCCGTCTATGAATGTTTCGTCTAAATTCTACATACATTTTCCACAAACGAATTGTTTTTTACCAACAGCACCCACACAAATTTCGTGAAACCATGTTTCACAACTTTGACACTTTATCCAATCACCTTTACGTCTTGATTCTTCAGATAAAAATTTATGCCCACAAAAACCACAAGGAACGTTGTCATTGTCATCATCAGAAGGGATTGCTTTGGGATCGTCTTCATCGGAGCTGAAGTCTTTACAAATTATTTTGGTGGACTTTGAAGTTTTCCTCTTCTTGGAAATAAGCCTATTATCTCGCTCTTGTTTTAATATTTTTTTGTTGACGGTCTCTTGATAACTTGTGTTTGATGTGAGATGTCCGGTGTACTGTTGCTGTCTTCGTTTTCTCTTAAACTGTTTCTTTGTAGGAGTAGTTATAATGGTTTAAAATGGCGATAGTTTTTTGATGTTTATATTTTTTAACTATTTTTTATAAAGCTTAAAAAAGTCACAACATTCTTATTTAGCCCTTCAGCTTGTGCCTTTGACAAAACTTCCGGCTTTCTTAAAGATAATCCATGGTTTCGCTTTATAAATCCGGAAAAAACAAGTCTTTCCCAGCAGTTCTAAGAGTTTTATCCAAAGGATGTCTTAATCCTCTCATTTCAGCAAAAGAATAAGCTGCATTTCTCACTTGCATGGGAGTACAACCAAAACCCATACTTGCTAGATCCATCAACCTATCTGCCAAGTCCTTTTCATCAGCTTCTGTAAAGACTGTAGGGTGACCACTTTTTTTAAATAAGGTTTTATACCCTAAAGCACGTTGTGTTTTTGCAATATGCACACGATCCTTCAATGTAGAATTTGGAACGTGGTAATGAGCTGCAGCGCCTCTAATACTAAATGTGCCATTAATAACGCTTGAAATAGCTTCGGTCATATTTTTATCACTTCATTTCTTATAAAGACCTTTGTTTTTGTACGTACGGACCATCTGAAAGACATACAACAGACATAAATAGTTTTTCTTTGCAATATATATTTACAAATACATTATAAAATAAAAATTAATGTGAGCGAAATAACTCCCTTTTCAGTGGGCGAAATAGCCCCAATAACATTGTTTTACTTAATGAGTATTTTAGATGAGACAGTTAAAAATAACACAATTATAAAGCCGTAGCTGAAGAAAGAAGAAATTAATTAACCTACAATAAAAACATTATCAGATAATATTACAAAATGTGCATTGTACAGCTAAAATTGTTTACGTTAAACGTTAATTATTGCTACTTCAACATAGGGATAGTCTTACCTCAGCTTATAGAAGTATCGTTCTTCCAAGAAAATAAAAACTTATAACACAACTCGCACTTGTAGTGAATACAAATACTGTTACACAGGAACTGAGCTGAAAATGGTTGACAATGTGCGCAGTTTACATGTGCAGCAGTACAAATTAGTTAAGTTGAGTGAAATAGCCCCGTGTGCGAAATAGCCCCGCTCTACCCTACTGGGATCATTAGACCTATGGTGTGCTATGGTGCTGTGGTGTGGTGGACTAAGGTCAAGCAGAGGGGGGCCAGAGAGACTCTGACTAAATTGCACAGGTTGGCCTGCCTGTGTATCACTGGCTGTATGGACACTGCACCAACAGCAGCCATGGAGATCATTCTTGGATTTCCCCCTATTGACCTTTTTGTCATGGGGGAGGCACGAAAAGCAGCTTACGGACTGCAGGGTGGTGGTGGCTGGCAGCCTTCTATTTATGAGCATGCTAAAAGCACAGACAAGATCTTTGACCCAATCTTGATGATGGAGACTGATCAGATGGTTAAACGGCATATAGTATCCAGAGCCTTTGATGTCAATTTGGCGGTTGAGGGGAGAGATCGTGTGTATGGAGACATAGTAAAGTACACAGATGGCTCCAAGACAAAGTCAGGCACTGGTGCTGGGGTGTACGGTCTGATACCAGGGTTAAAGGAAGTAATTACCCTGGGACAGCATACAACAGTATTTCAGGCTGAAGTGATGCCCATTAATGACTGTGTTCGGGAGAATTTGGATCGGGGCTTCAAGAAGGCACGTATTCATATTCATACCGATAGTCAGGCAGCAATAAAAGCACTTGCGGGTCCTATAATACAGTCCAAGCTGGTCTCAGAGTGTTGGAAGAACCTTGACGTTCTGTCCCTGGGTAACCGGGTAACTCTTCACTGGGTTCCGGGGTATAGGAGTTGAGGGTAATGAGGAGGCAGACCGGCTGACTGGACTTGGATCTGCATCTGAGTTCATCGGATCTGAGCCGGCTTTAGGGATTTATCTATCGTTGGCCAGGTCCGCTATTAATGGGTGGATTACATGTCAACACCAGGTAAGATGGGACAACCTTCATGGGCATTCCCATAGTAAACGTCTCTTAAACAAAGTTCCTTTTGGAGGAATCAAAGGGACAGCAGATGTCCTGGGCAGAACACAACTCAGGAGGTTCATGGGGCTCATAACAGGGCACTGTGGTTTGAGTGTGCACATGAACAGGATATGTGTATACCACGGAGAAACCGTGTGTAGATTGTGCAGGAAGGAGGAGGTGCAGGAAGGAGGAGGAAACTACAGGTCACATAATATATGATTGTGAGGCTCTTGCTAGTAGGAGGCTAGGGGTTTTTGGTTTCCAAGACCCTAGGGATCTTCAGCAGAGTGAGCTAATCAGTGGATTGTTGAAACTTATTAGGGGCCCCAATCTGCTGAACTAGGTATTTTAAAAGATAAGTTGCACAATAGGTCAGTCGATCGCAGTGCCTGGGGTTGAACTATCACTTCCTCTAGTAAATAAATAATAATCTCAATTAGGAGTGGGTATGAAGCTTGCGCTATTCTTATAATGTGAGATTCTGTTTGACTGAAACATGATTAAAAGAGGAAAAACGGCCGGTGTTGTTTTCCATCAATAATAATAATAGAATTTGATATGAAATAATGTTCTGACACTTCCCCACGCTTCGGCCAATACCGATTCTAGGGAAATAAAACAGACTGATTGTTCTTGTTAAGCACATTTGGCACATATGACTATAATATCGGGTTCGTTGTTATAGCCTATCTACTTATTAAACGGCCTGCGCGAGAATTTCTCGCGCATGTAAAAGAATTCCCCTCCAGCCCCCTCCAACAATCCAGTGACACAGAGTCTGTAAACTGTTACTACTCAGCGACTGTGAAGGAAAGGAGGAAGCTACGGTGAAAGAGTGTGGACTCGACCTCTCACTTGCACATTTTTCCTTTCTCTCTCTACGCGGCCAACTTATAATTATCGTATTTACTCATGTTACTGTATAAAGTACCATTGCTACATCATCCTAAAAAATCATCAGACTTTTGTAGAAAATCATTTATGTTTAGTTGTTGGTGCCGTTTTTTTCAACAACGAACTTGAGTCAATTTTTGTCATTTACAATCGAACTGTGTTTTATTCGAGGTTTTCCGAATACATGGTAGTCTCGGTCCCAATTATCTCCGAAAATCGCGAGCCTACTATGGTTCTAGGTTATTATGTTACAATATTTTCATACGAAAACAACCTTATGAAAAGAATACTATCTTTGAAACAACTACCGATCATTAAATGAAAAACACTTTCAGAGGTTCAATTTTTCAATACTTAACTGCAATTATTTTAACGACTCATTACGCAATAGGAGTTTTTGTAATCAAACAATACATGGGTGTGTGTAAATGTCTAACAAAAGTTCTCTGGACTGAATAGTTTTCCTTTTGATTCATATTGAAAGCATTACTGAGTTGTTAGTACATAAAGTAGCCACTAGATACCACTAGCATAAAGATAATTTTAGTACTAAGCTTCACATGTTTATCTAAAGCGGTTTGTGTGTGTGTGTGTGTGTGTGTGTGTGTGTGTGTGTGTGTGTGTGTGTGTGTGTGTGTGTGTGTGTGTGTGAGAGAGAGAGAGAGAAGCATAAAATAATTTGAAAAATCGAGTGTTTTAGTAAAACACTTATGTTATTCCCTCT
Source organism: Callitettix versicolor (assembly GCA_022606455.1). Lineage (NCBI taxonomy): Eukaryota > Metazoa > Arthropoda > Insecta > Hemiptera > Cercopidae > Callitettix > Callitettix versicolor. Next base: position 19,264,438 of record CM040191.1, on the reverse strand, counting down.
TCAGAATTAAGAGGGAATAAAATAGGTAATGTTTAATAACAAAAGTGTCCTAAAAATTTAAGATCAAATATATATATATATATATATATATATATATATATATATATATATATATTTGAATATAAATATTCTAAAATAAAACAAAATAACGATAACAAATATCTACGTTAAGAGTGGAATTGTAAAAAAAATCCTTAAATTTATATCTCAAAATATGTTTTCAAGAATAAGTAAATGCAAGCCAAGCATGGGGTTGAGTATGGCGTATCGACCAGGAGGCACCCTTAATATTATTATATATAAATCAAATGTTTTTTTATAGATAGATCAAAAACATATTTTTTTTAAATAACGGCACTGCCTTTTGTTTCTGTATAACGGCTTCATTAAAAACCCTTTAACAGTTCATTTGTATTTGAACAATTACTATAAATTGTAAAGAATACAATTTGCTTTACATTGTCTTCAAAACGTTTTCACAATATTTAGGAACGACGCCGATACACAAGGCGGGTTTCACAGAATTCCGTCCGTTTTACGGTTTCACCCCCCCTTCATGTTAAAGGTAATTAATCGGGTAACATTGTTGCCAAGTTCAGCCCAATCTATCTAACAGTGTCTCCAATGTATTACAATCTAACTAGTATAAATTACCACTTCGATTTGTATCTTCCCCTACAGGTTAGCATTAAGGGTGGGTAGCGGGGGCGGTTGTTACTTTCACTGTATTAGATTAATGGCTGCCCTCTCTAACCTATACGAGATTTATTTGTATTTATTGATGTTTAAAAATTAAACTTCTGTAATGTATATTTTAAACACCGAGTGCTTTTCACCTTATGGTCAGTTGCACTTGCGAAAAACTTAAGAAAATCATATATATATATATATATATATATATATATATATATATATATATATATATATATATATATATATATATATATATATATATATATATATATATATATATATATATATAGTCACCATCACCTTTTTTCTCAGCACATACTATTCGTACTGGCATAAATGAGGTATCTTTAGAAAGATTTTTTAACCGGCATCTGACACTGCAAAACAATTTTGCGCTAAAACATACCGTATGTTGAAAATTTTAACATAAAAGACACTAACTGTCATAGACAAAACGGAATCTTGGATGCGCATGCGCGGCATCACGAATCAGACAATATTTTGTATATTTTACGAAGATAACTTATTAATCACGAGTTACAATCCCATTAAAAATGCCACTTTTTCGCATAACGTGCTTAGTACAAGTTCAATATTTACTTAAAAGTCATTAAACTTATAGGTTATGTTTCCCTACTGACAGTCCCGTAACCGTGTCCGTCGTACAAGCCGGGACAAGCATTACCAAACACACAATACAAAACACACGTTTTGGGCACTGTTTTTATACAAATATATTTGTAGTGTATCCTTCCATCGTGTATTTAACTATTGTTAATACGGACATCATAAAATACGAAGTACAATTAAAATGTAAAAATACAGTTAAAGGTTACCAAGCATGCCTTTTTAACTGACTAGAAGACAGTTACCTATTAAAATTGCGTTTGCTATCTCTGTAAACAAGTTACAGGATTGAGCAGGATTGCAGTTACCAAATTCCGTCTTTACTCATGGACAACTGTATGTACGCTTTTCAAAGGTAACTAAATCAACTAACATGTTTGTATCCATTAAAGAAAATCAAATACAAAAAGTACAAGAAGATTGCATTCTTACATCCAATATCGTTTACAACGAGGTATGTAATGCCCTGTAAAAATTGCTATAAAAAAACAATTATCTGTACTGAAATGTATATACTACAATGACTCATAAATTTGTGATTAAAACTGATCGCTTTTCGATTTATTTTTAAAAATGTTTCCCTTCCTGCCAACTACCGCCTTCACCCCAACGACTACTCTTATTCAAAAGGCTGTGTTTACTTAAAACTTTCATAGTGCGAAATTTTCCACGTTCCCTCTGGCCAGTTATTAATACAGAACTGCTTAATATAACACAACATAACGTAACATAACATTATATATAAGCTCATATATTAACATGCTTAAATACAACATAATGGCTTAATATTTCTTTCGTTCTTATTATAAAAAGTATATAACAATCGCGGCACGCACCTGCCTCGCTGGCGTGATTAATATGACAAATTAACGGAGGGCTCCGTTGTCGATGTGGCTAAAGCACCGGTCAGTGTGCGTCTCTGAACTGCGCCCTTTAAGGTTCTTAGTTCGTGCCGCAGTTACTCCCGTTGCTTTACAATTACCGTTAACGCAGATCTCTCGTCCTCATTAGTCTTAACTAGTATAAGGTATCGACGTTAAGAAAAAAATGCAAACTTTTAATTTTAAGAAAAAAATGCAATCATTTCAAAATCAGACTTCACTATCATAACCACCATTAATATCTGCATACATTGACTTTTGGCTTTAAAATTATATCAGAAATATGAACCATGACAGCCGTCATATAAATTTTCGTAATTTAAATTCATTTTCGAATTTTAAATTGCTAATTTATGGATAGTGTTAGGATGGTGAAATCTGACTTTGAAAAAAATGTATCTGGAAAAATTAGGCATAAAAATTTGGACTGTTGAACGGATTCTTCAAGGTCTTTTGTCTGTACTGGGTTTTAACATCATAGCCACTTCAATACAGTTTTCTTTTTAATTGGAATTCGCTAACAAAATATCAACTACATCTTAGTTGCACAAGTCGCCTAGAACGAGAAAAATATTACAAAAGCAAACACATCAATCAAAATCGAAAAATGTTAATTAAAAATAATAATAATAGCTTCCATCGCTGGGAGTTAGCGTATAAACATTTTCCAGTTCAGCAATAAATTTACTATAGTTCGGTTATGTTTTATGGAGGCGATAGAAACACATAAATTAAGTTTCAATGAGAAATTACAAATTTGAATACAGATTGAAAAAGGGGGATGTAACGGGCATTCTTCAAAGATAAAAATTACTACACTGTTTCATTTCCATAATATAATTGCTGATCGGAACATTGCTGCCCTATATTTCTTGCTCGGTTGATTGAAGTTTCAGATTGTTATAATATACCTGAAAATTATAACATTTATAATTATATATATTTTTTACGATAAAATAAAAACAATGTTTTTGTTTCACACAAACTTATATTTTAGAAAACATATTACAATTTCAATTAAATGAAATTGTTCTCCAATAATTCCTTGACATATTATGAAGATCATTAATACTAGACATATTTTTATTTTTAGATTCAAATTTGGTAAAAAAAAATAAACGAATGATATTTTTTCTATACGATTTTTATCACAAATTGTCCCAATTAAACAAATGGATCAATATTTTCTTTTCGGCTTAAAACGTTCTCAGACTTCTTCCGAGTCCTAGTTTCCAATTTTCCTAATAATAATCCTAAATAGCAATTAACTTTCTAAAGTACTGATTTCGTAGATTTATTTTGTACACTATCAATCCGCTCGACGGTAAACTAGAATGTTCTACGTAAACAAATTTTCAAAAACGTAATTAATTAAAAGTTATAAAATAACGGCTTGGAAGTGTTGTCAGACTTTATTCTGTCTTCCTATATTAAAAATTCCAAATGACGCGTGAAATACGAGGGTTGATCAAACATAAACGAGACTGATTTTTTAAAAAATTTATTGCTTACTTACAAATTATTCTTGATACAACTTATTTTTCTACATAGTCTCCCGCACGAGTAACACATTTTTCCCACCGGATTGGAAGTTTTTTAATTCCATCTTCGTAAAAAGTTCTCGGGCGTTCATTGAGCCATTGGAGCACGAAGGTCTCCACCGCAGAATCGTCTTCGAAACGCTGGCCTCCAAGCGCCTCTTTGAGTGGCCCAAACAGGTGATAGTCGCAGGGTGATAAGTCTGGACTGTATGGGGGATGTTCCATTGGTTCCCAGCCAATTTGATCGAGTTTAAGCCTCGTAGCGTTCGCCGAATGTGGTCGGGCATTATCGTGAAGAAGAATGACGTTTCTCGCCGGTTTAGATTTCCTTTTCCTACGAAAAGACTGTTTTGCGGCCTCTAAAACATCGCAATAATATTGTGCATTTATTGTGCGTCGTTGATGGAGGAAATCGACGTGAAAGGCGCCTTGATTGTCGAAAAATACAGTGGCCATTACCTTCCCGGCCGACGATCGTGATTTGGCCTTCAGTTTTTCTACTGCTTCCCGTCCTTCGGCGAATTCCATGTGCCAAGCAAAAACGCGAGCTCTTGACAGGGTCCTGTCCCCGTATTGAGCCGTCAATCTACGAAAGATTTCAGTCGGATTGACCCCCTCCTTGGCTAAAAACTTAATAATAATTCTCTGCTCCACGGAAACGTGCACTTCACTCTCACTCATTATATAGTTTTATACTGAAGGGTCCGAACGGAAATGTTGCCCGTCTACGCCCGTCCCAAACCTCCCAGGCTACCTGAAACCCCACCCTTTAGAGTTCAATGTCCAACGGAAAAGTTTTTAGAAAGTCAGTCTCGTTTATATTTGATCAACCCTCGTAATTTCGGCTGTGCATCGCGCCAATGCGCATGCTTATGCACGCACGCTTGTGTAACGAAATAAAAACCAGCAATGCACGTAATTATAAATGACATATTTCTTGAAAACAGCACTAACGATTATGATGAAATTTTTGAGATTTACGGACTCAACGAAAGATCTCTGTAGGGAAACGTTGTTTTAATTAGGAAACCGCGAATATACAGGCTGAGTATCTTCCTAACCAAGTAATGTAAACTTTCGATAGAAGCAAAGGTCAGTCATTAGGTAGGCTACTCTTTAAAAATAAATGCATTGAAATTATTCTGCTACCTTTTGCTTCCCAGTAGGCCTGACCTAGATACTGCTGATGCCTCCCCATCCCTCAGTCTGGTTAATGTATCGGAAATAACATATCTCTACCCTCCAAGCTTATATTTCCATATTTTCTATAGAAAACGCTTGGATGATCGCTTTGCGTTAAAAATACAACGTATGAATGTGTTCCCAGACAGCTCCTGCTTACAGCTTCTTGGGCAACCGGTATGAAGTTACGTAGCTGTGCGAATAGAACCCGCCGTTTGTACAAATGAGGAGAATATGCAAATATAGAAAGAGGGATAGGATTAATGAGAGAATTAATCGGGCCCAGAGGATGTAAGAGAAACCCCAGAACCGAACAGCTGAGTGTTCCACTCTGTGTCACCTGGATTCATCAAGATATTTAGATTAATCATTGTCGTGTTAATTGCTTTAAATTCTATTTTTTTTTCAAAATATCTCTTCTTGCAGCCGTATCAATTCCTGACAGAAGCGAATTTCGTAAATTGTTTTTTTTTCTAAATTTGTGATAATGTTCCTTTAAATTCATTGGAGAATTTTATACTTATAGAAAAACACTCACCGATTGATCGTTTAACATTCTATCGTGTGTGTATTCACAAGGCCATCGTTGGTATATTTTGCCCGTAATGCTTTCACTCCCCCCCCCAAAATTCATTTCCCCAAGAGTAATCAAAAATTGAAAGCATCACTTCTTTGCATATTTCCAAACGTTCAAGGGACTTTAGCGACTCCAATCTTTTAATAATAGAAGCAAAAAACACCTAAATAACCTTTCCAAATTAATACTGCTTCTTTTTCATACGTCGAATTGGAATTCACACAAGCGATATGTCATACAAAACTACTTTATTTTCAGCATTCACACGTTCGTGATTTTGGTCCGAGTTTATTCAAACTTGGCACAAAAACCGATTTTGATAATAGCTTCCACAAAATCGGTACGATTTAAAAATCCGTTAAACAGTTTCAAAAATGACCGCCATTTCAAAAATCGTAACTATTTGGGTTATACGTTAGTGAAAATCGCAATTGTAATCAGTGATAAATTTGTAAAAATTAGCATTTCAAAAACGAAATTCGAAAATAAACCTAATATAGTAATTTTAAAAGTTTAAAACACTAATATACGTAGATATTAATGTTCACAATGACTGTCAAATTACATTTAAAAAAACTATCACAAAAAAGTGTTGGAAATTTTCTTCCTGCATAGCAGCGAGACAGCTGCGTATCACGATTATTTAAAGAGTTGAAACGAATGTCATTTTGAAACTTTTGATCGAATTTTGACTAATGTTCGTGAATATTTTAATTTAACAGTGTTCTAGTTCATTTGATGGCACCGGTCTTATAGTTCATTTCCAATTAACGGTATTTTTCATTTTAATCTACAACCGACTGTACGCAGTGACGAATCTATGTAAAAATACGTCGCACGATTGCATAACCCAGCGTGTACCCGTGACGCATCGAGGTACGACTCCGGGGGACAATTGGCCGCATCACATGTTGTTGTTTGGTGCAATCCTATTGGTCGACAGACATCAGCTGCTAACACGTCACCGCCGAGCCTCCGCAGCAGGTTATTTTCAACGCATGAATGAATGCGGTTGTTCCCTTATAGTAGATAGGCAAGTCCTTTTCAATGATCCGTTCTTTCCTTTTAAAAACGCTTTGGAGACCCATTCTTCGTTCTTTTCACGCATGGATAATAAGAGAATACTGCATGAAGTGTAATGACTTTGTAAACAATTTTGCCGGGAAAATACGTCTTTTTTACATATTATATTGTCTGGAATTATCTTATAATTACATACGCAATAAGAATATATGTTTTGGGGTTACTAAAAATATAAAAATAATGAAAAAAAGTTAAATTTGTATTTCCTATAAACTAGGCAAGCCAATTGTTGAATAATTTAGGCTTACTTTAACAATTTTTCATTACTATATTTTTTTAGATTTGATACGAAATAAAAAAATTGACTTAAGAAATTATAATTTTTAAAGGTTAATGTACAGGCATATTGAACTATTTAATAATCGCTATTAAAAATTTGTTGCAATTTTGACGACAAAACTCTGTTTCTACGATACACTACATAACTTATACGAATACATTATATAAACGAGTACTGCCGATGCCAAATTCTCTGTACAAGCATGTACTTATACAGTACGTAAATGAAAAACAAAACAAAGATTGAACGGAACTGGTTCTCAGATTCTGTGTCGAAATGACGGGGGGGGGCAGTGTTACATGCTGCAATGTTGACTGTTAGTAGTAGAGGGGGGGTTTCAATAAGCCTATCTGTTGTTGCATGTAGTCTGTGTTGCTATCTATGCGAACTGTGGCGTACTGTTTAGAGATGGGTAAGAAAACTCCAAACTGTTAAAACAAACTGTTATTCTATATACGAAAAACAAACTGCTTTGCCAAACGGAAACTAACAGTTTGAATTGGACTGGATCGTTATTTGTTAAACAAGGAACAACAGTTTGGACTTCCCCACCACCTACGTTATATTCGAACGTTGCCGCAAGCGCTAACACTTTTTTCTGCTATTTTCCTGCTAAACTGTTTTCCTTCAAACAGTACAAACGACTACAAACACCTTTTCTTTAACTTGCTATTTGCTATACTTTTTCCCTCCATTTCTTGTTGCAACGTAGTGAAGTAAGAACTGTTAGGGCGTTGTCAAAGTTTATCTCTATTTTGTTGCGAGTTGTTTGAAAGTTTTAAATTTAAATGTAAAATTTGTTGTTCAAACATTTTTTAAACTGTAAAAACAGCCATAATTGTGTTATATATTAGTTCTTCTCCGTAGTTTATTGTGTTTAGAAATTTTAAAATATTTAGTGGACAATTTTGAAAGTTTTCTTTTACTTTTTTTATGTTTTTAGAATTAAGTGCATAGTTTTTAATTTTTATTGGATGTGCGGACTTTTTAAAATTCACAATATCTACTCTTGTATATATCTTGAATAATTTTAGGTTATTTTAGAACTTTTTAGAAAATATTACAAACATCTTACATTTTATTTTTATACGGAGACTAATTTTCTTTAAAAACATTTATTTTGTTAAATATGTTATTACAATAAACTTTATATTTTTTCTGTGTTGTAAAATGGAAAACTTTTTTTTTTGCTAATGCTAATGTTAATAACCTATCATTAACCTATAATAACCTAATGTTAATAACCTATAATTTTGTAACTATATAGAGCCAATTTTATTTAAACATATTTGGCCCATGTTCTTATTACTATATTTTACTTATTAAGGTTACTTTTTTCAGTGTTGAAAAATGGAAACCTACTTTCTCCCAAATAAAAATATGACAGTAACATCTCACGTTTTGTAAATACATAACCTAATTTTATTTAAACATATTTTTTATATTTATTATCAATCATCAATATTTTTTAATCAACTAAAAATATTCTAAATTGTTTGCATTTCAGTAAATATGCAAAGGCTATTTCATTTTTAAGTAAAAAAAAAAGAATGCTTCTATTAGAAATTCATTGCATTTTGTACATAAAATGGCATACATATATATATATATATATATATTACGTTTTGAAAATGTAATTTAATTATTACTACACTTATAAACATTATTTTTGTCTAAATGTTTTAAAAATTAAAAGCTCCAATTTGACTTCCTTAAAGTGGAAGTATCGCAGCTTCGAGGAAAAGAGTCAAAGAGACATCAAGGCCTCTGAAGGTTCCGAAACTCGTCACATTATCTCGATCTGAACTTTTTGAAGTTTTTGTCCGTATGTAGCCCACATATATATGTTAGTGCACTTTGAAATGCTTGTACTGATGGTGAGAACGGAGTTAATCAATTACATATTTTATGTTGGTTTTCTCTTATCTTCCTGCGTTAACTGGAACATTAAAAAGAGTTTTCTCGACTCTAACTTGATTGATCAAAACTTGGTTGAGAAACTGTTGTGACGCTTAAATGGACTTGCTTAGGCTAATGAGGACGAGGGTAAGGTAAATCAACTGGAGTATCTGCAGCTATATATACAAAATTAGAGGTAGGTTTATTAAAAAAGGGGAAGTTATGTAAATGGAGCCAGTTTTGTAAAAGTTTTAAAAAATAGGAATCTAAGAAAATTAAGTGATTGTGTCTAAAGTGGAGTAAATTTTTACATTAACTGTATATGCGTTTTAAGTTTCAAAACAGATTAATAGTGCTAGTTTTTGAAGGTACTGTATTATTTAAAAAAATGTCATCCCCTAGGCGGCTCTCTCTTCAATTGAATCATCCAACCAACAGCCCCCACCCACACAAAAAATTGCATTAATCCGTCAGTGGCGCTGCTAACAGGCAATTTTGGAAATTTTTTGACTCAAAGCAGTCTGAATTCACTGATGTACCAAAGTAAAATTGCTTCGTGCAGGTCATGTCTTCGAACGTGTTTCAGAGCTGAAAGAGCACATATTTCATTCCAACGTCGAAAACAGATGTTCGAAAGCTGTGAAATTTTGAAAAACAGTGTGTTACTACCAAAATTTGTTTTTTATGGAATTAACATTGGAAGAAAATGGCTATTGAAGCGTCCATCATAGCAATACCCAGACCCGGGACATTGAAATGACCCTGACTTCTAGATAACTTTTCGAATCGTTAATCCGATATGATTCAAACATGGCACAAAAATAGATTATGGTAATAGCTCCGACAAATTCGTTAACAGTTTTTAAATTACAGCAATTTAAAATATCTTTGTCTTATATTTTTTTTGAAAATTCGAGTCAATCATTGTAATCAGTGTTAAAAATTACATAAAACGGAATTTTGAGTTTATATAAAAACATTTTGACGGCGGTCAGGGTACATTCTTGTAACGCCAATCAATGTAAATTTGAAAGCTATTATACTTTTATTCGTTTTTTTTATCGCTTTTGACCGTCTGAGGATCACGTAAACTAATTAAATGCATCAATTTAATTAGTTTTTCTTCTTCTTCTCGTTTCTGGCTTTCCAGTAATTCTTCATTCTCTCACTCTGTGCTCCTTTCCTCCGTCCATATGCCACTTCTCCTTTTTTTTCTTTCTCCCGGAAACCCTTGAAGTTTCGTATCATCCTCCTAAGTATCGTTCTGTCCTGCAGTATGTCCTCCGTTACGCCCATCTCCTCCTTCGTTATCTCCTGAAACTACCGACTGCCATTGTTACTTATATAAACGTGGTTGAAAATTTGCTTTGTGAGTCTACTGTTGTCCATCCTCATAATGTGACCAAAGAACCGCACTCTCCTCTTTCTAATTGTATCCACCATCCTTTCGCTTTTCTCATTCCTGTACAAATCCTTGTTTTCCTTAAACCTAAACTCACCCTTTTCTGTTTTCACTGGTCCCAGTTCGTTTATGATATTATCTAATTTTAACGTCTATAATTCTAAATTTAAAAAAAACACTAAACCGCCTCATTTCTCGCCAAATGTAATATTTTCATTAAATTTCGTTTTCTATATTTAAGTTTTCCTTAAATCTATTTTTAAATTGCAATCCCATTTATCATGGATACGTTGCTTTATACAAGTACACTCTATTCTGTAAATATCATTTTACTATATTTACCTTCCTCTTCAATATTGTCCGTTAGATTGTTTTCCCTATTTTTTAATAACCGCCATCAAAAATCAATATCACTTACAACAAAACACGTTATTCATAATATACAAGGAACTATTGAAAAAAATGTTTACAAAATCTTGATTCAAAATATCATCACCCATTTACAAAATTAAAAAAAAAATATTATCCGTTAAAATTAAAGCAAGTTTCCGTTAAACCTAAAGTTTACTATACATATACAAATTATTTAACCCTTTCAGTGCCAACGTCCAGTCCAGCACCGGACAATGTTTTTTTTTCAAAAATAAATAAGAACATATGAAGCAGTAAGCAATAATGTACCAAACAATATTACTAACAGTTTAACATAATATTATGAAGCAGTACAGTGTTATGAAACAATTTAACATACCCAAACAATAATACAATAACCAGCGACTTACAACAATGTTAAATGAAACAATTTCAGACTGGCCAAACAACCGAGCGGTTAAAAGCGATATTTTCTGACCGGTATACTGTGTTAGGTGTGAACAAGTTCGAAACCGCACCGGGCGTTGATTTTTCTGTGCAACTCATTAGTGTGGTAAGTAGTAATTTCTACTAATTATCAGTAATGACCGCTTAAAAGCTCGTTTTCTAATAAAAATTCGTTAAAAATGAAAAAAAATGTTAAAACATAATAACTTGTTCCAGTATTACTTATTACTCTCAGAGAAAACAGTTTTATCAAAATTGAATCAATAGATTTTGATCCAGTAAAAACAGTATCTTTCTCCCCAAGGCCCCTCGTGTTGAGTTATATAAGAGGCATGTCTGAAAAGTTAAGTTTTGGAAAAAAACATAGTCTATATTTATTTTTCAAAACAAAATTTATTTTTACATGAAAGAGTATTTCTTAAACTATTTTACTACATAGTTGTCGCCATTGTTCAGACATGTGCCATAGCGAGGAACCAACTTTTTAATACCCTCTTCATAGAAAGATGTCGCCACTGAAGACAGCCACTGCCTTGCGTCGTCATCGCTATAACAACGTCGTCTTCCAAAATCATGCAAGTTCAGAAGCAAGTGAAAACCAGAAGGAGCGAGATCGGGGCTGTACGGCGGTGATCGAACTGCTCCCAACCGAATTCTTCTTGTGTTGACACCGTCCACATTGTGCTCGTGTCACTCAAAACCTTATTCAAAAAATCGGTTGGGAGCAGTTCGATCATCTCCGTACAGCCCCGATCTCACGTTTTCTGATTTTTACTTGCTTCTGAACTTGCATGATTTTAGAGTACGACACTTTAACAGAGATGACGACACAAAAATATCTTCGGCAGTGGCTGTCTTCAGTGGCGGCATCTTTCTATGAAAAGGGTATTAATAAATTGGTTCCTCGTTACAAGTCTAAACAATGAGGGCAACTATATAGAAAAATAGTTTTAGAAATGCTCTTTCATACAAAAATTAATTTTGTTTTGGAAAAAATTTGTTTTTTCCAAAACGGTACTTACTTTCCGGACATGCCTCGTATGTTCCCTCGATATTTCAAAACTAAAGAGAACAACAAATAAAACTAGGGTTAGAGAAAACAAAACAAACTTTTAAATTACTACCTAGTGACAAACAAAGAAACGAAAAATTAAGACAACCAGGTTGGGTGTCAACAGGTTCGAACCTGCATCGGATGTTGATTTTTCTGTGCAACTCACTCAGAGGAGAAGCGGGATCCGCCTCGGTGGTCTGTTGGGGGTGGAAGCTGACAGGGACAGTTGAATTGTTTGTGATCTGAGCGTTGTTGTGATCAAACGTTTCGTTGTGCATCAATTTCAAAATATAATATGCATTACTATGTTATTTTAGATTAAAATATATCCATAAGTTTTTTTAAAATAATTTTTTGTCCATAACACTGAAAGAGTTAAACTGACAGTGTATCTGCATTTTCCCGTTTCAGGCTTAAGCTCTAACGACTTTAAACTGTAAAGTTTTTAAACAAAGCGCAAAAGTTGAAGTGGAACTTGGCTAACTCACTGGCATGACAATGAGGATATTTACTGTCGGCATTAAATTATTCCAGAAAAGTTGCTAACTTCGCTAACTCCACAAATAAATTCTTCCATCGGACAGGAAAACTAAAAGCTGCAATGGCACAGTAAAGTACGGCAACTATTGGAGGACAAGAAGAGCTCGTATTAGTTTACTCGTATTAGTGTCAGCTGAAATAATTTTTACCGAATTTTCGTTAAATATGAGATATAAAGTATACATCTTGGTAGCGTCGAAACATTTTGAGGGGTCGTGTGTGTGTGTGTGTGTGTGTGTGTGTGTGTGTGTGTGTGTGTGTGTGTGTGTGTGTGTGTGTGTGTGTGTGTGTGTGTGTGTGTGTTGTGTGTGTGTGTGTGTGTGTGTGTGTGTGTGTGTGTGTGTGTGTGTGTGTGTGTGTGTGTGTGTGTGTGTGTGTGTGTGTGTGTGTGTGTGTGTGTGTGTGTGTGTGTGTGTGTGTGTGTGTGTGTGTGTGTGTGTGTGTGTGTGTGTGTGTGTGTGTGTGTGTGTGTGTGTGTGTGTGTGTGTGTGTGTGTGTGTGTGTGTGTGTGTGTGTGTGTGTGTGTGTGTGTGTGTGTGTGTGTGTGTGTGTGTGTGTGTGTGTGTGTGTGTGTGTGTGTGTGTGTGTGTGTGTGTGTGTGTGTGTGTGTGTGTGTGTGTGTGTGTGTGTGTGTGTGTGTGTGTGTGTGTGTGTGTGTGTGTGTGTGTGTGTGTGTGTGTGTGTGTGTGTGTGTGTGTGTGTGTGTGTGTGTGTGTGTGTGTGTGTGTGTGTGTGTGTGTGTGTGTGTGTGTGTGTGTGTGTGTGTGTGTGTGTGTGTGTGTGTGTGTGTGTGTGTGTGTGTGTGTGTGTGTGTGTGTGTGTGTGTGTGTGTGTGTGTGTGTGTGTGTGTGTGTGTGTGTGTGTTTTATAGCACTCTCACGTTCCCAATTTTGGTCGGTTTTCATTTGGTACAACTTGGATTTCGCCAGTAACTGGACCAGTTCATGAAGCAGCAAAAAATACGTTTAACAATTCCAAAATTGTGGGAATTCAGTTTTAAAATTGTATAACGTTTTTTTATTTTACAATATTCCGAAAGAATCATATTCCACTATCGTAATCAGCGTTAAAATCTGCATACTCGATCGTTCGGCGTTCTGTATTTTGCGTTTGTTTGTTACGCAGTTTTGGCCAAACGCATTGACCGATTTTGAAATCCGGTACGAAGTTACCTTGTATAAAGTCCGAACGACGTACCATACACAAAAGATTTTTTTTCCATTTAATTGAGTTTCAAGATGGTGGACTTTGATCTAACGATGAATACTGTAATTGCTGTCTATTTCCTGTTATACAGGCTGAACGGCAGTATGTTTAACCGTACAATACTGGCTATTGTAAGTTTAACCGCTTCATGGTAGAAGGGTTAAATACGTTTTAGGTTATGTTGTTAAAAACTAGCTATGTTAATTTGTCTTTTATATGAATTCATAACTATCAACTGATTTTGAACAGCTGATAATACGTTTCACGTTATGTTGTTAAAAACTAGCTGTGCTAATGTGTCGTGTTTTCGAACAACGTATCGTAATTTAAATAAAAAATGAAAGAGAAATCATGATAAATGATTTTTATTGTTGGTTCAATAACAGAAATTGTTTTGATGAATGCCTATTTTGAAAGTTTAAAATTCTTAATATATACGGATTTTAACGCTAATTATAGTAATGAAACAATATTTACAAAAAAACCTATGATAAAAAAATTTTTAACGTGATTATTTAAATTTATTTCTCTGTTTTTTGAAAGTGAATATCCAAAATTCAAGGAATATCCGTAAAATTCACACAAATATACCAAACAGCCTATTAGCTGAAAGAATTTCACTACTTGAAAGCTTTTGCAGTGAATACAAAACTGTACTGCAACAAAAGACAGGGCAATATTACCACCCCATTTGGGCTTTCCCGCCCGTTGAGTTACTTGAATACAGTAGCCTACGTCTCGGGTCCCCGGATCTGTTCATCGCTACTGTATTTTATCAAATAAAAAGACTGTAACGCTTTCATCCTCCGTAATACATCACTTAGAATACACGCTCGCTTTGTAGGCGACTTCAACGTGACGTCAGAGTTCCTTCCTTGGAGACTTGCTTTCGTTTGAAAGGCAGCTGAAATACGTAAACTCGCATCTAGTGCTCGATATTGGTACGAATGGTTAAACAATATTAAAGAGTTAGATAAAGTTAATATTAAAAAAATATTTGCGGCTGACATAATGTAAATATCGTAAGTTTTATAATCACAGCTACATTTCTACGACAGTCGGATTTTTTTATTCAGATTTCAACGACGAAATGACAATGGAATCAGATTTTTAAAAAAGTGTAAGATTATTTTCATATTTGAAGTAGCTGCAAATTGGGAACACATACACGAATTTTAGTGAATAACTAACTTGCCATAACTATTGCCAAACTATAGTCAAATGCGCATAAAATGCATTTGAATCAAATGCGCATATAATAAACCCAAATTACATGGAAAATACAAACATGAACCTTGCCCGCAGCCAGAATGGTTTTAATATTTGTATGACTGTATACAAAATTTAAAATACTAATTTATGAAAATGTCAACGCTTTTTAAGATGATTTTTTTTTAAATATTAGATTCTTAAAAATCTGGAAAAACCGCAATTCGAAACAGTTTGGCGAATTTTGAAAAATGATAAAAATTGTCCTAACTATTACCTAATCGATTTTGTTTCCGAAATTAAATCAAATTAGGTTAACAATGTGATAGATAAAATGCTAATGCACACACTCACTCACTCACACACACACACACACCGCAAACACACGCTCTCTCTCTCTCTCTCACACACACACACACACACACACACACACACACACACTCCCTCTCACACACTCACACACAAACAAAACACACACACCGCACAAACACACACTCTCTCTCTCTCTCTCTCTCTCACACACACACACACACACACACACACACACACACACACACACACACACACACACACACACACAACACACACACACACACAAACACACACTCTCTCTCTCTCTCTCTCTCTCTCTCACACACACACACACACACACACACACACACACACACACACACACACACACACACACACACACACACACACACACACACACACACACACACACACACACACACACACACACACACACACACACACACACACACACACACACACACACACACACACACACACACACACACACACAAACACACACACACACACTCTCACACACTCACTCTCACACACACACACACACACACACACACACACACACACACACACACACACACACACACACACACACACACACACACACACACACACAAAATTTGTTTACTGTGTTAACTCCGAGTTACTTTGTTAAAAACTTCGCTAAAGTCTATAACGATCGCAGTATAATTACGTAAGTCATATCCTTACATTGTATAAAAAAGCCTGTTTAACAAACAGTTCATATCAAATTACACTAAACAATGTTTCGCTTCGCTCGGTTTGCATTGAATCTTGTCAAGATAAGAGATAAGTGCCGCCTTACACTTCTTAATGGATTAAATTTCATTACAGTTAAAACAAACTTCGCAACAACGTGTAACCTAATTTTACGTTACTGTTAGAGCAACTCAGTCAGTATAAATCGTTTAGATTTAAGGGTTGCAGTTTTAGAGGGATGTTATAGGGACGCTAACTAATGGCCGAACTTTGTGTTCGCGTAATTAGTTGTAAAGCCGTTTTATGAGTTCCACTGTGACTGGGCATAACTTCTGCATCGCGCGTAGAATAATAAAACACTAAGGTATTCATCGCGTTCAATTGTTTAACTGGAATTTCCTGGTTGGGAAGAAAACGACAAGGTTATGAAACCTGATTATCAAGTAAATATGTAACACCAGTGTACAAAAACTGAATTAAATAATTTTATTATTAATGTAATCATCTTTTATTCCGTTAGGAATGTTGTAATTCTGTAGTGAACATAGCTGTCTTTCCTGGCTTCAAACACTTTATATTTGTTGTGTTCTCGCAATACTTACATTTTCAAAACTTTTTACTGTACTGCTACCCCAGGTTCTAAGTCCGTTCTTTTTTAATATACTTTTTTTATGTTTTTCGTATAAAACAAAGAACCTAGAAATTGGAAGAGCAGAACAGTTATACGTCTTAAAAATAGACGTATTCCGAAAAAGATCAACAAATATTAAGTGTTTGAAGCTGGGAAAGGTAGTGTGTATAAGACTTGTAAAGAAAAAATTACCTAGAAAGCAGGATAGGTTCTCATTTCTCGGATCTAGGTCTCCGCACATGCCAACAAAGTGATGGCTGTTGGACATTTATATATAGCGTTTTGAAAATTTATTCTTGATTCAAAAATAAGATAAAATTGCAGTGTAGTCTGTTCTGCCTTTTTCGATATTTTTTTACTAAAACGCTTCAGTGCATGCCCAAAAGCAATAATCCAAAACTTAAAAGCGCGGAAACCACGAGAAGTACGATAAAAATCGAAAATAAAAGTGACCAACATAACCTCAAAAATGCTATCGTGCGAAAGTCGCTAACGTGTTGTAGATCGGTAAAACGATAAAAAATATGTCTAAAACGGGTTTTGCGTGACAAAAAAACTTTATTTTAAAAAACCCATAACCTAATTGACACGGTTGTTAGGCCTAACACGGTGATGCGTGAAGAAACCTTTTATTTCTTTTAAAAAAATACTCCATAACCTAACTGACACGGTTGTTAGGCCTAACACGGTGATGCTTGAAGAAAACCTTTTTTTTAAAAAAAGAAAAAGAATACTCAATAACCTAACTGACACGGTACTTGCGTAGTAAACCTAACTGATACAGACGATGGGTAAAAACCCTGTTAAAGTAGTTATTAACCACCGTGAGATGGACAAAGCCGTTGTCAGAAAGACAATTGTAAGCCTTGACCTCACAACCGTGTCAGTTAGGTTATGGTTTTTTTAAATAAAGTTTCTTATCACCCAAAACCCGTGTTAGACGTATTTTTATCTTTTTACCGATCTACAACACGTTAGCGACTTTCGCGCGGTAGCAATTTTGAGGTTATGTTGGTCACTTTATTTTCGATTTTTATCGTACTTCTCGTGGTTTCCGCGCTCGTGAATTATTGCTTTTGGGCATGTAATAAAGCATTTTAGTATAAAAAATATCAAAAAATTCATGACAGGATACAGTGTATAATTACCAAAAGTAACATTTCAATAAGCACATTTCAAATTATATTTTTGTAAAAGATGATTATATAGCGGTACTATAATTAAAATCTCACTATAGCGGCATTGAAAGGAACGTTACTTTTTGCCGCTATAAAGAGCTCAAACAAAATGCATTTTATTTTTAAAACGAATTATACATAATGTTTAATTTGAACTTTTAACTGAGTGCAAAGGTTGTTCAAATAAAACTACAGTATATCACGTACAGTCTTTAAGAGAGTAATGCACAGTTTATTAAATAATACTGTAATTGTGAGAAAAGGGCAATATTCTGCCGAAACTACTACAAAACCGCTTCACCAATTCCTTCAAATTGCTTTTTAATTTTTTTTTAACTGTTCCCCTTATTTTATTTTTTAATACCGTGCTAACATAAGAACTAGCTTAAGTAAAATTTCGGCAAACATCTACTTGCTTCACACCTTTCTCTAACTCGCACAAAAATCTAACCTTTACATCTAACGATAACATTTTCCGTTACATTGTACTGTAAAAATATAAAAGAATTATGCACTACTTATAACTTGTACCAGTCACAGAACACTCGATTCAGCTGACGCACTATGTACTGCTTTTAACACTCGAATGACGTGTCGGCATACTGAGAAATAAGGCAGAAGAGTAGGAAGTGTGCACGTGTTTTGCCGATATAGAGAGATTCCTGGAATTCTGTTGGCCTCAATACAGAAAGTTACAATATATATTTTTACTACAGGAATGCAAAAGGACCAACACATTTTGCCGTTATAGGGAGATTTTCGTTATAAAGAGCACCTCAATAGAGAGATTTTACTGTATATTTCATAAGCAAATAGTAAGGAAGGCTTGAATAATGCTACAAAGGCTGGCAAGATGTGTGTTTTGTAGCTACTCTGAACTTATATGGAAAGAACCAGTGATGCGTATGGTTTCGGAATAAAATATCAAAATACTCGGAACCGTTCCGGTTACTTATTTCATCCACGCGTACCGTACATGGATATGGAATAAAAACAAATATTTCTCATTCCAAGTCTACTCATTTTATCTGGTTATTTCGACTTCGTCAACGTATTGTATCACACTCGCATCAGCAATGACTTCTGTACAGTGTTCAAATTCAGTAACGAGTTCTATATTATCGCTTACTAAAATTTTCAAAATCCATGGTTAATAGTTAATATTTAGTTACTTATATTTTTTTTAAATACAATAATTTAGTTTACAATAACATAGACAATAATAAATATACTGTTTCAAGTCTGATCTGAGTGGTTGAAATGAATATGCGCACCCGCCGCGCAAAAAGCGGACTATATTACGAATATTCAGGATGTATTCAGAACCAAACTCTACGTCCGGACTCCATGACGTCGGAATGCAGAAAACGATTCTGCGCATTTGATTCCGAATTATTACTACGAATATCCAAGTGTTCCGAATACCAACATAGTTAGAATGGACTATAGGCGATCTGTATCTACAATGGTCAGTGATTTGCGCAGACTAGCGTTGGACGTGAAAAGCTGCACCGATTGCATTTACAATAGACTAAAGTGCTCTGTGTATATTATTTTCTATGGTAGAGCATTCAATGTTCCTACTAACCTGTGCATTCCTTGGCGGT
>CM040191.1:19160000-19240000 GCA_022606455.1 Callitettix versicolor | reverse complement strand
CAATGTTTTGTTTAACTTTGTGACGACTTTGAGAGAGGGATTTGACATTTTGTATTATGCCTGAAGATGAAACAGTAGAGTTCCGAAACCGCGGTAGCCTTTATGAGGTAAGTAAATAGACCACTAGACGGAAAAATAGGTCGTAATCATGTATGAAAGTTGAAAACTCAACTCAGTAGATAGAAATATGCAAATAAAACTATGGTGATTTACAAATACAAAATGAAAAGAAACTTATTTCATACGAATAGAATAATTATCATACTAGTAAACTTATTTTACCCTGATATACATTTCGGTAACATAACTGCCAAATAGAACTGGGGGATGAACAGGCATCCCTCAGAAGAAGATTGCTATGTTATCGAAATGTAGCCTACTTCAGGGTAAATGTAGTAAATATAGTAAATGTAGTATATAGTATATTGGTGAATTCCCATCCAGCTGCCTTCAACATTCCAGTGTTACAGAGTCTGCCAATCTGAGTTTACAAACTGTTACTAGCGATAGTGAAGGAAAAAGCGGGAGCTACGGTAGAGGGTAGGGACTCGACCTCTCACTCGCACATTTTTTCTGTCCCACTGGTGTTCTTAGCAGGCCGTTTTCTAAGCGGCTGGGCTATAATATAATACTTATTCTGTTGACATCGAATTTATTTTTTTTTTATATTATACAAACGGGTTTCGTTTTTGTATGTAAACTCAATAGGCGTGAACCAATGATAAACGATTTTATTTTGTATATTAAAACACATTACGTAACAGGAATACAACAAACAAGAAATTAATGGTTACTTTTTCCAGTAACCAGTGACCAGTTTGAAACAATACGTGGCAAAATTAAGCCTAAATATTTAGGCTATACTTAAAAACTATAAGTCGCCCAACTTTAAAAACTGGAGAACAATAGTCTTAATACAGAGGAACAGTGATTGTAATTATGTAAGTTATTTTAATTAATTATTAGTAAATAAAAAATAAAAAATGATGAGTACTGCACTGTATGAAACAGTAAAGTGCAAAACTCGTGTTTGTGTGTGTGTGTGTGTGTGTGTGTGTGTGTGTGTGTGTATATATATATATATATATATATATATATATATATATATATATATATATATATATATATATATATTAACACTGTTACGTTAATGCCAATTGTAATTTCTTGAACGAATGAAAGAGCCAATACAGTGATCGAGGTTAATGTGCAGCAAATATTCCCTTTGACGTTATTCTGCAAGCGATGGTAAATACGGTTATGTTATGGTTCAGATAAGTCTACAGGTGTTCCGTAAGCACTACATGGCATTACGTTTAACAAGCCGTATGGAGACAGCTTCAAAACTCATGTTCCGATAAAGATACTTTAATTTAATTGAACACTTAAAAACATCATTTTATAGAACGTTTTCCATCTACGGATCAGTTGAAAATCAGGCGCGATTACAGGATCGCAATATTCACAAAATTTGCTTATGGAATCATAGAAATATTTTTTTGGTTTACGCAATATAAAAGAAAAGTTTTATTAAATTCAATTTTTGACACTTTTAGTAAATTTCCGTTGTGTGTGTGTTTTTTTTGGGGGGGGAAGGTGTTAGGACGCTCACATTCGCAAATTTAGTCCGATTTGATTTACACTTGCCGCAAGAAATTTTGACTACAGGTAGGACAAGTTTCACAACAAACAGTTTTCTAAAGGGCGACCATTTCGAAACTTTAAAATTTCATATATTTTTGCTCTGAATATTTTTGAAAACTGATTTCAACGTTAAAAATTGAACAGATAAGCTGTTTGATTTTTCAAAATCGTTTGAAATTAGGAAACTTAATTTGACGGCGGTCAGGGTTCATTTTCGTATTTTCTATGCAATTTGGTAGTTTAAAACGTTAACATAGTTATGTAAGCTATGTTTATACATGTAAAAAGTATTACAGAGATCAGGATCAGCTTTTGTTTTAAATTACCGGGCCTGGGTTTTACCATGATGGCCGGTCAAACTGCTCATTTTCCAATGGACCTTCACTAACAACAACATGAATTTCTATAACTAAGTAGGCCGTAACAATTTTTAAAACAGAATCAACTTTTTTAGTGAAATAGAACCTATTTTGAGATTGTTTGTGATATCTTCAGAAACAGTATTTTTGGGGAAAAAATAGGAAAAAATTTTTATAAATTAATTTATCTGATCTTCGTATCTGATGAATCAGTACCACGGTTTAGCATTACAGAAAGCGAAAAGCTTGGTCACTTCCACTTTAGGCTGGGCGAATTCCGAAAGTGTAAAACATTGAAGCAATACGTGCACCTAATACACACGAGAACAATATATCAAACTCCGCGCTGTTCATTGAGGTATATAAACAAACAAACAAGAGAGAGAGAGGGGGGGAGAGAGTATATTTATTTATAATCAATCACTGTCTGACAGAGCGAGAGAGAGGGCGAACTCATTATATTTCCCCTCAAGTGAGTGATTGACAGACAGTCAAGTGAGCTGATCCGCAAATTTCATTAACTAGGAAATCACCAAACAGTCACACTTTAATTTAATTAGTACAATTATTATTGCCATGTTTTCTTTATGTTACATTTTCAGTAAATCTAATCCTGCAATGGCAATTTGTCAATTTAATTGAAAATACGAACAGTGGATCAGCCTAAGGATACGTCTACCTGCTGGCATATGGCGATCATTAAACATATTAGTGTTGGGCTATTCGAATAAAAAAGTAGTTGAGTACTTTTTAGCCCAAATAGGGGGAGGGAAGGGGGAGACCTACACAACGTTTATACGCGGCACTCAGCAGTTAATGAACAAATAGTTTTGTGAATTTAATACTTCTATTCGAATATTTACTGGTTACTTGTCCACTGCGCACCTAACTAGCCTGTAATGTACTTTATTCGTTTTAGATAATCATTCTTAGCGAATATTGGCTCGATAATCATTCTAGCTACTAGTGGTTCACGATTTTATATCTAGTTATTCCAATGAAGAAATAAGTAACTATTCGACTAAGTTTATAAAAATTAGTTTCTTATTCGACTCTTAGCTGCTTATACTAAGCTATTTATATTAGTTTTATATTAGCTATATTATATTGTATAACTTATATTAGCTTCTTATACTCTCTCTCTCCCTCTCTCTCTCTCTCTCTCTCCCTCTCCCCTCTCTCTCTCTCTTTCTCTCTCTCTCTCTCTCTCTCTCTCTCTCTCTCTCTCTCTCTCTCTCTCTCTCTCTCTCTCTCTCTCTCTCTTATTTAAGTTTATATGAATTACCTTACAATTCGACTACGTGTATAAGAATTAGCTAACTATTCCACTAAGTTTATAAAAATTAGCTTACTATTCGATTAAGTTTATAAAAGTTTGCTTACTATTCGACTGCATTTATAAGAATTACCTTAGTATTCGACTAAGTTTATAATAATTAGCTTATTATTCAACTAAGTTTATAATAATTAGCTAACTATTTCACTAAGTTTACAAGAATTAGCTAACTATTCGACTAAGTTTACAAGAATTATCTTACTATTCGACTACGTTTATAACAATTAACTTACTATTCGACTACGTTTATAACAATTAGCTTACTATTCGATTAAGTTTATAAAAAATAGCTTACTATTCAACTAAGTTTATAAAAATTAGCTTACTATTCGATTAAGTTTACAAAAATTTGCTTACTATTCGACTAAATTTATAAAAATTAGCTTACTATTCGATTAAGTTTATAAAAATTAGCTTAATATTCGACTACGTTTATAAGAATTACTTACTATCGACTAAGTTTATAAAAGAAATAGCTTACTATTCGACTAAGTTTATGAAAATTATCGAAAGAATTTTATCGAAAATTTTTTATTTACGTTGTTTTATATTTATAATTTTATAAGTCAATTTTTTTTTTAAATTTAACACACTCGAATTTATTAACTCTGACGATTCGGTCAGTTAAAATTTACAGTTTTCACAACCAAATACTGCGAAAAATTAATCCGTGCATTAACTTTTTTTTTACTTCCGAAAACACTGTCTACCTCAATTTAAAAACAATGCGCTCTCCGACAGACACTGCGTTGACTATGTTCGTTAGCGTGTTTAATTTCTTCGCAACTTCTGGTTCAACAACGTTTAAAATATAATTGAAAATTGAATGTGACATCCTTAAATGTCTAAAAAGCGATCCGGATAACTTTTGAGCCGCTGATAGAATTTGTGAAAGTAACCGTGACGGAGGCGTTCTTGAATCAAAGGATGCACACCGTATCTTCTCTTATTTCAAACAAAACCCACACTCTAGCCGCAAATGAACCTGAATCACTATCTGATGATGACGAGAACGATATTTGTTTTTATCACACTCTGTATGTATGGTATTGATTATAAACGTATTGTGATAACCCAAAAACCTTTTTAAATTCTAAAGTTGCACCGAAATACGAGTAAACGAGACCAATTTGCTAATTTTACATAAATTCGGTCAAATAGTTCAGTTTTCAGCGACGGATAGACGCACAAGCAAGAACAACTT
This sequence comes from Callitettix versicolor, assembly GCA_022606455.1. Classification (NCBI taxonomy): domain Eukaryota; kingdom Metazoa; phylum Arthropoda; class Insecta; order Hemiptera; family Cercopidae; genus Callitettix; species Callitettix versicolor. Next base: position 19,235,457 of record CM040191.1, on the reverse strand, counting down.
TTCTGACAGCGTACCTGAAAACATTAAGATCCATTACAATAAAAAAAAAAAATCAAATTTTCACTACCGCAATACTCTTTCTATATCTCTTACACAGTGAGAAAATAAAAAGGAAGAAGAAAGCTTTCAATGAAACGTAATATGCCAACGAAACTGTAGTGGAAAAGAAATGGAGAAAAGGAAATCGATAATAATATAGAATTTCAGATCGACCTAGTTGCACAAGCTATCGGAAAACACCTGGCACTATGCCACGTAGGAACCTTCCACGTAACTTAAAAATTAAATTTTCTTCGTAATAAAATAACGTCATGAACAAATAAAAACTTCGTTTTACGAATTGCAGAATAATTTATTTTTTTAAATCAAATCAACTTTGTATCTTTTAAAGTGTATCATGTTTTAAGGTTGTGATGTTCGATTTTGCGCGTCGCGTGACGCGAGTGTACAAGTTTATATCGGTAGTTATAGCACTTGTTGTTTTATATTAATTCGTAAAGATCAGCTGATTTCATTGAAATCACCTGATAAGTTATAATAAGTTTTAGGTTATGTTGTTAAAAACTAGCTTTCCTTTAGTAAAATATCAGTTGTTTTATATTAATTCGTAACGATCCGTTGTTTCCACTGATCAGCTGATAGACTACAATACGTTTTAGGTTATGTTGTTAAAAATTAGCTATGTTAATTTGTCGTGTTTTTGAATAAATTATCGTAATTAAAATAAAAAGAAAGAGAAAACATGATACAAGGCTTTTATTTTTGGTTCAGTTAATAGAATTACAGTACTTTTTTACTTTTATTTTAACTTCAACTTAGAACCTAGTACAACAAACATATTTAGCAACTTTCGTCTCAATGGTAGGTAACTTTTTTTTAAAATCATCCTATGAATGTCTCCCAACTAAATACTCATTCGTAACCTTCCGGTAATACGAACTGAAGAGTTACCGCAAAAGTTCCACATGTTTGGTCCTCTCGAGTCTCCGCTCCCCATCTCTGCTTCTGACCACCACCGCATGCACAGTTGTATTCACGTTACGTTTGTGAAACCTGTGTTCTCGCTTCACTGCTAAAAACCTTATTGATTCAACCTTGCGGTCATACTACGGTGCATTAACAATACCTCGCAGTACTTTATTTGAAAGGTCTGAACTACGAGGGTTGATCAAATATAAACGAGACTGATTTTTTAAAAAATTTATTGCTTACTTACAAATTATTCTTGATACAACTTATTTTTTTACATAGTCTCCCGCACGAGTAACACATTTTTCCCACCGGATTGGAAGTTTTTTAATTCCATCTTCGTAAAAAGTTCTCGAGCGTTCATTGAGCCATTGGAGCACGAATGCCATTTGAGTCTCCACCGCAGAATCGTCTTCGAAACGCTGGCCTCCAAGCGCCTCTTTGAGTGGCCCAAACAAGTGATAGTCGCAGGGTGATAAGTCTGGACTGTTTGGGCGATGTTCCATTGGTTCCCAGCCAATTTGATCGAGTTTAAGCCTCGTAGCGTTCGCCGAATGTGGTCGGGCATTATCGTGAAGAAGAATGACGTTTCTCGCCGGTTTAGATTTCCTTTTCCTACGAAAAGACTGTTTTGCGACCTCTAAAACATCGCAATAATATTGTGCATTTATTGTGCGTCGTTGATGGAGGAAATCGACGTGAAAGGCGCCTTGATTGTCGAAAAATACAGTGGCCATTACCTTCCCGGCCGACGATCGTGATTTGGCCTTCAGAGGCGCCCTCTCTCCCCTCTTCCGCCACTCCATACTTGCCTGTTTCGACTCGGGAGTGTAATGGTGAACCCATGTTTCGTCACAGGTGACAATCCGGTTTAATAATGCCTCACCATCTCGTTCAAATTGGGTCAATAGTCGCTGGCAAATCTCCAAACGATTCCGTTTGTGAACGTCGGTCAAAATTCGTGGAACCCACCTTGCAGATACTTTGCTGAGTTCCAGGTTTGATGTAACGATTTTTGAACGCTTACCATAGCTCAACTGGAGTTCATCTGCAATAAATCGCAGCGATATACGTCTGTCTTCGTCCAGGAGCTTCCGAACAGCATCAATGTTTTCGTCCGTGACGGAAGTGGTCGGGCGACGATCATGGCTGAGGTTTTCTACTGCTTCCCGTCCTTCGGCGAATTCCTTGTGCCAAGCAAAAACGCGAGCTCTTGACAGGGTCCTGTCCCCGTATTGAGCCGTCAATCTACGAAAGATTTCAGTCGGATTGACCCCCTCCTTGGCCAAAAACTTAATAATAATTCTCTGCTCCACGGAAACGTGCACTTCACTCTCACTCATTGTATAGTTTTATACTGAAGGGTCCGAACGGAAATGTTGCCCGTCTACGCCCGTCCCAAACCTCCCTGGCTACCTGAAACCCCACCCTTTAGAGTTCAATGTCCAACGGAAAAGTTTTTAGAAAGTCAGTCTCGTTTATATTTGATCAACCCTCGTAGTATTTCAAAGAACAGCAGACCTTACATTATAATCTTAATACACACAGCGCTTCTCGACAGGCGCTCGTGACTATTTCCACCAATTTAACCGGTAACCGTAATATTTACGAAAGATTTTACTCGACTAACTTCACCGGAAATTTTAAGTTCATTCTCCACGAAGCGCTGAAAATTATGATGTTTTAACGTTCAGCCATTATTACAGCAAATAGCCAGCAACCACAGTCTCAAACTTGAATGAATGTGAAATTTAAAGATTGCTCGCTATCTTGAAATGAAAACGAATGGAAAAAATTTGATACTTACGTATTTTGGGCTTTCTGGAAGGTACCTTCGAACGAAATTTCAAAACAATCAGCCAGCGTTTGATTAAAATTGCGTTTAACCGTCATCTTGAAGTGGAAGTAAGTAGGAAAAAATGTTAGATACTTTGGCTGTCTCGTGAAGTAAGCGATTTTTCAAAAAAAAGCAAACATTTCATCTGCCAAACACTTTTATCAATTTTGATTTCGCGAAAATGAACACCAGTAAAACTGAACTTCTAAAGATGTTATATTTATCCTTCGTATTTTCAAATGAATAAAAATATTTAAACGCTGATTTATTCATATTTGATCGCACACAGATATTAAAAAAAAACTGTTACATGAAAAGTTATGATTTTCAAGATTTAAAATAGCCTACGTATTCAGAAATGACCCCGTTCGTCACTGTGTGTAATATTGCATCTCTTTTATTGTTGTTTATCGTCATTTTTATTGTTGTTGTTGTTATTTCTATTTTAGTTATCCAGGGATTTTTGTTTTCGTTCTAATTATATTATTAATATCATTTTATTTTTTAATGTAATAAAATCTACATGTTTATGTATCTAAGGTAATAGGGGCGCAGAATTCAGGCATATGTGTTCTACTGTTACACAATTAATATATTTATCTACCTGAGTGCAGAAATCAGGCGTGTGTGTTCCATGACTGCTAGATAAAACGATAAAATCTGTATATTTATCTATCTAACGTAACAGGAGCGCAGAAAACAAACGTGTGTTCTATGGTTGAGTAAAATTATAAAATCTATAGATTTTTTTTTATAAAAATCTATAGATAAAATCTATTTATCTACATCAGTGTGACAGGGGCGCAGAAATCAGAAAAGTGTGTTCTACAGTTAGATAAAACGACAAAACCTATATATTTATCTATCTAAGTGATACAGACGCAGAAATAATCAAACATGTGTGTTCTACTGTCAGATAAAATTATAAAATCTATATATTTATCTACTTAAGTGTGACAGGGGCGCAGAAAGCGGGCATGTGTGTTCTACAGTTCGACAAAACTATAAAATCTGAAATAAACGACTTACGAAGCGCCACCGGGTCAAACTATAAATCACATTTATAATACTCGTGAATCCAGCCCCACTCTTATTCTTTGTTTCGAAACCATTCAGAAGTAGTCATGGCAACGGATCGCAATGGGTTTTACCTGATTCTCAATCTTTATCTCTTTCCAGCAGTACGTGACCAAAATGTAAAATACTGGAATAAATTTTGTATAAAATCTAAAGGTAGGCCTACAGGAAACAAAGTTATTATCTGTTGGTATATTAATTTAGTGTAGTTCAGCCATAGGCTAATAACGTTCTACCACCACGTTTCCATGCTTATTTTATCAAGTAAGCAAAAAATAATGAATGGTACAAATATATTAGACAAATTTTCACGCATTTTTTGAAGCTATCGACAAACACCGGAAAATAGCAGTAATTTCTGAAAATCACCGAAGAAATTTTGTAAAAAAAGACATTTATAGTTATGGAATAAATCGAAAAAAGCCTACTGACTTAAAAACGGTGAATTTCTTTTAATTCAATTTTACAGTTATTCAGTTGCGTAATTTCACACTTTAACAAAATTTGATCAATTCTGAATCACTGATTTTGAAAAATTAGTTATTTAGTATCTTAACAATAGTACAAGGTCTAATTTTTTTGTGTGAAATTTTCTGAAAAAACGTGTTTTGCCAAATTAAATTTTTGGCCTTCACCAATTCTACTAATTAACTTTGAAATTGGCTGAAGCAGTTACGATTTTGTAACTTAAGGTGTAGAGGCTACAAGAATGTTACAGATACTGCTTATACCTGCGACACCTAATTGGGCACGAGTCCGGTCACGCGTGCTAAGCGAACGAGGCTAATTAGAGTGGAAATTACGACTTGGCCAGTTCTGAGTCAGCAGCGGTTATAAGTTAGATCACTTGCATAATATCACTTTACTTCAGTATATTTATAGATTTAAGTGGGTAATTTTTTTTCTTCAAATGTTACAATTATAAACATTATAAGACCAATTATAAAACAAATCTAATCACGTCACGCAGCTGTCTCGCTGATAGAAGCGAATTTCTAAAAGTATTTTTCTTTATCTTACCCTTTTTCAAATTATAATTTCACCATCATATTTTTTTTTTAAGGCGAAAAGCACATTGAGGCTATTATCTCCTCCCTAAATGTAAGTGTGAGAGTAAAGTGTTAAAGTCGTAAGTGTAGTGTTGTAAGTGTAAGTGTGTGTTAGACTCGGGCGCCATCATAATTTAACATTAAAATCTGCATATATTAAGAATTTAAACAAATTACACTTAAAATACGAAAATAAACCTTGGCCCCGAAAAATTCTGTATTTTAACGGATTTTTAAAATGCAAAATGTTAATTGACGCAGTTTTTAAACTGTTGTAGAACGTTTAATTACTGACTGAAGATTTTTCAAAACTTCGCATAAAATTTGATTTTTTTAAATAGCTTTGGTTGGTTTGTTATCCAGCAAAATCTGCTCAACGCTTTGAAAATAGCGGCTAATGAATGAAATATCTATAGAAAGCATCACGGGTTATGTTTATTGAGGGAGGAGCTAGTAGACGATCTGACCTTGAAGGAACAAATAGGAACCATGCATGTTTGCCAATTCGTTCCCCCACTGTGAAAGAGTTTTGTATCAAATTTTCTGTTACGTTTACTCACTGGTAGACTAGCTCCGGCTAACTTGGGTATAACGGACATCATTCCTGGCGGTTGGCGTACACAATAATAAAGTTTTAATCATTTTATACTTGAAAATTTTATTTCGGATTAGCAGTCTAGCATTAAAATCTCCGTAAATTATTATTTTAAATACTATTTGATGCAGATTTTAACGCTGGTCATGAGGGTGAAATCAGATTTTCAAGAGACAGTAATATAAAAAATAACGCTTTTTAATTTTTTTGAATAACTGGAATTTGTAACGGTTTAAAATATTTTGGTTGAAAACAACATCGTCCAAGGTATTACAAAAAGTAAATTTTATATCCAATTTTTTATCAAAAATCAAACAAAATTGCTAGCGCTACAGTTCTAAACAAACGTAAACTTTCTAGAGAAAATCGTTGCTCACTACATGGCCACGGTAGACGAAATTATTCATTTCCTAATAAAAATGTAAAACAGACCACTTTACTTAATATTTCATTTTATTCACACAATTGTGAGTTTTTACTCACGGACGGATTTTGGCAAACCGCGGGGATGGTATCCAGATCATCCACCTGCATTATTAATGTGGGCATCACGTACCCGGCCGCATCCCTTAATTAAAGTTTCAGGCGCGTTTGGACTTGGAGGTTAGCTCCGTCTCAAGAGAGAGGAAAGACAGGATGCGACCATTGTGTCAACGCAAAAGTTGTTTTTCGTTCTGAACAAAAACGCTGCACGCAGCTGTTTCGCTGACACGAAAGTAGCGAATTTTTAACAATGCTTTTTTCATCTTATACTTTTTTTTAAATCCGATTCTACCATAATAATCAACACTAAATTCTGCAAACATCAGCATTTAAAATTTTTAATATAATTTGAAAATCCTAAATGCTAATTTATGCAGATTTTAAAGCTGATTACAATTATAAATTCAGATTTTCAAATGTGTAATGAAAAAGTTATATTATTTTCTTTTTAATTAGAAATGACCGCCATTTTCTAATTGTTGAAAGGGTTTTTCTGTTCATCATTATTTTTTAACCAAACTATTGTGATAACTTATTCTGAGATATTTCTGATACATGTCAAAATTACAGAAGGGAGACGTGAAAATGACTGTACAAATTCTTTATGCGTAGCAAATACGCCTTTAATATTTTACACTTAAATAAATAACTTTTGTCATTAATCACTACATTTTCCCCCTGTATTTAGACAGCTACAAAGACTATTTTCGCAAAATTATCATGATTTCGGGCTGGTTGTGGTGTTGGGTTCTGCGCGTCAAAGTGCATGTGTCATGTTTTCGAATAAATTACCGTAATTAAAATAAAAAGGAGAAGAAAACATGATACATGATTTTTATTTTTTTTATAGTGTTCGGTCACATCGTTTACGGATGAGTTACCGACGGTCGTACGGACGTGCAAGCGAATTTACAAAGGTTTTTTAAAGGCTTTGCCAACGGATTATAAAAATCAACCGTGATCGACTTCGAATTCATTTTGTAATTTTAATGGATTTAAAAAATTGTTTAATGGTAATTTATGGAGATTTTAACGTTGATTAAGGTGGAGAAATCAGATAAAAATATTAATTTTTTTTAAAGATTTGAAATGGTCACCATATAACTACTGAACGAATTTATATGGGTAAACTTACTTGATAAGGTAATACCGAAATCTATTTTTCTTCTGTTTGACTCATTCGTACTAAAATTGCGACCTTGACTGTAAAGAACGCGCGTGCTCTACATATACACACACACGCGCGCACACACAAAATATTTAATATAAAAATAATAACGACACAAACGACGACATGAGAGACGCTCCTTACTGGATCATAACACGATAGCTGCAATAACGGCTCATTTTTCAATAGAAATTCGCTAAAAACCCTTTTTAAAAAGAACTGCTACCATATAAATTCTGATTTTCCCTGTTTAACCCTTAAGTAAAGGGTAAGGGTTAAGCCCACCATATTAGACCAAATATTGTTTAAATTACTCCACAACCCCTCTTTCTCTCGGCCACTACCAGCATTTCAAATATTCAACATGGCGTGCCTTTTCTGGGGCAAACCTTTTTAATATTTAGCCCCACGAAGGGCGGAACATCGGTAGCTGTAATTGATATTAAAATTGTTCTGTCTTGCTTGTCTAATTTTAAAATACAGTTTTACGTTTCAACAACTACATCGTTTCGTTTTCTTACAAACGTTATTGTTGTTATGATCAATAATAATTGCGAGACAATTAATTAGAACATTCTTAATATTGAATCTAAATATCTACTGACGCAGAAAGTAAAATTAACGAATAATTTGTCAAACAGGTCTACTGTGTATGGAAGATAACGTTCTATAATTTTACCTGGCTTTAATTAGCACTCGCTTGGTCGCTTCTTGTCTTAATAACGAACTCGGCTCAGTGTACAGCCATTATAAAATGCATGCATACACAAAGTTACATAAAAAAAAATGTAATTTCTGTAATCTGCAATCACAAAAAAGTAAGTGCAAAAACCACTTAATTACGTTAACATTAAGTGTTCATGTTAGTTTTAGATAAAAAGATAATTGAAAACAAAATTATAAGGTAAATATTCGACAAGTTTCGGCAAATTTATATTGATAGCATTAATAGTAATTATTATTATACGACGAGTATTATTCATAGCAAGTAATATTAATTATTGTCAACCTAATATGTAAAAGTAAAAGCAGTTACTGCAGCAGTGCACTGGAGAGCAGAACAGGAATCTTCTATTGGAACACAACAAGCAAATCAAAGACACAAGTATTTGGGAATGACAACTACGAGTTATTGACTATTAGACAGAACGAAACAGCTTGGGAAGAAGAGCAATAAGGATATTGAACAGCATCATATGAGGTCAGCATATATTAAAAGTAAATAAGCATAGAATATAAAATACAATTATAAAAAGTATATGCTAATCTCATATGGATTTTTTTTTTTTGTTATTTTAAGGCGTAAAGCACATTGAGGCAATTATCGCCTCCCTAAATATAAGTGTGAGTGTAGTGTTAAAGTCGTAAGTATGGTGTTGTAAGTGTAAGTGTTTGTTAGACTCGGGTGCCACGAGGGACGTCTAAATCCTCTCAATAGGTGCAGCTAGTCTGCACCCCCTGCGGGGATATCCACCAATCGAAAGAAATCGATTTAAAGATGCTTGTAAAACCTAGTACCCAAGTTTAAGTAAGTCACAAACCTGAATGTTTGTACGTAAATATGTCTGTCTGTGGTTTTTAACACCCGTATGTATTACGGCTTTTATTCGTCCGGGTTTTCTCCGGTTTTCTCCGGTTTTCTCCGGACAGTCTGAAATGTTTACTCTCGTCCGGAAGAGAATGACTGACGTCTTATGTCTTGGTATAAAATTCCACTGGTTGAATTATTAGAAAAAATAGTGTCAACCGTACATTTTTACAGAAAATCCGTAGTAAAACGTCTCCTTTAAAAGGTGAACCAAAGGTCATAATAGGCGTTAACAAGTTCCCGGGTCTGAATTTTACCACGCTAGCACTCGTACAGCTTATATGCGAATACAAATTCGCTAATTAAAAACATGTCAAAAGAAATTTTACAAAGGTTCAGTCTCGAGTAAAACAGTCGACCTCGACAAAGGCTAAATAAAAAGACAGTACTTTTGTCTCTGAATATAAATGGAATATTTCTTCAGGCGTTCAGACTCTAACCTCAAATCCGACTTTAAAGCCTGACTCGGCCATAATCAAGGCTTGTTCTTTGTATTACCGTTGGGGGGTAAAAGCACAAAGAGGGCACAAATGCGTATTGTACTGAAATTGTAGAGATACTTTCGAAATAATCGCGGCACTCCGACGTGATGGAAGCGAATTAACAAAACGTAAACACATATCAACATCACAAGAAGAATATTTCATTATATGAACATTTTTTTTAAAAAACTTCTGTAAGAAACTGATTTTTATCAACGATTCTCTACACATTAATAGTATCGGATATAATACTGAAATCTTTTGTTTATTATACGCCATTTTGCGGACTTGAATTTCTTCCTATTAGCGTATTTCAATTGGGAAATGAGCTATTGGAACAACCACTAAGGTAGTACCTAATTCCAAGGCCTTGAAATGAGCACCGATCTTGACCTTTAGATCACTTTTTGAGAAAGGTCATTAAAATTTGTATGTATGTACATTTTTTTAGATGTGTGTATGTGGGGCGTGCGCTCACGCGCGTGCGTGTACATGAATGCCCGTACGTGCGTGTGTGCGTATGTATATATGTATGTACTAGTACGTCACTTTTGCAATTTTAGTCCGAATTGATTCAAAGTTGGCTCTATTGTCGACTAAGCTTTTTGAAGGGATCATTAACATTTTTATGTATGTAAATTTTTAGATGTGTGTGCGTGTGTTTGTTTGTTTGTTTGTTTGTGTTGTGTGTGTGTGTGTGTGTGTGTGTGTGTGTGTGTGTGTGTGTGTGTGTGTGTGTTTGATGTCACGTTCGCAATTTTAATCCGAACTGATTCAAAGTTGGCTCAATTGTCGACTGTGGTAACAGTTCGTAAACTGACAAAGTTCTTTTAACAATTTTAAAATGGCGACTATTTATAAATCTTTACAAATCCGTTTAAATTAGAAAAAAAAGCTTTTCACAGTGGCCAAGGTTCATTTTCTTAGTTTCAATATAATTTTAAAATTTAAAGTTCTAATATGTGCAGATTTTAGTAATGGTTATGACGATGAAATCAGAATTTAAGAAAGGTTTAAGGAAAAATACTTTTGCAAATTCGCTTTTATAACGTCAGCGAAACGCTGAGTGCCACGTTAATTTTGTCCTTATAAAAGAAAAATTTTGAAGTGTTTTTTGAATATTTTTCTATTGCAAATAAATATTAGATCATTTTAATATCAAACCGATTACAATGCTATTAAATTTGTATTTTAAAAATAACTTTTTACAGTTATCACGTTGATAAACTAGTTTAAATATTCTACAATACAGCTAGCAACAACACTTAATGCAAATAAATCCTAAATTAAAGCCTGAAGTATAACTGGGATGCACAAGTATTACACAGACTTCCTCCTATTCATTATTTCTCTACAGATTCCACAGTGCTAGTTTTTCAATACTGTTTTATTAGATTTTGTTCAAAATTTCGGTTACAAATACACATTACAACAATTCAGTTTACAAATTAAAAAAAATACTATTTAACAATAACTCGAATAAAAATTAACGAACTTTGACAACCAAATAATTTTCTTCCAAATGTAGGCCGTAAGTACTCAAAGTGTCTGAACACTACTCTAAATTGTGATTTTACGATCGTGTGAAATCGGAAAGGAAACAAAAATAAACCCTGACCGCCATTGGTATTGTTAATGTTTTGTAATTCACTCTTGAACCATAAATTTATTTATTTCAAATTTCGTACACTGACTTGAGTTATGTGTTCAAATTTATGAACCAAAATTAAAAGATATCTGTCGAACCAAATTCTGATAAATTAGTATATTTTAAATTTTGTCGATAGTGTCTATTTTCGGGAAAACAACTACCCTTACATTTTTGTAAAGGTCTGTATGGACAATATTTAGAAACGATATTAATTTTTCTATCGACTTCTTTCGCAGTTAGTACATTTATTCATATTTTAAAAATTAACAAACGCAGTTTTCCAAAAACTAATATATCACGTACAAAATATTTCTTTTAAACTTTTGTTCCCAATTTTAACCAGTGTTAACACCAAAAAAAGCATAAATTAGTGTTTTATATTTTAAAAAAGTCTAAGTATTTATGATAATCTATATAGCTTTTAACGCTGATTAAGAAGGTGAAATCAGATTTTTTTAAATATTAATTTTTTTAAGATATGGAAAGGTTGAACGGATTTTCAAACTGTTTTATTATCAAATACCTTTTCGTAGCAAGTTTTAAAAAAATCGGACTAAAATTACGAATCCTGAAAATGTGAAAAAATTAAAATTACAAATCTAAATGTGAAAGTGTTCAATGACCTTTATCAAAATGACAGGTTGGTTTCATTTTCAACTAAGTTAAAATGCAGGCAACATACAGGTGATGCACTACAGAGCTGTCAAAATAATCAAGTCGGAACTATAAGCTTACTAGACACTGTCTGTCATCAATGACAGTTCATGCCAGATGCATAATGTTTCCTGTTATAGCAGCCAAAAATAGCTCGCTCATATTTCTTTCACACTCGTTGAAAAAAAAAGAATGCAGTTGTAGTCAATTAAAATTCCAAATATTTATAAATCAGTTAAGCGGAAATTTCTTCAAATTATAATTTTAATAACGAAAATATACTTATTATACGACAATACTGTTCCCAAAACAAGAAGCAAAGCTACTATTATAGAATGTATTCAAAAAGTATGGAATCACCTTTTAGTCTTTTGAATTATTACAGATACAAAATTAAGATTCGTTACACGGTTTTACAACTTTCTTTACCCATATTTTGGAGTTAAATGTAATTGTTTCTCAACATAAGAGGACTATTATGCAATAATACTGTAAACGTTTCTTATAGCAGCACAACAAATGTTAAATGGCACAACATTTTAAAGCCCATTTTTCTTTTGAGTAAGGAGCTGCAAATGTCATCACAAATGTGGTTTAATACCTTACTTCCTCGATTCTAAGACGCACTGTATTTTACAGACAATTTTTAAGGAAAATTACAAAATGACCGGCATTAAAAAAATCTAATTTAATAAATATATCCTTTATTACCTACTTAAAAATAATAATAAAACGCTTAACTGTACTAAAATAAACCTCGGTATTGTGATACCTAGTATTAAGTAGTTATTAAGTAGTTGATAATGAAACTACATATTTTAATACCGCTTATATATCTATAATTCGTGTTCAGCAGTTCTGTTCCCATTTTTGTTCTGCGAATAACATAACTTTTCGTTTCATTGCTGCATCATAATGTTTTTTCTTCACTCTTTGAAGACATTTTATATACGATATTTTTTTTAACAGCCAAGTTCCCACCAAAAAACACAAGTTTAAACAAAAACACTCGTTACAACACAAGATTGAAATGAAAACACTAGTTACACACTAGCTATTCGGAACAAAATGAGAGAATTGTAAAAGAGGGAGGTATTATCATAGTGAATGACCTTGCAGATGTGCGCTTTGTTCTATTGTTCAGTTAACAAGGTTGGATCCATCACAACTTCATAAACAATTTTGTACCCAAGGACCTGCGATCGGATGGATCAATCACAACTTCACAAACAATTTTGTACCCCGAGGACCTGCGATCGGATGGATCTATCACAACTTCACAAACAATTTTGTACCCCGAGGACCTGCGATCGGATGGATCTATCACAACTTCACAAACAACTCTGTACCCCGAGGACCTGCGATCGGATGGATCTATCACAACTTCACAAACAACTCTGTACCCCGAGGACCTGCGATCGGATGGATCTATCACAACTTCACAAACAATTTTGTACCCCGAGGACCTGCAATCGGATGGATCAATCACAACTTCACAAACAATTTTGTACCCCGAGGACCTGCAATCGGATGGATCTATCACAACTTCACAAACAATTTTGTACCCCGAGGACCTGCGATCGGATGGATCCATCACAACTTCACAAACAATTTTGTACCCCGAGAACCTGCAATCGGATGGATCCATCACAACTTCACAAACAATTTTGTACCCCGAGGACCTGCGATCGGATGGATCTATCACAACTTCACAAACAATTTTGTACCCCGAGGACCTGCGATCGGATGGATCCATCACAACTTCACAAACAATTTTGTACCCCGAGAACCTGCAATCGGATGGATCTATCACAACTTCACAAACAATTTTGTACCCCGAGGACCTGCGATCGGATGGATCAATCACAACTTCACAAACAATTTTGTACCCCAAGGACCTGCAATCGGATGGATCTATCACAACTTCACAAACAATTTTGTACCCCGAAGACCTGCGATCGGATGGATCAATCACAACTTCACAAACAATTTTGTACCCCGAGGACCTGCGATCGGATGGATCCATCACAACTTCACAAACAATTTTGTACCCCGAGAACCTGCAATCGGATGGATCTATCACAACTTCACAAACAATTTTGTACCCCGAGGACCTGCGATCGGATGGATCCATCACAACTTCACAAACAATTTTGTACCCCGAGAACCTGCAATCGGATGGATCCATCACAACTTCACAAACAATTTTATACCCCAAGGACCTGCGATCGGATGGATCAATCACAACTTCACAAACAACTCTGTACCCCGAGAACCTGCGATCGGATGGATCCATCACAACTTCACAAACAATTTTGTACCCCGAGGACCTGCAATCGGATGGATGAATCACAACTTCACAAACAATTTTGTACCCCGAGGACCTGCGATCGGATGGATCAATCACAACTTCACAAACAATTTTGTACCCCGAGGACCTGCGATCGGATGGATCAATCACAACTTCACAAACAATTTTGTACTCCGAGGACCTGCGATCGGATGGATCAATCACAACTTCACAAACAATTTTGTACCCCGAGGACCTGCAATCGGATGGATCTATCACAACTTCACAAACAATTTTGTACCCCGAAGACCTGCGATCGGATGGATCAATCACAACTTCACAAACAATTTTGTACCCCGAGGACCTGCGATCGGATGGATCCATCACAACTTCACAAACAATTTTGTACCCCGAGAACCTGCAATCGGATGGATCTATCACAACTTCACAAACAATTTTGTACCCCGAGGACCTGCGATCGGATGGATCCATCACAACTTCACAAACAATTTTGTACCCCGAGAACCTGCAATCGGATGGATCAATCACAACTTCACAAACAATTTTGTACCCCGAGGACCTGCGATCGGATGGATCAATCACAACTTCACAAACAATTTTGTACCCTGAGGAACTGCGATCGGATGGATCAATCACAACTTCACAAACAATTTTGTACCCCGAGGACGTGCAATCGGATGGATCTATCACAACTTCACAAACAATTTTGTACCCCGAGGACCTGCGATCGGATGGATCCATCCCAACTTCACAAACAATTTTGTACCCCGAGAACCTGCAATCGGATGGATCTATCACAACTTCACAAACAATTTTGTACCCCAAGGACCTGCGATCGGATGGATCAATCAGAACTTCACAAACAATTTTGTACCCCAAGGACCTGCAATCAGATGGATCTATCACAACTTCACAAACAATTTTGTACCCCGAGGACCTGCAATCGGATGGATCTATCACAACTTCACAAACAATTTTGTACCCCGAGGACCTGCAATCGGATGGATCTATCACAACTTCACAAACAATTTTGTACCCCGAGGACCTGCAATCGGATGGATCCATTACAACTTCACATACAACTCTGTACCCCTCAATTTATTAACACTCCGTAAAAACACTATTTTAGGAAACACGTTGTAAAATTTTACCATAATTTGATTTCACTAAAAACTTTAAATAATTATCACTTAAAAGTTTTATTAGTTAATAAAATAATAACACGTTTGTATATTTCCACAACTTTTTTATTAAGTCAGGCTCTGTTACGTGACCTTGACAATGCTTCAATGAGTGAACCTTGGTTGGCAAGACTGAAATAAACAAGTTGTGGAAATATACACAAGTGTTATTATTTCATTAATATAACGGATTTCTAAAAAGTACCAACGGTTTCAAGTTCAATAAAAAAAGTTTATTTTTTTATTCTTAATATAAAAAGTAGAAATATAAATCACAGACCTACAAATCTGTACTACATTAATCACTAACGCATCATTATAACCCAAGTTAATTAAATTCAATTCATATTGCATTATACTACAATATTGACTATAGCTAAATCATTTTGAATAAGCGTAAAAGGTTTCCAAAGAGACTTTTGACATTACCCTATAGAAAATCTATAACAAAAATATATTTAGCACACGATATTATTTACTTCCCGACGCGGTTAAAACACTACAACCGACGGTTGACATAAATATAAATAAAAACACGACATAACTTAATAATGTCTTAATAACAAACGGAAGTGCTTTGACATTTTTAGTGCATCTTCACCGAGTTTCTGGGTCGCTTCTATTATTTCTTATCGTTCCGATGCCACTGTTTGAAACAGCGTACAACAATATGACATTTTTTATAATTTTTTTTTTTTTTGTACAAGCGATGTGAGTGTCAGAAAATTGTTGTTGACACAAACACAATGACAGACTTAACAATACTACCGAGGCGTCCTCGCATGGTATCACTGACAATTTGACAGTTTATATTGGCAAACTATTTTCATGACGTTTGCAGCGGTCATCATAGTACGACTGGTATTAGGGACTTTAAAAGTGACTGACGATCATTTTTTGAGAAACAGTTAAATTTATAACCTTACATATACATTATACTACTTTTTATATCTAACTTTATACATCTAGGAGCTAATTTTAACGTCCAAATTGTAAAACATTTTGGAGAAAACCAGAGAGTAGACGGGTGTTAACCACAAATCCAATTAAATGCACGTTCAAGAATATCCCTACGTGACCGTACGCAAAGCAATCGCCGTCGTTTTTTACACTAATGGGCCAAGACTTGCATGTTTTTTAAATTAGTCAATCATTAATAGGGCCAAGACTTGCATGATACTTTTTAATCATGATGCAGTCAATCAGTGTGTGTGTGTGTGTGTGTGTGTGTCACTCATATTTTCACAATATTAGTCCGATTCAATCTTGGCACAAAAATTGATTTTGGTAATAGCTTGAACGAACTAGTTACGCGGGAATACCGTTTTTAAAACAGCGCTATTCCAAATATCGCAACATTTTATCATAAGTCTTTTTGAAAATCTGAACTCACTACCGTAATCAGCGTTATAAACTGCACATAGCATTTTTAAATTAAAAATCTGTTGAAATTAAGGCCGGGTGGTCACCAAATGTGGAGCTGATTTCCGCTACGTATACAAAATCTAGCCTATTGTTTTTAACGTAAGTACGGACACAAAAAGCAAAACGGGCCGAGCAGAGTCAAGCGGCGTCGCTGAACTTTCAGTGGCCGTACTTACGTAAAAACAATAGGTTAGATTTTGTGTATACGTAGTCCGCTCCGCATTTGGTGACCACTCGGTCTAAGAAGTTTAATTTGACGGCAGTCAGGGTTCGTTTTCGTATTTTCAGTGTATTTTGAATGTTTAAAATGCTAATACATGATTTTAATTCTGATTATAATGGTAAAATGAGGATTTTAAAGAAAAATATAAAAAAACACTTTCGCAATATCGCTTCTATCACTTTAGCAAGCTGTGTGCATGACATTCATTCATTCGTTACTTTGTTGTAAGGAGTTTGTAAATGTATACTCGTTTATCTAAATGTTCGTTTATGCTTAACTTGTTATTCAATGTTGCCAGAGGTTTGGAAATACTGAGATATTGATTATTGTAACTGTTTCCACTTTTTAATTCGATATAACGGTTACGTTCCTTCGGCATTCTCATTTGACAAGTTCCAATTCATCGGGTTTTTTATCACTTAATGGGTGGGTCGCGTTCTCTGTTGATATTTGACGTGTTTTCTAAACACAAAGAACTGCGGTGCCAATATCGTCCTGTTCCGACATCGACATTTCCAACGGACGCGTTTCTTTTTATATTATTAATGGAACTCGACAACGGTTTCTGGGTCACTTCGTTCTGTCAGTTTATACAGCACGTCGAAAACAATAAATTATATTATTTTTCATTGGCGGCTACTCCGTTCTTAATGATAAAACGTTAAAATAAAAGCTGTCTGGAACAAAACCGGGACACAATCGCAACACGCGGAACAACGCGTCACACAACCATGTACAACAGTGTTACATCACCTCTTATGCCGATATGATAGACGTTTTTGTTGTATTTAATACTTTTACGACCTGCTAACAAAACAATGTCATTCTTCTTATGCACGTTCCACCATCTTTGGGGTAAGTGGAATCAGTTACTTATTCATGCGTTATCCCCTCAGCTCCCAGTATCGCTTCATTCTGTCGAATCTCCTCCTTCTCTCTTCCTCCCAGATGAGCGGTTTTGATTTTGGTGTAGATTTATCTTGGAACCTCACACTGTCACCTCTGGTAATTTTCTTAGCCGTTTCGTCAAGCAAAGAATCTTCTGCAATTCTCAATCCCATCAAGTTTTTCTCAACTTCCTTAAACCAGTTGGGTTTTGTTTTGCGGTTATAGAAGAAAGCAAATATTTGTTTAATTAATCTATTCTGAGAAGATGACCGTTAAAATTTATTCTCCTCTTTCGTAAAGTATCCGAGAGCTATTCAACTGTCCTGTAGAGAGTTTCATTCTTGATGTATACTATCTTATTATGAAATTTCGGTCCCATAATTTTTCTTAAGAGTTTTCTTTCTTTCAGTTCAAGCACCTCCATCTGACCTTTGAAATTCATGGTAAGGGTTTGTGCTGTGTACAGTGCTTCTGGCTTGAGCACCGTTTTGTAATGTTTAATTTTGGATCCCCAAGATAGGGATTTCTTACTATGTGTCTCCTTTGTCAATTGGAAGGTCAATTCAAGCTTATTTTTCCTGGATTCCATTGCTTTGTCTTCCCCAGCATTCCAACTAATCCATTCTCCGAAATATTTAGATTCTTTTACTTTGAATCTTTTGTTCTTTTACTTTATTTATGTGCTTATTGTTTGTGCAATGTCATTCATTAAATTTAAGTTATTTAATATATTAGGCCTTACTTTGTTCTACTTTCTTATTGAAAATAATACATTATAAAATTAATGACAGAATTCTAACATTGTACCTTAGTAGAATATTTACAAATGAAACCTACTGTAACCGGATTTCACATTGCAAGCCTAAATTACGCTTTGTCTTTTATTTAATAACATTTGTGTAAAACTGTCCTAGATTGTCTTATCGATTCTACTTTCAAAACAGATTCGGTCAATAATTATTCATGACTTGGATACGGTAATAATTTAAATATTACTTTCAATGTTATTTTTTTACCAATCAGCTGTTTTGGTACACAATTAATTATTTCTGTCACAGATGACTGCAATGTGCTGCAACTTTCCCGGAGACACTTTGTATTATTTGATATTCCCCACAACGTAATAACTGCCAGTGGATCCGTGCAACCTTTCGTAATGGGAAAATAAATGAATAATATACAACAATGTCCATCAAGAAGTTGTTAGTAATTTTAAAGCAATGCCATTCATTATATTTAGGTTATTTAACACAATAGCCTTTACTTTGTTCTACTTTCGTATTGAAAACTATAACCTATAAAATTAACGACTGAATTCTATCGTTGTACCTCACTGAAATATTTACATATGAAACCTACTATAACCGGATTTTACATTACACCTATATTAAGCTACAGTATTTACGGTTTATTAAGACAGATTCGGTTGATAATTATTACATGAACGAAAAGGAAAAGAAGCTAGCACGTCTTGTGGTTTTTACAAAATCGCTATCCGTAATTGAACGTCAGTATTTGCTCTTTACTAAAAGCAGAACTTTTTATTTAATAACATTTACATATTAGAACTAGTCTACATTGTCTTACCCATTCGAACAAACAGTATATGTTATTAATAATGTTTATCTGTACGTTTGTTGTGATCTGTGCGATAGACAACACAAGTCTTTTCAAGATTATGGCGTTCTCAAGTGCTTAACGTAAAAACGTATGTTTTATTTCTAGTTTACCCACTCGGGGAACTGTCCTTAGTTGTTTTTAAGTATTTTAACGTAGGACAAGGCTACCAGGCTTAGGTTCTAGTTTCACATTTAGGTTTTAAGTTAGGCACTTGAGAATGAGAGCTGATCCGTACTCTCGAAACGTCACGTATTGCTTTACATACACAAACGATTACAAAAATCCGAAGAACAATAATTAGCTATTAATAATAATCGCGTCAATCGGCTGTTTCACTAACGTGATAGAAGCAAATTTGCGAAAGTATTTTTGTATATCTGACTTCACCATCATAATCAGCATTAAAATGTGCACGTAACAGCATTTTAAACTTTAAAATTACATTGGAAATATAAAATCGAACCCTGACCGCCGTCAAAATATTTTCTAATTTTAACTGATTTTGAAAATTCAAAATGCTAATTTATGCAGCTTTTAAAGCTAAGCGCAACAATGAAATCAGATTTTCAAAAACAATTATGCAAAAAAAATTACGAGTTTTTAAAAATTGTAAACAACATTCATTTTGAAACTATTGAACGAATTTTGCTGGTTAATGACTTTTTCAGAATTTTGTCATAATCGATTTTCGTGAAGCTTGAATCCAATCGAATTAAAACCACGAAATTGAACGTGTCAACGTACTTGAGTGACAAACACATTTTTTTTACTTTTTGAGGAGAAGACAACTACGGATATGCTTTATTTGTTTTTTTATGTACTACATTTAACCTTGATTTGATTACTATCGTTACAGCCGATTGTGAAAAAATTCGACTTTCAAGACTTCTATAAAATTTAAGAAAATTTAAAATACGGATAAACTAACAAACATGTCATATTTCGTCAAAATCTGCTAATTTGCACACACACACACACACACACACACACACGCGCGCGCGCGCGCGCACGTACGTACGTATTTATTTTACAAGAACTTCATTTCAAGGCCTTGGGTCTGGATCTTACCATTATGGCCGCTTTAATATTTTCCAATAGAAAGCCGCTAATGAATATTCAATCAATAACTGCTAATTTTAAAAGCAGAAAACAATATTTATTCGAATGATTACAATATCGTCGATTACGTAAATGTTCACGATAGATACAATAATTTGACATGACAGTATCCAGGATATAACAAAACAATTTTTAAATTATGGGTAAACGTATTTAAATTGATTTCCATTTGTTAAAATTGTATGCCAATTTCTACGTACTTCCTCGTTTTATATGAAAAATGAAATTCATATCTGTGGAAAAAGTGATTTCTTTAATCCTAATATCACGGCTTATACTGTCACGAGCGAATGAATCCAATATTTCGCAAATTCTAAAGCGAGCCAATTGTTCATTGTTCATTGTTTTATGTTTCTAAATCTTTTTTAATAAATTGTGAATATTTTTTTAAAAATATTATTACATACACTACAATTAGCTTTATTGGCTAATTAAGCAGTTTATTTGTAAAGTTATTGCGCAATGATCACAGCACCACACCTAGAGTGCAACACTATGAACACTAAACCAACCCAAAAGGCGTCAGTCTCACTACCTTTGCGTTGTCAAGCAGCTGAAGAACTTAAACATTTTAGAGTTGATAGAGTCGAAACTCGTGTTTTTTTGGCTTGCTTTCCTACTGGTTTTCCGACTACTACTGGTTCAATCTTCAAATCCCTGTTAATGGTATTACTTCTGACATACCAAGGAGCTTTCACTTTATTATGCAAATTCTGAGCAGCTGTATATCATATAACCATACAGGATTTAAGTATAACGGCAGTTTGTTATGCATTGACAATTCTGACCTTCCAATCTGCCAATGCATTATCTTCAGTTTTTCGCGTTTTTTCTCAAGGTGTTCCTTTCAGCTTAGCTTGGCGTCAGGGGCCATACCAATATAGTTTACACTAAAGCATACGGTACTGATAGGTCGATTTATATAGACTGTCATGTAATCATATTTCCTATCTGTAAAATTTACATGTGAAGATTTGGTCCCATTAACCTTGATGCGCCATTTTTGTCTACGAAGTGGCATGATCAGAAGCTTCTTGTAATTTATTTCCGCCATTTACAAGAACTTCCCCAACAGCCAAGGTAGTCATCAGAAAAAGTGGCAATCATGACGTTACTGTCTTGTGGTAGATCATAAGTATAAAACAAATACAGAATAGGTTTTTTTTTTTTTTTTTTTTTTAAGGCGAAAAACACATTTTATAAAAATATCATCGCCTAAATACAACTACTAAAGAGAAGAAACAACAGAGCGATAAAACGTAACATTACTTACAAACTAGATAACAAGAATAAATAACTTAAAAACAAAACAATATAAAGGTGGACTGTAAAGGGGTCCTAATTAAACGGAATAGGTCCAAGTACACTACCCTGAGGCACTTTAGCTTTGATTTCCTTAGCTCTGAATAATCAGATTCCATCTGGACTCTGAAGAACCTAACCGTTTTATATATATATATATATATATATATATATATATTATATGATTGTGAATATATATGTACAAGCGCTAAAATGTACTAACTTGTTCTACAATCTATATATTTTTTATTATGCCAACTAATCTTCGGTATATGTTATCAATAGTTTTTATAAGAACACTAAACATTGAAGTACAAACTTTAAAATTCACTCATCCATTCGACGTACGGAGTAGTTATCCTGTGAATCACCTTTTACTATTTAAATGTTAACACAATATAAATGATTGGTTATAAAAACCACGTATTATATATAGGTAGAAGTTACACACGGGTATTTAAGTGTAACTTAGGTAGTAAGTTGCACGGGCAATCTAATAACTCGCTGGTAGATTGTATGCAATGGATATCATTCAAATTTGTAAATCAAGCTGCACCTGTCAGTCTCCTGCTATGTTGAGGATAGGGGAAAGGGTGAAGGGGTAATTAGTTCCCTTCGCTCTCTCATAGACAGTGATTGATTGTATAGTAATAAACATTGCATAGTTTGTTGATATAACACAACAGATGATACTGCATTCCATGCATTGTTCTTATGGTTAAGTTAAATAGATGCGTGCACTTCCAATATTCTGCTAGTTGTGCCTTTATGTCTCTCTCTCCCTCCCCCTCTCTCTCTCTCTATCTATCTATCTATCTATCTATCTATCTATCTATCTATATATATATATATATATATATATATATATATATATATATATATATATATATCAGCTTGGTATACCTCTGAAGATGGCAGATACCGAAACGTACATCAATAATATTTATTAAGGTAATATTTATTTAAGATAAATTAATATTTATTCTGTTTGTTCATATTAAAACAAAACATTTTATGATATAATTTTGGGAATAATATAACAAATAATTATAACAAATAATATAATTTTGGGAACGGAAGAAGAGGCTGAAACGCTAGTCTCTCAATAGCGATGTTGAACTTGGAACTGTATGGATTGATTGAAGTGCTCCAATGGGGGCGTAAACTAAGGGAAAAAACGTTTCTTTTTATGGCAAAAGGGGGTCCCTTTTTGTATTTCTACAAGCTGTTATCAAAACAAATATATGTACCTTCAATAAGTAAATAAAGTATAATAAAAAGGATAAAAATTGATTATGCAAAACTGCTAAAACACACACACACACACACACACACACACACACACACACACACACACACACACACACACACACACACACACAACATAACGTCTCTTCTAAACTTACTCCATAATTCAGGATGAGTGCATTTTCAATGCCCCGGGCCTGGCAGTTACAATGACGGCCACTCTACTCTTCCCAAGAACAAAGAGCCGTCCAATAAAGGGAAACGTCTATACGAGTTAGCCTACCCCTAACTCAAGTAACTTCAGATTCAATTTTAAGTAAAGGCTTTAACTTAATACAGTAACAAAGTTACAATACAAACAAAGGTCTGGGTTTAGTGGCGCTCAACTTTTAAGTAAAAACAAATGGCAGACCAGTTGACACGACGTGTTTCTATTGGCTCAAGTCTTTTAAGTGCGTGAAGGCAAGGCTAAGGGTATTCGTTACACAGAAAGCCTACATGATTACAAGCTTTGTTACAAGATATTTGCAATGTTTATTTAAACATATCTCGCTAACCTGTTCAGAACGATATTTTAAATTATTTCTATAATAAAAATTGATTTTGGCAGCAGCTTAAACAAACAAAACCTAGCAAAATCTTTACGTCCATTTCATAATAATAATAAGAAGAAGAAAAAGGAGAGAAGAAGAAGAAGAAGAAGAAGAAAAAGAAGAAGAATAAATAAAGCAATTTTAAAACCTTTTTTCAAAATCTGATTTTTCACAGTAAGCTAATGAGCGTTAAAATTTGCTAATTACATTGAAGAAAAAGAACAAATTTCAACAATTTTTAACGCTGATTAAAACAGTAAAATCTGGTTGTCTAAATTAAAGTTATATTTTTCTCAAACAGCAAATAAAACAATTAATTAATTCATTAATTTACAACGCGAAGTTAGATTTTGGGAATTCGGTGGTCGATGTGACTAAAGCACCGGTTAGTCTGCTGTGTCTCTGAACTGCGCATGTTAAGGTTTGTAGTTCTAGCCGCAGTTACTACCTTTGCTTTTCCCTTACAGTTAACACTGATTCCTCGTCCTCATTAGTTTAACTGCATAAGGTATGGGCGTAACACACAAGTAATAGTCTTGGTCATTATTGTGTTGAAGGATTTTATGATTTAAGATTATAAACTAGATTACGGGATTATACCACCCCAGACACTGTGATCAACGGAACATCAAAGATTATTATGAAACTAAACTTCTTGAATACTAGTTCAGCAGATTGGTACCCCTTTGTAAGCTCTACTATCCACTGACTAGCTCATTCTGTTGGAGGTCCCTAGGGTTCTTGAAACCTAAAACCCTTAGCCTCCTACTAGCAAGCTCCTCACAAACATGAGCTATGTGTCCTAAAGTTTCCCATCTTTCCTGCATAATCTACACACGGTTCTTTCGTAAATATACCTATCCTGTTCATACGCACCTTCAGACCACAGTACCCTGTAATGAGCCCCATTATATTCCTGAGTTGTGATCTGCCCAAGATGTTTGCCGCCCTACTACGTTCACCATGAGGGACCGACCTTTCTTAATAAGCGCTTGCTATATGAATGCCCATGAAGGTTAACCGAACTTGCCTAGTGTTGTTTGTAATTTAAATATTAATAACAGACTTGCCCAACGTCAAAGAAATCCGTAAAAATTGTAAAGAAGATCGATAAACTCAGATGCCGACCTTAGACCTTCAACTCCCTTATGCCCCGAAACCCAGTCAGGAGTGACCCGAATACCCAGGGTGAGAGAACTGAGGTTCTCCCGACACTCCCAGACCAGCCTGGACCGAATTGTAGGACACACAAGTACACTGAATGCTGCCTGACTATTGGTATAACGAACCTTCTGTAAGGGCCATTTCAAATTCTCTCGAACGCAGTCATTAATGGTCATTTCTTCAGCCTGAATACTGTTGAATATTTTTCTTTACCTTACATTTTTTTAAATATCAATTTCACTATAATAATCAGCATAAATTACATTTAAAATACGAAAACGAACCCTGACCGCTGTCAAACTAAATTACTTTCAATGGAATTTGAAATATTCGTAACGCTAACTTGTGCAAGTTTTTACCACTGATTACGATCAGGATACCAGCTTTTTAAAAGATAAAAACGTTATGAATTTTTCATATGTTAACGACCTTTCAAAAGGTGACCTGGAGGTCAGGATCGGTGCTCATTTCATTTCCGGGTCTCGGTGTCTTAACAGCACATTTTCCAATGAAAATTCGCTAAATAAAATAATTTAAAATAGCAAACGTCTTCGTAGCAGAGTTCGATTCGTGTGGAAAGAGAGAAACGAAGCAAGGCGTGATTTTAGCACGAGGCCTGACGAAAATAAACGATGTAGTCGTCCATAGTTATTCATGTTATTTTAATGGAATGAAAACAGGCATCTTTAAAGTATTGTTCGTTAAACAGTACAGGACGATTCATTTAAAGTATTATTCGTTAAACAGTACAGGACGATTCATTTAAAGTATTGTTCGTTAAACAGTGCAGGACGATTCATTTAAAGTATTGTTCGTTAAACAGTACAGGACGATTCATTTAAAGTATTGTTCGTTAAACAGTGCAGGACGATTCATTTAAAGTACTGTCCGTTAAACAGTACAGGACGATTCATTTAAAGTACTGTCCGTTAAACAGTACAGGATGATTCATTTAGTAGTATTGTCCGTTAAACAGTACAGAACGATTCATTTAAAGTATTGTCCGTTAAACAGTGCAGGACGATTCATTTAAAGTATTGTCCGTTAAACAATACAGAACGATTCATTTAAAGTATTGTCCGTTAAACAGTACAGGATGATTCATTTAGTAGTATTGTCCGTTAAACAGTACAGAACGATTCATTTAAAGTATTGTCCGTTAAACAGTGCAGGACGATTCATTTAAAGTATTGTCCGTTAAACAGTACAGGACGATTCATTTATAGTATTGTCCGTTCATTTAAAGTATTGTCCGTTAAACAGTACAGAACGATTCATTTAAAGTATTGTCCGTTAAACAGTACAGGACGATTCATTTATAGTATTGTCCGTTAAACAGTGCAGGACGATTCATTTATAGTATTGTCCGTTAAACAGTGCAGGACGATTCATTTAAAGTATTGTCCGTTAAACAGTACAGGACGATTCATTTAAAGTATTGTCCGTTAAACAGTACAGGACGATTCATTTATAGTATTGTCCGTTAAACAGTGCAGGACGATTCATTTAAAGTATTGTCCGTTAAACAGTACAGGACGATTCATTTATAGTATTGTCCGTTAAACAGTGCAGGACGATTCATTTATAGTATTGTCCGTTAAACAGTACAGGACGATTCATTTATAGTATTGTCCGTTAAACAGTGCAGGATGATTCATTTATAGTATTGTCCGTTAAACAGTGCAGGACGATTCATTTATAGTATTGTCCGTTAAACAGTACAGGACGATTCATTTAAAGTATTGTCCGTTAAACAGTGCAGGACGATTCATTTATAGTATTGTCCGTTAAACAGTACAGGACGATTCATTTATAGTATTGTCCGTTAAACAGTGCAGGATGATTCATTTATAGTATTGTCCGTTAAACAGTGCAGGACGATTCATTTAAAGTATTGTCCGTTAAACAGTACAGGACGATTCATTTATAGTATTGTCCGTTAAACAGTGCAGGATGATTCATTTATAGTATTGTCCGTTAAACAGTACAGGACGATTCATTTATAGTATTGTCCGTTAAACAGTGCAGGATGATTCATTCAAAATCGGTTGTTATATCGTTTTCAAAGTTCAACTTTCTATCCTTGAATTAACAGAGAAAAGTCACAGTGATTTGTATATAACGTTAATGCATATTAAAGCTAAGGACAAAGTTTTTCAGACAAAAAACCCGGTGAAAAGTAAAATAAAGAAAGCAGTTTTGCGTTAAATGAAACGTTATAAGAAATAGGCGGAGTGAAGAAAACTGATCTCCTAAAAGAAGATGGGTATTATCGATAAAATATATGGAATTTCAGAACAACCCACTTTTCTTGGCACCTGGCAGACAACAGCTGGAACGTCGCCATTCAAGATCTCTTCTTCCTCAGGCGAAATTTAACTTTCCGAGTCATTAAATTTACCACTTGAACTATTAGCGCACGGACGTATAAGTTATATAAATCACCATAAAAATTGTTATTGCAGCTTATGTAAAGATGACGCGATGAAAGCGAATTTAGAAAAGTATTTTTTTCATATTATCCTACTTTTGATTGTTTTCACAATCATAAATATTATTACAGTAGCGCATAAATAACACCAGTACAATGCTGCATTTATTACTATTTTAAATTCTCAAATTGATTTGCAAATACGAAAATGAAGTCTGTCAGCCGTCAAACTAAATGTCTTAATTTCAACGGGGTTTTAAAATTCAAAATGCTAATTTATGCAGTTTTTAACTCTGATTACGATGGTGAAATAAGATTTTCAAAATTATTAAACGAAGAAATTATGAAATTTTAAATGAAATGGATGCAAATTTTTAAAACTCTTGAACGAATTTCGTTGTTTAACGAACTGGTCCAAGCTATTATAATATTCAATTTTTGAACCAAGCGTTAGTCAAATCGGACTAAAATTGTGAGTGTACCGTGCTAAAACATACACGCGCGCGCGCGCGCACACACACACACACACACACACACACACACACACACACACACACACACACACACACACACACACACACACACACACACACACACACACACACACACACACACACACACACACACACACACACACACACAGAGTCAGTATGTAAAAAATGTAACGGCCCTTGGAAAACTGATCTGAAGATCAAGACCGACTCTAATTTTAAGGTCTCGGGTGATAGCCTTACCACGATGGCCGTTCAAACAGCTCTGTTTCCAATTGTAATTCGTTAAAAAAAAACAATGTATAAATTTAATTATAATAGCAGAGACAATCTTTCTCATTGATTAACAGCACGTTAAGGAGCACAGCAATAAATATTTCACTGCTTAAGTGGAAATGCAGGATTGTAGACGTTCTCACAATTAATTGTTTACGTTGTATTAACCCCTTCTCTTTACAGTCTTCCCTGAAGGATTACATTCTGCTCCAACTTTCACCGATTGGGACAAAACCTCTGCTGTTTATAGAACAGGGACGAAATTGGTTTCGTTTGTCACTCATCTTCTATCTGTAATATTTGCGGTTAATACGATGTAACTGCATCACTGTTATGCAGTGATCAGCGAGTTGCATTAGAAAGTCAAGTTGTTGAATCGACCATCACTGTGAAGGACCCTCAATGAACGCCGAACCTGATATCTGCAACACGTTATGAGAGGTCGCGTACAGAAAGTATTAAACCGATTTTCTACATGTACAGAGTGTTTCTAAAATAATATGCTAAACTTCTGCATTGGGTTTCTTAATAATATAAGTTTTTATATAAATATGTTCTTATTAATATGTTTTTTAATAAAAAAAAGTACTTATAAGAAGCACCGGCTTTATTTTTATGTTAGCTGCCATTTTGTTTTTGTTTTCACTAAATAATTTTTATCTCCAAACGGTACAACCAATTACGTTCAAATTTGGATGTACTTACCAAGATAAGAACCTATTATTATTTAACATTTTTTTTCAAAATGACAGCCTATTGAAATTTTTAAACCCAAAATAACGAGAAAGAAATCTATTTAAAATAAAAAACACAAGAGTCGAAAAGTGTTCTTTTTTAATTTAAATAAACTAGTGTTCTTGTTTGTTTTATTTGCTTCATAAAATAATTAGGTTTTACTAAAAATAAGTAATTTTAACAAAAAATAAAATAACAATAATAACATCAAACACAGTAGGAAAATAGAACTTTCACACAAAAAAAACATGCTCGAAATGACTACCACTTCATGTAATACATGATACAGCAACAATTTGTTACACATATTTTATGTATATAAAATAAAATCCTGACCACCGTTAAAAATCTTTAAAACATTATTACGTTTTATCTCAAACGTTTGATAAAATATGACTGTGATTAGCATTTAATCTGCATAAAATATTTTGTTGTTTGTTTATTACTACGTAAAACGACAAGTGTGCTTGGATCAAAAAATTTCAAATGGCCGCCATTTTGAAAATATTATTAGATAAGTTAATATTAATAGATAATATAAGTTAACACAAGTTAATTTTAACCAAGTCTTTATTTTGGTAAGTGCCATGGTAAATGTCAACATAATTGGTGAAAAGTAGAGATAAACATTATTTTAGTAAAAAACAAAATGGCAGGTACCAGGAAAACAAAGCATTTCCGGTACTTTTTCTTCATTTTAATATAAGAAAATCACTGCGGACGTTTAACAGTTTAGAAACACCCTGTGACACCAAAAATACAGAATCCAATCTTCAATTTTATTTCAGTTTAAATGTTCAACGATGTTTGTGTGTAGTGTTTAGTTTTGATGAGTGCTCTATTCAATTAAGATAGTTAAATTTTAAGTATGTATTAATTGAACGTTAATTGCATTACCGGTATATTGGCAGAAGTACAGTCTGTTAACATTTTCTCCTATAGGCCTAAGTGTTTGCACAGCTCTCCACAGTCAATTTCTAATGAACAAACTTCACGTAGCAGCCTCATATTTACGTTGTTTTACAATATTTAAGCATAAAAAACCATTAACTTATTATATTGTATTCATTTTTTATACCATTGCTCATCTTCATTAATATAATAATAACAATTCCTCATTAACATCACCATTACCGTCCGCTGACTGTTGTCGTCTTGTCGACATTATCATTTTCCGCCACCAGCGTTTATATCACTAACACCATCATCATAATAATAACAACCACTTATAATCATCATCATAATCACTGTAATTATTATCGCGATCGTCCTCATCATCATAAGCTTCTTCCGTCTTTACCACTATCGTCATCGAGTCGACATTATCACCTTCCGTCAATATCGTTATTTATGTCATCATCACAACAATAATATTTCCGAATCATTATTCACATTATCATCATCATCATTATTATCGTACTTTTCCTTTTTATACTTCCCAATATATCATTATCGCCACCGAACGACATTATCATCTTCCGTCAATAACGTTATTTGCGTCATTATCATCATAATAATAACATTTCCCAATCATTATTCACATTATCGTCATCGTCATTATCATCGAATTCTTGCTTTTTATAAACGTACTCTACCTTCATATCATTATCGCCACCGAACGACATTATCATCTTCCGCCACTTCCGTCAATATCGTTATAATTACTTGCGTCATCATTACAATAATAACATTTTCTAATCATTATTAATATTATCGTCATCAACACTGTCATTATTTTCGTGATCGTCCTAATCATCATAAACTTTCTCTACTTCTATAAATATCATCATCATCATTTTCATCGTCATTATAATAACAATTTCTAATCATTATTGACATTATCATTATCATCACTGTCATTATTTTCATGATCGTCCTAATCATCATTAACTTCCTCTACTTCTATAAATATCATCATCATTATAATAATAATATTTTCTAATCATTATAATCATCATCATCATCACCATTTCCATTATAACCGTGATCGTCCTCATCATCATTATCATCTTCCGTCACTTCCGTCATTATCATCATCAACACTAACATCACGCATAGACACAAATATCCTTCTCCAGTTCACGCCGATCACGCCAATTCTATTCCTTCTCCGTCCTTTGTTCTTTCCACCTTGCATTAGGTCTTTAACGTCCCGCATTTCCTTTTCAAAGCTAACCTACATAACGCAATCATTTTAATAAATCGTGGTCACTATAACCGTTTTCTTTTTTACCGAATACTTTGGGAATTTCACACCCAGTTACCGGATGTTTTCGTTTCGTTTTCTCATCCTTCTGCATGCACCCTCAAGAGGATTGTATAATAACTTATTTTTTCAAAAATATAACATATTCTTTAACTACTTTAATTATAAAATTATGTATATGACATTTGTTCTAATTTTCAAATATTATGAATTCGTTTCCGTAAGAAATATTTTTAATAATCAACCGACAAAGTTAATTAGTTACGTATCATAACAGTTACGATATGCAAATTTTAAGTCATGTAACTCGCTTTCAAAAGACTAAAACAGGAATAATGTATGCAACAATAGATTAAATTACGTTTGTTTAGTAATGATAGTAGGTTTAGCCAAACACGTTCACGTGTCATATTGAACAACATAGACCCGGCCTCTCTCTCTGCAGAGATGCCATCTTTGATCCTGAATTATTAATGTGAGTATCTCGAATCCAGGCACTGATCCTTAATTAAAGTGACAGCAGCTGACGTGACTGGAACAAGTCGCTCTAATTAGAGAACACGAATAACAGTAGCTATTTAATAATCATTGACTGAGATATTAAGAACAGGATAAGTAGGATACTAGTTAGTTTTCAGCTGCAACGTGGACTAATTTACAGTGTACAAGAATTTTAATGTACTTTCTAATCTTTAATAGACATAATCAACAAATTTGCAAGAGTGCCATTCAACCTCTCGTTAAATAAAGTGTCTTTAAATTTTCACTTAAAATAACTTTTAAATATTTCCTATTTTTCAAGAACATTTTAAACAAACCTTTACGTAACAAATGTTTAAAGTTTTGGTAAATTTAATAACTGTTTAACAGCAGGATAGACGACGGTTTGACGAACAACTGACGATTTTAAGTTATCACATAGTTATTACATTAGTTTTATGTTGGTTCAAACGGTACGTGAACTTTTCTTATTATAAAACCAAGCTGTGGAAACAGATTTTTAACCAAAAATATCTCGCTAACCTATTCGAAACGATTTTTAAATTATTTTTATAATAAAAATTGATTTAAGGCATCAGATTAAACAAACAAAATCCTTACGTCCATTTAAAAAAAATAATAAAGCAACTTTAAAACATGTTTTAAAAATCTCATTATTTCACAGTAATCAGTGTTAAAATTTGCTAATGACATTTAAGAAAAAGAAGTTCAACAATTTCTAACGCTGATTAAAATAGTAAAATCTGGTTGTCTAAATTAAAGTTATATTTTTCACAAACATTAAATAAATCAATTAATTCATTTATTTACAACGCGAAGTTACTATTAGGGGATTCGTTGGTCGATGTGACTAAAGCACCGGTCAGTCTGCTGCGTCTCTGCACTGCGCACTTTAAGGTTCTTAATTCTAGCCGCAGTTACTCTCGTTGCTTTCCCCGTACCGTTAACACTGATTTTAAGTTAAGGCATCAGATTAAACAAACAAAATCCTTACGTCCATTTAAAAAAAATAATAAAGCAACTTTAAAACATGTTTTCAAAATCACATTATTTCACAGTTATCAGTGTTAAAATTTGCTAATGACATTTAAGTTATAGTTATAACTTTTCTTATTGTAAAACCAAGTTATGGAAATAGATTTTTAACCCAAAAAAGTGTAAACACCTTAGCGAAACTTAAAATAAATGTTTTTTAAAAATATTAATCAAAAATTAAATATTGAAAACAAACAGAATGTAACGTTTTACTAAAAAGAGTATCTTCAGAATTTTATAGGGATGTTGGAAAAAAATTAGCGATATTCATTTCAAATAAACTCAAAATTAAAAGAAAATACATAAAGAATCACGCTTTGTATAAGACAGAACGAAGGTCTTATCATAAAAGCTGACATTATAGTCCCTATTAGGTGGACTAGACCCGTGCATTGAGTACAACATTTTCAGACACAAATAATTCATTGTTGAAGTTGAAGTTGAAAGTTTAAAATAGTTGTTAGAAAATTACGGAATAAGTCATACAGTAAAACAAACTTTTTCTAAAGACTTTTCGAAACTTATTTATTTACTGTAAAGCAAGTAAAGTACTTCCTGGCATGCTTATGTAGGCCTATTGTAAATGAATGTATCTAACTGTAATAATTTTTTTAAATCTTAACTACCAGTCTCTTATTTGAGGCTAACTTGTTTTCACTATAATTTGTTTCACACTGCATTGTCAACTTACGTCTTCTTCTTTAAAAAGCAATATTAAATAGGCTATGGAAGTATTATGACAAGTTTTTTATACCCTTGAAAATGAATGAACGATTTATTTTGGGGTATGGGGCGAAAAGTGCCCACAATCGCCGAACGCCTAAATGCGACCTTGTTCATGATACAAAATTTATTTGGGCCGCCTCGGTGGCCTAGTGGATAGCGTACTAGGCTTTCACCCCGAGGACCCGGGTTCGATTCCCGGCGAAGGCTTGGCATTTTCATACGCTATAAATCATCCCATCGTCTGCATTAGCCCAAGTGTGCACAATAGTCGGACGTTAAACACCAAAAAAAAAGAAAAAAAATTATTTATGTTTACTAAATGTGAAACATTACCTTTAAAAATGTATTTTAAGTACAGTAACTTTAAAGATAAATGATCCTTATGTTACTATTAATAAGATAGGTATATCGCAGTCCCCTTAAATAAATAAACGTGCACGTGCTCTCCAACTAAGGCAAAATACCGAAACCAAAGCATCACAACACTTTCATGTAATACGCGTGTACTGTTATAGTAAAGGAGGAAGAAAAAGAAAGAAACAGAAAAGGAGAGACGAAATCTGTTTGCTAGTTCATTTCATATTTCCGTTACATTCTATCGTTCGGGACAATTTTTTCTATTCACTCCTCTCGCCATAGCTAACATTAAAAGCTTCGCTTCCAAAATGAAACTAAATCTTTGTTATTAATTAACAAATGTTTCTGCAATCAACTACTGCCTTTAAAGACATTTTATTTATCTTTCAATAAGCCTATAAACAAGACTTAATGGGCTGTCAATAAGTTAAAATGACAAAAAAAAAATTACAAACATTTTTTAAGGATTATTTCGTCTGGGCAACTGCTTTGTGGATTAGTTTTAAATTGTTAATTTTGCAGTATGTTTTCCAATTTCTTATTCCGTTCAAATAACAACAAAATGTTCCAGTTTAATTCATTTAAAATGTTCAGTTTAATTCATACGCCTATTAGCTTGATTTAAACCGGGCTCTGCTAATTTTTTTTTAATGTTTTGCTTTTATTGTTTCGCAAAATAGTTAACTCAATCTCCAAAAACAGTTATTATAAAACTTAAACTATTTGGCTCAATGAGTAGTTTTTAGTAACGTAATTTTAAAAAGGATTACGCAAAACAATGTTCAAATTTTGTGAGGAAAAACAATTCACAATTGTCAGCAACGTTTGTTATCGGTATTTTAACAATTTCGGTGAAAATGGTTTTGCAAAGAAAGCGAAAAACATTTGTCGATACTTTAATTTTCTTTTTACGCAAAGAACAATTTACAAAAAGCAAACAAATCGACGAGTTTAACGAAACAACCCTGACCATCGATAGGGGTTGTTTTCTGTCGATAACTCTCGAAGCGCTTTTTTTCTTGTGAACGACCTGTCCTTTCCTATTCAAGCGATTAAAGACATCAGTTCAAAGGTTTTCAATCATTTAAACCAAACAAAACTTGAACAAATTTTAGCATCGTTTATATGCAATTTGTTCGGCCTATTTTTTCAAAACATTCTTCACCAATGATGAGCAGCTACACTAGCAGAAGCTTGCACTGACGCTGCATTATTAATGTACACGTTATGAATCCACCGTCCTGTAATTAAAGTTTCAGTATAGCCAGGACCAGGAAATTCATCCCCTGTCACAAGGGGGGGAAGGAAAGGCAGGATGTTGCGACACGGGCGTCAACGTTAAATCTAAATTTTGATTTGATTTCAGAAAATCCCGTAGGGAAATTATTGTACGAAAGTTTTTATTGATTTAACCCCTTTGAGAAAGTGTTATTCTAGAAAACGCATTCATAACTCTAACAGAATAGTTTAATTTCAGCTTTTTAGTTCAAATAAACAAACCATTTTTTTAAAAGTACGGATTATTTTGGAAATATAGATATTTTTTGTTGTTGCTTTAAGATACATTTAAATTGATCAAAACTTCTAATTTTTAACAGTTTTTTTAACGACAAACGTGTTTTTGAAAAAATTAAAATTACCCCAAAACGGACTGGTCCAACAAATCTCAAGATCGATCTTTTTTAGATCGGTAGTATTTTTTTTATTTAATTCCAGTAGTTATGAGAATTTCTTGATAACATTTAATGAGAGTTTACAACATTTTTAGATTTAATTAAATTATACGTAAAGTGCTGTTTAGTGCAAATATATTGAGATGCAGCCCCCGATTGCATTTATTATATGAACTTAACACGTAAATTCTTAATTTATTTACTAGGATTTAATTTATTTAATTTGATTTCTAAATAATAGGAAAATACTTTTCAACATTTATTCTAAAAACTTGTTTTCATATTTTTAAATCAATTTTATTTCAGATTTCCATTTCTTTTAATTATGAAGTATATAATTTGTGTGCATATTTTTTGTATTTTGTATTTTAGCAGTCGGGTTTTTTATTTTTTTAAGAAATTTTGTATCTAGTCATTTTTAGTGACTAAGCAACTAAAAAAACCCTTTTTTGCCATTTTGCCATTTTTTGCGATTTTAAACAAAACTGCAAAGAAGGCAATACGAAGTCCTGGCGCTATCTGTTCCCTCTTATGGTCCTATCACCACGTACAGCATACTCCGACTGAAGTTAGCATATATAAAATTGGAAAATTTGAATTTCAATTTGAATCAATTATTTGTGATTTTTAATTTTCGAATTATTTAATTTTTGTCGCGTTAACGATTGAACGTTGTTCCCTATTTACTTTAATTTAAAAGGCCGATGCGTCCCTTGACCTTTGGACAAAGCTTATCGCTAGATTATCTACCATTCCTTTCGACTTTCATAGCACCTATTTGGCTAGGCCGAATTTTGCGTTCAGGGTGTCATTTTTCCAGCTCAACGCTCTGAATCAGCTGAAACTTCAGTGGTAGTTCTAGGCCTATTGGTTTCGAAGTGAGTGTTTTCTATAGATTTCCGTGGTTGAATCTGAGTGATTCCTATTATAAAGTCTATAGTAATTATGTTTTACACTTGTACATCCGTTATTTAAAAATGTATGAGTACATTAGTTATTTAAGAATTTATGCTTACATCCTAGCAATTTATTTATCCTATATGAAATTAGTTATTAGTTCATTCTATCTATTTCACACCAATTTTACCCAATTAGGGGTGGTTTGGGTAAAAGTTATGTAGTCTATGACACTCCTGGTGAAGTGAGGAATCCAACGACTGTGGACGCCCCAGCACATCAACAACCGATGAAAACGCGGAAAAACTGAAATAAATGGTTATGAACAATCACCGAATCACAATTAGAGAGGTCGCTGATGATGTTGGCATATCGATTGGAACATGTCATGATTGTTTCCAATTTTTTGTGTATGAAACGCGTGGCAGCAAAATTCGTTCCAAAAATTGTTGAATTTTGAACAAAAACAGCGGCGAAAGGAAGTTGTTCAGGAGTCACTAAATGAAGTCAAAGACGATGCAGAATTACTGAAACGTATTATAACAGGTAACGAAACATGGGTTTACGGATATGACGTCGAAACTAAGGCTCAATCATCCCAATGGAGGCATTCTGGCTCTCCAAGACCGAAAAAAGGCTCGACAAGTGCACTCGAACGTGAAGGTTATGCTCACTGTGTTCTTCGATATTAATGGCATAGTGATAGTGCATCATGAATTCCTGCCACCAGGTGTAACGGTCAATAAGGAGTACTACCTACAAGTTCAATGCCGTTTGCGTGAAACAATCCGAAAAAAACGCCTGGATCTGTGAAAAAAGTAATATTTGTACTATTAAGTGATAAATCTTACGTTTTATCTGATATTATGCTAATACTTCACACAAAGAAAGCAATTTTCGAAATCGCTATCTTATTCTATAAAACCAGCAATTTTTAGTAGAGTCCCTCAAAAAACCTTTTTTTTCATAATATTCAAAATAACACAATTTCAAAACAATTTCTCAGATAACGATGGTCACGCCATTCTTCACTAGTAGGCCTACCAATTATGCAAATAGTTACAGGAAACGCAGAAAATTAATTTACGCTAAGTTAAATTCGTTAAATTTGGGTTACACGGCCATTGTAATACTAGCCTATACATGTACAATAGCAAAATTTAACAACTTAAAAGTTTTAAAAAAATAACAGAATTAATTTTAACAGTAATATTTGCATTAGGCCTAATCGATTTCACGATAAAAAAAAATCTGAAATTACACGGATCTAGTTAGGCCTAAACGAAATACCTTTTACTACGTTGCCTAACAAATATTTTAAGGTTATAACAATTTTATATTGACTAAATTACTTCACATTTAGTTACCTTGGAAACGGATTTTTCTTATCTCGATGTTTTAAGACGTCTAAATTTGCATGCACATCTTTTAAATAACAAAACAGCAAAAATATTTTGTTCCGCACTTAATACATTTAAAAATAACAACACGCATTAAACAAACTCACTAAAACTGAAACGTCTAGTAATCGGTAGTTGTAAAACTGTTTGTTGCGGACGCCAGCCAATCAGGTTACAGTATTTGTCTTCAGTTCTGCTTCTTCTTCAATACACTGTTTCCAATGAAGGATGACTTACGGTAATATAGTTTATTCGATGAATGATGATTACTGATAAACTTATTTGCAGTACGCATTATGTATTTATTTGTTTTCTAAAAATAATCATACTAATTATCGTCTTATATTTAGCAGAAATATATACCGGGACCATTTAAAAGAGTTTATAAAAAATAATGATATTTTTTTACTACATATGCTAAACAAAAATGTATGTAAGGTTACTCGTTACATTTTGAAAATCTGATTTCACCATCGTTATCAGCGTTTACGATTTGCATAAATTACCACTTTGAATATCACTGAAAATATGAAAGTAAATTTCATGGCGATGAGTGTTAACTTTCGTGTTTTTAATGTAGAGCTTAAATTAGAAATGCTAATTTATGAAAATGTTATCGCTGATTATATTTGTGATTTCAGATTTACAAAACAGTTTACGACATATTTCACAATTTTCTTTTATCTTCCATTTTTTAAATTCTAATTTCATCATCATAATCAGCATTAAAGTCTGCATATAATAGGATTTAAAAATTTCAAATCACACTGAAAATACAATAATAAACACTAACCGCCATAAAAACTTTTGAAAATTCAGAGTGCTAAGTTGTGCAGGTTTTAACGTTGACGGTCCCCGCAGGGGGGTGCAGACTAGCTGTACCTATTGAGAGGATTTAGACGTCCCTCGAGATACCCGAGTCTAACACACAGTTACACTTACAACACTACACTTACGACTTTAACACTTTACATTCGCACTTACATTTTTGGAGGCGATAATAGCCTCAATGTGCTTTTCGCCTTAAAAAAAAAAACGTTGATGGTGAAATTGGATTTTAAAAAATTAGGACAAAATGTTATGAATTATTTAAAATTTGAAATGGCCGCCATTTTGAAACAGTTGAACGAATTTTATTGGTTATCGGACCTGCCCAAGCTATTATCACAATCGATTACAAATAAACACACACCACACCACACCACACCACACCACACCACACCACACCACACCACACACACACACACACACACACACCACACACACCACACACACCACACACAACACACACACAACACAACACACACACAACACAACACACACACACACACACACACACACACACACACACACACACACACACACACACACACACACACACACACACAAGTCAAAAAGAACATTATCCGTGCTCGTTTCAAGATTCCAGTTCTGCGTGCTCCAATAACTCTTTTCCAGTGAAAATTCATTAATAAAATACACTTACATAAACACGAACACAGGTTACCGTACTGGAGTGTTGTTATATCAAGTGAATGCAGCACGTTTGCACATTTATATTCATTATTCTTTCAGTAAAAGAGAAAGGGTTACACCCGCCCTATTTGCTAAAATAAATAATTGTTAAATTACTTCTCAGCCCTTTCCTAGTTCCACCCCACGCTTTTCAAATATTCAACAAAATGCGCCTTTCGCAGGACGGACTATTTAACACTGACAAGAGTAGGCCTACTTAAATGTTCTTTGAACACGAACGAAATGTTTTCAGTTGTCTCGCGGGGCAAACACGGAACACCTTGAGCAGCTTACAAGCAAGTCATTTTATAAAACTTAGAACACAATTCCAGTTCAAACACAGGAAGAATAAAATGCATAAACATATTTCTCGATTTTTATGTTTCTTTTTACAAATAAAATATTTAAAAAAAATATTTTTTTCATATAAATGAGGCTAACTAGATTTAAGAGCTAAATTTTACTAAAATCGGTTCATCAGTTTGTGTATCCAACCGTGTGCGCAATTGTTCCATTTTATTTTTTCTGCATTCAGTGAACTGAAAACTAATGCATAAATCAAAGTATCAGGATCAATATTTTCACCAAACGTGCATGAACACACACACACACACACACACACACACACACACACACACACACACACACACACACACACACACACACACACACACACACACACACACACACACAACTTTTTTGATGTAGTCAAAAATACTGTTGCAATACACACGCGCGCGCGCGCGAACGTAACAGGGAGCACTTCTCACACAGCTTCTCACTAGACACTGTTGCTTCCGAGCTTACGTGTTCCGTTTCAGACTGGAAACAGACTCGACTTGTCCCCTCTGTCTTTCAGCAGTGGAAGAAGATGCGGAGCATGTATTTTTCCGGTGTCAGAGATTCGACGAGGATAGGATGAACCTGCAAACATATCTGCGAGGCAGCATTACACCGGAAAATCTGGTTGCTACAATGATGACTTCAGAGGCTAACCGGAGGGCCATTGTAGGATTCGACGCAGTGGACGTGAAGAGGGTGAGGACTGAATATCAAGAAAGGAGATCCAACGCTGTAGACGGTTAGGCGGATAGCCAGTCCACCTCCCCGCGAAATAATGCCTGATGGCGGTTCCGTGATGGGGTTTACAGAAGAGGAATGCTTATGGTGGTTTTTTTAGTGTGCAGCAATATCTCTTAACTTGAGTTCCAACTCTGGGGAGTGACGGTACCCTACCCCAGGTCGTCTATAAAAGATTTTTTCCACCTCTTTTTGGCATCGCAAAACAGACGCGCGCGCGCGCACACACACACACACACAAAATCGATTGTTGTATTTAAATTGCTTAAACCAGTTCGCTAGACAGTTCGCTTAGACCAGTTCGCCATTCGTCCAAACGTTTCAAAATGGCGGTAATTCCAAATCAAAAAAAGGAGAAACATTTCAATCTTACACTTTTTTGAAAATCTGATTTCACCAACGTAATCAGCACTACAATCTGTATGGATTAACGTATAATTTATACAGTTTTAACACATTACTGATAATGATTTATCATTGCGCAGTCGGTTTAAAAAAGAAGTAAAATTGGATTTCCGCTTCAATTACGACGGCGCAATTTACGTACTTTGTTTTCCCTCTTAACTTCCATAATACATGCCAAGTTACAGTCTGTTCTTAACAGCTTTAATATTGAGGAACGCCTCACTACCCTAAGGCCCGCCTCGCTTAATACTAAAGCTGTTAAAAAGAGTGTGCAGACTATTACTGGCCGAACATTGAACACAATAGCAGGTTTTGAATGCGCAGTCCGCTCTGCTCAGCGCAACTCCGCTCCGCATTTGGTGGCCACCCTGCCTAACGATGGAACAGAATCTAAAACTGCGAACATACAATCGAAATGTGACAGCCCGCACTAGGATAAGGCACAGTCGCCTTAATGTACAAGTGGAAGATGTCTGGAGGCGAGGTAAACTTGAACTGGAAACTTTGAAGGGGTTCCACTCGCATTTAATGCATTGCGTTTGAGGAGCACTTAAACGTTGAACACAATCTCGTGTTCCGACACAACAAAATTCAAAAAGAATTAATGGAGGCACGCAAATGTCAGGCTGAAGTGATTAAAGCTCATTTCCAAAAATATTTTCTTTAATTTACAGTTTTTGAAAATCTGGATTTTTACGTATTAATAACAGGTAAAATCTGCAAAAACTAGCAGTTCAAAGAACAATAGACCTCGCAGTATAATCTTAATTAATTGCCGGGTCAACGCCCTACTACAGTGCTCTTATCGTTTTTCGTCAATTTAACCGTAAATATTAGAAACCATTACTGAACCAATTTTATTTGAACTTTTATGCTTTGTCTCTATGAACCGGTTTATTTTATTTTATTTTATTATTATTATTATTATTTGTATTTTAAGGCGAAAAGCACATTAAGACTATTATCGCCTCCCTAAATGTAAATGTGAGTGTAAAGTGTTAAAGTCGTAAGTGCTGTGTTGTAAGGGTAAGTGTTTGTTAGATTCGGGACCGCGAGGGACGTCTAAATCTTTTCAATAGGTGCAGCTCGTCTGCACCCCCTGCGAGGATGAACCGGTTACGATAGGTCTTTCCGTTCAGGCAGAAAACAGCCAGAAACTGCACTCTTCTTTGTAAATCAGAGTCCACCAAATGGAAGTGAAAAGGAAAAATTCTTATACGTCGCTCGGGCTTTATACAAGGTACCTTCGTACTAAATTTAAAAAAAAAATCAGTCAATTAATTTGGCCAAAATTGC
This sequence comes from Callitettix versicolor, assembly GCA_022606455.1. Classification (NCBI taxonomy): domain Eukaryota; kingdom Metazoa; phylum Arthropoda; class Insecta; order Hemiptera; family Cercopidae; genus Callitettix; species Callitettix versicolor. Next base: position 19,193,806 of record CM040191.1, on the reverse strand, counting down.
ATTTACTCGTCATAGTTAAAACAGAGCCCGCCATCTTGAATAGGGTATGATGTGAAAAACCTTATAGTACGTCTTTCGAGCTTTATTTAAGGTACCTTCGCAGCAAATTTCAAAACAATCGGTCAATGTGTTTCACCAAAACTGCGTATACTCGTCATCTTTAAATCAGAGCCAGTCATCTTGAAACGAAAGTGAATGGGAAACAATGTCACACAGAAGTCATTCGAGCTTTATTTAAGGTAGGTTACACTCATATCAAATTTCAAAACAATCGGACAATGCTTTACACCAAAACTGCATACACTCACGTCGTTAAATCTTCTAACGCTGCCATCTTCAAACGCAAATTAATGGGAAACAAGCTTACACATTCGTCATTCGGTTTTACACAAGGTACCTTCGTAATAAATTTCAAAACAATCGGACAATGCGTTTATTAAAAACTGCGTAACACGCGAGCACACAAACCAAATGTGAATCTGTCGAGGAAAAACCTCGCTTGTCAATTATTTAACATTTTCAACTTAATTTGTCAATTTAAAATGCTAATTTAAGCAGATTTAACCTCTGACTACGAAGGATGAAGTAGGTTTTGTTTAAAGTGTGACGAAAAAACAAAAATTCTTTTAGTGAAGTAAAAATAAAAGCTGTGTACCATGTTTTAAAACTCTTCCTTTTTTTAATTACGATAATTTGTTCGAAAACATGACAAATTAAAATAGCTAGTTTTTAACAACATAACCTGCAATTTACCACAGCCTATCAGCTCTTCAATGAAATCAGCTGATCGTTACAAATTAATATAAACGACAAATTAACATAGGTAGTTTTTAACAACATAACCTAAAACTTAACAGTCTATCAGCTGTTCAATGAAATCAACTGATCTTTACGAATGAATACGAAACAACTGATCTTTTAATACGACTACCAAAAATAAATTGACGTATCATTTCATATATTTAAATCTGTCAAACGTCTTCGTAGTGTACACATGAGCCTCACATGCGCAAGGTCCCCGGTTCGATCCAGCTCGGAAACACTGTAATTTCTAATTATAATTAATTTAATACGAGGCTTGCGAAGCGCAAAATATACTGCTATTTTGATTCTGATGAAAGGATTTAGTTGGGTAATGAAGTCGACCGAGCTATATCACCAAAACCGGAGGTTTTTTATCACATACATCGAGTTTTTTCTGTTCACGCACTTACACATATGAGTGATCTAGAAGTCAGGATCGGCGCTCATTTCAAAGTACCGTTTCTGAGTCTTAATGCTGCTCCAACAACTCATTGTCAATCGGATTTAGCTAAAATATAACACCAAAATAACAATATTAAAAATTCGTTCTTACATTACTGAAAATTAATATGACTAGAATTTATATTACAAAGCTGAAAACATTTCTAGTAAAAGGTAAAATTTTGTATGAACAGAAATGCACGATAAGAAATAGTGCAACAACAAACGATAACAAATCTTGTAGCTCAAGACACACTCTGGTGTCCACTTACTGAAGCAAGCCAGGTAACAAATATTGAGTTGGGTTGATTGCCGCTAATATTTGCTTCAGGAGATGAGTTCTGTTTGTATTCATCCAACAAGGAACTTTATTAACCTGGCGGGATTTATACAGCTAAACAATTAATTGCTTTCGTTATAACGTACGTCAGAAGGGCGTTACTTCTGAACCTGTTTGCAGTTTAAGAACAAATTATTAAGTCTGCAGTACGATAACAACTTTGGCAGCTTATAAACTGAACGCAGATATTTGCAGGACTGATCCAACAATGGTTATATTTTAGGGCTGGTGATGTTGGATTTTGCGCTTCGCGTGATGTGAATGCACAAATTTATATTGGTAGTTATAGAAAAAGATCAGTTGTTTTTCATTGATTCGTAACGATCAGTTGATAGGATATAATAAGTAAAGGTCATGTTGTTAAAAACAAGCTATGTTATAGAAAAAGATCAGTTGTTTTTCATTGATTCGTAACGATCAGCTTATATGCTATAAGAAGGTTTATGTTATGTTGCTAAAATTAGCTATGTTAATTTATCGTGTTTTCGAAAAAAATATCGTAATTAAAATAAAAATGAAGAGAAAACATGATAAAATGATTTATATTTTTGGTTCAATAACAGAAATTAGTTTTAATAGCGGTCTTCAAATCTAGCTGAATTCAACTAGATTCACTGTCTACTTTAGAGTATGTTGTCCAAGAGTACCTATGTTAATTCATAATAAGTTTCCGGTTATGTTGTTAAAAAACTAGCTATGTTATAGTGAAATATCAGTGGTTTTACATTAATTCGTAACGCTCAACAAATTTCATTGACCAGCTGGTAGGCTATAATAAGTTTTAGGTTATGTTGTTAAAAATTAGTTATGTTATAATAAAATATCAGTTGTTTTATATTAATTTGTAACGATCAGGTGATGTCATTGAATAGCTGATAAGCTATAATATGTTTTAGGTTATGTTGTTAAAAACTAGCTATGTTAATTTGTCGTGTTTTCGAAAAAATTATCGCAATTAAAATAAAAATAAACGATTTTTATTTTGGTTCAATAACAATAATTAGTTTTAATAGCGGTCTTCAAATCTAGTTGAATTCAACTAGATTCACTGACTACTCTAAGTATTGTTAAAAATTAGCTATGTTACAGTAAAAGATCAATTGTTTAATATTAATTCGAAACGACCAGCAGATTTCATTTAACAGCTGATAGGCTATAATACGTTTTAGGTTATGTTGTTAAAAACTAGCTATGTTATAATAAAATATCAGTTGTTTTATATTAATTTGTAACGATCAGGTGATGTCATTGAACAGCTGATAGGCTACAATAGGTTTTAGGTTATTTTGTTAATCACAAGCTATGTTATAGTAAAAGATCAGTTACTTTATATTAATTCGTAACGTTCATCTGATTTCATTGAACAGCTGATAGGATATAATAAGTTTTAGATTATGTTGTTAAAAAGAAGCTATGTTATAGTAAAAGATCAGTTGTTCTATATTAATTCGTAACAATCAGCTGATTTCACTGAGCAGTTGATAGGCTACAATAAGTTTTAGGCTATGTTATAGTAAAAGATCAGTTATTTTATATTAATTCGTAGCATTCATCTGATTTCATTGAACAGCTGATAGGATATAATAAGTTTTAGATTATGTTGTTAAAAAGAAGCTATGTTATAGTAAAAGATCATTGGTTTTATATTAATTCGTAACGATCAGCTGATTTCACAAAGCAGCTGATAGGCTCTAATAAGTTTTAGGTTATGTTGTTAAAAACCAATTGTGCTTTAAGGTTTCTCTTTCAACTATCCCTTACATCTTGGTTTTTTGACAACTTAAGGTTTTACAATAAGTTTTACAAGGCTCGCCATTCACGACTGGTCTGCAAGTATTTTAAGAACAAAGTTTTACACCCGAAGCACGAAAAGAGCTTTAGTAGTTTATAAATTGTATGATGCTTACTGAAAGGAAACATTTGCCCAACTTATCCCAAATAATGAGCAAGTTTTAACGTTCTACTATATTTTGCATTCGTTTGGTACTTAATTATCATGATATTACTTTTTTCCGATCGAAGAAAGTGTTTTTGAATAAATTATTTGCACTAGATAAAATAAGCGAATTTCTTTAAAGCTCACACATTTATAATATGTCATAAAGCAATAATAAAAGTTAAAATCTACATTTTAAAAGTAAGCCTAAACATTGTAAAAACAATGTACCAAAAATACATCGCACAGTGTCGATAACGAAGTGATAGACGATAATTTATACAAAAATTAACATTTCACAATAATTAGTTTAACTTTTTTTTAAAAATCCGTTTCATCAACGTAATTACCGTTCAAAATACGAAAAGATGGACCCACAAGCCGTCAAAACCATTTTCGTCTTTCAAAACACTGTTAATTTACAATATTAATTTTCGCAGAATTTAACGCTGTTTACAAAGCTGTAATTAAATTTTCAAACAAGTGTTACCTAAAAAAATTATAATTTTTCTTTTTAACATTTGAATTTTCCGTCAGTTAGAAATTGTTTAATATAATTAGCTCACACACACACACACACACACACACACACACACACACACACACACACACACACACACACACACACACACACAACGCATATTTAAGTAAACAATGTTTACGAAAAACGTCAGCTTACTTCTTGCCCAGAAATATTTACAATAAAAACACTATAAATATACGTTTATTTTGTGAGGCGTTTATGAGATCATCTTAAGCTTCAGCCTTCGGATTGTTTGTTCAAATATTTAAAAATACCTTCGTTCGTTATTAGCTATACCGTGTTTCCTAAAAACACTCCAGAAACTAAGAAACAAGTTCATATACCTAGGGAAGTACGTTAAAAAACGCTTATTTTTCGCACTAGCCTCCATTTAGTTTTTCTATAACGGTTCGGTAAATAATAAAGTTGGAGCAATTTTTATTTGACAGAAATTAAAGTGGAAAAAATAAAACTACATATATTGACCTGTTTAAAAATTGTTAACCAAAATAAATCTATTACCGTATATTTTAGTGACTAATTCGACACCTTTTTTTTGTAGAATTAGCCGTCAAAACACAAAATCTATGGTAATTTAGTTTTAGCTTTATTTTAATTACATATACCAACGCGTTGTTATGGTAATACTGTTAAACAACGCTAATATTAAAGATTTGTTGATGTATTATTGTTTTTAGATTGATGACCAAAAATTGGGGCGAAATATGACACCGAATTTGAGAGAACGTGCCATTTATATCAACATCTTCCGAACTGAATTTTTAGGGAAACAATTGAGTGTGAGACAGTTTGAGCAGAATTTTTGCTCCGTTTATTTTACTAGCAAAACTACAAAATTAAGCAAAACCAACTTACCGAACACGTTAGCAAAATTATTTTCCTCTTTTATAGTAGGCTTAAGGTTCAAAAACAATGCACAAATTCTAGATATAAAATTAGGCGGAATATTTGAAAATCAAACACGTACAGGCAGGGTAAGCGAATCCACAATATAAATTATTTCTTCAATACGCCAAACTGGTATTGATAAATCTATTTCTAAAAGAGATAAAAATTATTGGGTCCAATAAAGGAGAGTGGAAGATGAGAAAGAACTGGAGAAAAGTAACAAAAAACAAACCGAGTTAAAGACAGATAGCTTTCAATATTGGAAATGTGGCAACGTTGAAGGATTACCTCAATTTATAAGTTAAGCAAGTCCACTTCATCTTGTTTATAAGTAGCCAACGTTTTGTACTGTTACAGAGTTGATATTACTTCGTTTTATTCAAAACATTTCACTACATACATTAATTAATCAACTGATATTTTAAGGGCTCCGGTATAGATATTTTATTAATTAAATGTATTATTGCAAGGACTCAATTAAAAAGCATAACAGGACGGAAAATTTTCGCGGACGATAAGGCGCCTAACTACAGTTATGGACCAATAAGAAGAAAGGGGGATTTAGAAGGGAGTGAACAATTTTAAGTAAATTCGGGGAATTTAAAAGGCCTAAAGGATATTCCAGGTATTCGGGGGTAAAATCTAGATGTCCTAAGTATTCAGGAATAAAATCTAGGTGTTTCAGGCATTCAGGGATAAAATCCAGGTGTTACAGGTAGCCATATTTTACATACACCATAAGAGGGATTTTACCACCACCACACCATGCACAATTTCAACTTCGTAATATTGTATATATATACATATATATATATATATATATATATATATATATATATAATATATATATATATATACTTCTGAAATTTGCTTGAGAGTTTGGGAAGGGAGTAATTGGCAATCATGCGATGTCCTTATAGAATGTGGGTAAGCCTTAATACGCGTGAACCTACAATCGCCAACAATTTACTGGTTGGCTTAGGCCTACAAACAAAGGCTTATTCAGAACCTGTATTTTGTAGTGATGTTGAGTTCTTTTCTCTTTGAATGTAATATTCTACTTGAATAGTCTACTTTATAATAAAGCCTTTATAAAAAGAAAGCGAAGAAAATATATCACAGAATTGCATAAAAGTTTTTTTGTTTGAAATGCGATTTGTCATCTTTTCCCCCGTTGTTTGAGCCGTTTTAAAAAAGTACTTGTTCCATTCTGTATTTCATGCTTACATTTTGTTCGTATAATATTTACATTTGAAACTCCACTCAGGTGTCAAATTTGAAAAAAAAGAAATTTACGATTCGTGAAAATTTCTGGGGTTGTTGAACTACCGAAGAGTTTCAAATCGGTACTGGGATCGTGTGTTTGTTACGCAGTGTTGGTCACACACATTGACCGATTGTTTTGAAATTTGGTACAAAGGTACCTCGTATAAAGCCCGAACGACGTATAAGATGTTTTCTATTCATATACGATTCAAGATGGCTGCTTCTTTATTTAACAATGACGTGTGTAGTTGCTGTATATTTCCTGTAATACTGACTAACGGTTCGTCTTGTCAGAATTTCGACAACTTCGTTAAGAAAAAGAATAAAATTTCCTATAAAGGTGGACCTGTAGTGTTACATTTTCCGTAAATATTACCGCTGTTGGTTGAATTGACGTGAGAAGCAGGGAGCGTGTCAGAGCGCTGTAGTGAAGCGGTGGCCAGGCAATTAATTATAGTCCAGTCACTTAGTAAACGGCCTGCGCGAGAATTTCTCGCGCATGTAGGAGAGTTCCCCTCCAGCTCACTCCAACAGTCCAGTGACACACAGTCGGCCAATCTGAGTCTACAGACTGTTACTACTCAGCGACACTGAAGGAAAGGGGGAAGCTGTGGTGAGAGAGTGGGGATTCGACCTCCCTCTCATACATTTTCCGTAAATTTTACCGCTGTTGGTTGAATTGACGTGAGAAGCAGGGAGCGTGTCAGAGCGCTGTAGTGAAGCGGTGGCCAGGCAATTAATTATAGTCCAGTCACTTAGTAAACGGCCTGCGCGAGAATTTCTCGCGCATGTAGGAGAGTTCCCCTCCAGCTCACTCCAACAGTCCAGTGACACACAGTCGGCCAATCTGAGTCTACAGACTGTTACTACTCAGCGACACTGAAGGAAAGGGGGAAGCTGTGGTGAGAGAGTGGGGATTCGACCTCCCTCTCATACATTTTCCGTAAATTTTACCGCTGTTGGTTGAATTGACGTGAGAAGCAGGAGAGTGTCAGAGCGCTGTAGTGAAGCGGTGGCCAGGCAATTAATTATAGTCCAGTCACTTAGTAAACGGCCTGCGCGAGAATTTCTCGCGCATGTAGGAGAGTTCCTCCAGCTCACTCCAACAGTCCAGTGACACACAGTCGGCCAACATGAGTCTACAGACTGTTACTACTCAGCGATACTGAAGGAAAGGGGGAAGCTGTGGTGAGAGAGTGGGGATTCGACCTCCCTCTCATACATTTTCCGTAAATTTTACCGCTGTTGGTTGAATTGACGTGAGAAGTAGGGAGCGTGTCAGAGCGCTGTAGTGAAGCGGTGGCCAGGCAATTAATTATAGTCCAGTCACTTAGTAAACGGCCTGCGCGAGAATTTCTCGCGCATGTAGGAGAGTTCCCCTCCAGCTCACTCCAACAGTCCAGTGACACACAGTCGGCCAACATGAGTCTACAGACTGTTACTACTCAGCGATACTGAAGGAAAGGGGGAAGCTGTGGTGAGAGAGTGGGGATTCGACCTCCCTCTCATACATTTTCCGTAAATATTACCGCTGTTGGTTGAATTGACGTGAGAAGCAGGGAGCGTGTCAGAGCGCTGTAGTGAAGCGGTGGCCAGGCAATTAATTATAGTCCAGTCACTTAGTAAACGGCCTGCGCGAGAATTTCTCGCGCATGTAGGAGAGTTCCCCTCCAGCTCACTCCAACAGTCCAGTGACACATAGTCGGCCAATCTGAGTCTACAGACTGTTACTACTCAGCGACACTGAAGGAAAGGGGGAAGCTGTGGTGAGAGAGTGGGGATTCGACCTCCCTCTCATACATTTTCTCTCTGTCCCATTGGTGCTCTTAGGAGGCCGTTTGCAAAGCGGCTGACCTATACAAATACATACTTCGAGGTCTACTGTTCTTTAAACAAGTTTTATTCAATAACTCCATTAAAAATGCGTTGAACATTGATATAAAATGGACTGACAAAAAATTAAGACTTACAGAGGTGTTTCAGTAATATTTTCAAGGTCATTAATAAGCTTTCTCATTTTAGTGTTGACCAGACAGGATATTTATCAGCTGTTTTGTAGCTTTTCCGTTTTCTTGGTGTCTTGTGGTTCTCTTATCACACGTAATCTTCGTTTTTATTATTTTGTATACCACTTATAGTACAGCGTTGAATGTATGTTCTTAGTTTTTAGTATTTTAACATTGACGGCCTGTCTAGCATTACGTGCTAAGTCAGACAGTGAATGAGATTGATCTCCACTCTCAAAACATCGTGTATTATTTCGTATACACAAATGATAACAAATGTCGGAATAAACAATTGTAATACAGGAGAGTCTCGATTAACCGTCATTTTCGGGACCGTTGGAGTGACGGATAACATAACCAGATCACCTATAATTTCAATGATTGATAAAAATAACATACTCTGTTTCTAACAAAAAATGTTTTATTTTGTAATGTTTATTTTGGGAAATGTAGTAAAATTCTTAAATTTTCTATTTAATTCTAATTATATATTACACAAATTTTACTTACATAGGTCTTCAATATAGTAAATTATCCGAACTTAAGTTTTTGACAAGTACACACGTGACTGTTACATGATTGACTTATACGCTGAATGGTATTATCGTAAATAGTGTGAGAGTGTTTATCTTTCGATAGAAACATTCTCGCGCTCTTTCCGAATTTGTTGACGTTATTTAACGTATTTCTATCTCATTCCACTAGATCGTTTACTTTTCAATTATTTGTTTGCTTAGGGTAGCAATTAGTGTTAGTTGTAATCGTGTATGCTACAAATAAGTCTTGTCCAGTTGTAATGTTTTGTTTTGTATAGAAGGTTACTTTTATTATTTATTGCAAATTATTTACTGTGGAAAACTATTTCAAAATGTCAGATAACAGAATGAATCTGACACTTTAAAGGCGACGGGTAATCGATATTCTACTACAACACGAATTTAAACAATAAATAACGATTTTAAAAACAGAGAAGTTTTCTCATATCGTTCACATCTATTCACGATCCATTCCGAATTTCCTAAGAAATTCCAACAGGAACAATCAAATCAGCCCGACAAACAGAGCTAAAGTTAAATTTGCTTTACAAATAACCTCAATTCTCCAAGCAAATATGACTGAAATATACTGCGAGACAGAACATTGCTAATATGGTATTTTATGTAACCTCAATTTCCTCCCGTAACGTTACGTCCGGCAAGTCGAAACAAAAACTAAGTATTGCTTTCGATGTAACCTCGATTCTCTAAAATTACTTCAAGTTACGGACTAACATTCCTCGTTTCAGCACTATATTTCTAAATTGAATCCAATCTTCTTTAGGCAGATTTCCAACTGGAAGTTTGCTGATCGTTTCGCGTTCTCTTCTTTCCTTTATGCTACTCTAATGGCTTCGGGTTATTCCATGTCCCACATAGTCTTACTGAACCATGTTCTCTGCAGAACTGGAATTACCTCATTGATTTATCCACAAATTGTACTCGCGTCACGCGGCTGACCTGATTTGTCAACGTTTTGGCATTTTACGAAAAAAATTAACCCTTAATACTGTAAATATTCATAACATTTTTGATCATAAACAGCGTTTCAATCCCGATTAAAAATTTTCAAATTACTTCGTAAATAAGAAAAGAAATTACGAATCATAAAAACGCTTCAAAATAGCTATATAACCTAATTTATAAAAACCAGTAATATTTGTTAAAATTTCGATCATAAGAGTCATCACTGGAATCACTGTACCAAATTATAAATAAAATATATAGGTTACTCGTTGGTCGATGTGGCTAAAGTACCGGTCAGTCTGCTACGTCTCTGAACTGCGCACATTAAGGTTCTTGGTGTTCTAGCCGCAGTTACTCCCTTGCTTTTCCCTTACCGTTTACGCTGATCTCTCGTTCTCGTTAGTCTAACTGGAATAAAGTATGGATATTAACACGCAAGCAAGCACGGGCACACACACACACACACACACACACACACACACACACACACACACACACACACTTCCGTTTGAGAGTAAGTTAAAAAAATCTTACCTTTGTCGGTCACGTTAGGTTAGGTTAGGTTATTTTAGTTTATTTCGATTACAATCAAACCGTAAATTAATTTAATTTCTAATTTAGTACGCTGAATTCATTTAAGTATTTTCTACGATTCGAACAAAATCTGATGAACCGGTTTTCAGGTTTCTTCGTCGAAAGTTTCCGAACCTGATTCGTTGAATACATAATCGAACAGGAAAAAGTTCGGGTAATATTTTTGCTCCTGTCTGTATTGTTTCCAGTTAGGGTATATTTATTCTGCACAGAGCAGGGTGCAGGGCACTGAATACACGGTACTAGGATTAATTGTTAATTGAACAACCTAATCCTCTATTATTTGATTAAAGAACATTTCTAATCCTATTAGCCCCTTTCGAGCGTCTTTTATAATTTATCTGGCGGTCGTTCCAAATCCGCTTACCTGCTGCTGCAATTGATTCTTTTTTCTTTCTTTTTTGTTAAATAAATATAATATTTTAAAATAATAGTAAAAATGGTGAATAATTTCCGTTGCTGTCACGATGACGTTACACAGCGAAAAAATGGAACTCGTGGAACTGGTCAACAGAAATGGAAACTTAAACGTAATCACATTTCCAATTGTTAATTCCCTAACAATTTCTAAGACTGGGATGGGCATGTAGCTCAATGGCGAGCATTAATAATTTAATAAATTAATGAATTAATTTACATACATAATATTAAATATCAATTGTTTACATAGCATGTGCAAAGTATATTTATTGTATACGCTCTAACATTTTGTGTACCAGCTGGGCTGGTATGTACTATAATGGTGTTGACTATAACCAGGGGCCCCGTGCGAAATTTTGCACTATGAACAGCCTTTTGAATAAGAGTATTCGTTGGGGCGAGGGCGGTAGTATAACATAACCTATAAATTTAATGACTTTTAAGTAAATACTGAAATTGTTCTAAGCATATTATGCAAAAAAGTAACATTTGCAATGAAATTATCCATTTGTGATTAATAAGTTAGCTCCGTAAAATATAAAAAGTATTGCCTGACTTGTAATACTTTTTACAACATGCGCATGCGAGCTGCGCATCTATGATGCCGTTTTGCCTATGACAGTTAAAAGTGGCTTAAGTTAAAATTTTCCATAAACAGTACGTTTTAGCACAAAATCGTTTTGCAATGTCAGAAGCCATTTATGCCTGTGCGAATAGTATGTGATGAGAAAAAGGGATGTTGCCCCGAGATATTATATATATATATATATATATATATATATATATATATATATGTATGATTTAAATGTATTATTAACCTTATGCATTAAAGTACAGTCTTACACAAAGAATGTAAAAGATTTATTGAACTATAAACGCTGAAACAAATGTGTGCTTGATGGGCTGGTATGTAGTATAATGGTGTTAATTATAATTTAAATATTTATTTTTAATTTATATATATATATATATATATATATATATATATATATATATATATATATGTATATATATACATAGTAAATTAATGTAACAACAGACTGCGTAACAGTGACGGACAAAATCTTTCATGTCATCTCGATTTATCACCATCAAAAAGCTAAATTTTCTGACTGGTCAGTTGCGTTTATGGAGCTTTTAACTTCAAAAGGTTACACCATTTAAAAAAAACATTAAAAATTTTCAAATTATGATCTAAATAAAAAAAATGAATATGACTTCGGTAGGTACATTCGGTTTTTTACATGAAATTTGAATCTTTAAAAGCGGATTTCAGCACTTACGGGAAAATAATGGGGAAATCAGAACTCCAACAATACGTTTTTCATCTCACAATTATTATCCTTATATAAATTCGTCGTTGTAGCTATTCTGTGATTATAATTGTACACAGTTAAGTCAAATATTGCAGGTGTATATATAAAAGCGTTTACGTAATACCTTACTCAAGTACCTTGGCGTACTTGGCACAGTTAAGTTCGTTGCAATTGAGGACCTTGAAGAGGTCACAACCAAAACAGTTCACTTTTATTCATCTTGTTTTTTTTTTTTTGTAATATTATTACAAAAAGCTTTTTATAAACGGTAAAAATAACCAAAAACAAATGGCTCAAAGCCTCGACTCAAAGATACATGCAATATTTTTGCATTCAATTTCATAAAATTTCATAAAATATATTCAATTTCATAAAAATAAGGTTTACTATTGATTAGAAAATATCGAATTTTACAATCGAAGTCTTTTTATTCCCTGTTTATTTATTTTTTTTCAAATAAAACTATATATTTCTTTACTTAAAAACTGGTATAATTGTTCAAGTTATGAATCTTAACATTTCTGACTATATTTGAAAACTTCTGAACAGATTTTGAGAAAAATGCTGATTTTTCATTTTTTTTAACGATAACTACCCCCCAAAAGATTACTTTTTAGAAGTGCATTTTAAGAGTAGTAAAAAAAAATTGTAAGCCGTTCCAAAAAAAGTAAAAAACATTAAAACCGATTTTGTGAAAATACAACTTTTGTTAATTTTTAAGGTTATCAGTAAAAGAAGCTTGACACCCAAGTAGTTTTTAAAAATTAAAAATTAGCTGAGATGCTGAGAAATGAGGGCAAACTAAACAATACACTACTTGTTCACTTTGCAACTAAATAAATTACGTGTCAAACGTGCTACTGTTATTTGGAAAACGTTTGACCGATTTAAGTATAAGAAATGGATCGATAATTTAATTTTGGTAGTTTTAATAAAAGATCAGTTGTTTTATATTAGTTTGTAAAGATCAGCTGATTTCACATTGAACAGCTGATAGGCTATAATAAGTTTTAAGATTATGTTGTTAAAAACTAGCTATGTTAATTTGTCGTATGTTCGAATAAATTATCGTAATTAAAATAAAAAAAGAAAAGAAAACAATACACAATTTTATTTTTAATTAAATAACAGACTTTTTTTTTTGTAGCGGACAACTTAAAAACGCTGCTTAAATAAATCATTCTCACACCATTCTCGAATAGCTAGGAGAAATCGAACAATGTTTCTCAATAAACGTTACAACGTGTGTTTATGAACAAGCAAGTTGTATTCAGTTGAGTGAATCGTACAATGGAGCCCAGTTTCAACAGTTTTTATAATTAACTCATAGAATAAAATAACGTTTTTATTTCCCCATAAGATTGCATCACTTTTTGAACACTGAATTATCACGGTAATACTGTTATATTTAAATTCACTAACTGCTAATCAATATAATTGCTGTTAACTTTAACGAGCAATCCAATAAACACTCTATTATTTACTAATTTGCATAGAAAATTTACTATTGAAGGACAATCGACTGATTAACAAAAGATAAATAGCAATTAATTCTAGAATAAAACATTTCAATTTAAATGCAATATAAATCACCATGATTAAAGATAATTTCAATGAAATAAACGTTAATAAAATTTCATGAAGTTTAATTGTATCAATTAAAATCGAGGACATGATTTAGTTTAAAACGGCTTGCAGATTTCTTTAAGAATTAACGAAGAGAAATACGTCAGCAAGCTTTATTCTCTGCTGAGAGTCGAGTGTTTATTTTAATAATGGAATTAAAACAAGTAAAATCCATTAGATTGTAAAAGCTTATTTACTTATTATGAAGTCATTACGGACTGAAAAGTAATAATTGACTATCCACTAAGTGTTATTTATCATTTAGTTAAAGAAAAACAAATGAATGTTTTTTTAGCGGATTTCATTCGTTTTAAGGCTTAGAGTCTTAAAATTAGGGCCAATCCTGACACACACACACACACACACACACACACACACATATATATATATAAGTATATATTCTATATGTAGATTATACATATATGATATATATATATATATATATATATATATATATATATATATATATATATTCGCAATATATGGAGTATTTTAGCAGAAGTACGCATATTTCTGAAGTTATTCTCTACCACTGTAACACAGTAGTTGATACATAAAATAAAGCAATCATATTTCTAGTTTAAACAACTATTGTTACAACTGCACACGACGCATTATTGAACACATTATTTGCGGTAGTGTATTATATTATACAAGGCCAACAAGAATAAAACAAAAAGTAAGGTCGGGCAGGCAAAAAAGGAAGAAAATAGACTGTGTTTAAGTTACCTGTTTTGATTTAATTACAATGCCGATCTGACTATTAATAATTTATGCAAAGAAAGTGTGCTCCTTCTGTTAAAATTTCGTATTTCTGTATACATTTTTAATTGTAAATTTTCATCAAAAAACGAGCTTTTGAAGCGGAGTGTGGAGAGACCCATCTTGAAATGAGCACCGATCTTGGCTTCTTGATCACGTTTTAATAGGTTATATATAAAACCTGATTTAAAACTACTCGGCAATCTGTCGAGATATATACCTAAAAATATAAAAATATTTACGAAAACAAATGTTTCTCTTTCCACTAGACGCCATTTTGTTTTTTCAACAAAACATTTCATATCTCTACAACAGTTCGATCAATAAAATTCAAACTCAGCACGCTTCTTTACCCGACAGAGGCGTTATTGGAAAAAAATTAATGAATTCGTACTTTGACCCGTTTTAAAATGGCGGACGTCAAAAAAACTGCAAACCAAAATGATTCATCGTGTGTGTGTGTGTGTGTGTCCTAGTACTATTTAGTACTTATTTAAGATAACTCCCAACCACTAAAGGTTTAACAAAGAGCGAATGTTTTCATCGTTTTACGTGAGATATAAGAAGACTAAAAAGCAATAACACGTTTTAACGGGGTTTTTCAGAAATTTAATTCCGCAATCTTTTAATTTTAATGAACATTAGAACGTATAAGTACATAACGACTTCGGTCGTTAATGCAGCATAATTGTTTTAAAAAACACGCTGCATTTTATTAGCATTAAAACCGACAGTTACACGATAAGTTTATGGCCTTTCGTCTAATATCGTGCTATTACGATGAGGATTATTAAAATAAATTGGTGAATTTTATTAAGCTTTTTTTATAATAACTTTTTTCTTTTTCCATTAATTCTCAGGATCCTTACTTTATCTTCCATACACTAGATATATCCCACTGCCGACGCAGCCAGACAAAATTGTACAGATACATTTCATGGGCGTATCCAGTCGGTTTAAAACGGGAGGTACTAACCCAAGGATAATTCTGTTATATCATAAAATAATATAACTTCCAACAGTTACATAAACACATGCAATAATTCCATATGAACCTAAATACATTCTTTATCTACTTCAACTAGATCTACTACAGAATAATAAATTAAATATTTATGATAAAATTAAAAACAAATATTTATGTATACATAGGTTTATTTTGGATACTCCCTGTTACATGTAATACATAAAATGAAATAAATAAATTAATATAAGAATTTTTTATAATTAATATAAGAATTTTTAAAATTATAAAAGAAATTAATGATAATACATTTTGCAAACATTTTTACTAATTTCATGGTTTTATTTGATAACGAAGTATAATTGTCACTCCAGATAAGGAAGTCTTTCTTTTTTTTCAACTTTGTGAATTCATTAATAATTTTGTTTGGGTAGATTTTGTCCGCTATTTCTTTGTCATGTCTACCGAGTTCAAGCATGTGCGCGCGTCCTTATTCCTCTTCCAACCTTTCACTTCAAGGATAAGTTACTCTTTGACTCGTTCCTCTATACCTGTGCATGCAGGATTCACAACATACCTGTTTTAATATAAAGAGTAAAATTATGCCAATAGTCATTTTTTTATTTTAAATTCATATTGCTTTAAATTGTTTCCAATTCCAAAGGGTGGCTGCAGCCCCTCTACCAGCCAGCGCTACATTTGCAGATGATCTTGCTGTGTTTTCTGTGAGCGATACAGTTGAAAATTCAACTGAGAAATTGCAAAAACAATCTAATGAACACATGGACCAAACAATGGGGAATAAAACTTAATGAAACCAAATCAATACACGTTAATTTCACGAACAAACCATCCAATTATTCACTTATTTTAAAGCGGAAAGCACATTGAGGCTATTATCGCCTCCCTAAATGTAAGTGTGAGTGTAAAGTGTTAAAGTCGTAAGTGTAGTGTTATAAGGGTAAATGTGTGTTAGACTCGGGTACCGCGAGGACGTCTAAATCCTCTCAATAGGTGCAGGTAGTCTATTGCCTGCGGGGCATCATTAATGAAAAATCATACTCATATATCCCCTAGTCTATTATAGCAAAGTACCAGGGTATTTCACCTGGGTAAATTTAATTAAATAGTGGCTGAAATGAAGCTCTTAAACAACCAAACAAAGATAATTGTGTCGATATTATTTTGAAAATACAGTTAGATAGCTATTTTACAGGTTATGGGAGTTTTATAGGACCTATCAATGTGCCTAATGAGCTTATTGTACAACTCAGACTCTTCGATAACTAGTTCAATACACTTGTTCTGTCAATTAGTTTGAACAGGCCACAGACAAGCTCATTCAGCTAGAAGTGCTCAGAGTCCTAGGCCATGTGGTGTGCAGTTTCATCATAATCCTGTATATCTACACAAGGTTTCGCCTTGCTATCCTGTTCAAATGTACCCTAAGGTCACATAATGCACTATAACGATTCCCATTTTTTCTCTAAGTTGTCCTATACGCTTACAAAGAAAATGCCCTCTAAGTTATTCCCATCGTTCCTGGCGTTGCTTATTAAGAATTTCGTTCGTTGAATCCCAGCTGCCAAAGCTACCCTTTCACAGAAATGAGTCAACGTATACAAATATTATCATATTTTGAACACAGGCATTGGATATAAACGGACTAGAAGTATAACCTTCATTATAAAAAACGTGCTTGATATTAACGGTTAAAGTCCAAGTAATTGGACTATCTGCCGCTACGAAGGGCGTGCTGTAAGGACAGGGAGTAGAGACGTTTGAGAAAGTAGACAGTACTATTGTCTATATAACTGTAGTTGAACACTTTACCGCAAGATGCCACCTGCTGCGAGCTGGCATAGGCAAACAGTAGTTCAAAGAACAGTATAGGCCTACTCTAGCAGTATATTTTTAATTCATTGACTGACCACCGTTTCCCGACAGCGCTCTGACGCGCTCGTCACTTTTCCACCAATTTAACCGGTAACCGTAATATTTAGGGAAAATGTATTGTTCCGACTTTATTAAAACTGTTTAACATTTTTTCAATAAAGTGGTCGAAATTATGATAAGGCAAGCCGTTTAGCTATTATTTCCGGCAAACAGACATCAACTACGCTCGTCCTTGTTAAATCAGAAACCGCCATCTTGAAACGGAAGTGAACGGGAAAAGCCTGAAAACACACATCATTAGGGATTTACACAAGGTACATTCAACAAACTTGCGTAACAAACATGCAAAGTAAAAGCAGAACGGTGAAGTTGCAACAACCAAAGTCAGTGTACTAAATTTGATAAGCTATCGTAGCCAGTTTTGTTACAACAATCTCCTATCCTGAATTGCTGTGGTGAAGGAACTTAGTAAAACATTAATACAATTAAAATCTAAGTGTAAAATTAAAGCGAACGAAACTTTAAAATATTGTAATTTTTACGTCATCGCTAAATTTCAACGCTATCCAGCTGATTGCAGCGTTTTATTATCTTAATTAAACTATTCCGGTTAATTAGACAGTACGTTGCACGGCAATCATTGTACCTGACGTGACATTACAATTAGGAAATCCAATCAGTTTAACAGCTGAATATAATAGTCAGACTCTCTTCTCGCTCTACAGAAGTGCATTATGCATTAGCAATAACCGTTACGGCAGGAGTAAAAAACAGTTCACACCCACCAAAAACCTAATTTCTTTCTATATGAAACTAACTCTATGAACAGCAACGGATGAACTACTTTTTTAGCAGTTTTAACATGTGTAATGTTTTACTTCTGATGCGAGGAACATGTTTATTGTTATATATAACAGTATATTTTGCGCATCGAAAATCTCGTATTAAATTAATTATAATTAAAAATTTCTGTTTCCGCCGGGATCGAACCGGGAACCTTGCGCGTGTGAGGCACACGCGATAACCACTACACTAAGTAAGCTACAAAGAAATTTTACCGATTTAAGAATATAAAATTAATCGTTAATTTAATTTTTGTAGTTGTGGTAAAATATCAGCTGTTTTGTATTAATTCGTAAAGATCAGCTGATTTTATTGAACAGCTGATAGGCTGCAATAAGTTTTAAGGTTATGTTGTTAAAAACTAGCTATGTTAATTTGTGTGTGTGTGTCTTTTAGCATGCTCACGTTAGCAAATTCGATCCGATTTGTTTCAAATGTGGCACGAAAATCGATTACGGTAATAGTTTGGAGAAGTTCGTTAACCAGCAAAATTGGCTGAACTGAATCGTTAAACAGTTTCAAAATGGCTGTAATTTAAAAAAATAAAAAAGTACATAACTTTTTATTGAAAATTCGATTTCACCCTAAAATTAACCGTCCAAATTAACATTTTGAATTTTCAAAATTTGTTGAAATCAAGAGATCTAATTTAACCGTGGTTAGGATTCCTTTTCGTGTTTTCAATGTAATTTGAAAGTTTATAGTGTTAATATATACAGATTTTAATGCTGATTATGAAATAATTATTTTAAGAAAGAATTATATATAGAAAAAAATCGCTTCTATCACGTCAGCGAGACAGATACGTGCAGCGATTATTTTACAATTTAAAACGCTACTTAAACAGATTACCTTGAAGAAACATTTACTGTGATGTTACCACCTGATGTTCAAGAAAGGTCGTGAAATTATATTTTGTCTAGATAAGGATATAAACGAATATTTTATAAATATCTACGATATGATGTTCAGTTTTTGACACAAGACACGTATTCCAAACACACGTGACCTGGCATCAGCTGTGAGGTGTCAGGACACGTTTCCTGCGAGACGGTTTGCTCTGCTGAGATCGTGGGCGGCGAAGATTAGCACTACGTGAATAAACTGAACGACTCATGGAAAATAGAAAAAAACACGCTGCAACTTTAACGCCACTAACCTATTATTTTATAAAAAAAAAATATCTGTATTTTTTCCTTTTACGCGATTGTGAAAAAAATCAGCCTTGAACACTTGAATGTATCGGTTTTCATTCATCCTGAAAAAAAAATGTTTTCTCCTTCCATAACTATGTGTTTATGGTTAACAACAGGGCAAAGGAATCGATTTATTTCATTGAATTCAGACATAGAAATTATTTATTTATTAGCAAATGTCCATTAGGAAAATAAGCTATTTCCATAATGGAGCAGCGGCAATTATGTTAACACCCCAGAACCGGATCTGAAAACAGCTTTTGGAGAATCCATACACACACACGCGCGCGTGTACGCTCGCATGTTTACGCACATGCGTGCAAACACATACACACTCACTCACACACACACGCGCACACACACACACACACACACACACGCACAAAGTTCAAATTTTTATCCGCTTCGATATAACTTTGGAAAAAAATCATTTTGGTATTTTAATAGCTTACACAAATTAGTTAGACAGATTAATCCACCAAATATTTCAAAATGGTGGTAATTCTAAAAAATGCTTACTTTTCAACATTAGGCTCTACACGTTTTTTGAAATTATGATTTCACCATTGTGTAAGAAGCAATAAAATCTGAATAAACGAGCAAGTTATTTATACAGCTTTTACAGTACAGATAAAGTTTTTTTTTTTAATCGTATAAAAAAAAGTAAAAAAAAACTATTGTTGGAATTCCGCATCCATTACGACAGCGAGGAAACTGCATTGAGCAATTTACGTACTTCGTACTTTTATCCAACGTTCATATTATATGCCAAGTTAAACTAATGAGGACGATGGATCAGCGTTAACGATAAGAATAAACTAACGGCAGTAAATTCGGCTCGAACTAAGAACCTTAAAGTGCGTAGTTCAGTGACGCACCTGACTAACCGGTGCTTTATCCATACCGACAACCGTACCTTCCTTTAATTTAATGTATGTGTGTGTGTGTGTGTGTGTGTGTGTGTGTGTGTGTGTGTGTGTTTTAGCACATTCACGTTTACCAATTTAGACCCAATTTGATTCAAACGTTGCACTAAAATCAATTCGGTAAAAGCTTCGTCAAAATCGTTACCCATCAAAAATCTTTTAACAGTTTCAAAATGACAACCATTCTGAATCGGTTTATAACATAACATTTTACCTACACCCAACCTTACCTACACATTTTCGATCTGACTTGACAATCGTAATCAGCTTTAAAACCTCCATAAATTAGCATTTTAAAGTCCACTGAAATTACTAAAAAAACTTGACGGTAGTCCAGGGGTTATTTATGTAGCTTCTGTGTAATTTGAATGTTTAAATTCTCATTAATTCAGACTTTAATGCCGATTATGAGTGAAAAAAACTGTATTCAAAAAAATATTATTCAAAATTTGTTTCCATTACGTCAACGATACAGCTACTTTAAACGATTATATTATTTATATTATTTAGAAAATAAAAGAAAGTTGATTATAAAAGCACTAAAACTATTTACAAAACACATTTTTAACCAAATTTAACATTCGGGTTTCAAAATAATTGTTTCAATTACTTTATACAATACTAGCATAACCCTTCGCGGCTTCGCCCACGAAACCTAAACTGTTTCAGTAATGTAATAATTTAGGAACATAAAAAAAAATATTCATAAAAGCGTGATCATCTAAACTTGTAATTATTTTACAGTGAATATCTTGTTTTATTGTCTTCAACGCGTTCCATCCGAATTTAAGAAAATCTGGTAAAAAGTATTTTTCTCCAATATAAACATATATACCTCTTCTATATTTTTGTCCTTTTAGGGGATGAACTTGCTGGGAAAATTCTGAATTAGGTGTATCATAATTTGTGTTTTAGAATATTTTGTTTTATTTTTAAGAAAATCCGATTAAAAATATTTTTCTCCAATGCAAACGCTCTTTTTTCTAAAATGATACCTCTTTTTTACATTTTATTCTTTTAGGGGATGAATTCAGAAACATTTTGAAACATTTTTTCATCATTTGTGTTTCATAGTATATTTCTAGAATATAAAATTAAAAAAAATATTTTTTAAATTCAAAATTGCGTACTCCTTTTTACATATTCTACCCCCCCTTTCAATCTCTTTAGGAGATAATTTTTGGAAAATGGTGAAAAATATATTTCTCTACTTATATTTAAGAGTGACTACGTTACGTTTTAAGGTCAGACGAAAAACACATTTTTTTATAAGAATTGTTGTACCTCATTTTTACCTCTTTGTGGGTTAAATACTGGAAAATCGTTTTTAGTGCACTCTTACATGTGGTGGTAACCCTGAAAATTACAAATCTGTACCTACTATAGACTCGGCTATACCATGATTGTTAAAGTTGGACTGTGTAAGTTGTTTAATGGCGTTAAAAACAAATTTTTGCAAAAGCCTTTCTTAATGCACTCAACATTGTTGTAAGAAGGTACCCTGAAAATTTCAAGTCTTTAGCTGTAATAGTCTCGGCTGTATGTTGATTATTAAATGTGGACTGGATAAGTAGTTTAATGGCGTTAAAATCAAATTTTTGAAAAATCCTTTCTTATTGCACTTTGACATTGTTTTAATAAGGTACTCTGAAAATTTCAAGTCTCTAGCTATAATAGTATTGGCTGTACGTTGATTATTAAATTTGGATTTGGTAAGTAGTTTAATGGCGTTAAAATCAAATTTTTGCAAATTCCTTTCTTTTGCACCTTGACATTATTGTAAGAAGGGATCCTAAAAATTTCAAGTGTTCAGGTAGAGTAGTCTCGGCTGTACGTTGAATATTAAATGTGGACTGGGTAAGTAGTTTAATGGCGTCAAAATCAAATTTTTGCAAAATCCTTTCTTAGTGCACCTTGACATTTTTGTAAGAAGATACCCTAAAAATTTCAAGTCGCTAGCTATAATAGTTTTGGCTGTACGTTGATTATTAAATTTGGACTGGGTAAGTAGTTTAATGGCGTTAAAATCATTTTTTTTTCAAAATCCTTTCTTATTGCACGCCTACATGGTAACATAGATGTATCTTGAAATTTTCAAGTCGCTAGCTAAAATAGTTTTGGCTCTGTATTGATTATGAATCAGTCAGTCAGTCAGTCCGGACTTCTTCTTTTATATATTAAGATTTTCAGTTTTTTTTAATTTGTGTGAATGACTCCGCGTGTAATATTTCCAGATTTGAAACTGTTAATAACTCATTCGTTTCGACAAGACACTAATGTTTCACCGGAAAAACTCAACTAAAATAAATGATTAAAACTTCAATTTCCTGAAAACAAACACATTGTAATTAAGATAAACTATAAAACGATATGAAGAGGAAGTATATAAGTAAATTTAAAATGTAATTGAATCACGAGTATAAACAGAACATTTGCAATTCTCCCAGACACAGATACGTACGTTTTGTATTCAGCGTCGGAAATAATTTCATTAAGATTTAAACCAGTTTCCTCCCCGCTTTCCAATTAGGTATGCCAGTTGTCTTTATCAATACAATTTCAGTCAATAAATGTTATCTTAACAGTAATTGAATATACTGACAGAGGATTAAACATACAGAATGTTCCGTAATTAAGCTGCATTACTTTAGTACATGATTCTGTGGACCCAGTAGCGTCTTTAAGAGAGGGGGGAGTAAACTGAGAATGTTCACGACCACGGCCGTTTTTACATGTCACAACATTTTGTGTTACGGTAATTAACATGAAATATCAACTAAAGGCGTAAATTTTTCCTTAAACTTGTTAGAATATGTGTCTGTATAACATTTTAGGTGATACTCAACCGGGAAAAAAGTGCATTACATTTATTTTGGAAGAATATTTATTTTAGAAGAATGTGTGTTCGTGCGTCATTGGTGGCACACAGCGACTATTTTTAAAATAATTGCTATAATAAGCGTAGTGCGTCACTGGTAGCACACTGTTATTGATCCGTACACACATAAAGTTTCAAGTAAAAGACTCCATAAGTAATACGCTTTTCCTTTGATGTCTTAGTGTCACATGTCAATAAATAGATGTTATTGTTTTGAATGTGTTTTCATTTTAGTTTACCAATACAGGTCACCAAGCATGAAAAAAATTAGTAGGTCAAAATATATTATTATTTCTTCTTCTTCTACGTTTCACCCACTTTGGGGGACGATTGATCAATCAATGTTCAGTGTGTCGTGCTTTCCTGTCCGCCCAGTATTTCTTCATCCTTTCAGATCTTGCCGTCCTCTCTGTCTCAGAAATCCTATATGGTATTTTGGTCTTGACCCTGTCCTGGAACCTCTTCATTTTATCTTCGATTATACTCTTTGCGGATCTATCTGCAAGCATCTCTTCTGTAATTTGAAACTCTCGTAGGTCCCTCTCTATCTCCTTAAACCAGTTCAGTTTGGTTTTCTTATTGCGGAAAAAGTCGAAGATCCTTTTTGTTATCCTTTTCGGGTCCATTCGTAGGATGTGACCATAGAAGTCAATCCTCCTTTTCTTTATTGTATGGGACATCTTTTCGGTCCTCCTAATGTCATTATTATTATTATTTCATTATATGTAAAACAAAGTTTCAAAATTAAAATGATACGTCTAACGTTTCTATTGAATTTAAATTTATTATCCTTTTAACTTAGCTATAAGGTGTGCAAAAGAAAAAATAGACTAAAATCTAATCCGACTGAGGTTACTAAAACTTACTTTAAAATGGTCGTACAACACAATTCTAGGCCTCAAACATGGGCGTCATTATAAATATGCCCATATGAAGTAATAAATGAAGTGCGTTACTCGTGACACACCCTCACCTCACCGACAGTTGTAGAGTGCGTCACTACACTTGGTGAAAGTGTAAACGAATAAAAATGTATTTACATGCTGACATCAGTAGACTGTTTGCAATATCAATTTAGTTATCTTCATAAAAACTGAAGTATTTAACTTACTCTGTGGAAAACGATTCCATAAACTGTTGAATACAAAAACTCAAGATAAACATCAAATATTGTATTAAAATAAATATTTACTTTTTATGAGAAAACTGTTTAACCTAAAACTTGTTGCAAAATATTATAATCATTGAGAGTGTATGGGTAAACGTATATCAACATTAAAATACTTAATCATATTTTTTCCGCTAGGAATGTTTTAATTTTGTTGAGTACACACATCTGCACTTCCTAGCTTCAAACAGTTTATCCGTTGACGCGTTTCAGAATAATTCCATTATCAAAACACTATTAAGTACAGCAAAAACGTTTTGATAATGGAATTATTTCGAAACGCGTCAACGAATATACGAGCTCGTAAAAACTCGAGCGTCAAAACTCGTAAAATGTTTGAAGCTAGGAAACCCATACGTACGAACTTAATATATCAACATTATTTTCATAATACGTCATATTTATCATATATAGGCTAAATATATAATAAAAAAAACATTTTACTTTTTTGATTTTTACACCAAATATTTTTTTTAAACGGCCGCTAATTAAAAAAAAATTAGGCTACAAAATACAAGTTTGCATTAACGGTGCACGTATAAAAATTTTAACATACAACACGTGAATACCAGGTACGAACTGAATATCTTTTCTATTTTTCAAGTTAAGATGTTTTTTTTTTGTAAAAACACAAATGTCAGATACCTGGAAAACAAAGCGTTTTCAGAAAAGTTAATTCTTAATTTTTGTATCCCTCCTTACGGAATATTTTCCCCAAGTACGACCGTTTTATTACGGGTCACGCTGTATAAAATTTCGCCTCGATTACCTGCGAATTTAAAATTCGAAATAAGCTATTAAAGCGGACATTCCGCGACCTTGTATTAAGCGTTGACCACAACCGCTAAAGCCCTTCAGGGTTCCTTCCTAGCGTGTTTTGCACTGTGACGTTCGCAATTTCAGTCCGATTTGTTTAAAACTTGGCACAGGCTGGACACGCTCGTCACCCATCGAAATCCGTTATCGTTACGGTTTCAAAATGGCTGTTAGTTCGAATTATAAATAATAATTTCCATCTTGGAAGTGTTTAAAATTTGATTCTACCAAAGTAATCTGCATTTTTTTAGATTAAAATCATAGCGTTATAATTATTTTAGGTACTGAAATAAATCTGAAAGCAGTCAGGGTTCAAAACTCATCAATAGCACCCACGTGATAACAACAAATTTCTCATCTGTTGGGAAAGGCCTTATCTATTACAAATAGGTATTCTCTAACATTTTACTGTTATACAAGATTATCTATGTAAACTTTCACAACTTCAAGTTGTAAAGATATCGGCTTTAGGTATTTAACTAGCGCATGATAAGGTGAAGATGAATAAAGTAAAAGTATGAATGGAAGAATACAAATACAATATCAATTGATTTATTTGTAACTATGTCCTTCAAAAGTAGCATAGTAAAGTACAAGCACAAAGAATAGTAACGTAAGAGTTCTTTTAACGTTGACCTAGCCCTCGAAAATAGGACTCTTCATTGTCGCAGCGGCAAAAATCCTCCACTTCAGTTTTATAAGTTTTTTTCTCCTACTCTGTCAATGAGTTTTTTTTTGGCGGACCAATTAAAACTATAACCGCCTTCAGTATTCGAGTTTTGTCCTCCCGTTCGAGTCCTTTGTCTTTCCCGATTGGTTTAAATAGTCTACGGTCGTTCGAACAGTCATGAAAGTGCCTTCAAATGAATTTTTAGTTTACACATCTAAAACACCATAAAACACTGCCTTTGGTTTCCCCCAAAATGTTTTGCAATATTAGAAGTTTCCAAGGCCATCCGGAAAGTGACTTCCATTCTCGCGCTGCTCGAGTAGTAGTGGTGACAATACCGCAATCAATGTGGCTGTGCATGTAGCAACAGTCTGGTATCGGTATAGTGCTGTTAATCCTTCGTGCAAGATGTGCATCCAAATGACTAATGCAACAGAAGTTTATGCCAAACTCCAGGATAAGATTTGTGTGCGCAGAAAACCATACAGCAGCAGATGTTCATCGGGGAATCTGTAATCTCTGCGAAGACGGTGTTGAGCGTCAGTGGTGTCGCGTATTCAAAAGTGGCCGACCAAATATTAATGATGACTAAATAAAAAAAAAAAACTTTTAAAAACCTATTTTTTTCAATTAAAAAAAAAATAGGTGCACTAAAAAGTAAAAAAAAAATTTCCATTAGTCGGAGAATAAAACGTGGTGCAGATTAAATTAATTAAAAATTATTGAAGAAGATACTTGTGAGTACTGATGGACACCCACGCTTTATTTTCCGACTGATGAAAAATTTACTTTTTAATTTTTAGTGCATTTTATACTTGAATTAAAAAAGCGTGTTTTTTAAAATCTTTTTAGTTTTATTTTCTACTTTTTAGTGATGAATCTTGTAATCGATTTTCTTAAATTTTTTTGTATAATTATTTAATATTTTTTGCAAAGAACAAAAAAATTAAATTTTGCAAATTTTTCTAGTTTAAATAAACATTAATGATTAATTAAATTTACGATAACAAATGCTGACAATTTTGAATGTTTTTTTTTGTAATTGTTTTAACAAAAGTTCAAAAAAATCTGCATTCATCATTTGTTTACATACACAAATAAAAGTATAATTTTCAAAAATAAATTAAACGGAGTAAGACAAAGTTTAGGACAGCGCTGGACTCGAACTAGTTCTTCCGACAACTTTCACTGTGAAAAGTGTTAGACGAAACTAGCCATCTATTGAGAAACGCTAAAACTATTTTTCCATGTGCAATTTTAGTTAATTAATTATAGCACAATGAAGCAAAACTCGATGGACCTAATTATTGAATATTGCATTGTCATCGGAAGCAAGAAAGTGTGCAATTTCAAGTCAATTGTATGGTGGAAAGTGGGTTAAAAATCGATTACAAGATTTGAACCATGAAACATACAGGCAGAGGAAGCAAGTTAAGAAAAAGCGTATAAAAAAGGGTTGTCAGTGATGAAGCTGTTCAAAAAATTGATAGGAAAGTTCGTGAAAAAGGCAGTTCACGAGATCTGAATTTTCGGAACAATTTCCTGTCACTTACGGAACAACAATCACTTCTCGTCTATTGTGAGATCAAGGCGTTCCATTCAAAACAAAAGACGAGGCATACTGACTTCCGGAATAGTTTACTCGCACGATAACGCTCACCTTCAACCTGTTCACGTGACTTCAAGTGAGAAACTCTGTCTTGGTCTAGCTTCCAAAGATTTCCATTTGTTTTACACATGAAAAAGTGGCTTAGGTCACACGCTTTGACTCGAACGAAGAATTCCAAAATCTTGTCATAGATTGGTTACAATCTCAGAGGGCAGAGTTTTATAAAGAATGAATTTTACAAGCCTGTAAAACGACAAAATAAATGCCTGACGTTAAATAGTAAGCATATAGAAAAAAGTAAAGGAAAGATGTAGTTTTAAGATGTATATAATAAACTTTTTTACTTTGTTTTTATGACCAAACAGAGTTCACTTTCCGGAATACCGGTGTAGAAACAGCTCCTAGATACATAAAACTAGATGTTGATATCAAGAATCATCGTGTAGGACTTACAAAGATGGCCACTCGAACAGCTGATTTTCTAATGGAAATTCGTTAATAAAATTTTGTTATATTATATTGTATAAAACAGCTACCAGACCTGCAGTCTAGTGAGTTCAGGAAAATAGTGTTGAATTAAGATCTGTGTGAAAGAAGATTACTAGAGTAAGGAAGAAAGGTACTGGAATATTACTGAAGCAATGGGACCATCCAAGGTATAGACCGCTAAGCTATCTGAACCGTAAGAGATTGATACCTAAAACCAAATAGCTATGCCATCTTGAAAGAATGGGAGAAAAACCGATATATATATATATATATATACATATATGTATATATTTTAAGGCGAAAAGCACATTGAGGCTATTATCGCCTCCCTAAATGTAAGTACGAGTGTAAAGTGTTAAAGTCGTAAGTATAGTTTTGTAAGTGTGTTAGACTCGGGTACCGCGAGGGACGTCGCCCCCCTGCGGGAGAGACCGATATATATTACATGTGTGTACTGGAAATTCAAATCATTTTATATATAGTGTGTGGAGGTGACCTTAAGCAACTGGTGTGAACGACTGGAGAATGGCAAAAGTCAGTAAGAATGGGCGAGTAGTACAAGTTTTTGCGGAAACTATAAGGTGTGGTAACTATCGCCGACCAGTATAATAACACTGTTTACAATATTTTTCATTTTATTCTCTTAAATGTTTACAGCGCAGGGTGTTTCTAGAGGTGTTGATTCGAACGTGGCAAGAAAATCGGAACCGTTTATAATATCTTGTACAAATTCATTACGCATCAAAATCGGTAGGGCAGTTTGCAAATTAAAAAATAATATTTTTTACCTTAACACTTTTAAAAATCAATTTTACTTTTGCAATCAGCGTTAAATCTGCAAAAATCAGCCGGAAGTTTGAAAAACAATTTAACTGCGGTTAGGGTTCACTTTAGTAAGTTTAATGTAGTATTAAAACGTAAAATGCTAA
Organism: Callitettix versicolor; assembly: GCA_022606455.1. Taxonomy (NCBI): domain Eukaryota; kingdom Metazoa; phylum Arthropoda; class Insecta; order Hemiptera; family Cercopidae; genus Callitettix; species Callitettix versicolor. The sequence goes on along the minus strand of CM040191.1, from coordinate 19,164,977 downwards.
CCAATGGGCATTTTAAAGCTGATTTTGATAGTGAAATCGTATTTTAAAATTAACATTAGATTTAAAAAAATGTAGAAACTTGTTTCCATCGGTACTTCTATTAAAATACCGTTTTCTTTTTTAATAGAGAGATCGAGAAACAGGAAAGAGAAAGAGAGAGGAAGAGCTCTATTAATAGCTAATCTGTTTCTCCATTTCAGTCAATGACACTAAGACAGTGATATTTCCAAATTATTGACACAGCGAAGCGAGGTCTCTGTTTCAACTCGACCGTTCAGCATTTGGCTGTGTGCTTCTATATTTGTTACGCTTTTTGGCCAAACGCATTGACCGAATGTTTTCAAATTTGTTAAGAAAGTACAATCTATAAAGCCCGAACGAAGTATGTATAAGATTTTTTCCATTCCCTTCTGTTTAAAGATAGCGGCCTCTAATTTAACTACGAGTGTACGCTACCTTGTATAAAGCACTGCATGCAGTTTTACCCAAACGCATTGACAGATTGTTTTGAAATACGGTATGAGCTACCTTGTATAAAGCCCTAACTGAGTATGTTAAGATTCTTTCTCATTCGTTTCCGCTTCAAGATGGCGGCCTCTAATTTAACTACGAGTGTACGCTACCTTGTATAAAGCACTGCATGCAGTTTTACCCAAACGCATTGACAGATTGTTTTGAAATACGGTATGAGCTACCTTGTATAAAGCCCTAACTGAGTATGTTAAGATTCTTTCTCATTCGTTTCCGCTTCAAGATGGCGGCCTCTGATTTAACGATGACGAGTGTAGTTGCTGGCTATTCCCTTTAATACGGGCTGAACAGCAGGGTCTGTCAAAATTTTGACCCCTTCAAGTAGAGATCATAAAATTTCCTATTAGGTTGGTACAGTAACATTTTCCCTAAATATTACGGTTACCGATTAAATTGGCAGAAAGAGTTACAAACGCGTCAAATCCCTGTCGTGAAACAATGGCCAGGAACATAATTACGAGGTCAACTGTTCTTTTAACTAGTACCTACGTTTTTCTAAATATAAATACAGTGTAACGCTAAAAACGCTTTCGTTACGAATAACGCCGGATAGCCGTCCGCATTCATAGGCTTCGCCAGGGTTCAAATGCAGGTAATGGTTTTGGCTCAGTTATAAGTTGGGCTCATCGACAAAATCAGTATTTCATGATTTTGCTCACCCACGTTTAAATCATCATCGCCAATAGGGGCTTTGTATTTGAATATTGATTAGCTGCGCAAATTTATGGGAGCAAGGATTTAGGTGCTCAATATTCTCGAGCGTAAGGAAGTTTTTAGGTGCTCAATATTCTCGAGCGTAAGGAAGTTTTTAGGTGCTCAATATTCTCGAGCGTAAGGAAGTTTTAGGTGCTCAATATTCTCGAGCGTAAGGAAGTTTTTAGGTGCTCAATATTCTCGAGCGTAAGGAAGTTTTTAGGTGCTCAATATTCTCGAGCGTAAGGAAGTTTTAGGTGCTCAATATTCTCGAGCGTAAGGAAGTTTTTAGGTGCTCAATATTCTCGAGCGTAAGGAAGTTTTTAGGTGCTCAATATTCTCGAGCGTAAGGAAGTTTTAGGTGCTCAATATTCTCGAGCGTAAGGAAGTTTTAGGTTTTCAGGTGGTTGCTATTCTCGAGCTCTCGGAATCCTAAATACTCCAAGGATTCGGAATGCCCAATTTCTAAGATTTATAACTGCTGCTATAAGTTAAGGCTCACCTCGATATACGCTACCTGTTTCCTGCCGGTATGCGTTTTCTATACTGCACGGTCGACGAGAGGCTGCACCAAGTTATCGGGTGGTCGGCGAAAGACTGCCCGTTATCGTGGGCGGTCGGCGGAAGACTCCCCAAGTTATCGAATGGTCGGCGGTCGACGAACGAGTGCCCCTTGGCAGCCACAGCGGCCTCCTTTTATACTGTTGAGCGCCGCGCATGCGCAGAAACCCGTTCTTAGTCAGTCGGGTCACGGAGCTCGGCTCGAGCGGTTCTTCCTTGCGTAGCTAATGGGAGCCATTGCAAACTGCCCTGAGCATTCGTTGCGTTCTTGCCTTAGGCTACAAGCGCGTCATACCCTCTCAAGCTGACCTTTGCACTGTACCTATCTACAACCGTCAACTGACCTTTGTACGGTTTGCTACCTGATCTCAGGCTACGTAGGGCCAGCCGTGCGATTTAGTAACAGGGTTAATTTTTAACCCGTTACATCCCCCTCTTACTTCCTCGTGGAAAAAAAGAAGAAAGAAAAAAATTCACTTATTTTACTGAACAAAAACTTCTTTCCGTAGTAAACTTAAAGTGGAATTACTTACTACCACAAATAAAAATGAAGAATAAACTCAAAAGAAAAGTACACCTAATAACGTCTATTCTGTGAACAAAGCTAGTTCAAAGTTCATTGAATATTGACTTTGGTTACTATTTACAAAGTTTAATTGTCGTACAACCTAATCTGCTTTACTACCTATTTACAAACGAAATTTATTGTCTTTACTTACTTTAAAGTCGATAAGAATTAGGGTACTGTTTATCCCTGCTGAACTTTGTTTTATATTCCTTACATGCTCCTTTAATACTGACGCGTACCAACCGTCCGTCCGGTAAAACAATTTTCTTCCGTCTTGGTTGTGATTTTCGTTTGGCAGGTAGAGGATGTTCCAGGAACTCCGTCTTTACTCCTCGGTGTCCGGATGTTTCCGTGTAGTGGTTTTTCTTGAAAAACCTGGTCCCTTTGGATCACTGGTACAAACAACTTCCTCTTATATGAAGGATCTGTCTTCGCTTTTGTAGTTCTTGGCGGAATATGACGAAATAATTGCCCATCCTGGATTAGGTAATTTGAAAATGCTTTCGGGTTTACATTTCCTCGATCACAGTGGCGATCATACCATGTTTTACGGGGTTTACTACAACGTGAAGGGATTCTATCATCTTTTCGTGAGCGTTCGGAGTTTTGAGCTTTGCGAGGTTCTATTGGCACATCTATGAGGCCTACTTCCGTCCCATTGTTCTTTTGGTAAGGCGATAAAGTATCTGCTGCTCTATTTAGGGCAGGGATTGTTCTATTTTCAAAAGTCATTTTCGTACCAGGTCGGTTATCCTGCGCTTCATGTCTGGTACCATTAGAGCGAATCTTCACCTCCCTTGTCCAGTCATTCCACTCCTTAGAGGTCGTAAATTTTGAATGTCGGGGTTCAGGTGCCTTCCTTATTCGAACTCGTGAATCATTTCCCGACCAACAGTTGCAGCTGGTGGTTCGAATTCCTTCTCGTTTGCAATAAAAACATTTCAATTTTCTGGGCTTCGCACAGTCCCTAAACATGTGGCCTTCGTGGTCACAATTCCAACAAACGATTGTTTTGCGGTCGGTTAAAGTGGTTTTTCGCGGAATCTTTTCGTGTTTCCTGAAGTCCGTAGAATTCGTTAATCGATTGGGCGAAGATAATCTATGCGCTCTATAATTCTCTAGGGGAAAGTTTCGTGTAAACCTGCTCGTCTGTAGATGCCTCTGAGGCTCATCGATGGTTCTAGTGGGTGGTTGTCGTCCGATTTTCTCTGCAGGTTCTGTCGACCGAGTCGTTAAACTACTTATAACATTAATATGATATTCTTTAGACCGCTTTCCTTGGGGATAGTACGCTGTTTCCTGTATTAGTGCTTCGGCCGGACTTGGAGGAGGCCTATAATTTTTTCTCTCCCGGAGAAAAATTTCATACTCCTCGGCTAACCTACAAAGTTCGGAAAGTCCTTCAAAATCTCTGCGTCGAATGTACATTTTATAGGACGGCAACATATTCGAGTAAATACGTTCAACTTGGGCCTCTCGTGAGTACCCACCTCTCCTGCGCATTAACGTAGATAAGGCCACCACAAAATGGCGGAATGGTTCGTCTTTGCCTTGTGTACGATTCCTTATTTCGTCTTCTAAGTTATGGTGATATCTTGGTGGCAAATATTGACGCTCAAAATCTTCAATAAAATCTCTAAATGATTCCCAGAACGCTCGGTTATTTCGATACCAGAGTAAAGCATTTCCTGTAAGTAATTCCGGCAATGCATATAGTAAACGCTTAGATTCTATGCCGTAAGCTTCTTGTAACTCTCTGATTCTTTCTAGGAATGATATGGCATCCCCTTTACCATCGAACTTAATATTCCACTTTCTAACTAAATCACATATTTGGGCCGAATCCGATTCTGAGTTTTCCGTAAGTTTTTCCGATCCGTATGTAAATACAGTCTCCTTAGGGATCCTGTTTCTTTCGGGGAGACACGAAGGCCTTTCTTCAGAGTCTCTTTTAAGAGCGGCGATAGTCAACCGGACTAATCTAGCGTCTGCATCTATGGGTAATCCCAATAATTCTCGTACATCGATTTCTTCTTCTGTTCGTCGTTGACGGCCGGAAGTTTTATCTTTCAAAATTTCATGAGCGGTTTCGTCGTCATCCTCCCACGAGCGCTGTTGCTGCGCATTCGGCGAGATCATCTCTTTTCCTGACTTTATAGCCTCAGATAATCTTTCGCGTAAATCTTCGGTACGACCTTCACGGGATAGGCCGTATTTCGATAACTCTTTTTGTAGCTGAAATTTCTTTAAATAGTATATCCAGCTAGTCGTATTGTCTTTATCAGTAACCTTCGGAACTACTGCTGAATTAGTTGCAGGCGGAATGTTATCCGATTGAGTTCGGATGTCATTATTAAAGCCATCACCTTCCATCAGGTGAAACGTGACCGTGAAAAAGCGAAGAACACGAGTAAACGAAACGGGGAACAACATCGTATACTATTTACATAAACTGTAACTAAAGCTTATTTGCTTTTTCGAGTTCGGGCGCCAGATATAACGGTAGTTTAATTAATAACTTTTATTATATTCAATTCGAATATAACGGTATTTTCATAAATTCGATTTACTTTATTCAAGTCCCAGTATAACTATATTTTTCGTAAATTCGAGTTACTTAAATC
>CM040191.1:19120000-19155000 GCA_022606455.1 Callitettix versicolor | reverse complement strand
CACACACACACACACACACACACACACACACACACACATATATATATAATTTTAATGTCCCCTTAAAAAGTGATTTACAGTTTAGGATCAGTGTTCACTTCGTAGTTCCGAATCTGTATCTTACCATAATAGACGCTCCAATGGATAATTATTACAAACGAAATTTACTAATAAAAATACGTTCCCCCTTTAACCACCCCTAATTTTTTGTCGTCACCCCTTCATTCTCTAGGGTTCTGACCGCTACGGAGATTTTACATATATCGGCCATATTTTTTATGAGTACAAGGTGTTTTTTACCGACAGACAGAGACGGACAGATAAACCGCCAAGAGCGTGAATTTATCAGGCTTCTTAATTTTTCTAACCAACCCTGAAAAAAGGAATTAGTTTGTGTTGTTCGGATGACAAAACTTTAGAAAACAACAGCATTACTATATTAACACTGGGATAAAATTTAATACTTAATAGTGAAACTAATTCGCAATATTATAAACCATATAATCCCAAGTCTGAGTGAGTAGTAACATAAAAACAATGAACTGGTTAGGCGGTAAGGGAAGAATCGCTGGAGAAATTACAATTTAATAAGAATTTTTTGTGTAATTGTAATTCAGGAACAATGAGATGTAGGTGCTTTGTAATTTGATGAGCTTCTCCATAAATGTTGCCTAGGTAACCACGTTGCTGCAGTGATTTGAAAGCTTTAATCAATTTTTCCTGTTCTTCGTTATTAGCGCATTTCTATTGCAAAATGAGCTAATAGGCGACAGTTATGGTAACTTGAAACTTGCGCCGATTCTGATCTCGATGACTTTTTGAGGGACTTTAAAAATTGTGTGTGTGTGTGTGTGTGTTTGCCAAAAAGAGTTGGAAAAAATCTTTTACAGACGACCGTAGGGAAGGCTACCGTCACTACCCAGAGTGTGGAACTCAAGTTAAGTTCAAACTCAAGTTAAGAGATATTGCTACCCATTAAAAAACCACCAAATCATTTCTCTTCTGTAAACCGCCCTCACGGAACCGCCGCCAGGCATTATGAACTGGCTGTCCGCCTACCTGTCAACAGCGTTGGCTCTCCTTTCTCGATTTCCAGTCCTCAGCCTCTCCATGACCACTGCGGCGAATCCTGCAATGGTCCTCCAGTTGGTCTCTGAAGTCATCATTGTCGTAACCGGACCTTCCGGTGTAATTATGCCTCGCAGATATGTTTGCAGTTTCATCCTGTCCTCGTCGAATCTCTGACACCGGAAAAATACATGGTCCGCATCTTCCTCTACTGCTGGAAGACGCAAGTGTGTGTGTGTGTGTGTGTGTGAGAGAGAGAGAGAGAGAGAGAGAGAGAGAGCGAGAGAGAGGAGATAGAGTATTAACACACTGGCGTTTGTAACTTTGGTTTAATTTGATTTATAGTTGACAAAACAAATCTATTTCTGTAGGTATTTGGACTAACTTCTTATTCAGCAAAACAAATTCAACGGTTTCAAAATGGCGGCAATTCAAAATTTTAAAGAAATCTTAACTCTCTACCTTACACAATTTCCAAAATCAGATTTACCCATCGCAATCAGCGTTAAAATTCTGTATAAATTTAATTAACGTTGTTAATTTTTTATATTACCATCGGGATTTTGAAAAATGAATCTGACGGGTTCAGGGTCAGAAATTCGCTTCCATCACGTCAGTGAAACAGCTGCGTGTCACCATTAATATCCAGAGATGTGTGACAACAGGCAGAAAGACAGACATCCACATAAATAACACACTTTTTAAACTCAGAATACCCAAAAACAAATTACTTGTTAAAACCTAAAGATCGAGTTTGGAATGTATACGTATCTATACGTGGTAGTGAAGATGAGCTACTCAGGGTTAGCTAGTACTAATTGCAAGCCTGGTAGACCAGAATATGTCTATTAACAACCGCAAGGCCCTCTTAACCAATATGACACTTCAATTGACCCCTATCTCCTTCCATCATAGCGGCCGAGATTACGTTAACAGACTGTCTGCTAACACCCATACAATTTTATAAAATCCAGTCACTGCACTGACTTCCGGCACAGCAGTCTATATACCACAGACTTCCGCGTACACATTTAACTACTTCATTCTGTGTATTTCTTTTATTTTGGACACACTGAAACGATATCGTCATGAATAAAAATCAAAAGAGTAGGTTATAGTTCAGCGTGCGTTAGTGTATGTGTAAAAGTGTTTGTGTATGTATGTATACGTACGTGTGCGCGCGTTTTTGCATGTGGGTATGCGTGAGTGCGTGCATATATAGTGTGTGTTTGCGTATAATGTGTGTGTATGTGTGCGCGTGTTTGTGTATGTTTGAGAGTGTTTGTGTGCGCGCGCTTGTGTATTTGTGTGCATGCGTGGTCGTATTATTAAATGTACATAGCATATACAAATTTTTAAGAACTCCATAAAAACTTATAGAATTAAGATATATGCCAGGCCTGGATCTTTCCACGATGACCGTTCGAATAGCTCATTTTCAAATAGAAATTCGCACTAAGTTTTAGTGATACAAGATATCTGTTACAAGTCCAGAAGCACTATAATAGTCATTACGATACTTGTAAATGCGTAAGTAAATGATTCTAAACGTACACTGAACTGTAAGAGAACAAACTACGCATGCGCTAACAGCTTAACAAAACCGCCACGCAACTGATGCACGCCATTCTATTCTGTTCTATTATCTCTTCTCAGGAAACAGTCATTAAGCAGTCTCACTGCTGAGGTTTTACAGCTCTCGGTAATAGCTTCAAATTAGATCCTCTTTTCTAGTTCAACATTCAACTACTAATGTACCTTAAGGCCCTTTAACACTGTACAGTATTACATTATGTTACGTTACGTAAAATTACAAAAATATTTCATTTCAATGTTTTAAATAAGGCCGTTTATACTGTTACGTAAAATATCTTCTTTCTTAGACAAACATCCAACATTAAAATCACAAAACCAATTAGTAGAATTCAAGATTAAACATGTAAATGCAGCCAGGTCGGTTTTAAGAGCCTACCTGAACTGACCGCCTGGTTCAGTTTCCAATCGCACCGCCGGGACCACAGTATCTGCGTGCAGTTGAAGTTCTTATTGTTCTACACGATAGTGTGTTTTCCTTTCTCTACATCAACTAAAATCCGACAACCAGTTCGGTGCTAATTAAAACACTTTACCTTTACCAATCCATTCTAAGAATTTCCTTCAGTCAAAGTCCTTCAGTGGAATGACCTTCCTAACCGCAGCGATTGATAAACATCAACCGCAGCAACTGTACAGTGCGCAAGGACATCCTGGACATCTTGCCAGGTAGGTCAGCTAGTCTATAGGTTTTGACTGACCAAAATTATAATCTGTGCTACCAGATTGGTCCTCCATAGGGTGTGGCCTAGGTAGTAAAGGTAGTTTTCAGAACTGATTTATTATTTGGACTAACGTCTACTTTTACACAACATATACTGCCACAAAAACGTTTAAAGAATTTACTAAACGAAAAGCATGAAGATTAGATAAAGGACCGATCTTCTGAAAACGTCTGTTTTGTGACCACGCGCATGCGCACACGTCATTTCATACCATACAAGAAGTGTATTTGTTTAACAACTTATCGCCTTCCTACAGTGTTTGTACTTCTAAATATCGCTGTTAATCATAGACAGTATCTCATGGAACTGTTTTTTTTAAACGATTATCATCGACTTGTAAATGTACCACGAGATGATTGTATTCACATCATTACTTTCGTCTTCTGTTTATCTGGTTCTGTTTGTGACCGAATGCAATAGGAATCCGTCATCACTGCTTCAGCTGTTCTCTACGTGTGTGTGTGTGTGTGTGTGTGTGTGTGTGTGTGTGTGTGTTATTTTGGAGGTAAAGAGTGATTGAAGAAATAGCGAGAAAGAGCTCATAGGCATCAGTGTTTTCCCGTTAGAAGTGAATGCTCCGAGCAGTTAAGTAACAGTGATTTATGCACAGTTTAGAGAACAATTATCTTTCTAGCGCAGGCCGTTTACTAAATGGCTGGACTATAGTATTACAACCTCCATTATAAATAGTATTCTCAATTTTTTCGGCGGCTAAAATTCAAGTAATTCGGCCGCTACGAATGCTGCAAGGACAGGAGTAGAGACGTTTGCGACAGACAGTACTATTACCTATTCAACTGTAGTTGAACATTTTGCCGCAAGATATCGGCATCAGCGAGGCTCGCATATCTCTCATAAGGGTTATCACTCTAGTACGTTTGTATACATACTAACACCTAAAAAACCTTCATTCATTCATTCAATATGATGACCGTATTGTTATTTCTCTTTTCTCCCAAAGTGAAAGTAGAAAATAACGGAGCTGACCATCAAATGCACCTGTTTTAAGTAAACAATACGAAAAGATGTTTTACGCTTTTCAAAAAAATTTTACGCGTTACATTTTTACGAGTTTGAAATGAACGTTGGCGTGGAAACTCCAGCTTTATGTAATTTTGATAAAAACAGGAACACTATAAAATTTTATGCGCGTAATTAAACGTTATTACAGTTAATAAAAGTGTTTATTACGGCATGCGGTTAGAATGAATATAGCTAATAAAATGTACGCTGTTTCTCAACATAACCTATGTACGGTCAGCGTATAGTCTGCTCGATATACGTACTCCTCAATTCTAAACACGAAACGGATCTTTGTTTACTTGACGATATTAAATTCTTCTTCATTCTTCGTGTTCAGTTTTAAAATTGAAATTAATATATGTACTTATTTTTATACATGGTATCGCGTATTTCTAGCTTCGAGAGCACTCGAAATTCTCAGAGCTCGATGTCAGGTGAAAGAAAAGATAATTACGGCACACAACTGTTTCTCTGACAAGATGGAAGCGAATTCCAAAAAAGCATTTTTCTTTATTTGACATTTTTTTTGAAATTCTGATTTCACTATCATAATGTCACTATTAAAATCTGAATAAATAATGATTTAAAACTTTCAAAATGCAAAATAAGATCTTTAAAATAAATTTAAGAAAAAGTTACCATTTTTTTGAAGATTTGAAATGGCCGCCATTTTGAAACTGTAGAACGAAATTTTACTGTTCAACCGATATGACGAACTTATTATCATAACAGATCTTCGTGCCAAGTTTGAATTAAATCGGATAAAAATTGCGGAGAGCGTGCACACACACACACACACACACACACACACACACACATTTTAAATATACATTTTAATTACCCCTCAAAAAGGTATCTGAAGTCAGGACCGGTACTAATTTCAAGGTCCCGATTCTAAATCTTACCATGAGGCGTCTCCAATATCTCATTTTTTCAACGGAAATTCACCAATAACCGCGGTAATTAATTATTTCGAAATTAATTTTTATTTTTCATTTAAAATTAATTTTTGTTTTTCATTTTGAATGAAATTTTCTTGTTGAAAAATCTTTCAGAATTTTTCTATCACGAAATTTTCAAACATGATAACGCTTGAAAAGATCAATCGATTGACTTAAACTTTATAACACCAAACTAGAACTGCCTGGGATAGAACTATAATGTTTTTCAGCATCGTTGCCCAAACACTGCAGAAGCTAACAGCGAAATTTATAGGAGAGAGAATGTAAACTTTCAAAGTACCAGTTATTTCGAATGGTGTATCAGGTTTAAGGAAATTTTGCTCTGAATCCAAATGTGCCGTTGAAATTTAAGTTTTAAAGCCCATAAGCGTAAAAAAACTTGTAAATTTTGGATTTTTTAATTTTAATCTGAATAGTGGCTGTCCTAGGTTTAAGGTATGAAACCTATTGAACATTTTATGCTGGATCCGAATTTGTCACTAGAATTATGTGTTTTTTCTTTACATGTTGGGCTTTTAAAGGGACCCCATAAAATTTAAACACAATTTCATTGAAATTTTTAAAATTTTTGGTTTCAATCTGGAATTTTTTGTTTCAATCTGAAATTGTTGATTTTAATTTGGAATTGTTGGCTTGGATCCAAATAGGCCATGTGGTTAATCAGATAAATAAGATATTCCCAGCTGAATCCTAATATGTTATTAAAATTGCATCTTTTTTAGTTCTGAGGCTTTTGATCGCTAATAGCACTTCTATGGAAAGTATAATACGAAATGTAAACATATCCATAAAATTTCTCATTTATTTCCAATTTACACAAATAAATTCAACCTAACCTAAGATTATTAATCGAATAATTTATTTTCCTTAGAACAGAACAAACTGCAACACGTGAGAACGACACCTTCCAGTTTTACGACTGTATAACACTGGTATATCTCTCTCCCTCTGATTGTGCGGGTTGTCTAGTTTTATAGGTCGGCAGTCGGGAGGTTTATGGTTTTACTGTTTGCCGCAGACTCTTTTGACATTAATCAATGAAATATATTATCTCTCCGACTCCGTCAGCCCATTTCCAATATAATTTGTTCCAATACAAAGCATACGCCACTTTTAAATGCATTTCACTTGGTTTTTCAAACAGCCAAATTGTTTTTCTGTTGAAAAATGAGTCATTTGAAGCAACCATCACGCAATAAAATAATTTAAATAGAAAAAAGTTACCTTTTTTTCCAAAATTACGGTTTTAAAAATTAAACAGCGAATAGGAGGGAAACGAAACATTCCCGGACATATATCTCTGACATTTTCTTTTCTCAGACTTTGAGATTGAGGTTTATAATTACGGGAGAACTTCAAGACACCTGTATAATAACAAACGTAATACCTTGAAGGCGTTTCTAACTTATCGTTTAGGCTTTACTTAACCTGCAAGGAAAATCGAAAGCAGTTAGCCGACGCTGCGCGATATTTAGAACATAATTTTATATTACAATTGAGTAAATAATTGTAACATTAAGTATAAAGGAAAAAACATTATTATTCCTATTACCCTTAAATGAAGAAACCGTTATCAGAAATCGTTTTAGAAATATATTTGAAATAGTTAATTTAGAGAAATTCAAAACGTTACTGCTTTTTTTATCGTGAAATACACAATAGAAGCATGCACACTAAGAATAATACACACTCTCATACAGGCTCTCAAATATACACACACACATACACACACACACACACACACACACACACACACACACACACACACACACACACACACACACACACACATATATATATATATATATATATATATATATATATATATATATATATATCCGTAATATTAATATCCGAAACTGAATATTACAGGTGCATGTTTTTGATATTTTAAAGAAAGTATACAATTTTTTTTAAATGATATAAATTATTATACTTATATAAGCTTTTATAATAATACAACCTTTTATAATGATAAGCTTTTATAATAATATATGATCTTGGAATGATATAAAGTCTTATAATGATATAAGCTATTGTAATGATATAATCTCTTGTAGTGATAAAAGTTCTTGTAATGGCATAACCTCTTGTAGTGATATAAGGTCTTATAAGGATATAAGATCTTTCAGTGATATAAGCTCCTATAATGGTTTAAGCTTATTTACTGATATTACCTCTTGTAATGATGTAAGCTCTAATAATGATATATATATATATATATATAAATTCTTATAATGATATAAAAACTAATATAGACTGAAATTAATATATGTTTTAAAAGCAATCGTAAGGAAAAACCACAGAAAACTGATGAATATACACAAACGGTATTGAAAATTTAACTCTGTTTATAGTTCAAATTTAGAAAAGAAGATCGCGCAATACGCTTATTTTGCCGATTATTTGCAGCGGTGTTGCCAAGTAACGCACGATACTCTTCTCTCCGCAGCTGTCGTACTGCAGTCGACTTGGCAATAATACTAAACGTGCTGCTACAGCAGTGAAGCCGAGCGGTTGAAGTGCAAAGCTTCGCCAATCTGATTAACATCATTTTAATACGGATGTGAGCGATTTGTGTAAAACTGAACAGTGCGGTGTTACGACCTCGTATAATATCCAACGGCGAGATACGTGCATTATGCCTGCTGGGCAGGACGATTGCGCAAAATATGGCAACCATGTTCAGTACGGCTACGATATATGTTAGGACGTGATTGTTGTAATATCTCCCGATCATTTACGAGCTTCTATGGTTTCTCCTGGCCAAATTATATGTATTCTAGTTTTAAATCAAATACAGCTTTTGCAATTATAGTCCGATTTAATTATTTAAGCTTGTAAAAAATATTTTTTTAGTGGTAGTTTGGACAAGTTCATTGTCTATAGTCCAGCCACTTATTAAACGGCCTGCGCGAGAATTTCTCTTAATGTAAAGTCCTCTCCAGCAGTCCAGTGACATTTGTTACTACTCAGCGATAGTGAAGGAAAACAAGGGAGCTGTGGTGAGAGAGTGGGGATTCGACCTTTCTCTCTCACATTTTCTCTCTGTGTCCCACTGGTGCTTTTAGCAGGCCTTTTTCTAAGCGGCTGACCTACAGTAAGACCCATGCATCTGTTTTAAAATGGCAGCCATTTAATATTCTAAGTCTCCTTACTTTCAATTATTTGAAAATCAGTTTATTAATACCGTAAAAATGTGATTAACTTCACGTTTGTATTTAAAAAATTCCAAAAATAGCATGACGTTTTCATTTTAATACTTTATAATGTGCTGGCGTGAGGGACTGTTCGTTTGAAAATGGAGCCTATTGTTAACGTTTGCGTCAATGAGATAGCTGCATCATTTTCGACAAAGGTCTCTAATTAAAAATAAGCCAATGTTGTTTATACCTACATGTTTCATTTCATAAGATTCAAAATTCAAAATTTTAGAATTAAAATGTTTAAAAAGGCAGCGTTTTACGAAGTAAACATTTTTTTAAAATGTGAAAAAAATTACACAAACACACTAGCTTTCAATTAATTCCCCTTAAAGTCACTTTAGAAGTAACTTACTACTCCCAATTAATCTACTTTAGAAGTTAGAGTAGTAAACAAAATTGAAACTAATTTCAAGAAATAGGTATCCAGCGATGTGAAACCTACACATAGTATATATTACATAGTAAAAAACAATTGTTTAAATCTACGGACCTGAAAATGAATTTCTTAAAAAATTCAAGATCGTTTTTTTCGCTTGCCATACTTTAAACTTCATACAAGGAGAAATTAGGAATATTGTATCGAATACGCTTTCTTAAAACACTTTCATAGTGGCAGTATATAATATAATAAACCTGATCACTAAATCACCATTGTGCAGCGCATCCGTCGATCTTCTATTAGTGAAAAGCCAAAAGAGGAACAAACCGAAATTAAATTCCTCAACGGATTCTATGTAAACAAATTCAAATTGAAGGAGTTGTGGCACCCTACAAGCACCGATTAGACAATTTATCGGTTAAATAAATGGGTTCGATAAGTGACTTCCTTTATCTCGCCACGTTAAACTCGAAACTTTTCCACTATTTAAGCTAAGTGTAACTGTTTCTGTTATGCATAAAGTTATATTGAAAAGCCCATAAAGTATCATATTAATTATCCCCGAAGGGGGTGCAGACTAGCTGCACCTATTGAGGATATAGACGTCCCTCGCGGTACCCGAGTCTAACACACACTTACACGTACAATACTACACTTACGACTTTAACACTTTACACTCACACTTACATCTAGGGAGGCGATAATAGCCTTAATGTGCTTTTCGCCTTAAAATAAAAAACAATCATATTAATTATAATTAAAATTTCCTGTTTCCGCCCGCGGTCGAATTAGGTTTGCGCTTGTGAGTCGCACGTAATAACCACTACACTACGTAAACTACGAAGACGTTTAACGTATGAAAATGTATGAAATAAATCGTTAATTTAATTTTGATAAATATGTAAGAGTAAAAGATTGTTTGAATTTACGTTGAATTGTTTGAGTTTACATTGTTTGAAAGAGTAAAAGTTGTTTTATGTAAATTCGTAACGATCAGTTGATTTCATTGAACAGATGATATGCTTTAATACGTTTCAGATTGTGTTGTTAAAAACTAGCTATGTTAATTTGTCATTTGTTCGAACAAATTATCGTAATTAAAATGAAAATGAAGAGAAAACATAATACATGATTATTATTTTTGGTTCAATAAAAGATTTTTTTCAGTTTACACTTTAAAGAATCTAATTTCATTATGAAAACCAGCGTTAAAGTTTGCATAAATTGGCATTTTAAAAATTCAAATTAACTTTAAAATACGAAAAAAGAACCCTAACTGCAAACAGAACCTTAATTTTCACATGTTCAATGGCATTCAAAAATTTAATGTCACGTTTTTAGATCCTAATGCCAAATAGATCCTGCAGATATTATATTAACGTTAATGAAAATAGATTTACAGTGTTTGACAAAAAAAATGAATTTAGTGATTTTTAAAATGGCCATTTTGAAACTGATTTTCTGAGGAACGAACTTCTTAATTCCAATTAGCAAAATCGAGTGTGTGTGTGTGTGTGTGTGTGTATGTATGTATGTTTAGTTTTCAATATTAAATGTAAAAAAATCCTACAGAGTGCCAATTGTAAGATAGTATATATATTTGTGTAATTACATTATGGTAAACATGCAGTGAAGCATATCCTTATTTTTCGATATTTTGTTACTAAAATGCTTTATTATGTGCCCAAAAGCAAGAATACAAAATATGAATGCACGAGAAGTACGATAAAATCCAAAATAAAAGTGACCAACATAACCTCAAAATTGCTACCCGGCGAAAATCAGTAACGTGTTGTAAATCGGTAAAACAATAAAAATACGTCTAACACGGGTTTTGGGTGATAAGTAACCAATTTTTAAAAGAATACAGCATAACCAACTGTCACGGTTGTTAGGCTAACAAGGTGATGCGTGAAAAAACCTTTACATTTTTTAAAAATAGCCTACTATATATCCTGACACGGTTGTTGGGCCTATCACGGTGATACGTGAAAAAACCTTTATATTTTTTTTTAAAGACTACTACATATCCCAACTGACACGTTTGTTGGGCCAATCATGGTGATGTGTGAAAAACCTTTATTTTATTTTAGAAAACTACATAACCTAATTGACACGGTATTTAGGCCTAACACGGTGATGCGTGAAAAACCTTTATATTTTTTAAAGAATACTACATATCCTAATTGACATGGTTGTTAGGCCTAACACAGTGATGCGTGAAAAAACATATATATTGTTTTAAAGAATACTACATAACATAACTGATACTGATGTTGAGCCTATCACGGTGATGTGTGAAGAAAAACTTTAATTTTTAAAGAATACTACATAACCTAATTGACACGGTTGTTAGGCCTAACACGGTGATGCGTGAAAAACCTTTATATTTTTTAAAGACTACTACATATCCTAACTGACACGGTTGTTGGGCCTATCACGGTAGTGTGTGAAAAAAACTTTATTTTTTTAAATAGTACTGAAAACCTTAACTGACACGGTTGATAGGTCTAACATGGTAATGCGTGAAAAATACTTTATATTTTTTAAAAGAATACTCCATAAGCTAACTAACATGGTTGTTATACCTAACACTGTCATCCATTAAAAAAAACCTTTATTAATTTTTTTAAATAGTACTTATAACCTAATTGACACGGTTGTTGGGCCTAATAAGGTGACGCATGAAAAAAACTGTTATATTTTTTGAAAGAGTACTCCATAACTTAACTAACACGGTTGTTAGGCCTAACACACTGATGCGTGAAAAAACCTTTATATTTTTTAAATAATACTACATAACCTAATTGACACTGTTGTTAGGCCTAACACGGTGATATGTGAAAAAACTTATATATTTTTTAAAGAATACTACATATCCTAACTGACACGGTTGTTAGGCCTAACACGGTGATGCGTGAAAAAACCTTTATATTTTTTAAAGAATACTAGGCTACATATCCTAACTGACACGGTGGTGCGTAAAAAACCTTTATATTTTTTTAAAGAATACCACATATCATAACTGACATGGTTGTTGGGCCTATCATGGCGATGTGTGAAAAAACCGTTATTTTTTTAAAGAGTACTCCAAACTTTAACTGACACGGTTGTTAAGTCTAACATTGTGATGCGTGAAAAAAACCGTTATTTTTTTAAGAGTACTCCAAACCTTAACTGACACGTTTGTTAAACCTAACATGGTGATGCGTGAAAAATGTTTATATTTCTTTTAAAGAATACTCCATAAGTTAACTAACATGGTTGTTACGCCTAACGCGGTGATGTATTAAAAAACCTTTATTTATTTTTAAAAAAGTACTCCAGAACCTAACTGGCACGGTTGTTGGGCATAATACGGTGATGCAGGGAAGAAGCCTTAATTTTTTTAAAAGTACTCCATAACTTAACTAACACGGTGGTGTGTTAAAAACCTTTATTTTAAAAAAAAATACACCATAACCTAACTGACACGGTTGTTGGTCCTAACACGGTAATGCGTGATCTTTAATGTATATTACGATTGCGGGAAAAGCGTAAATAGTATATTTATATATACATTTATATATATATATTAAAATGAAATGACCTATTCTGATTTTGAAAATCGACTATAAATTTTATTGCCTATATTATAATTGCAGGCAAAGCCGCAACGGGTAACAGCTAGTGTATATATAATTTTAAATAACCCCTTAGAAACGGCAGTAATTTCATTGTCCCAAGTTTTGGTCTTACCATTCCGCTCCCTTTACCAGTTCCCAGAAATAGGGAAACGTCCTGCACGCTAGATTTCACCTGAAATTCGCTTAGTCTCTAGCAATAAGCACAGACAAAGAAATACACAGACTGAAAACGTAATCCTATATTTTGGACTCAAGAGACTTTCCATCAAAATCTTAGATTTATTTTTCAACAAAAGTATCAACTGATAAACACTAGGTTTTAGTAACACAAACATGACTAAACGAAACATTTTAATTCCACTCGTTATTCTCTTTACCTAAGGTTTTGTTTTTAAAGGGCGCCACCTGTATCCTGCCTCTCTTCTATTCAAATAGGATGCTTTGTTATACAGTACAACTGTTTAAACAAGCCTCGCTGCAAGGATGAGACAATAACATACTCCGGTAATTCTTCCTTTAGACTTTCATTCCTAACAAAACAGTAGACTATCTAGAATAACCTACGAAATAAAGTGTTCACTAAACCAATGATCTCAAGGGAGTGAGATACAGGGATCACTAAATTGAATATTGTTTACTAATTTCCATTGGAAAAATAAGCTATCATGGTAAAACCCAAACCCGAAATCTTGAGCACATATTCTGACCTTTCTGAGGGGTTGTTGCTAATATTTATACGTACACACGTATATAAGAACTGTTTCACGGATTGAAAAATGAGAGCAACTTCAGTTCGACTTCAGACTTGGAGCGAGAACAACCACGAAGATGCCAGATACGATTTTGGCGAAACGCCGGAACAATGGTTCTTCTAGGAACAATTGTGTCGAACAGGTTACAGGTTGTCAGTGTGTGTGTGTGTGTTTTAGCCCGCTAAAGTTCGAAATTTTGATCAAATTCGCTTCAAACTTAACACACGAATATGGATACGGTAATAACTTAGACAAGTTCACTGACCAGCAACAGTAAAGTTCGTACACAGGATTCAAAACGGCCGCCGTTTTAAATCATTTAAAATTTATAACTTTTTCTCATTTAAAAAAAACCTGATTTCACTACTGTAATCAGCGTTTAAAACTATATAAACTAACATTTAAAATTTTCGAAATCCGTTGAAATTAAGAAATTTCTTGACGACGATCAGAGTTCACTGTCGTATTTTCAATGTAATTTTTAATGTTTAAAATGTTAATGTATGCAGAATTTAATGTCGATAATGATGGTGAAAAAATACTTTTAGAAAATCGCTTCTATCACGTCAACGAGATAGCTGCGTGCTTTGATTATTTTGATGTGTTTTAGCACGCTTACGTTCATAACTTTGGTCCAATTTTATTCAAACTTGGCACAAAATTCATTAGGGTAAAAAATTCGCGTATTACAAAGTGAATATATTTACTGTTTTATAGGATTTGCAGGAGGCAATTAACGACAATCTGTTTCGAAAAACACGAGATGCTTTAGCTCGCTTTGGTAGATC
This sequence comes from Callitettix versicolor, assembly GCA_022606455.1. NCBI lineage: Eukaryota > Metazoa > Arthropoda > Insecta > Hemiptera > Cercopidae > Callitettix > Callitettix versicolor. The sequence goes on along the minus strand of CM040191.1, from coordinate 19,140,878 downwards.
CTCTTTACAAGGTCCGAAGAACAGGGTCCTCCTTCGCGTGCCAGAAAATCAGGATATTTGCAAAGCTCTATATTGCTTCCGGGAGGCTAGATTGATTCTACGTAGGGCTTAATTCATTTAGCTGTGTCCATTAATACCAGAGTGCAGTCAAATTATTTCTCTCAGACTGATGTATTTATCCATCAATTCCTCCAAATTGATTTTACAAGCTAATCAACTCTACATAAGTTTAAATTTAACGATCTATTTCAATCATCAAATCCTCAGTTAAGAAATTACTCACTAATTACAATTTTTTTAACTATTTACTAATTAAAAATTTACTGATTACTATTAAAAATGTTAAATGTATTAATAGTGATTCAGTAAACAGATGGTGAAAATCTACGTATTCGAAACTGCAAGAGCTTTGTGTAGAAAATTGTGTATTATTCTTTATTTTAATGATAATTAAAACAATTAAAATATTGTACTCGGAGAAATAGACTTAAATGTAATTATTGTATAAAAAATGGTGATAATGAAACATTTTTTTTAACGTTCGATTATTGTGCACACTTGGGCTAATGCAGACGATGGGATGATTTATAGCGCATGAAAATGCCAAGCCCTGGTCGGGAATCGAACCCGGGTCCTCGGAGTAAAAGCCCAGTACGCTATCAACTAGGCCACCGAGGCGGCGATAATGAAACAAATCGATCTTGATACTTAGATTATCTATTCGTTTTCAGTTCCCACGTGTTCAAGTGTTTATTTGTGTGTGTGTTTGTATGTGTGTGTACCGGCGCGCGCGCGCGTACGTGTAAGAGAGAGAGAATACGACTGATGTTGATTAATTACAACATATAAGTTTAATTCGTTCAAAAATTGTACAACAAAAAATTGTTAAAAATCGTGTTTTCTCAAAATTGTCTCTAAACATTTTGATCAAATTTTGCTAAAGTAGGTACTTTTAAAAAACTTGTAGGACGCTGGCATAATTTCTCAACATCAAAACATCAGATTTTGATCAAATTTTGTTACTATATTACGCTTCATAACTCAAGACATTGCGGAAAACTGGAAATTAAAAAAATATTGTTTCAAACTAAATAAAAAAAAAAAAAACTAAAAACAAATCAGAGTCGTCGTCGGGTTTTGTACTAATTGACAAATTCTGATACTATTTGGTATGCGGGTTTGATGTAGGCCTACTCATACCTCGGAAGAATTTTTATTTTTCTAGAAAAAATTAATCCAAAGAACGCAGATATTTTTAAGCGTAATAAACATTTTAATAATATCAGAGTGTTGAAGATGTGACGTAACCTTATAATAAAATAAAAAAGTAACTTTATTCTACGATATTGTTTTGTATTTTAAGGCGAAAAACACATTGAGGCTATTATCGCCTCCCTAAATGTAAGTGTGAGTGTGTGTTAGACTCGGGTACCGCGAGGGACGTCTAACGGGGCTTTATTCTACGAGTTAGTTACAGAAACTGCTGAAAGTGGGTTCCATTAGCGATTCACTCAACTGAATACGACGTTCCCAAACACAAGTTGTAACGATTGTTGAGAAAATGCAGCAACACGTCTTTACTGCATTTGCCAGAAAAACATCCCCCTACAAGAAAACATCAATTTTTTTCTGGAAAAAACCATTAATCATTAACCTCTGTCAGACCAAAACCAATCACTGAGCTCTTTTCCATCGGCCGTCACAGAGGACATGAACTACTGACAGAAAACTACACGTTTTACATCGTCTTCGGGTAACAATGCGTGAACAACATGAGCACTATATGGATACATCTTTTAAACAAGGGACCAAAGGAGAGACCAGACTGTCTAAGTAGGTGTCGACCACATTTTCCAGTGTATACGTCAACCAACTATTCTGGTGTTAACCCTTCAGGTGCACTTTCCGCTGCATCTGCTACCTGCCTTTGAACCTTATCGTACATCCGCTTGATCGTGGACTTATTAGGTGCATCCATACCGTACTTTTCAGTAAATACATTTTGGGTTTGAACAAAACTAGAACTTCTAATGTACTGGACACTGACGATGAAATTTTGTGTGTGGGCGGTTGGTTGGATGATTCAATTTAAAAGAGAGCTTCCTAGATGATGAAATTTTTTGAATATACAATTAGTGTAAAAATTGACTCCACTTATCAAAAAAAAAAATCACTTAATTTTCTTATATTCCTAATTTTTAAAACTTTTACAAAACTAACTCCATTTACGTAACTTTCCCTCTTCTCAATATACCAATCTTTGTTGTTGTTGTTTTTTTCTTAAGTAAAATTTTGTTTAATTTTTTTTTTATATACTTTCATTTTTCGTGACGGCGATGATAACCTGAACGGTTTTTCGCCGGAAAAAAAATATACCAATCTATATATAGCCGCAGTTGCTTTACCCTTACCGTTAACGCTGATCCTTCATACTCATTAGTCTAAGCAAGTCCAGTTAAGCGTCACAATAATTTCCTAACCAAGTTTTGATCAATTTTACAGTCGATAAAGATCATGCTCTTGTTGTAATCAACACAGTAAGAGAAGAGAGACCTATACAATATCTAATTGATTAACCCCGTTCTCACCCTCAGCGTTACAATGTGCAAAAACGTACATATGTACATACGGACAAAACTTCAAGTACGTAAAGTTGAGATCGGGATAATGTGACGAGTTTCGGAACCCTCAGAGGCCTCAAGATGTCTCTTTGAATCTTTTTCTCGAAGCTGCGATACTTCCATTTTAAGGAAGTCAAATTGGATCTTTTACATTTTATTTCCTTTGTCTCGAGAGGGGCGGTCGTCCTTTCACCCACCTTTAATCCGGTTTGGTACTGGGTGACAATGAATCAGTTAACATTTTCAGCAATCAGTTAACCATTAACCTGAACAGGAAAATGTTTGTTCGACGTAAAAACTGTTAATAAAAGTAACAAGAAAAAAATTAAATCAATCAGCAACATCAGTCAAAAATGTGTTTCATAAAATAAATACGAACAGTTTTATTTATTCAACATAAAAGAAAACAAGAAAACATTGTCCCACAAGGTTACATATATTTTGGAACACGCTGTATATCGAACATTTTAATCATGAATAATGTAATTATATTTCAAATGTGTTTCATTTATTCTACTTTTTTAGTCTATCGAAGTGTACTATAACAAAACCGGTAATAAGGATGTTATGTAACGGAGATAACAAATTGATTTTAGGATTATACATGCAAGAGAGATAGAGATAGACAACGTTGTTATCCTTAATGATAATGTGACAAAGATAACACGGATCCACAGGCCGAAGTAGTCACACTGTGCTTTCCCAGAAGCTCATTGTTTAGTCAGATATACGACGTCTTTGCGGAAGATCTTTTTATAACTCGGATTACTGCCTTGACAGATTCTTGATAAAGAACAAGACTTTGTTTATCACCCCCCCCACCATCTCTCACTTACAGCTGGAGGCTGTTATGTTCTTAGGCAACTTAAAAGTAAAAACTCACAAAACACCCTGTTGTAATTACTTCGGAGAATAGCTTAAACATTTCCACTTTTCGTTTAATACAAAACTCTTTTATTCGAGAAATGATCTACTGCAGAGGTAATTATGTTGTCCGTTTTCAGGGGATCGTTTAATTCTACACTAATCAACTTAGCACGCAAATGTTTGTAAGAACTGGGAAAGAAATTCGTAGCACAACTGTTGAAAATTTTCAAAATGCATTACTTATTTGTTACACTATTTTTAAAACCTGAATCTACCCAGAAGCGTTTAAAACCGCATGAATTACGTTTTTAAATTTTCACTGTTGATAGTTTCTGAAATGGATTTTTTTGGCAGCAAACTGAATATGAAAATATTTTGTAATGTTTGTCTACAATTTATTGAATATTCAGCTTGAAAAACTATAAATAGCCTATATTGTAAATAAAAACATATTTTTCAAAACAATTTTCAGGAATTATGATCATTAAAATGTTTGGTTAAAAATAATGTGCTATTAAACCGCAATCACAATAAAAAATTAAAAATCTCGACATGCAAGTGTTTCGCTAACGTGATGGAAGTGAATTTGTTAAAGTAACTTTTTTGAAATTCTTATTTCACCATTATAATCTGTATTTGTGTGTGTGTGTGTGTGTGTGTGTGTGTGTGTAGATCTTTGTGGTCGAGATGTTTAAGACGCCGTTCAGTTTTCAAGGTGCGCGCCTAAAAGACGTAGATTCGAGACTCAGTTACTGCCGCATACCCTTTTCGTTAACGCCGACTTTGGTCAACATTAGTCTAAGCAAAATGTACGAGCGTCAATCTACACTTATACTTCGTATATACGTTTGCGTTTTTTCACAATACTCTATTTCATAGAATATTTTGCAATTAATTATTTAACTGGATGTAAAATTTTAATATTGTTAAAAGGTTTGCAAAGAGAACAGATAGTTTTTAAAATAAATGCTGCAAAAACACAGTGAAACCCACTGACATGCATAACACCATTCAAACAAAGTGCAAACGATTAAACATTTCCGTTACGAAAAACAAATTTATAGAATTACAGTTGAGCGTGCTTTAATTTCAGAATTACTATTACAGTAATTGAATAAATTTAATGTTTTCTGAGAGTATTTTCAAAAAAAAAACTGAGTTATTTGAAGGCAATTACAGTAAGACTCATATCCAGGACAATGCAGCGAGTCTCGTTATGATTTATGATTTTTCCATTTGCTTTCTCTTGAAAACAACTGAATTTTTCAATTATGTGATTTATTATTTTTTGCCCTCACTGGGTGCCGCGATTACCAGCTAATTCCAATTGGGGTGGCAATCATAGTACGACCCAGACCAGGGATCTTGAAATAAGCACTGATCCGTACATCTAAATCACTATTTGAGGAATTAGCAAACAAAAATCGATTTTGGTAATAGTTTTGTGATACCTATTAAGCAGCAAAATGGCGGCCATTTCAAATTTTATTTTACTACTTTTTTGTAGAAATCCCTTCTATTACGTCAGCGAGACATTTTAGTGTCGCGAATATTGTATTTTTATTTAAGTTTATTTAAAAGCTGTTTTATATGAAGTTTTTTTTACTTTTTAGACATTCACTTTTATAATATTAACAAGACTGCTGCTTGCAGAAATTACAGAAATTTTCAAAGCATCGTAATTCAAAAAAACCTCTAAATTTTGCAGTATATTACTACAAACAATAATGAAATAGTCACCACATTAAATCCGGCAGAGGTGACTGAGGTGACCAGCGCACGCTCTCTCTCTCTCTCTCTCTCTCTCTCTCTCTCTCTCTCTCTCTCTCTCACACACACACACACACACACACACGCACAAATTCCCCGCAACCTCCCGGTGTATCTTTACGTTGTCCATGCTTTCTTTTCTCATTTCCTTAGCTACTAGTGGCAACAACATAAATAAGATTGATTGAATGAGCGAGATCTCACCGCACAACGAAAATCTCTCCAAATGGAACACAATCTCCGTGATAAGGGACAAGAAGAGGAAGAACACTTTAACGGGAATTAGCAAAGCAAGCACTTACAAACATCACAATAAAGAACTGGGAAGTCACCAGTAATTAGAAGCAGGGCAATCACACATCTTGAATCCCCTCCAAATCCTACAGAGACTGGAGCTGGATGGAAAGACGCCGTAACTGAGCAAATTAGGAATATAGAAAGCGAGCACAATAATCTACAAAGGTCTAAATGCAACAGTAAACCTAGCATTCATTCATACCACATTCAAAGCGGTTTTAATAGCAGAAGTATTTAGTTAATATGAAGTTGTAATTTAAAGAAACGTACTTTCAAACTGTAATTTAAAACTGAAAATAGTTGTTAATTTGAATAAAACGTCAACAATCTCATCCCAGCAAACGGTATCACGTAAAAGCTAAAAAACCCGTTAAAAAATGCTGCTTTAGTGGTTTGTGTTGGTGGTGCATGCATAAAACACCCAGATTAGTCAAATGGAAAAATAATTATGCAAATGTGTTTTATTCAAGTGCGAAAATGCAATCGTTTCAAAGTCAGCACAATTCCAAACACTCTAGACATATTAGAATATTAATGCAATCTATTAACGTCTTTCATATATGTAATAATATTATTACGCTAAGCATTCCGATCTGTTTTGTACTAAAAATAAGGACCCGCTTTATTGAAACTACATTTGTAAGGTATTTACAGGTTCGTCAGAACACCAAGGAACTCGCACACCTCACACTTTTCCATTTTAAGGCTTTACAATAAAATAAAACTGACTTAAAACCGATAAAATTCCACGAGCAGTATAAAGTGTTGAGACAGCTCAATGCAAGTAATTGTACGTGTACCAAAAACAGCTGATTGCTAAGAAAAACATTGTTGAAAGTAATATTTAAATTATTACTGCATCCAAGATTTAAATAATTATTGAAAAAATCAGTTTTGAAAGTAGAATCGGTCAGACAATCTAGGCAACTTCTAATATGTAAATGTTATTACATAAAAGACTCTGATTTTAGTAAACAGTAAATATTGTAGTCCAATTTAGTAAAATCCAGTTATAGTAGGTTTTGTTTTTAAATACTTGAATAACGAAAATGTTCGAGTTTAGTAATTAATTTTAAATGTTCTAGTTTTAAAAAGGAAAGTAGAACAAAGTAAAGCCTAAGTAGGCCTATAATGCATGACACTGCTTTATTAACAGGTCATAACGTGTGATATAAACAACGGCTTACATGGTTACGCAACGATTTACTTAGGAAGATATGCACAGTAATCTTAAAAAAACAAGTAATTAATTAAAAATTAGTGTCTTATAGTAATTAAATGCCAGCCAATAGTATTTACAGAATGCATGCTTTTTTACGTTCAATTTTCAAAAAATCCTTTTTTGTTCATGTACAAACAAAGAAAGTTATGATTGCCACATATTTCATAAGTCGTATATACTTCATCTATATTTCATACGTTTATACAACATTCGTTTTTTTACCATTAACGGCGAAAGGTTGCACTAGCCTACTAGTTAATATTAATATTTTATATTTAATATTAATATTTAATTAATATTTTATATTTATATTTTTTGAATGTGTTAGGGTGGTCAGTACATGTTTTTTTTTGTATTTTTTACATTTTTTATCATTGTTAATTAGATTTTAAGTACTCTGGCTAAACCAGAATGTGTTTAATTTTAAGTTGTTTTTTTTGTATTTTTTTTGTCAACACTAAGTGTCCTTTTAAGTAAGCAATATTTCTTTGTGTGATGATAACCAGCAGATGAACTATTTATTTTATTGTACTTGTTTTTTTTCTAATTCTAAAAGACTGTTTTATATTCCTGCTGTGATAAAATATTTTTGTAATGACTATATATTTGTAAAAATATTATATTGAATATATTAATGCTTGCATTTTTTAAAGTTTTATCTATGTTAGTTGTAGACACACTATGTTTACATTAATGTTAAGCATTCTTTATAAACATTTATGTTTGACATATTGATTTATTCGAGAACTGAGGTAACAACAATAGTTGACTCCATTTGAAAATCAGCTTTTGTAGCAGCTATCGCTGTAAACCCAAACCCGAGACAATCGAATTTGCACCGATCCTGACCTCTAGATCAGCTGATTTTATATTCTTGCACTTTCACGTTAGCCATTTCGGTCCGATTCAAACTTGGTACAAAAAATCGATTTTGATTATAACCTTGACAAAGTCCGTAACTTCGCAAAATCCGTTTAACAGTTTCAAAATGGCGGGCATTTTAAATCTTAAAAACATATTTTTTCCGTCACATTTCTGAAAATCTGATTTCACCAAGGAATATACCAAAAATATTCAAAAATTAGTACGGTATTTAAATGACAAGCTGACGGCGGTCAGGGTTCGTTTTTTTACTTTCAAATAATTTAATAATTTAAAACGTGACTTAACTCTTGACGATGATTACATAATAAAAGTATTTTATGATTTCACTATCACGCGAGCCAAACAGATTAGGCCTGGTGATCACTAAATGCGTAACGGAGTTGCTCTGAGCAGAGCAGACTACTCGTTCAAAACCTAACCTATTGTTTTTAATGTAAGTGCGACCACTGACAACGTAACGGAGTTGCGCTGAGCAGAGCGGAGTTGACAACGTAACGGAGTTGCGCTGAGCAGAGCAGACTACTCGTTCAAAACCTAACCAATTGTTTTTAATGTAAGTGCGACCACTGACAACGTAACGGAGCTGCGCTGAGCAGAGCAGACTACTCGTTCAAAACCTAACCAATTGTTTTTAATGTAAGTGCGACCACTGACAACGTAACGGAGCTGCGCTGAGCAGAGCAGACTACTCGTTCAAAACCTAACCAATTGTTTTTAATGTAAGTGCGACCACTGACAACGTAACGGAGCTGCGCTGAGCAGAGCAGACTACTCGTTCAAAACCTAACCAATTGTTTTTAATGTAAGTGCGACCACTGACAACGTAACGGAGCTGCGCTGAGCAGAGCAGACTACTCGTTCAAAACCTAACCAATTGTTTTTAATGTAAGTGCGACCACTGACAACGTAACGGAGCTGCGCTGAGCAGAGCAGACTACTCGTTCAAAACCTAACCTATTGTTTTAATGTAAGTGCGACCACTGACAACGTAACGGAGTTGCGCTGAGCAGAGCAGACTAAAACCTAACCTATTGTTTTTAATGTAAGTGCGACCACTGACAACGTAACGGAGTTGCGCTGAGCTGAGCAGAGCAGACTACTCGTTCAAAACCTAACCTATTGTTTTTAATGTAAGTGCGACCACTGACAACGTAACGGAGTTGCGCTGAGCAGAGCAGACTACTCGTTCAAAACCTAACCTATTGTTTTTAATGTAAGTGCGACCACTGACAACGTAACGGAGTTGCGCTGAGCAGAGCAGACTACTCGTTCAAAACCTAACCTATTGTTTTTAATGTAAGTGCGACCACTGACAACGTAACGGAGTTGCGCTGAGCAGAGCAGACTACTCGTTCAAAACCTAACCTATTGTTTTTAATGTAAGTGCGACCACTGACAACGTAACGGAGTTGCGCTGAGCAGAGCAGACTACTCGTTCAAAACCTAACCTATTGTTTTTAATGTAAGTGCGACCACTGACAACGTAACGGAGTTGCGCTGAGCAGAGCAGACTACTCGTTCAAAACCTAACCTATTGTTTTTAATGTAAGTGCGACCACTGACAACGTAACGGAGTTGCGCTGAGCAGAGCAGACTACTCGTTCAAAACCTAACCTATTGTTTTTAATGTAAGTGCGACCACTGACAACGTAACGGAGCTGCGCTGAGCAGAGCAGACTACTCGTTCAAAACCTAACCAATTGTTTTTAATGTAAGTGCGACCACTGACAACGTAACGGAGTTGCGCTGAGCAGAGCAGACTACTCGTTCAAAACCTAACCTATTGTTTTTAATGTAAGTGCGACCACTGACAACGTAACGGAGCTGCGCTGAGCAGAGCAGACTACTCGTTCAAAACCTAACCTATTGTTTTTAATGTAAGTGCGACCACTGACAACGTAACGGAGCCGAGCGGAATGAAATGGCGTCGCTGGGATCCGATCCGCGTAACTTCGACTCTGCCTAGAGTGGTTTTGAGGCACCAAGCTGACCACGCGCCTCCGAACATATTTCTCGTCACCTAGGTTACGGTTTTTAAACGTAGTTGCCAGGTTATGGTTATGTTGTTCCAAACTAGCAATATTAATAATTATTATACAAGTTTATATTAATTTCGAATATAATATAACGGTTACAACGTGCCCGTGTTCTTCAACTAAGGAAAAATAACCGAAACTAAAGCAACACAACGTTTTTATATTATGCGCGTGTACTGTTATCGTAAAAGAAGAAGAAAAAGAAAGAGACAAATGGAGAAACGAAAGTAATTTGGTCTTTCGTTCCATATTTCCGTTAGATTATTCCGTTCGGCAAACTTTTTTTTCTATTCACTTTTTTCAGCAAAGCTAACATAAAACGCTTCCTAGAATTCATTTAAAGTGAGCCTAAACTTTAATATTTAAAAGATACGAACGCGTTCTTTAAACTGACTGAACTCCACTTCCGGTTCGTCTTCATTACGTTCAGCTTCGCTCCGTTCGGCTCAGCTCGTCCGCATTTAATGGCCGCACGGCCTTAGAGTTAAACTTAAAAGTGATTTATACAATTTCTGTAAAAACTCCAAAACAAATGCGCATTGTTTGAATAGTACGGTGTATGCTAGGCCGTGTCGTTACGATGTACCTTCATTAACGGACATTTGCACACGGATGACTGTACACCAGTCGGACTAATTTCTCTTCTGGTCGTTTACAAAAAAACACAAATTGTGTAATTTCACCGGACAGCACAGTTTAATAACCTTCAGAACGATTTCAACGTTGAAATAATCTCAGTTAATGTATTCAGCCGTAACAACGAGATTGTGAGCGACGATTTGACAAAAAGCTTTGCTGTTTATTAGATTTAAGCGAAGTGACGACATAAAGCTTCGAGGGGTTTTTTTCGTCGTTATTTGTAAATTGTGAATAACGTTTAGAAGCCTTTTAACACAGGGGCGTAACAGTGAAACAGTCCTTTAGCTAATTTTAATTGCAAAATTATCTACTGAAACGGTCATCAAAGTAAGATCCAGACCCAATCCCGATTTCTACATCACTTTTTGAGACGTTACAAATTTTATTTGCGCGTGCGTGTGTTAGAATCGATCGCGATAACCGTCCGATTTAAAACTGAGCAAAAAAATCGATTGCGATTATAACTTGTACAACTCCGTTACCCAGCAAAATCCGTTCAACGGTTTCAAAATGGCGGCCATTTCGAGTCACAATAATCATTTTTTTATCTGTCACATTTTCACCATCGTAATTAGCGTTAAAATGTGCAAACAAAGCAGCTTTTAAATTACCAAATGTTTATTAAAATTACGAAAGTGATTCCGACGGCGGTTAGGGTTCATTTTCGTTATTTCCAATTTATGTTTAAAGAGAAAATTTGCATAAAGTAAGTTTTAAGACAAAATATGACAGTGTAATTAGAATTTCAAAACGTTATAATTCGCTTCAATCAAGTCAGCGAGACAGATGCGTGCAGATATTATTCAGTTTACTACTACAAACCGATTGCAACGCAAATTAGCGTTTTCAGAAATCAAAGTATACGCGACTAAATCGCGTTTTAATATATTCGACTATTTTTAATTCATCGATTGAACAATGCCGATTGATCTGGCTACGAGTTTGATTCATGAGTTTTGTCAAACATTGAAATTATTAGCAAATTTTCGAAATTTTACTGTTAAAAATCGAATTATTTTCCCAGCGTGCTACAAAATGACTACAAGCGTTACTGGATTATTTTGTTAACAAACGAGGACGTTTGATTTAAAAGCAGTTCACAACGATGCTAGTACGAACATTTGCAACGAGGGATGCCGCAAGTAGACCATAACGGGTCGATAGCTTGCACGAGTGACCAACTGTCTAAACATAAAATCACACTGCTCTTTACAACCAATAGCTATTGCATTGTTACAGCTAAAATAAAATATTATTCGTGACGTGATGGAAGCAAATTTTCTAAAACTATCATTAACGCCTTATATTTAACAAAATCTAGTTTCATAAACGAAATCAGCGTTAAAATCTCCATAATACAACTCATATTTTCCGTGTTAATTTAAAATGTTAAATTTGCAGATTTTAGCGTGAATTACCATAGTGAAATCACATTTTCAAAAAAGTGTAAGACAAATAAGTTATATTTGTCAAATTGAAAGTGCTTGCCATTCGAATAGATTGAAAGAATTTTACTGGGTAATGGACTTGTCAAAGTTATTACCAATATCGACTACTGTGCCACGTTTCAATCAAATCTGACTAAAATTGCGAAAGCTACACTGGTAAAAGACACGCAAGCGCGGGCGCACACACATATTTGATTTTTTTTTAACTATCATTTCACCACTAGAAACAGAATTAAAATCTACTTATATTAACATTCTAAACTTTCAAATTGCATTGAAAATAGGAAAATGAAGGCGGACAATAGTGAAAATAATATTTCTAAATTAAACGGATTTTTAAAATTCAAAATTTTAACACACATAGTTCACGTTCATTACGACGTTGAAATCAGATTTTATAAAATCTTTAAAACGAAAAAGTTAAGTATTTGGCCGATATTTTGAAATAGTTGAACCAATTTTGCTGGTTAACGATCGTGTCCAACCTATTACCAAAATCGATTTTTGTGACCAATTTGTACTAAATCGCACCGAAATTGCGAACACGATCGTGCTCCACACACACACACACACACACACACACACACACACACACACACACACACACACGAACGCGCGCGACATAAATTTACAGACTCTTCCAGATCTAGATGTCGGAATCGGTGCTCATTTCAAGGATTTCACGGATTTGGGACTCATCATGATGCTTCTGCAGTATTAATTCTCAATTAGAAACATGAATTATTTATAGAGTCTAGCACCATTTGTTGGACGCAAAAGCAACACACGCTACACTAAATATTATACGATTTCATTTCAATGTTTCCGATTTACGATCCATTTACGATTTCCAATTTTACAGGTTCCATTTCAATGTTTTCGATTTATGATTTCCAAATTTTCAATTTTACGATTCAATTTCAATATTTCCAATTTACGATCCATTTACGATTTCCAAATTTCCAGTTTTATAATTCGATTTCAATGTTTCCGATTTCCAAATTTTCATTTTCACTATCCGTTTCAATGTTTGCGATATAAGATCCATTTACGATTTCCAAATTTTCAATTTTACGATTCCATTTCAATGTTTCCAATTTCCATTTTCACTATCATTTCAATGTTTGCGATTTACGATCCATTTACGATTTCCACATTTTCGATTTTACGATTCCATTTCAAAGTTTCCGATTTACGATTTCAAAAATTTCCAATTTTACTGTTCTTTTCAATGTTTCCTATTTACGATCCATTTAAGATTTTCAAATTTCCAGTTTTTTGATTTTATTCAACGTTTTCGATTTACGATTTCCATCAATGTTTCCGATTTACGATCCATTTACGATTCCCAATTTTACGAATCCATTTCAATGTTTCCGAATGCATTGTTAAACTGAAGAAGCCTGAGCCAAGGCAACTCGTGACCAGGTACAGGTTCGAACTGATAATACAAAAAAAAACCTAGTTCTTTTAAAAATGTACAATATTTTAAAATTAGATATATTACGGTTAAATATTAAGGACGAAATTTTATAATAAATTAAGATCCACTTACTTCCAATTGCAAGGCTGGATGTACCTGCAAAAAATAAATCAGAATTTAATAATATAAAAATACAATTTAATAAACACACACACACACACACACACACACACACACACACACACACACACACACACACACACACACACACACACATATATATATATATATATATATATATATATATATATATATATATATTGTATAAGTGAACGAAAGCTAGTTACATAAAGTGTAGTTAAATAGTTTAATAGTCCAGTTAAATAAAGTTAGTTGATACCGTTAACGATGTGTAAACAAATTATACTGTAAATAAAGTTCACCTTCTTGTATTCTACAGTCTTCTACAGTCAGTTTTTTAAAGTAAAATCACACGATCAGAGAAAAATAATTATTTATTTCTTATATAAATTCTCAAATTGGCATATTTAGCTACCTTATTTATTAATACATATTTTACCGCTAAACTAAATCAAGAAGTTTAAGAACAAACGCACTTTAATACTTACGTCTACACATATGAAAACAATCGCGACAAGCAGCTGTCTCACTGACGTGATAGGAGTGAATTTCCAAAAATATGTTTCTTTATTATATTTTACCATCGAAATCAGCTGTAAAATCTGCATACATTGGCATTATAAACATTAAAAATTATACTGAAAATACGAAAATAAACCATGACCGTCGTCAGCAAATTTCTTAATTTCACAGGATTTTGAAAATTGAAAACGTTAATTTATGCAGTTTTAACGCTGACTACTATAGTGAAATCGTAAGCTATTATTTTTTTAAACTTACGGAAAATGTTATGAATTGTTAATGATTTGAAATGGCCGCCATTTTGAAACTGTTGAACGAATTTTGCTGTTCAATGAACTTGTCCAAGTTATCATCGATTTTTGTGTTCCAAGTTTGAATCAAATAGGATCAAATTGCGAAAGTGAGCGTGCTAAAATACATACACATGCATACGCGCGAGTGCGCACATACACATACACACACACACACACACACACACACACACATATATATATATATATATATATATATATATATATATTCCGTCCTCTCAAAAAGTGATATATATGTCAGGATCGAGTTTCATTTCAAAGTCGCGGGTATGGGTCTTTACCACGATGGCCGTTAAAACAACGCGTTTCCCAATGGAAATTCGCTAATTAGAAAGAAATAAGCCTACACTACTTAAGAATTATCGGCATTAGCTGTAGCATTTAATTATTAAACGTTAACATTAAAGTTGTGTTTAGAATAAATAGCATAATAATTCTCATTAGCTGGCAGACTGACTTGCAGTAGTGTTGACTTCATTAGGAAGTTGGTGTTTTGTAATCGTATATAATCGCGACGGAAACAGGTTTTGAAGTTGTGATTGATAGTTTGATAAATAACCGCTAGATTGCGCAATGTTAATTTTAGAGCAAGAAGAAGAAGAAGGAGACCATATTGCGTATTGGTCAGTTGGGTTAACGTTTTACGTTGTTATGTTAGACTTGTTTTTTAAAATTCAATTCTGACTTGCTGTTCTTAAAAATCCTTACATATTTGAAAAGTCAGTCAGATTTCAGAGGAAAAGTTTGGTACTGTTACAAATAGAGTGAAATTTATAACGTACATAAATTAAATGCGGCACGCAGCTGTCTCGCTGACGTGTGGTAAAATCAATGCAAAACATTTTCTCTAACTTACAATCTTTGAAAATTTGTTTTCATCATAATTGCCATTAAAACCTAAACAACTAGCACTTTATGAACTTTAAATTACATTGAAAATACTATACAATTCACCCTGACCGCAGTAATATATGTTCATTATTAATTTCAATGGATTTTCAAAAAATTTAAAAGCGAATTATGCTGTATCAAGTAAGTTGTTTCCTTAAGAGTTATTGATCCCCATTTTGAAAATGTTGGACGAATCTTTGCCGAATAACGCACTTGTCCAAGCTCTTACCACGATAGATGTTTGTGCGAAATTTGAATAAAATCAGCATTAAAGCATTAAACTCCAAACTGCATCGAAAATAATATTACAGGTAATCACAACACACTGTTTAATTAAACAGCTGATAGAATTATTTTCCTCAACATTAAGCAACAAAATATAATCTTTACAAATATCTTATTAAACTTTACTTTTTTGGTGTGTGTCCGTTCACGTTCAACAGTTTCAAAACGGAAAACATTTAAATATAAAAAACTAATTTTCACAAAATATTAAAAATACGAAAATAAATATAACGGCTATCAGGGTTCATTTTCGTATTTTGAATGTACTTTACCGCAGCTTCGAGATGTCGGAAATTCCAAATCTCTAATAAAATCGTAACTTTTATAAATTTTTGGAAATCAAATTTCACCAACTCATTTTTCAGTGGTAGCATTCATTGTTTATTGTAATTGAAAGGAATAAACAGGTTATAATGCTCACTAAAATCGTGAAAATATTTTTTTTTAAGTAAAGGATAACAAAATTGTTTTTGAAAATTGATTTGTTTTCATTTCGTCAGCGAAAAAGCTGCGTGTCGTGGGTGAGAACGTTCTGCAATATTTGTACTCAATTTAAACATATTTTTATTTTTCACTAACCTATAACGCTAAAACTAAACAAGAATAGTCAGTACAAATGTACAATAATAATTGCTGATAAACTATAAAGAGTTTAAACCGTACAGTCGTAAAGATCACCAAACAACAAAATTTCCCACTATTTTATCTGTCGTTATGCTGTCTGTGAGACAGTGGGGCTGGAGGTCGTCGCTTCCGTTTACCAGTACCGTACCATCAGTGCTGCCAAACGTACGACAATTACCGCATTGGTACTATAATTTTAAGTATTGGAACGATAGCAGAACACTACCGTACGGTAAGAAGTACGATAATTTTTATTTGCTGCAGAGCTTAATCCATACAGTAATATAATGCTGAACTTTACCACAGAATAGATTAATCTCGTTTTCAGTTCAAAATGTGTATAACCCGTGAAAATATAATACAGTATATTTTTAGACCCAATTGTATATCGTACACCCACACTATAAGCTGTATGTTTTCGCTTTATATCTTGGCAAACAAACAAACAGTTGTAAAACTAACACAGAGAAATGGGTAAGAAATACTTTACTATTTGTAGTTCTTACAAAGAATCCCGCTATTCGTGTGCCTGTTTCCCGGCAGTGTTTTAACAGCTGTTGGTTTATTATTGTGTTGTGTTTATAAACAAATTAATGTTTGAATGTTGTGTAAAACTTTTCTTCACGAATTATTTATTTAAGTAAATAATATACGCTGGATTTTGTACGATAATTTTACTCAAAAAGACGACAGTTTTTTTATATTTACTGATATTTATATTTACTGATCTGGCAATACTGCCTGTTTTTGGTCACGTGTTCGGTACTACTTCACTGGAATTGCCTAACGTTGCTGCGTACATTGACTGATTCTGTGGTTTTCAGCGAGACCTATTTCGTCGGAACTGCCCGGCACTCAAGTCACACACGTTCAAGCTGACTGCCAGCTGGACACCGCTCCATACACCAGTAACACTACATCACGGTCAATTCCTTCGCGCCAACAAAATCGAAAAATGATTTTCTAACAATGATGACGAAAAATTAACGGAACACTTGTGAAATTACCGTGTGATGTGTGACCACTAGGAAAAATACACAAAACAAAATCAAACTGAGACAGGCTTAGTAAAAAAACAATGCTAAACATCTCCCCTCTTGCTTTAATAAATTAGCAAATACTCCTTAGCTATTCCGACTTGAAAATATTTTACTTAAGCCTTCTAGTAATCACAGGAGCATAATTTCCATATAATCTCTTAACAAAAACGCTTTAATAATAACAAAATAAATTGTCTGTGAAGTCCTAGTATATCCACCGGACCAAACCACTCAGATTAAGATTAAAGCTAGAAGAAAGGATAACATAACCCCAGGCACTGCGATCAAAAGACATGTGCTTCTTGGGTTCTAGTTTGGCAGACTGGTGCCCATAGTAAGTTTTAGCAGTTTACTAACTCATTTTACTAGAGGTCCTCAGGGTCCTCAAGGAAAGAGTCAAAACTGTGATTTATGTACCTTACAGTTTACCTTATTTTCTGCATATTTACATGGTTTCTCCGTGGTACATTCCTATTCAGTTCATGTTCAGTACAGTACTCTGTAATGAGCTCCATGGTTTTCCTAAATTATGCTCTGCCCAAGATGTTTATTGCTTGGATTAAGTCATCGTTGAGGGACGTTTGGACAGGAACGCCCTCTATGGTTGCCCCATCTTGCCTGGTGTTACTGATTTATCCACCTATTGATAACAGACCCGCCCAGGCACAGAGAATCCCCTAATGCTGGCTCAGGTCCAATTAACTCAGATGCAGATCCCAATCCGGCCAATCTATCCATCAAACCATTAACTGAACGATCGACCGTTACAATCAGCAGTTTTAACGAAATAATATAGGCCCTATACAGAAACAGCCAGGCTTAAAGGCCAGCAATTACTGCTCACAACAGTTGTAGCCAATTCCAGCCAAACAGCACCTTTTACACTTAATGGGTTTTTTCCACTTGCTTAAAAGCTTACTCTATAAAAATTTTATAATACTTTTTGTCTCTTCATTGTATGGTTAACGTTTCTGTGTAAATTAGAAATTGTTTTCGTAAGCAGTCGAAATGTTCTTTCAAACCAACAGTTCTGTGACTGCATAACAGTTAGATATCCCACGTAATGAAAATGTTCATGTTCGGAAGACTGTCTTTGTAACGCGTCTGGAATTTCCGAATAGGTTCCTTGTGGAAAATTAATCCCCTGGCCAATTTAAAATTATCCATATACCTGAGAATATTGAAGCAAAAACAGCCTGTTTTACAGCCACGCAAACATTCTACAAGGACTGTTAGAAGCAGCTGTTGGGCTTCCGAGAAAGATTCTAGAATTTTACAGAAAGATTTTCACCCTTACAAAATTTGTTCATGTTCGGAAGGCTGCCTATACAATGTGTCTAGAATTTCCGAACAGATTCACTGTTGAAATTAAATTACCTGGCCGATTTAAAATTGTCCATACACCTGAGAATATTTAGGCAAAAACAGTCTGTTTTAAAAAAGGCCAACGTTCTAAAAGGAATGTTAGGAAACAGCTGTTGGCTTTCCCAGAAAGATAATAGAATTTTACAAAAGACTTTCATCTTTATAAAATTATTGTTGTTCAACAAGGTAAACCAACAGACTTATTTAGATGTCAACGTTAATGTGAAAACATTATTGAAAGTGTCCGAGACGTTGCAGTCCTTCAGTGAAGTGCAGAAGAACATTTTCATTTCAGTTGTGTCGTAACAAAGAACATTTTCACTATCGGCCTTACCAAAACCAACGAACCTACACTAAACACCATTGCACTCTAAAAATTTGACTGATTTTTGTGCAGTTTAAAGGTAAAGACATTTTCAAAATGTGTTGATATTCAAGCGCACAACGCTGGAATGTCAATGGCAGTGCTGTGATTTATTCTCTGGAGAACTTATCGTTGCCGGTTTAATGATTGTTTGCCGGGTCGTTTCGCAGACCTGTGAAGTTACTTTACAGCTAGTGTTAGGGATAACTTGAATCGGGGCTTCAAGAAGGCACGGATTCATATTCATACCGATAGTCAAGCAGCAATAAAAGCACTTGCAGGTCCTATATTTCAGTCCAAGCTGGTCTGGGAGTGTAGGGAGAACCTCGAAGCTCTGTGCTGGCCAAGCGGGTAACTCTTCACTTACCCGTTTGAGCATAGGGAAGTTGAGGGTAATGAGGAAGCAGACAGACTGGCTGAACTTGGTCCTGAACCACCTTTAGGGATTTCTCATTGTTGGTAAGGTCTGCTATTAATAGGTGGATTATTAATCAACACCAGGTAACCTTCATGGGCATTCCCATAGTAAACGTCTCTAAAGAAAAATTTCTTTTAGAGGACAGCAGATGTCCTGGGCAGAGCATAACTCAAGAGGATCATTGGGCTCATTACAAGGCATTGTGGTCTAAGGGTGTACATGAACAAGATAGGTATGTGCCATGCAGAAACCGTGTGTGTGCAGGAAGGAAGAGGAAACTGCAGGTCATTCATGATTGTGAGGCTCTTGCTAGTAGGAGGCTAGTGATTTTTGTTTTCGAAGACCCTAGGGATCTTCAGCAGAGTGGGCTGGGTTGCTGGAACTTATTAAGGGTACCAATCTGCTGAACTACGTATTTTTAACAGGTTTAGTTGCGCAATAGGTCAGTCGATCGCAGCGCCTGGGGTTGTATTATACCTTTCTCTAGTATCTAATCTACTTTACAGCGAAGGTTAACACACATCGGTCCCACTCTATTGATGACCTCAAGACCACAATTCAATGAGATATATCTCGAAACAGATCACATGACAGACTTCAGAAATCATATTCAAATGTATCAACAAAAATAAACAACAGTCAGCTGACATAGTTAAATAAAAAAACTAAAAACAGTTTGCGAAACCCTTTTATTTTTCCTCAACATACGAATTTCTTTCTGTAAATACGTTTTGTTTCATCAGCCTTTAATGTGCGGCAGGATTTATTGGGTCATTCTGTATAAAGTCTAATCTCAAGGAAACAACCGCTGAAGGTTTAAGAAGTCTAAAACTCGGATCACAGTAATGGGCAAAGGACTAATCCACTGCTCCGATAATGTAAAGGCTGATTACTTCCACCCCCATCCCTCTCAGGACCTCCTACTGCAGCAAGAGTACGAGACTTGCGTAAGAATGAGGCGCGACTACAAAGCCTGGCCTACTTCTTTCAACACAACATTTAAAACTCTAATACGAATGATTTTTCTGCAAAAATATTTGTCGTTGCAATCATGTTTTCGTTATATATATATATATATATATATATATATATATATATATATATATATATATATATATATAAGGCATTTTATTAAAAGTAGTATATTCAAGATACACACAGTTGATAAGTCTTCCATTCGGAACAAAAAATATACATATTTTCGTATATTACATTGGTTTTCTTCAAAATATCCGTTTTAGAAGATACCGTATCAATTAATTTATTTTTGAAAAATTGTTCTTTTTGTTACACCAAAGAGATTATTATTATATTTATTACCGTATTTCCAATTAAAAAAATAGCTACTGCAATGTGTGTGTGTGTGTGTGTGTGTGTGTGTGTGTGTGTGTGTGTGTGTGTGTGTGTGTGTGTGTTTTAGTACTAGTACTGCACTAGTACTAGTACCAGGTCCGCAATTTCAGCCTGATTTGATTCAAACTCTGTATAAAAAGCGATTTCGGGTATGGCTTGAACATGTTTGTTGTCTAGTAAAATCTGTGGAACCGTTTCAAAAAGGCGGTTTAAATATTAAAACATCCATATTTGTTTACATTATATTCTTTTGAAAAGGAGCTGGATGGTCGAAGTGGTAAAGTATCACTCAACTGCTACTGCTATAGTGCAGTGGTGTCTATACTGCGTCACTCAACTGCGCACCTAAAGATTCT
>CM040191.1:18925000-19112500 GCA_022606455.1 Callitettix versicolor | reverse complement strand
ATAAAAACAAAACTTCTACTTTTAAATTGTAGACTCAAACTATTATCGATTTCTAAATTCTAATGCCGTTTTATCTTTACGTCAAAAAATAACAATTTACAAAACTCTGCTCAGACAAATCTGGATTTTTGTCATACAATTATTTGGCATTGCGAAGAAAAGCAATTTACAAAACAGTCAAACATTTCAATAATTTGTTTATGATTAATCTTCAAAGCATCTTCATATGTTAGCAAATTAACTCTACGCGTACAAAGTGGGAGTGTGGAGAAAACCTCAACGCTGTGTTCCTGGATAACCGGTAACTCTGTGCTGGGTTGCGGGTAATGAGGAGGCAAACCGACTGGCTGCATCTGAGTTCATCGGGCCTGAGCCGGCTTTAGGGATCTCTCTGTCGTTGGCCAGGTCTTTTATTAATAGGCAGATTAATAACCAAAACCAAGCAAGAAGCGATAACCTTTATTGGCATTCCCATAGTAAGTTCCTCTTAAGCATGGTTCCATATGGAGGGCTTAAAGGGGCAGCGCACAAGTCAGGAAAATCATGGGGCTCGTTACTGAGCAGTATGATCTGAGGGTGCACATGAACAGATTAGTTATGTATCATACCTGTGTGTAGGTTGTGCAGGAAAGATGAGGAAACTGCAGACACATACTCTTTGATTGTGAAGGTCTTGCTGGTAGGCTAGAGGTTTTTGGTTTCAGTACCCTAAGGATCTGCAGCAGAATGAGCTAGTCATTTAATTGTTGGAACTTACTAAGAGCATCAATCTGCTAAACTAGTACTCAAGAGGTTTAGTTGCACAATAGGTCTGTTGATCGCAGTGCCTGGAGTTGTATTATCCCTTCCTCTAGTTTGAATCTAATCTGATCTAGTCTCAACTTAACTCTACACACAGACCTCAAGATTGCATTCATTGAAGAGTTAGCGCATTTACACTACAGTACTTGAGATTCCATAACAAAATTCAAAACCACAGGAATCTACAAGTCAGAACAATTTTACATAACACATTAAAATTCATAACGACTTCAGCGGCGTTGTAGAAATGACCTTCTGGACCAACATCACTGAAGTCTGCTATTGGGTATCAATTCATAATAATCAATCATGTTATTTTTTATGTCACATATATCATAGTTCCAAATAAAATATTAATGTGTGTATGTATATATATATATATATATATATATATATATATATATATATATATATATATCTTTCATCTTAACTAGTATAACTTTTAACTTGTCATATGTAGTAATTTTTACTTTACTACAAGAAGGTTTCTGACTATACTAGAACAACGACTATAATTGTGTTTGGACAGAGTGAGGAGTGTTTTGGGCGAGACACAAGTCATACGTGACCAAGCGAAAAACCGAATATTTCTCTACATTTTACAAACCAGGCCGGACAGGAAGCCTAGTAACCCTACGATGGGTATATACCAAAAATCAAATATAAAATTTCCCGACAGCGAAGCCCACTCACCGAGTACTAAATCGTATTCTCGCGATTTGATTCTATGCCAAAGACCATTTTAACGGAACGGAGAAAATCGATGTCATAAACTTAAAGTACACGATTATAATAAATAACAATTGGGAGGGAAGGAAAGGCGTGGTAACGATTCCAGACACGTAAGCTCTTAAGTCCTTCCCTATTACTGTATCAGTATAAGTGGCGTCCTTGGGTCCTTGTTAGGTGCCTCTCCTGCTGAACCTGATAACATCCCCGCTTATGTTACAGTAGCAGTTCGGTTACGTATGAGATGAAGAGTGTTCAAAAAACGAACGCAAACTTACGGGGAAATATGAAAGTCACTTTATTTTGTGAGTTAGTCACAAAAGTCAGAGATGTTTTGCTAAAATCCCTATCGCAATAACACAACAAATTTCTGTTACTGAACCAAAAATAAAAATCACATATCATGTTTTCTTCCTTTTTATTTTAATTACGATAATGAATTTGAAAACAAGACAAATTAACATAGCTAGTTTTTAACAACATAACCTAAAACCTATTATAACCTATCAACTGTTCAATGATATCAGCTGATCGTTACGTATTAAAATGAAACAACTGATCTTTTATTACGCCCGTAACATAGCTAGTTTTTAACAAAATAACCTAAAACTTATAACAGCCTATCAACTGTTCAATGATATCAGCTAGTTGTTACGAATTAAAATTAAACAACTGTTCTTTTACTACAACATAGCTAGTTTTTAACAACATAATCTATTACAGCCTATCAACTGTTCAATGATATCAGCTGATCGTTACGAATTAATGTAAAACAACTGATATTTTACCATAACTACCAATATAAATTCGTTCACGCGCAAAATGCTACAGCACAACTATCCCTAAAACATAATACATTTTTAACAAAACCTCAATCGAAATGATATTGAACAACAGCTGTTGTGCGAAATCAGCTGTTTAGAAGTAGTCCCAATTAAATGTTTATATTACCATAACCTTATTTTTCCTTTTTCAAAATTTGAAACTTTTTGTGAAATAGAAAGAAAACGCAGGATTCCCAAGACATAATATTTTTATTTACACTTTATTAATATTTATTTGTAATGATAAATATGTAAATAATAAAAGCATGAAATATTGATAAATTATTTGAATAAAAATGTAATATGAAAGTAAACAAAACTACTAAAATTGTAAACAAATTGAAAGTTTGATATGAAAAATTACAATAGAGTGCAAACCTGAGCATCAGCAGCTGTTAGTTGTCATGATCACTTTTGCACTGAATACAGATTTTTTTGGCACACTGTAAACATATTGGTTTTCCACAAACACAACACGGATACTGGGTTTCTCTTTTGAGGCGGGGCGAACAGGTGTAGCATGTCTTCCTGACTTCGAAAACATCCAGTTGAATTACTGCAGGTGGATTCTGGATCTGCAGAATACGCTTGATAGCAAGCTTTGTTTCTTCCGTGATATGGTGACCTCTATCCAATCTCCGTTGTAATAATGGAATCACTAATGACTTCTCCAGATTTTTCATAAAGGCTAGTGATATCTGCAGTATCCCTATAGGATTTGTACAATACAAAGAGTTCACACCTGCTGGTATGTTTATCATAGTGAAGAAAATTGCCATTGGCCACCTTCGAGACCGCCTTTGGGTTGAGTAGTTTGAGCACATTTGATCCAACGGATTCATTCCCAGACTTAAAAGCTGCACCGTAGATAAGAAGACCTATGAAACCATTAAATTCAATGAGATCAATGTCTTTGATATATATGAAGTTGGAGCTTTGTAGTTTGGTGTAATAGAGGTTATTTTCACATTTGTCCACCTTATAATTTCATCTAAAATATCACTGGAAAAAAATAATTTCCACACACTTTCT
This sequence comes from Callitettix versicolor, assembly GCA_022606455.1. Classification (NCBI taxonomy): domain Eukaryota; kingdom Metazoa; phylum Arthropoda; class Insecta; order Hemiptera; family Cercopidae; genus Callitettix; species Callitettix versicolor. Next base: position 19,109,114 of record CM040191.1, on the reverse strand, counting down.
ATATTCGAATTAGTGCCAAGATCAGAAGCTCTTGTCTTGTTGGGAGGCTCTTTTCTCCATTTGAATGCCGGTGTTTCTTATCATTTACTTTGTTCTGCGCCCACAGTAGTAAGTATTATTGCCCCGTTGACGGTTTACGTTATTTGTTAATATATCATTCCTGCTGCCTTCCTCTTTTTCAGTATCAGATATATTATTTAGTGCAGCATTTTCCTCTATATTCCTCATATTATTTTGATTATCAATATTGACCGAAATCAGTTCATTCCTGCGAGTTTCACTGTCTCTAACAGGTTCATTTTTAGTATAACTTTGCTCTGAATCTGTAGCATGATCACTCACTTCTGTATAATAAGGGTCTTGGTCACTGTCATCTAATTCTTCTTCCAAGGCATCAAAAACTAGATCTTCAAACTGACTAAAATATCTAAATGGGTCTTGTATTCGTTCAGTAGTTTGCCTATTGCTCCTCCTTACTTTCTGAGAAGTTGATGTGTTAGCGTCAAAGTCCATTGTGACAGTTCAAATATACTAAGTAATATTAAATAATTATAATTATAATAAAAGAATAAGTAATGATTTAAATTATTAAATAAGGATATATATATATATATATATATATATATATATATATATATATATATATACAATAGCACGCAACGCACTAAATATACTCTTATATGCAATACGATATTGGCCCGCATCGCCCAAACTTCATCACAACCAACCCTAAAACATTATACATGTCAAAACCCTGGAACGGTCGCGCGGCATCAAAAGGACCGCAGAGGTTTTAAATTTTGCTATAGCGCCGTTATTTTTTAATAGTCGTAGCTTTCCATCTTGCTTATCTCTCACCACCCTCTCTACATTCCATTGCTAGACTGGTGTTTAGTTTGAGTTTGAGTTGGTATTTTCGAGACAATATACGTGTCTTTTTGAGGTGCGGTCATTTTGACGCCACGCGACAGTTGTGTACTTTTTCGTGCGGTCTTTTTGGTGCCACGCGACCATTTGTGTTGTATATATTTTACTTCTAATATTATATATTTATCAAATTTTTCGTTAGTAACTTCATTTTAGTTATTACTGAATACAGTTGTGTACTTTTTGTGCGGTTTTTGACGTTTTTGTATACATATATATATATATATATATATATATATATATATATATATATATATATATATATATATATATATATTAGTTGTAAATAGGCCTATTATTGTGTCTATTACATTTTTGTGTACGTAATTTCACTTGAATTCCATTATGGATCAATGGGAACATGAAAGAATCTTAAGCTACTTGAAAGTATAGGAAAAGAAGACAAAGATAAGAAGAATGAGTCGCGCTTGCAACTAAAAACTTTAAGAAGACAGTTGTTTGGCCCAGAAATCATTGGAGACACTGAAGACGCCGATGAAATTATTAAACGTGCACGGAGGAAGTAATAATTCCGTGCTTTAAAGTGAAAATGAAAATTTTTATTAGGGTAGGACGAAGTTACAAAGTGGTCCTCACACACGAAAAACAATTTACGTGGAAGAATTAGTCACCAAATCATATGAAGAGAGAGAACGGTGTGCACCTTCCCTATCCGGGGAATAATATTTAAATATTACTTTTGTTTTTGTTGATAAATATTATATATATAAAAAGAAATATTTGTTTTATTTTGTTTTGGTATTTTTATCGTTCTTTGTGGAGACGTACAATAGCAATTATGCAACACAGCAGATGACTAAAACGTATTTCTCAAGTAAATGTAATGTATTTTTAATTAATAAATATTTAAAAGTTTTTAATTTTTGGTTTATTACTTTAAAATTACTTGAAGACATAAGAATACAAAATGCGGTCATTTACACGCTGCGCGACCACTTGTGTAACACACTACCGCGTGCCTAGTCCAGGGTTAAAAAACTGATGAAAGTGGACAATACTATGCGATTCACAACCTCTGCAACACCCGATGGAGAAGAGCCGAATGATTGGTTTTGGTCTGACGAAGAAAGTTTTCATAATGTTATCGAAAAGGAGGAAGAAAAGAAAGAGACAAAAACAGACGAAATTCGTTTGTTCGTTCGTTCCACATTTCCGCTACATTCTTCCGTTCGGCAGACATTTTTCTATTTATTCCTATCGCCAAAGCTAACATTAAAAGCTACGCTTCAAAAACAGAATAACTAAATCTGTAAAAATTATTTTGAAAAAAACCTAGGTTATACACGTGAATAAAAAACACTCCACTCCACTGCTATAATTCATTTCGTGCATAAGCACAAAGTGGTTAGTTGCGTACTGTGTATGGCGACGAGTGAGTTAAAATTTATAGACACAAAGAACGGGAATAAGAACGCTCAAGCGCCAACTAACTGCTATTTGCGGATAACCGAGTTCCACCCCCACCCCTCTTCTATAAGCACACATGGCTGAACAATGTGTAACTTTACATAATGCTTACTTTAGGCCAATTATTGCTTTCACAATTTCCATCCATTATGCAAGGCTATTAAAGCGCGCTAACGCTTAAAGTAGTGCTGTACTTCTGTAAGTCATACACTGTGCTAATGGATATATTTCATTCTGACGCATTTGAACTCTAACCTGCCGCTCTGCACGCAGCTGTCTCGCTGATGTGAATAAAGTGAAAGTCCAAAATCTTATCCTCTTTCCCCACAATAATCAGCAGTAAAATCTACACATTCGGAAAATCGGATTTCTATTCGGATCAGTACGAATTTTGCAATCCAAAATACTAAATTATGCACTTTTCAAAGTTAATTAATATGGAAAATTGTAGACAAACACTGTGAATTTTCATTGTTCCTAAACGATGGAAATTTTAATTAATTAAGCTCCGTCTTTGATTGCTTGAATGGCCATCTGAAGTTGCTCATCAGTCCATGCTGCTTTAGAGGTTACTCTGGTTTGTTTCATCAAATTGTACGGAAACATAATGTACTGTGCCAGTTAGCTGCTGCCGTAAAGAACAGTCTTAACTAAGCCTATGTTAAACAATGTTTTTATTATAATTTATATCTCAATAGTGGTTTGACTTCTCATTACAGGTTTTAATTTACTGTAGTGCCAACAATGTGTTTCACAACACACATAAAAATGAAATTTAAAATTTATTAAATAAAATGGTGTAAGCTATGTCTGTAACAGTAGAAGTTGAATTTAATTTTAACAATTAAATTGTTAAAATTTTTTAAACATTTTTTTAAATAAAATTATTTTTAATAAAAAGATGTGTAGCATTACGCACAATATCCATGGAGAAGTTAGGTTTTTTCAAAAAAACAAACTCAAAATGAAGGTACTCGACATTATGATTTAGTAAGAGTTGGAAATGAAACAAAGTACCTCAGTAGAAATATGTAAAATCGAAAAGATAGTACTTTCGGGTATTAGCACGCACGGTGAGGAAATGACACGCAGTTGGGGGTAATGCCACGCAACGCGTGCCATTACCCCGCATGTCGCCATTGTGGAAAAAATCATCATACTCGTCACACAAGCATCAAACAAACATTGTTTAATATAAGTGCTATTTAAAAACTATTATACTTTCGAGATATGTATAAAGAAAAAGCTGAATCTAAACTGATTCAATAAAGATCTTGAAGCAAACTTTCCAGATCAATTCAACCAAAATTGAAGGTTTTCGAAAAAATTCTTTATAACAACACACTTGTTCCTATTGGCAGTTTCTCATACACTGGCCACTAATAGACCTAAGGGCCTACAGATTGCAGCACTTTACACACTTCTAACCCTTATACGCATCGCTGAAGACAGGTGCGTGTCATTACCCACTGCGTGGTATTACCCCGCTCTCCCCTATACAAAGCTCGTACAGGCTAACAGGTAATGACAAGATGAACACGCCTGTATCGTGTATTTTACAGGGCGTAAGCCTATAGAAACATGAAAGGCTTTAGCCTCGGGTCTAGCCTCTCCAAGGCTATTGGCGGACACCCTGGGTGGTAAAAACAGAAATAAAACTACTTACATATGACCAGGAAACCATATGTCGACAAACAAATTTATATCTTATTTACATCAGTGCACGTGCTGATAAACATAAAAAAGTAAACATAACTACTCACTACTAGACATGGTTACCAGAAATTACCCTTTGAAAAACGTAATGATTTCTATGAGTATAAATGCATAGTGTATTTTTATTAACTATTTTTCACGTATGAGGACATGTATGATTATTAAAATTTTGTACTATCAAACATGTCATCCAAGTTCTCATACATGTAACCCGATGTAAACACACCGTAACATGAAGACGAAATAGAAACATTGCTTTATGATTTCGTGTCTTATTTAAAAACAGTGAAAGTGCTCAGGCCTACTTATAAATGTTAAATGAATACAATGGCGACGCGTTACAATTAAAACGAGACAAAGACCACTACATCGACGTGAAGCCTGAATTACGTTCATTTACATTCAAAGCAGAATGTTCGCATTTACAGAAGAAACGTGTGCCGGCAAAACTGACTTGAACAACACAGTGTATCTTGATAATACTTGCTTTCTTACTGTATGAAGTAAATAGCCTATAAAGTTTTTTTTTATTAATTTTATTTACAACTGAGTAGAAATACCCATCTAGTAATTTACATTTAACACATGTTTACACTTTGAAGGGATATATCCCATTGGATATATTCCCTTAGAAACTAATGTCCATCCGGACCAGCAAAAACCATAAGGTCCAGTGGCTTTGTTCTTCGTAGCCTTCTAACCACACCAGCCTCAGCCAACAATCCGCGTATCTCCGGATGCTCGTGTTGAGAGATGCGTTGTCCGTGCTTCTTTGCATACTTTTTTATTTCCTCACTGACCATATCTATTTTCAAATCCCTATGGAGGTTGTCGTTATTTATGTACCATGGTGCATCTACGATGCATCGCAGCACCGTATTTTGAAAGGTTTGTATCTTTTTTACATTTGTCTTCTTTGTACAGCCCCAGAGCTGTATTCCGTAGGTCCACACGGGTTTCAAGACTTGCCTATATATCAGCAGCTTGTTATGGATTGATAATTGGGATTTTCTTCCCAAAAGCCAATACATACTTCTGAATTTTAATTTTAACTCCTCTGTTTTCTTTTTAACGTGTTCCTTCCACTTCAGTTTTGCATCCAGTGTCATACCTAAGTAGCCTATAAAGTATTGCGATCGTGCCTTAATCCTGGCACGCAGCTGTTTCACTGACGTGATTAAAACAGTCATTTAAATATTTTTGTACATTCCCTTTTCGAAAATCCGATTTCATAAATTAGCGTTCAAACTATAACATTACACGGAAAATACTTTTTTTTAAGGCGAAAAGCACATTGAGGCTATTATCGCCTCCCTAAATGTAAGTTGGAGAGTAAAGTGTTAAAGTCGTAAGTGTAGTGTTGTAAGTGTAAGTGTGTGTTAGGCTCGGATACCTAAATCCTCTCATAGTCTGCACCCCCTGCGGAAAAATACAAAAATGAACTATGACCGACGTTAAGTCAATTCCTTTAAATTTCAATCGATTTTAAAAATACGAAACACTAATTTATGTAGAATTTAACGCTGATTGTGATCGTGAACTGATCCTGACACGCAGCTGTGTCGCTGACGTCATAAAAACAAAGTCGCTTAAATATTTTTGTACATTCCCTTTCCGAAAATCTAATTTTACAACCATAACCAGCATTAAATTTGCATATTGCGTTTTAAACTATAACATTACACAAAAAATACACAAATGAACCCTGACCGACGTTAAGTCTATTTCTTTAAATTTCAATCGATTTTAAAAATTCGAATCGCTAATTTATGCAGAATTTAACGCTGATTGTGATCATGAATCAGATTTTCGTATCATGATCGTTAATTAATCCTAGCACACAGCTATGTCGCTAACGTGACGGAAGTGAATTTCCGAAATTAATTTTTTATCTTATCCTTTATTTTGAAACTCTGATTTCACCATCGTAATCAGCAATACGATCTTCGTACACTAGCTTCATTTAACAATCTTTTAAACTTTTAGATTACACTGAAAACTCGAAAATGAACCCTGACCGCAGTCAAATGAAACTTCTTGATTTCAACGGAGTAATAAGAAATCGAAATGCTAATTTATACAGTTTTTAACGCAGACTACGACAGTGAAATCAATTTTCTTTAGGACAAAACGTTATTGGATGTTTGAAGATTTTAAATGGCCGCCATTTTGAAACCGTCGAACGAATTACGCCGGTCAACGAACTCGCCCAAGCTACTACGAAAATCGATTTATTGTCCTAAGTTCGAATTAAACCGAACCGAAATTGCGAACGTAAGTGTGTTCACACACACACACACACACACACACACACACACACACACACACACACACACACACACACACACACACACACACACACACACACACACACACACACACACACACACACACACACACACACACACACAACACACACACACACACACACACACACACACACACACACACACACACACACACACACACACACACACACACACACACACACACACACACACACACACACACACACACACACACACACTCATCGGCGTTCATCATCGTTTAGGGTTCATCATCGGCGTTCATATTGAGGTCCCAATATTGGGTCTTAACATGTTGGCCTCTGCAATAGCTAATTTTCCAATAGCATTTGTTAATAACACACTTGTTCCAATCATCCGTTTCAAAATGGCGACTTTTACAACGTTTAAACAAAAATTACTGAAAAATTTTAATAAACAATGTCAAGCGTAATTTTTGTAGCTGGTCTAATATCCTATCGAATGAAATTACTCACAAAAACGGTAAAACAACTTCCATCAGTTTGCATTACTCAGATCGGCAAGCTAAACCACATGATCATTGATATATCGTTAATAACACGAATTTCAACGATTAAATAATAAACGAATGAAATTTAATTTACGAATTTACAAATGTTAACAGGAAACAGCGCAGCCGGTATATTTCGCTTACGCTGGAGGGTTCACGGTGGGTGCCACCCTTATCTATTACCCTTGAATGAGCCACTAATGCGGGCAAAGTTACCCTTTACGTAAATTAGTGTCATGTCTCTACATAAAATAACAAAAGTTAAACACAGTTGTCTGCGTTACAGTAATAACTCAGTCTGGTTGAGTTAGTTTCTTCTCCCAACATTTCTTGCACTCTTGTATTGCTCTGGTTTATAAACAACAACGATCAAGCAACAGAAACAGCTAGTCCATTTCTACTGCTGCAGCCATCATAGTAATACCCAGACTCGGGACCTTGAAATAAGATCCGAGTCTGACCTCTAAATCACTTATTGAAGGGTCGTTAGAATGTGTGTGTGTGTGTGTGTGTGTGTGTGAGAGAGAGAGAGAGAGAGAGAGAGAGAGAGAGAGAGACATTCGCTATGTTAGTCCGATTTAAATCAAATATGGAGATTTTTGTTACAGCTGGGACAAGTTCGTTAACTATCAGAACAGTTAAACAGTTTCAAAATGGCGGCCGTTTAAAGCGTTTAAAATGTCACAAAATTTATGTCAAATATTTTTGAAAATATGATTTCTCACTCGCAATTAGAACTGCATAAATTAGCATTTTGAATTTTCAAACCCCGTTGAAATTCAGAAATTTATTTTGACGGCGGTCAGGGTTCACTTAGTATTTCCAATACAATTTGAAAGTCTTGAATATTAATTAATACACGCGTTTTTAATGATGTATTAAAAACTCTAATCGTGAATTTAGAGTTACAAGAAGTTAAGCCTCGCAGGGGGTGCAGACTAGCTGCATCTATTGAGAGGATTTAGACGTCCCTCGAGGTACCCGAGTCTAACACAAACTTACACTTACAAAACTACATTTACGACTTTAACACTTTACACTCACACTTACATTTAGGGAGGCGATAATAGCCTCAATGTGTTTTTCGCCTTAAAAAAATAACAAAAAACAAGAACTTAAGATTAAAAAAACTTTTAATAATTCGCTTTCATTAATTCATCGAGAAAGATGCATGTCATAATTGCCTATTTTTTTAATACTGTTTATTCATTACGCCAGTAAAGACGGTAGTAACTGCAGCTACGAACCTACGACCTTAAGATGTGTAAGTTCGTTACACTGGGCAGTGAGCTGTTGGAGCTCCAACATTTAATGTATATTTACGTGTGCGCTCACGGATGTGGTGTGTGTGTGTGTGTGTGTGTGTGTGTGTGTGTGTGTGTGTGTGTGTGTGTGTGTGTGTGTGTGTGTGTGTGTGTGTATTCGTATTGTCTTATTGTTTAAGTAACATAGACAATTTAAAATGCTAATTCATAAAACTTTAACGCTAATTGTGATGGTGAAAGTAGATTTTCAAAAACGAGTAATATAAAAACGTTATTGCAATAATATTACTTTTGGAAATATGTTTGCATCGCGTCAGCTAGGCAGCTTGGTGAGTTGCGCGCTATAAATTTTCCTACATTGGTCTGACGTCACGCAAACACCAACTAGTGCCACTAATTACGGACAACGAATAATTAAACCAGTCTGCCGGCTATTAGTGTGTTATACTTACGTAATATATTGATTGCTTTCAATTTTCCCACCTTCGCAGCGGATGACGTTGATGGACTAATTAAATATCCAATCAACGATATATTAATGCAATATAATCAGTCACAACCTAGCTTAGTTATGTATTGAGCGATACAGTACAGGCTATTATTCTCCTATTAATATTTAATGGTCAGTATTTTTAAAGCGTTAATAAAGTTAATGTTGTACAATGGCTAACTCTAAAGTATAAAGACTTGGAGCTAACTTCGACGGAATGGACTGAGCCCCTACCATGTACTTAAGGCCCTTTTACACTTTACCAGTGGTTGGCACGCCAGTTGAGAAACAACTAGAAGGCCACTGGCATGCGGCGACTGGAACGCCAGCTCACTGGCGCTTTACCGTTTACACGTTGCCAGTGGCTGGCATGCCAGTTGAGAAACGACTTGGTCATTGGCATGCGGCAACAGGAACGCAGCTCACTGGCCGGGCATTGTTTGTTTGTTGAGAACAACGGGGTTGATTTGTTTAAAAATGGCTAAAACAGACTGAATTTCTAAATAATATGTAGCTCTTGAAGTTTTAACTTTTTTTTACGAACTTTACTGTAAAATTTGGCACATTCATGTTATCAACGATGCATCGAGGCATCCCTAGCCTCCCGATTGCGGTAATCCTTACCATACATGTTCCAGAATGTTTCGTGGTCACGGTAAAACTGTACAAATGTCAAAGTTGTTTCCTCACTCAACGAATATCCATTTTTATTTGCCTTTAACTACTTAAACAGAACCTGGTAAACGTAATCCATGTGATTGAATGTTTCCAGCGACTGGCAGACGGCAGTTGTTTTACAGGGTGCCAGTCGGCTGGCGCCAGTGTGGTAGAGTGGTGAAGGGGGAGGCTGGAGTGCCAGTAAAACGAAAATATTTGTTCTGCTGGAGCTGCCAGCGACTGGCACACCTGTGGTTTCCTGACCTCTCCAGAGATTAGCATGGAGCGTTTACAAGGTGCTAGTCGCTAGCATCCAGCAACTGGAACGCCGACAGCATCGTGTAAATGGGCCTTTAAGACACATTGAATGTAAAAGAACTGTAAATACAGCCACCATTATAAGAAAAATGTGCTTGATATTAGCGGCTAAACCAGTAATTTGATTAATTGCCGTACAAAGCCGCAATCACGGGGGGTTAGAGAAAATATATAGTTCTATTATCTATTTAATTGTAGTTGAACACTCTGCAGCAAGATGCCACCGGCAGCGAGCGCTTCCATATCTTTCATTAGGGTTATCATTTTAGTAATGTCTTACCCATGCAAGCGGGGCTCTGTGTGGGCGGAACTCATTTCCTAGCTACTCGTGGAAGCAACATGAGTAAGAATGTAAAACAGAATGAGCGGTATCTGAGCTGGCGAAATACGCTACAACCACCGTGATAATGTTTCAAGAGGAAGAAAAATTGAAAACGAATTAGCAGAACCAGCAACTGAAAACATCTCAGTAACGAACCGGAAAGTCACCAATTAGAAGTGGGGGAGTTACCCATCTTGAATCCTCTCCAAATTGTAGACTTTATGAAGAAGGCGCAATAACTGAACATCTCAAGGCTAAAGAAAGACAGCACAATATATCTTCAAAGAAAGCAAAGTAATAATAACCATAAACATTCAGAATGCTGCATAAACTGCCTATCATAGTAATATATCGAAATATCAGCTTTTGCTAAAATTGCCATCAAACCTATTTTCTAATGAAGTGACTTTAGTATTACTAACATTTGAATAAAATCTAATGAGCCTAATTAAAAATTAGATTTATGATACAGTTTTATTAACAACAGAACCACATTTTGGGAGGAATCGTATCTTAGGTTTGATTATATAAGCCTAATGAAAAACTACATTTGTAAAAAGAATTTTAAAAAATCGTTTCAGTCGATTTTTGCTGAAGTTATGTTGTCTTACCACAAAAAGTACGAGAACGTCCTCAAGATGTGGTCAAACTATGCACACATTTCATCGGAATCGGTCGATCATCTAATATTTAGCATTTTGTAAACATAAATTTGTAGACATCCACGTAAAACGTCTCTTTTCTATTCTCGAAAATTGAAAACTCCTTTTCAAAATCTTCAGATTGACTCTTCTTAAGTTTCATAATATATGTTTTTTAATTCCAGGGTTAATATTGCGTCGCGACCTTTATAGATCAATTGTATCCCCTTTCTACGGTGTCGTAGGAGTAGGACTTGCCACCAAGGTGTTGTTGGGAGAAGCCACCGTGGGATTTGCCACGAAAGTGCCGTGGAAGTAGCTACCGTGGGACTTGCCAATAAGGTGACGTGGGAGTAGCTACTGTAGAACTTGTCACCAAGGTGGCGTTGCGGTAGCCGCTGTAGGAATTGCCACCAAGGTGTCGTGAGGAAGCCACTGTGGGATTTGCTATCAAAGTGTCGTGGGAGTAGCCACTGCGAGACTTGCCATCAAGATGTCATGGAAGTAGCCATCGCGGGACTTGTCACCAAGGTGTCGTGGGAGAAGCTACTGTGGGACTTGTCACCAAGGTATCGTTGGAGTGGCCAACACTGATCCCTCGATCACAAAGTATGAACGTTTGGCATAAAAAAAGTTTTGGAATTCGTTATACAATTCGAAAGAAAATTAAACTTAAAAAATTACAATTCATTTTCAAAACTGATCTTGCCGTTTTCATTAAACAAAAACACTCTTTTCTCATCGTCACTTACAGTGTTTAAACAGACGCTATTTTAAAACTGATAATTGAACAAGCTTAATATAATAATTTTCTTTTTAACATATTCAAGAGTAAGCATCCGGTGAAAAGTTTCAACTCAATCAGTTACGCCATTCTAGGAATATAAATTATTTAGTAAAAAAAATGAAAGATCTATTGTGACTCCTTCCTGTATAGCCTACCTCAGATGCTCCTCCAGCCCTAGTCTTTTCGTAAGTCTAGGATTAGGAGAGGATTCAAAATAGAAGCATTTCCGTACATGTTTATCTGAACCTTTTATCTTTAATCTGTTCTCCTGGATTTACAGAAACACCATGTATGTGCCTATACTTCCGTTAGTCAAAACAGATAAAGTCGTGTTATACAAACAATCCTTACTACTCCAAGTACAGTTTGAACAAACACAGCCTTTGGCCTACGGGAACAAAACTGTTTCTTATCTGTACTTTGACAAGTCGTGTATATTATATTTAGTTTTATACATACGCTCATATTGTTAATGGGGGGGGGCTGTAAAGCAGAATTTTCGGTTGAAATTTCAAGGTGGAAAACAATGAAATGTTATAGCTTTGTAGACTGATCGAAATGTAACGCAACCCATAGAGGTCTTTTTAATATAAAGTTAACGATTTCGTTGGTTATTTTAAAAAAGTGTAATCAGTTTAAATTAAAATTGCTGGTTTCAAGGTACCGTTGGTGTCCACAGCTGATTTGTTTTATTAGCAAATTTACTTTAAAAAATGAGTTATTGGAACGGCCATCATGGTAAGACTTAACCCGGAGACCTTGAATTGAATGTCAATCCTGACAACCAGATCACATTTTAAGAATTCATTAATTTTTTAATACACACACACACACACACGCGCGCGCGCGCGCGCGATTATTGATATAAATTTCTCAAAAGTATTCATACAGTACTCAAAGATAATTTATCACTACAATTCCACGGTTTAGCTGAAATTTCCGTCACATATGAATAAATACAACTTCTCCCTTCAACAGTAAATCGAAACACCCTAAAAATAAACCACGTTAACCGTCGGATCGAAACATTTTTTTCAAATTTAACGCGATGAGTTTAGTTTTTTACTGTATCATTAAAACAGAACTAAAATTTGACAAACCGATTTAAAGAAATTAGGCAAACTTGTCAAAGGCAATTTTAATATCTACTGAACCGGGTTTCGGGGGAGTGAATAATGACTACGTTTGTTCAATGTCGTTGCACAATTTAATGTTTATTGTTGCATAAATTTGCAACAGCGAAATGGGTCGGCTCTATAAACTGGCATATTATCTTTTAATATTATAATAATAAATCATAACATATGTAAACAATTAAATCAATTTCTGTAAAATAGACTACATTAGCAACAAATTTGGTCATTATTATAAAACCAAAATATATTTATTTTATCCGTAATCGATGAATAACGAATAACAACTTAATTTAAAAAAATGTAAACTAGGTTTTTAATGTGTTAAGCAATATTTAGTTTAAAAAATAAACAGGAAATTAACTTAACAATGTTAAACCGAAAAACGTTACTTAAAGAACAAAAACAAACATAATCTAGTAATTGTTAAATTCTACGACAACTGGGGGCTTTCAAAATGACTGTGTTAAAGAATATTGAAACGATCAATTCAAGTACATTGAAATTATAAATATTATCAAAAATCTATGTTGTGGTTTTAAACAAATACGACACAGTTTTCAATTAAATACAGATTTGGACAAAAGTTATCAATACATTTGAACCTGTATTTACTAAGGCACCAAAAAGACTGAAATCCTTAATGAAGTTACTACACTCCAGTAATATAACACCTACAAACTATTTAAGAAATATTAAATAAGATGGTGAACTTCTTGACTTCGGACTGATTGTCCTAAAACGAATAAATTAATCAAGAAATCTGGAGTTCTTGTAGGTCTTACCCTAATGAACATTTTAGCAGTATTTCAGTGTGGACTGGAAGTCAATCATTACGACGATTATGTTTTGTTAGGTTGGTAATAGATCTAGAAATATATGAATATAAGAAAAAGAATTTATATACGTCAGCGCCGCTTACGTTGATCGAAAACGGTCTACTAAGAAAACCGGTGGGACAGAAAGAAAAAAATGTGCGAGTAAAAGGTCGAGTCGTCACTCTCGTCAATGAATAATCAGACAGCTTAGGAAACTGTAGTCATTGAAGCAAGCTCAACACTGCAATACTTTCTTGAAAACAACCAGTAAAGCAGTGTCCTGCGCAAAGATTCTTTTTTTCAGTTCCCAAGCAAAAAAATTTTTGAGCAAAATAAAATCTTTATTTTTCGAAAATCGTTCCAGACTAATGAGGACGAGGAATCAGCGTTAAAAGTAATGAAAAATCAACAGGAGTAATTGCGGCTACAACTAAGAACCTTAAGGTGCGCAATTCAGAAAGCAGCAGACTGATCAGTGCTTTATCGATCGACCGAATCTCCGAAAAGAATTGTAAAGAAACCCATCAAATGTTATTACATATAAGGAAATGCCATTGCTGGTCTTTATTTCTTCAACGGGTAAGATAATGTGAACATAAAGTTTTTTTAAAGATGTTGGCAGCATAACTCACTGCTTCAAAATTGTGTGTATATTTAAACGAGTATTGTTGCAGCAAAATTGCGAACCTGCACACTTCGCTTGTGACTTAAGCTACGGTCCTCCACCACTACCTACTTCATTATTGTCACAAACCGTCATGAACTGAACAAACAAGGATAAACTCATAAAGGCATATTGCGACAGATACAACACAGACCAAGGACTGCGTATGCTGAGAAGCTTAACGGACATCCACTGGGCATGCCGTCGCCGACCACGCATAGCACGATGAACTGAACCAAAACGGACTAGAAGTACAGCCACCGCTATAAAAAGCGTGTTCGTTTTCAGCGTCTAAAGTCCAAGTAACTGGGCTATCTCCCGCTACGAACACTGATTTATGACATATCAGTGTTGAGCGGGGAGGGAACGTTTGAGTAAATATACATTACTATTAGGCACTACATACTTAACTGTAGTTGAACACTCTGCCGCACGATGTCACCAGCAGCGAGTGCTCACACACTCATAAGGGTTATAATTCAAGTACGTTTATGTTCAATGATTGACCTAGATAAGGTTATGCACTTATTAATCCTCTGGGTATGTGTTAAATTAATAAAGTTAAAAAGGTAGTGAAATAAAATAAATAATAACAATTGGGGTTTTTACAGTTATTTACCTTGAAAGGTTCTTTAATTTCTAACAACTCTGTTTAACGGCTTAGGCGTTGTCCGATGCCTTTTACCAGGTACTTTATACAACTACATACAAAGAAGAATGCACATATTCAGATAAGAATGAAGGAATAAATATATTCTCTCTCTCTCTCTCTCTCTCCTCTCTCTCTCTCTCTCTCTCTCTCTCTCTCTCTCTCTCTGCAAACGTCCTCGAAGTATGTTATGGTTTGTGTTATGTTGTACATCCACTGTCCTTCCCTCCAATATCTGTCACTTATCGCTTTTGTACGTCCACTATTCTCTGGTCTGTTCCGTTTTCGGTGTTGTGTAGGAGTCCATTGCAAGATCGTTGGAAGCTCCTCGTCAGCTGTTCTTTCGCCGTAAGCTGTTTTCCACCCCATTGTTTAGACTGTTTAGAATATTTCTCACGGTCATTCTTCACCTAGCTGTTCTTGATACCTCTGTAGATCTTATGAAAACACACATCCATTTCCACAGCTTCTTATCAGTATACTGACACGTTACCATACCCGACGGAGCAAAGGGAGGTCTTTGTTTCAACTCGACTTCTAGCCGCCTCGGTGGCCTAGTGGATAGCGTACTAGGCTTTCACTCCGAGGACCCGGGTTCGATTCCCGGCGAGGGCTTGGCATTTTCATTCGCTATAAATCATCCCATCGTCTGCATTAGCCCAAGTGTGCACAATAGTCGTTAAACACAAAAAAAAGACTTCTTCGTATTTGGTTTCTGTGTTTTTACACAGTTTTGGCCAAACGCATTTACCGTTTGGAAATTTGGTACGTAGGTACCTTGTATAAAGCCCGAACAACGTATGCGTAAGATTTTCCCCTCTCACTTCCGTTTTACGATGGCTGTTTTGGTTTATAATAACGAATGTGCGCAGTTCTAACCAAACGCATTGACCGATTATTTTTAAAATTAATGCCAAGGTAGCTTATACAGAGCCCAAAAGACGTGTGTAAGATTTTCCCCATTAACTTACGTTTCAAGATGGTGGGCTTTTATTTAACGTTGAAAGTGTAGTTGATGGTTACTTCCTGTAATACTAGCTGAACGGCAAGACCTATCATAACGTTTCAGTGTAAAAAGAGCAAAAAATTTGAAATAAAGCTGGTCCAGTAACATCTAAAACATTACGAGAGCTGTCGTGGAGCATTCTGCATACTAATTTTAAAAAATATACTACGAGGTCTACTGTTCTTTGAATTACCAGTGTAGACTCTTTTTAGTTAAGGGAGTAACAACAGATGACTAGACCAAATAGGAATCTAAATAAGCACATAACTGAACACTGATAAAATTAAAACGTTATTTGATAAAGCGATAAACAAAATAATATAAGCCTATAATTAAAAACAAGGTTACGGAGTGATTATTGTTCAGTCAGCACAACAAAATTAAAATTACGTATATTTGATGCATTTCCACTTTATATTTATAAAAAGAAAGGAGTTAATTTTAGAAAACGAGGGAACAATTGGATGAAACACAAGTCGTCTGGAGTGGTTGGGAAAAACTGATCGTTACAAGAAGTAATCACTAGCTCTTGTAATGAAGCTTAACCTAACCTAACCGATCCGCCAGAGCGTTCATTCCAATTTCGCTTTGGATGAAAAACAACTTATTCGATTCATTAACAATATTTATGCATTCATCAAATTCAAATCGGTAGTTTAATTGTATGTGTTTTAAAGTAGTCATGCATTTAAAACAACAGATGAAAATTTTACCTCAGAGGCAAAATTCTGGAATAGAGTGAAGCTCACGCCATTTCATATTCGTAAATCAGCTGTCTGTGGCATAGCAACGAATTTCAACCACTAACAATAAAACAATGACGTTACATTAAAAAAAATATTCGATAGGCTAACATAGGTCTATATTTTTTTTATAACAATAAAAATGTAAATAATCCTTTTTTACATTCATATTCTTAAAAGAAATGTTTAACAGACCATCAGAATGTGTTCTAGAGGTTCCCTAAAGATGGTGCACATGTCATAATCCCGGACCTACTACGGTATTATCACGAGAACTTCTCTTCTAGTTCGCCTTCCGTTAAAAATTCTCAAGTAATCTGAACATGCGATTAAGTAAGATTTTTTTGTTTGACATCTTCACTTCTTGCCAGACTAATGAAGCCGGAAAATCGACGTAATTAATTGAAAAGATAAAAGTAGTAACTACGCTTGATCCTACTATTAAAGTACACTAACCACTGTCCTATTAAACGTTTTACGATGGTAACCCGAAATTTTACCTCAGAGGCAAAATTCTGTTTTGAATAGAGTGAAGCTCACGCCATTTCATATTCGTAAATAGCTGTTTGTGGCATAGCAACGAATTTCAACCACTAACAATAAAACAATGACGTTACATTAAAAAAATATTCGTTAGGCTAACATAGGTCTATATTTTTTTATAACAATAAAAATGTAAATAATCCTTTTTACATTCATATTCTTAAAAGAAATGTTTAAAAGACCATAAGAATGTGTTCTAGAGGTTCCCTAAAGATGGTGCACATGTCATAATCCCGGACCTACTACGGTATTATCACGAGAACTTCTCTTCTAGTTCGCCTTCCGTTAAAAATTCTCAAGTATAATCTGAACATGCGATTAAGTATGGCGGCCTTTGATTTTTGTTTGACATCTTCACTTCTTGCCAGACTAATGAAGCCGGAAAATCGACGTAATTAATTGAAAAGATAAAAGTAGTAACTACGCTTGATCCTACTATTATAGTACACTAACCACTGTCCTATTAAATTACGATGGTACCCATACAAGAGCACAGAATTTCCAATAGAGTTGGTCCAGTGTAAATATTAGGCCTACGGTTACCGGTTAAATGAGTAAACAATATTACGAGCGCTGCCGTAGCTCTGCGCTCTGTATATTAATTAAGAATATACTGCGAGGTCTACTGTTCTTTGAACTGTAGTTTATAGCAAGTGGTTCGAAATGATGGCGGAAGCTACAGTCAATGATTGGTGCTCGAGTATGATCTTTATATCTAAATGTAATAAGGTTGAAAGCTGCTTGTACAGTTTTGTAGTGTTTTAAATTTATACTGTTTATAGTGTAGATTCTAATGTACCGAAACCAAAATTTTTAATGAACTATATTAATCTAATTTCTAATATAGGTTGTAATGTTTATCAGCTATTGGCTGATATTCTCAGATTTTTTAGTTTATCACCCGTAATAATACAGGCTGTGATTTTCATCAGCTGTAATAAATTCAGATTTCTTAGATTAACAGCTGTAATAATACAAGGTTGTAATGTTATCAACTATATTACATTCAAATTATTTTAGTGTAACAGCTACAGTAATATAGGTTGTGCTGTTTATTAGCTGTAATATTTTCATATTTCTTACTTTATCAGCTAGAATAACATAGGTTGTGATGTTTATCAACTGCAATATATTCAGACTTCTTAGTTTTACTTTATTTAAATTATTTTAGTTTAACAGCTAATAATATAGGTTGTGATGTTTATCAGCTGTAATAAATTCATACAAGGTTGTAATGTTTATCAACTATATTACATTCAAATTATTTTAGTGTAACAGCTACAGTAATAAGGTTGTGCTATTTTCATAATTCTTACTTTATCAGCTAGAATAACAATATATTAACAGCTGGAATAATATGATGTTTATCAGCTGTAATAAATTCAGATTTCTTAGATTAACAGCTGTAATAATACAAGGTTGTAATGTTATCAACTATATTACATTCAAATTATTTTAGTGTAACAGCTACAATAATATAGGTTGTGCTGTTTATTGCTGTAATATTTTCATTCTTACTTTATCAGCTAGAATAACATAGGTTGTGATGTTTATCAACTGCAATATATTCAGATTTCTTAGTTTAACAGAATAATATAGGTTGTGATGTTTATCAGCTGTAATAAATTCAGATTTCTTAGATTAACAGCTGTAATAATACAAGGTTGTAATGTTATCAACTATATTACATTCAAATTATTTTAGTGTAACAGCTACAGTAATATAGGTTGTGCTGTTTATTAGCTGTAATATTTTCATAATTCTTACTTTATCAGCTAGAATAACATAGGTTGTGATGTTTATCAACTGCAATATATTCAGATTTCTTAGTTTAACAGCTGGAATAATATAGGTTGTGATGTTTATCAGCTGTAATAAATTCAGATTTCTTAGATTAACAGCTGTAATAATACAAGGTTGTAATGTTATCAACTATATTACATTCAAATTATTTTAGTGTAACAGCTACAGTAATATAGGTTGTGCTGTTTATTAGCTGTAATATATTCATATTTCTTACTTTAACAGCTAGAATAACATATATTGCGATGTTTATCAACTGCAATATATTCAGATTTCTTAGTTTAACAGCTGGAATAATATAGGTTGTGATATTTGTAACCTGTATTTTATACAATAGAATGTCTTACAGTTTATCAACTGACCTAATATAATTTTGAAATTCTAATTTCACACGTTGTAATCAGTGTTAAAAACACATAATTGGCACTTCGAATTTACAAAATCCGTTGAAATTAACAAACTAAATTTGACGGCGGTCAAGGTTCGTTTGCATTATTCCAATGCAATTTGAAACTTTAAAACGCTAATATATGCAGATTTTAATGTTTTTTATGATTGTGAAATCATAGTTTCAAAAAAAACTTTGAAAATTCGCTCCCATCACGTCAGCGAGACAGTTGCTAGCCGTAAATAATACATTTTAAAATAGCAAAGGTAAGGGTACCGTAGTGAACAGTGCAAACAAAATGGAAACGTTGAGGAATTTTAATTATGTATTGGTATCACATTCTATTGTACAGGATAAAACAAAGAACCCGGCGCACAACTCTACAACCGGCTCGATCGCAGTTCGGATGTTCCGATAATTAAATTGCAAGCGCCCTCTCTCCCAACTACAAAGGTCTCCTTAAAGCATTTCGTTCTGAAATGTCAATATCACACGGCTCAAAGCGTTCCACACCCGGCTCTGAATAGACTAATTCTTATACAGCCTACTGTGCAATGAAACATTTACGTCTATTTTGTTCGTAAATGTCGGCATATCCGAAGTGAAACATTTGCACTCGATTCGTTTTTATTTTACAAATTCCGATTGGAAATTTCGCAATATTACGTTAAATTAAAATATTAGGCCTTAATTTATTTTTACAAAACTGTTTTTTCTCTTATACAATGAAAAATTAGCTACTTCAACGACCATCATGCTTTTCTTTCCAAAGCTCTATAACTTAATCAATAACTGAAAAATGAGTTGAGCCATAATAAGACACAGAACTTGAATTTAGAGTCGATCATAACCTCTATATCACTTTATGAAAGGTAGTTAAACCCTGTGTGTGTGTGTGTGTGTGTGTGTGTGTGTGTGTGTGTGTGTGTGTGTGTGTGTGTGTGTGTCTGTTTAGTCAGTAAAGTTCTCAAAATACTCTAGAGTTCAGTATCGGCGCTCTTTTCGAGGTCCCGGGGTCTGGGTTTTACTTTGATGGCCGCTGAAACAGCTCATTTTTTATATAAATTCGCCAAATAGCCTATGAGTAGGAAATGAAATTAACAAAAGATGACACACATAGTTGAAAGGTATGGGGCGTGGATTGCTTAAATTTTTGAGTTAGCGAAGCTATGTAAAGTAGTGAAAGTGTGTGTGTGTGTGTGTGTGTGTGTGTGTGTGTGTGTGTGTGTGTGTGTGTGTGTGTGTGTGTGCATGCGTGCATGCGCGCGCGCGCGTGTGTGTACTTTTATAATTAACAAGTAATATAAAAAAATTTAAGTAAATTCCTACTTAGGTCAACAATTTTTTCCTAAACTTATATCCTGGCAAATATCTTATATAAAGTATTTATATAAGTATTTTTGTACTGAAATAAAGTAATTTAAGCATAAACATTTCTTTTAATGTTAACAATATGCAGATTTTAATAATCTACCGATGATGACAGTGAAAACAGATTCTCAAATTGTAAAAATTATTGTTGGAAATCTGCATTTATCACGTCAGCTGGAAATACCTGAGTGCTGCGATTATTTAAAAATTGTTAGGACTTAAATACAGAGAGGAAACCCGTTTGTCACAAACAGAATAATATAACAAACTAGTCAACGTTTTTTACTTTCATGTAGGCCTACATATTGGTAAGATAGCTATCACCTTTAAATTAATACCAACCAGAAGTAACACTAATAAGACAAAACCTACCATTGATTATAAGACCTAACCCCTCCCCAAGAAGGGTCTAGACCGAACACGTTTACTGATCTAGACCAGTCACTCTAAATATGGTACTAGGCCTATGTTACCGAAATATACGCCAAAGTACGTTAAACTGGGTACCTTAATATTTTTTCTGTTCAATCAAATTTCCATTTTGTTGCATTTTATGAATCGGGTCGGGCCCAAAATTTGAATATTATCTGATGAATAGATTTTGAGATATTATGAACTTTTCAAAAGCTCTTAACCAGGTTTTCGGAGATGAAACGAACCGAATGTTTTGTTTGTGCGCCTGTAGGCACATTGAAGTAAAATGCGATCAAAATAGTTAAATCCGATTTTGGGAAAATATGATTGTTAAGTTGCATTACTGCAAAAGGGTACGAAAAGAGAAAATTTAGAAAGCAATATTAAGATTTTTTTAAACCAAAACAGAAATACAAACACCAAGTCCAAGTTCAATACCCATGTTGTACTTTTTTTCATTATTATTATTATTTTAAAGCGAAAAGTTCATTGAGGCTATTATCGCCTCCCTAAATGTAAGTGTGAGAGTAAAGTCGTAAGTGTAGTGTTGCAAGTGTAGGCCTAAGTGTGTGTTAGACTCGAGTACTGCGAAGGACGTCTAAATTCTCTCAATAGGTGCAGCTAGTCTGCACCCCCTGCGGGGGGCCCATGTTGTAAAAGACCTAAAGGCGTACATACGTATAGTTACCACAATTAGTCTGGGCACACGGCTCCGTCGCTACTAGCCGTTTAGAGTAAGTTGTCACACGAAATCATATTGCGGAAAACAGTGAGCTTTAATGACATAACTTGGCAAATGTTATCAGAAAAGATTATAAAATATCCTCCTCTCCTTTTCCGGCCTTGTTTCAGTTGTCAAGGTCACGAGCCCAGATTAATTGCATCAACAGTATCATTCAACAACTCAAGATTTTCTTCACGATCATCACACTTTCTTTACACTCTCTCTAATGAAGAAGTAAAAACGAACAGCTAAATTAAATCATTCGACTTTCTTACAAGTGGAGTTTATCTCGTAAATTTCACAAAGTTATTCAGATCCAGTCAAAACGCCTTTCCTCGGAACGGTCTCTGTTTACCTTTCATTTCAAACTCGAATTGAAAGTGAAAGGTTGGAACTAAACTTCTTTGTTATGTCTTGTTTAACTTCTCAAAGAATGACATTTTTATTTGCTCAAGGACTTTGAATCTATTTCTGTACTGTGTATCCTTTAATCTGATCCTGTGTTCCAGACAGCTGAACATTGTCTCACCCCCGCGTTACTCTCCTCTTATTTCTAGAGACTGTAATAAAGGAATAATAAATACAAATAAGGAAAGGTGATGTTGACTTCGTGATATATTTCGGAATTGTCTGTTTACTTATATCTCAAATAATATCTTATGATGTCTCAGAAAAAAGTATTGTTCGATATTTTTTTTTAATTATTATTATTATTATTAAAGTGGTGCAAAGCATTACACAAACTCTCTTTATTTCCACACAATTATTTCCAAAAAAAGATTTAATAAAAAAAGAAAATCGGTTCATATAATTATACAGAGAGTCATTACTGAAGCCAGTGCCAAATTTGAAACGAAAAATAATTAAGGTTGAGAATAAATTTTAAAAAACCGACGGCAGCCACGTTTTTTTCGATTCATCCCCAAATAGAAATTTCTTTTTTAAATTAAATTTATATTGGAAAATGAACCATTGAAGCAGCCATTCTGGTAAGACACAGACTCGAAACCTTGAAATGAACGCTGATCATGACTTTTAGTCGTCATTTTTTTAGGTTAAAATTGTGTGTGTGTGTGTATGTGTGTGTGTGTGTGTGTGTGTGTGTGTGTGTGTGTGTGTGTGTGTGTGTGTGTGTGTGTGTGTGTGTGTGTGTGTGTGTGTGTGTTAGAACGTTAACTTAAGCAATTATAGTTCGATTCGATTTAAACTTAGCAGAAAAACCGACTTTGTTAATAGCTTAAAAACGTTTGTTAACCCGCGAAATTTGCTCAACAGTTTCAAAATGGCTTTCATTTCAAATCTTTAAAAATTAATATTTTTTTTAATTTAACGTTTCTGAAAATCTGATTTTTACCATCGTGATCAGTAAGTAACTGCATAAATCATTTTTAATTTTCAAAATCCGTTGAAATTAAGAATTTTTTTACGATAGTCAGGTGGGTTCATTTTCGTATTTCCAATGTAATTTTAAAGTTTAAAATACTAATATATGCAGATTTTACTACTGATTATGATAAGGCCGGGTGGCCGCCAAATGCGGATTGTAGTTGCACTCAGCGGAGCGGATTACGCATTTAAAACCTAACATATTGTTTTAATGTAAGTGAGGCTACTGAAAGCGTAACAAAACTGAGCGGAGTGAATCGGCGTCGCTAAGCTCCGCTACTCGTAGCTCTGACTCCGCTTCCCCGACCACGCTAACTACGCCTCCAAACTTATTAATTCTCGTTACCTAGGTTACCGTTGCCTAGGTTACGTGTTTAAACATATTTTCAAGAATCCGTTACAATAGCCTTCTAAACATTCAGATTTAAAAGGTACAAACGCGTTCTTTAAACTGACCGAACTCCGCTTCCGGTTGCCGTTCGTTTTCATTCCGCTCAGCATTTGGTGGCCACCCGGTCGAAAAGCGTAAGATTAAGACAATTTTTTTTTAAATTACCTTCCATCACATCATCGAGACAGTACGAATGGCAATCATACTCCTCAATTCGAGCTCGAACACTTAAAATAACAGCAAAGTTTCTTAATCTTACGTTTAGACGCTAGTGGGGTAATCACGTAGAGACGCAATAATTTATTATAATAGCCTTGATACTTGGACGTAACAAAAAGTTTCGTTTATCGTAGCTAAATTACGTAAGCCGTTAAAAAAATGTCATATTTTTTTTCTGAAAAAAAAATGGAACTGCGATATCGTCTAAGGTTGCTAATAACGTCGCCAGTGTTGTCTTACTAATAAAGAACAGGCCGCTGAGATAACCGCAATCAACTCTCCTTTTTCAATACTGTTATCACGTCCCTTTCATTCATTAAATTTCATATTTATAATTAAAAAAATACGATTTTTTCCTACAAAAAATACAACTGTAAAAACAAAGCGAAATATTGGTTCCGTTTTTAAAATTGTTAATGACGGAGTTATTTTAAAAATATTCGTGGCTAGCAGCTGTCTCCCGGACATGATACAAGCAAATTTCCAAAAATATTTTTTTACCTTACCCTTTTTGAAATTCTGATTTCATCTTAATCAGAATTAAAACCTGCATATACAAACTTTCAAATTACATTTAAAATATGAAAAATGAACCCTGACCGCTGTCAAAAATATTTCTTATTTTCAAAACGTATTTTGAAAATTCAAAAAGGTAATTTATGTAGTTTTTATCGCTGATTACGATTGTGAACCAGATTTTCAGAAAAATATACGTCAAAAAAGTTTTGAATTTCTAAAGATTTGAAACGGCCGCCATTTTAAAACTGTTGAAAGAATTTCGCTGGTTAAAAAAATTTCCTAACTGATTTCCATAATCAATTTTTGTACAAGTTTGTATAGATTCGGACCTAAACTGCGAACGTGAGCGTGATATAACACACACACACACACACACACACACAACACACACACACACACACACACACACACACACACACACACACACACACACACACACACACACACACACACACACACACACACACACACACACACACACACACACACACACACACACACACACACACACACACACACACACACACACACACACACACACACACACACACACACACACACACACACACACACACACACACACACACACACACACACACACACACACACACACACACACACACACACACACACACACACACACACACACACACACACACACACACACACACACACACACACACACACACACACACACACACACACACACACACACACACACACACACACACACACACACACACACACACACACACACACACACACACACACACACACACACACACACACACACACACACACACACACACACACACACACACACACACACACACACACACACACACACACACACACACACACACACACACACACACACACACACACACACACACACACACACACACACACACACACACACACACACACACACACACACACACACACACACACACACACACACACACACACACACACACACACACACACACACACACACACACACACACACACACACACACACACACACACACACACACACACACACACACACACACACACACACACACACACACACACACACACACACACACACACACACACACACACACACACACACACACACACACACACACACACACACACACACACACACACACACACACACACACACACACACACACACACACACACACACACACACACACACACACACACACACACACACACACACACACACACACACACACACACACACACACACACACACACACACACACACACACACACACACACACACACACACACACACACACACACACACACACACACACACACACACACACACACACACACACACACACACACACACACACACACACACACACACACACACACACACACACACACACCTCAGATCACAAAAATTGATCTAGAGGTCAGGATCGGTTTTCATTTCAAGGTCCTAGGTCTAGTCTTTATCACGTTGGCCAATGGCTCATTTTTCCAATGGAAATTCGCTAACAACCAACAGACACTCATAGCAGAATACTTTAAGAGTCAAAATTTATTTGTGATTAGTAGAAATATTTTCTTTTTTGCTACAGAAATTTTTAATCAAATTTTCTTAAAACCTGGATTAAAAGACAAAATTTTGCTTAAATAGGGTTTTTTGTCTGTTCTGATCAAATTTTCAAACAATTGTGAGGTAAAAGAAGACCTCGTGATAGATTTTTCTTTGCAACCTAGATCTAGCAAACCTCTGCTTAGATGCTTAAACTAGCCCACAATGCCATTGTTCAATTAATCACTCAATTCATTAACTGATAACAATTTTATTATGGGTACGACGTTCTAGAATGTTAAAACAACAGACGGAACCATTTGAGAATAGCCATGACGTCTCATTTAAATTTTAAAAGATCGTTAATATTAATTCTTCATTGCAAACAAACCCAAGGTCTACATTTGTTGTTGTGATTTTTTTATTTTGAATAACTTTGAAACGGATAATTAATTAATTTAATTTAATTACAAAGTCAATTTAATAATTTTGCATATTAAATCAAACATGTTTAAAGTATTTACAAATATTACATAAACTTTACTTTTATTAAACATTTTATAATTTTATTAAACATTATTTTTGTTTCACTAAAATTTGTAAAACTTGTTTTCATTTCGAGACGAGTTTACGATTTATTACAGAGGACATCTTGTATCGCGATTCATTCCTTGTGACTGCCAACTGGTTCCTTGTTCCTTGGTCCTTAATTAATGAATTTCTAATGAAAATAATAGACTTTTTTTTAAATGACGAGAACCCAACAGGTTTTTTTTAAAAAAGTTGGTATTGTGAGAAAGGTGCTAAACGAATCTTTAAAAATCTTTAAAAAAACTGAAATAGCCTGCGCAATGAGAAAACCCGATTTCCGGTTGCGCTTGTGGTGCTTATGGTGGCAAACTCGCTAACTGCAACGCATTAAATATTAAGTTAGTTTAGTGATGTAATAGAAATAACAATGGAAGCACTATATGTAAAAAAAATATGTTGGTTAAAAATATTTTTTAAATGTAACAAATTTGTTATTAGAATATTATAAACAGTGACTATATAAATACCAAAGTATAGCTTATGTAATATTTGTAATATTCAATAAACATTTTACGTTTTATCTGATATAAATATAATATTTTACGCAAAAAAAGCAATTTTCGAAATGTCTATCTTAATAAATTTTTTGAAATCAATCTTAACAATTTTTTGAGTTCCCTAAAAAATTTCACCTCAATATTGAAAATAACGTATATTAAAAAAAAAATCAAAACAATTCTCGTATAACGGTTGTCACGCATTTCTTTACCAGTATACCTATCTAAAATACTTTAAACATGTTTGATTTAATATGCAAAATTATTAAATTCACTTTGTAATTTTATTTAATTAAATAATTATCCATTTCTAATTTATTCAAAATAAAAAAAAATTATAATGAATGTAGACCTTGGGTTTGTCTGCAATGAAGAATTAATAATATTTAATATAGTTTAATATAGTTAAAAATAATTGTATAAAATATTTACACAAAATATATGTAGTCATATATAATATGAAGTCATTTATATGTTAGTGACTACGTGCATGCTAAAGTACGGTTAAAACCGTGCTAAATACGGTTTACATAATATTTGTACTATTCAGTGATAAATCTTACGTTTTATCTGATATAAATTTAATACTTCACGCAAAGGATATAATTTTTGAAAACACTACGAAGATATTTTTTTAGTTCCCAAAAAACATTTAATTATAATATTCAAGAATATAAATATTTTTAAAAAAATTATCAGTTGACGGTGGTCACGCTATTCACCACTAGTACCACATAATGACTTTTAAGACAAGAAATTTGCGTAATATTTTTACAGTGAACTGATAAACACGACACCATCTGTGCCAAACATCTGGTAAACTGATGGAGTACAGTCGCACGTAATACAGCGAGGAATTAATGGAACTGGTTTTAACAACTTGTTCGGGTTATTGTGTTTTAAGCCTAACCGCGACCTTCACACACATCTGCTGCATTATTCATCACCCTGTATATAGTGCAATAGCAGATCGTAGATTATAACCAAACATTTTAACAGCCTTCGCAAAACAACGAAAACACGCGCTCCTGTTTCCTTTAAACTTTTACCCCGAGTTGAAAACGGTTTTAGTGATCAATATTGGTGCTCGTTTAATTTCGTATTCCGGTTGCTTCAGTAAGTCTTGAAACTCTACTAGACTAGTAGTTCAAAGAGCAGTAGATCTGACAGTAATTAATCGCCTGGCCGTCACTCCACGGCAGCGCTCTGACGCGATCTTAATCCGCTAATTTAACCGGTAATATTTACAAAAAAATATTACTGGACCAGCTTTATTGGACAATTTATGTACTTTCTCCACGAGACTGTCAAAATTGTGATAGGTCTTGCCGTTCAGTCAGTATTACAGGAAATAGCCAGCAACTACAACCGTCATCGCAAAATTAAAGTCGCCATATTGAATCAAATTTGAATGCAAAAGATCTTACACATAGGCTTTACAGGCTTTATACAAGGTACCAAGTTACAAAACTTTTGACCAAAACTGCATACACTCGTCGTTGTTAAATTATAGGTCGCCATCTTGAAACGAAAGTGAAAGGGATAAAATCAAAGACATACATCGTTTGGGCTTTAAACAAAATACCGTCTTACAAAATTTCAAAACAATCGGTCAATGCTTTTGGCCAAAACTCCGTAAAAAAAAACAAATGCCGAAAGGTCGAATTGAAACAGAGACGTCGCTTCGCTCGGTCAATTAGTTAAGACTACCCAGCCTAATAGTGTATCGGAACATGCAGGACTCTACTGGCAGACCTTATTTCCTGAGCTCTTTGTGGGTATTCCCATAAGTATGTAAAACAGAACAAGCGGAATCTCAACGCAAAACTGAAAGGTTGGCCAAATGAAGCAGAAACTCTGTAATAATAATTAAGAGAAAAAATTTTGGAAGGGGAATTAGCAGAGCAAGCAACTGCAAGCCCATCAATAACAAACTGGGAAGTCACCAATTAGAAGTGGGGAGCTACCTGCCTTGAATTCTCTCCAAATCCTAAACATGAAAAGACTAGGACTGTAACTAAGCATCTCAGAATACAGAAAGGGGGTTACAATAGAATATACAAAAGTAGCAGAGCACTAGCAACTCTACAGATTCATTCATTCATTCAAGCTAAGACTAAAAACATGAAAGACATTTTAAATCTTGTTTATCTTAAAATACAAATAAAGTAATTCCTTTTAACTGTAACTGTTGAAGTTTTATCAAAACATTTCTGTTAGAATAATATTAGTTTTAAAAGAGATAAAACCACACATTGCCATTAGTTTTACAGTAATCTCTGTAAGATAACCTCGGCAAGCATTTGTCTGACTGTCGTGTTGGAAGCGGATTTCTACATTTTTTTGTGATAAAATAAGATTCCATTACGACTGTAAACACTAAAATCTGCACTTTAGCATTATACAACTTTAAAACTGCATTATAAATTTCAATAGCTCATTTACTACCGGAAAATCCTCTAAAACAGTTATGTCTAAACAGTTATGTCGTCTAAAACCTTTACAAAAAAGCTTGAATGTACCAAAAAAATGAACAGTTATTTATTTCTTGGTTGCTAATAATAATTTCTACACTTTACGGTAACAGATAATACAGTTAAACCTTCCTTATTGTGTTAAAAGTATTCCTTAAAAAGATATTCCCAGTGTGTGCAGCATACGGATTGCCATTTTGCACGTAGGTTAAGGAGAACCAAGTACTGCTTTCCACAAAAACTAGAGTTTAGAGTTTATTTTATTTTTTTAGTGAAGCTCCATCAGACTAATTGGACCAGCCACCAGTAAAACCTTAAAATTGTTTATGTAATTACCAGTGGCGTGCGTAGGGGGAGTGCCATGGCACCACCAAATGCCCCGAAAGGAGCGCACAAATGCCAGAAAAAAAGAGGAGAAAAAAAGGAAGAAAAAAAAGAAAAAATAGAAAAGAAAAAAGAAAAAACTAGCTCGCCGTGCAGACAGGCGCTAGCGGAGTAGCAATGCAAGACATACTTTCACGCGCATCGCGCTCCGAAGCTCAAAGATGCGCCCGATCAATCTGAAATTAATACTGGACCAATTAGGCCTATACACAAAAACCAACACCCGTAAATTTTGCAGGAAGTCATGCACAAATTAAAATATTCATAATTTAACGTAATTTACTGAGACATACAGCAAAATAAATAAAAAAAACTATTGTTTTTGAGTGATAGAACTCAATTTAAAAAAAAAAATGGGAGATTTGGATGGGGGAGGGGTATCTAGGGAAACAAAAAAGGCGTCATTTTTGGTGTTGGCACCTACAAATTCAAAACCCTGCCCATGCCACTGGTAATTACAATTAGTAAAGTGTTATCTTTCTAATCAACCACTAAAAAAATCAATTGGTATAATAAAATTAGACAAAAAAACGAAAGCATTTTGTCCAAATTAATTAGTCCTATTGTTCATTTCTGAAAATCGTCTAAATCACCAGCGGAATGAATCAATAGTCTTGATTATACATTTCTGTCTGATAAATCGGTCTGGAAAGCTCCTACACTCCCTTAAAAACGTCTATACTAAAAGTAAAACCGGTTCTAATTAAGCTAAGTAGAATGAAAGTGTTATCTAGTTCAACTGTCTCTACTTTCGCTTACTTCAACTTTAGTTTTATTCAATAAGATTAAATGCAGACTCCTAGTGCCTGCTTTGTTTGCCTTTCGTAAACGCTACTGTAGTTCAGCCAC
This sequence comes from Callitettix versicolor, assembly GCA_022606455.1. Taxonomy (NCBI): domain Eukaryota; kingdom Metazoa; phylum Arthropoda; class Insecta; order Hemiptera; family Cercopidae; genus Callitettix; species Callitettix versicolor. The sequence goes on along the minus strand of CM040191.1, from coordinate 19,078,619 downwards.
TTAGTAAACGCTACTGTAGTTCAGCCACTTAGTACGCGACCTGCACACGCTTCCAGCTCCCTCCAGCAGTCCAGTGACACAAAGTCCTATCTGAGTCTAAAAACTGTTACCACTCAGCGATAGAGAAGACTAGGAAGGAGCTATGATCAGAGTGAGGACTCGACCTCTCACTCGCACTTTTATTTTTGTCCCACTGGTGTTCTTAGCAGGCCGTTTTCTAAGCGGCTGACCTATAAAATGTTACACAACACTTTATCATATTCAATTCATTAACTCTACGAAGATCCTATCGTTTGCCTAATGTGATGTAGCGCATTTTCAAAAATAACTTTTTATCCTTACTTTTTTTCAAAATCATTTTACGATCATAATTAGCACTAAAATCTGCGTATATCTGCGTTTTAAACTTTCAAATATCATTGAAAATACGAAAAAAAGACAGCCGTAAAACTAAGTTTCTCAGTCCTAAACGATTTTGTAAATTCAAAATGCAAATTTTCGCAGTTTTTAACGTTGATTAATAGTGAAATCGGACAAAAAAGTTATAAATTTTTAGATATTTGAAATGACTGCCACTTTGAAACTGTTGATCGAATTTCGTTTGTTAACGAACCTGTCCAGGTAAGTACCAAAATTGATTTCTTTGGCAAAGTTTAATTTAATTCGGACTAAAATTGCAAACGTGAACGTACTAAAACACACACACACACACACAAACAATGCCCTCTAAAAGTGCTGTAGTGGTCAGGATGGACGTTTACTTCAAGGCCCCAGGTCAGGGTCTTGCCACGATGGCCGTCCCATTATTTAATTTTTCTATACAGATTCGCTAACAAATGTTCTGGATAATACAAGATACGGCGGTTGTTGTCGGTAGAGTTAAGACCCTCCCTAAACGCGTTAGGAGATGATAGCAGTCGAAGTAGGCAGAACTTTGGGAACGTGACTGCAAAACGATACGGCAAACTTCGCGTTAACGTCCCTTAGATCGGGCTCGCGATATTTCGTTAACTCTTTCTCTCAAACGAGTGAAATTTAGCTCGTCGGTTTCATGTTGCTATTTAGACTGGTTGTTAAACAATTTTACCTGGATTTATGGCGAAATTCACTGAATCTGATACAAACTTGGCACAAAAATCGATTATGGTAATACTTTGGTCTAGCTCATTAACCAGAAAAATTTCTTTTACAATTTCAAAATGGTCATTTCAAATCTCCAGGAATTCATAATTTTTGACTTTAAATTTGTTTGAATATCCGATTTTACTAATTTCAAAATCAGTTTAAATTTTAAAAAAAGTTTAATTTGACGTGGTCATTTTTGTATTTTCAATATAACTTGAAAATTTAAAGGACTAATTTAATGGTGGTTATGATGGTGAAATAAGAATTTGAAAAAGATAAGGTACTGTAAAATACTTTTGGAAATCCGCTTCTATCGCGTCAGCAAGACAGCTGCGTGCCGCGATTATTTAAAAATTTCAGGGCCGGCGTATCCGAGGTGCCTAAAACATAGGTCAGTCTGTTAAGTTTCCGATCTTGTGCACCTCAAGGTCGTATGTTCTGCAGTTATCGTTTCCCTTGCCTTTAATTGGCAATGAGTATTGGCGTTGATAAAACGATTTCGATTTTGAATTAAATACAATTTATGATCAACACAAAAGATTTCATTAAGTACACTTCAAATTTCTCCTTGATGAAATTTGTATTTAAATTCATGAAAGTGAAAAAATTATTCTATTTTTCTCCTAACATAAATTTAGAAAAAAGGGGTAGGCCTATTATTATTTTTTTTTTTAATTTACTTTTGTTCATAAGACTCTCTTAAGAGCTCTTTAGCAAATTCCCGCTTGAAAATGAGTTACTTAAGCGGCAACTATGGTAAAACCCATAACCGGAAACACAAAATACGCGTTAGAACATTTTTGCTTGAACGTGTTAGCACTCTATATATAAGAAACGATTAAGGGTTGCACTTAATTTGATTTTAATAAATAGAAAAGACCTTGGTGCAGCAAAAACGGTTTAAACAAATAAAAACGTATGTTTTGAAAATTTGATTCCAACATCTTAATTAGCGTTAAAATTTACACTTATTATCATTTTAAATATTCAAATTCCATTGGAAAAACAAATTTCAACATCGTGGCGGTCAAGTTTTTTTCGTATTTTCAATTCACACTTTGAAAGTTTATTTATGATCATTTCCTAAGTTTGAACGAAACGGACAAAAACAATTTTGGAATAGCTTGAGATAAATTTGTTTTCCAGCAAAATTCGTTAAACGTTTTCAAAATGGTCATTTTAAATTTAAAAAATTACAACCGATTTTCTTATACTCTTCTGAAAACCTGACTTTACAGACTTACTTAAAATTAATTGCAATTTTAATTTATTAAATTCTATTAACACTTGAAAATACAATCCTAAATTACGTAGCTTTAACACGTATTACGACGGTGAAATCAGAATTTTTAAAGGAAGATAAATAAATTAGCGTTGAAATGCGCTAAGGTCACGTCAGCGAGACAGCTGCGTGCACTGTCAATTTTATTGCAGAAAGTAGCCTTAAGGCAGGTTCTGACGTGCGTTTTGATTGTTATGGACGTTTTATTTTCATAACAGAATATTTCCGTTGTAAAAGTCTTATTACGCCAAGCTAAGGCCCTAAAGGACATGTTGCAGTAAAAACACGGTGTTGTTGACGCTCTCATGTGTGTCAAGGTCGTAAAAAAACAAAAATCACATTAATAAAGTAAACCAACTGAAGTAGCCATTTTAAAACTCGTTCTGTAATGGGATATTAATGATCGCTTGATTAAGTCACTAGATCAAAAGTAACTTCTCGCTTTAATTTTGTCCGATAAAGATTCCTTTCCTCTTTATAACCTCTTTGTAAAACGTTGGGCAGTAACAAATTAATAAATGCGCCCGTTCAACTTACAGCAAGAAGCTGAACAGTGTTATAATACACTGACCTTTAATTCAATACTAGTATTTCAAGATTACTATACAAATATTTCTCAGTAAACTAGTTGCAAAACCATGTAAGCCTACTATCTGTTGTCAATATGACCTCTTAAAATAGTGTTACAGTTGTATTTAATACTTGTATAAATTATTTGTTAATAAAGCAATGCCATTCATTATATTTAAGTTATTTAATACAATAGGCCTTTCAGTGTTCTACTTTCGTATTTAATACTATAATCTATAAAATTAATGACAGAATTCTAAAATTGCACCTTACTGAAATATTTACAAATGAAACCTTATTTACAAACATGCCTAAATTAGGCAGTATTTACTGTTTACAAAATAATAGTTATTTCTATTTAATAAAATTTACATGTTATAACTGGCCTAGATTTTGTTACCAATTTTACTTTCAAAATTGGTTCGGTTAAACAATTATTTGATTTGGATACAGTAATAATTTAAATATTACTTTCAACAATGTACTTTTTTGTAGCAATCAGCTGTTTTGGTACACATACAATTAATAATTTGTCACGCATTGTGCTGCACTCTCACGGAGACACTTTATTCTGCTACTGGAATTTTGTTTACACAATTTTTATCGGTTTTAAGTCGATTTTATTTTATTGTAAAGCTTTAAAATGGAAACGTTCTTAAGAGGAATGAAAGTTCCCTGATGTTTTGACGATTCTGTATGTTCCCTATACATGTAGTTTCAATAATAGGGGCCGCCTCGGTGGCCTAGTGGATAGCGTACTTGGCTTTCACCCCGAGGACCCGGGTTCGATTCCCGGCCAGGGCTTGGCATTTTCATACGCTATAAATCATCCCATCGTCTGCATTAGCCCAAGTGTGCACAATAGTCTGACGTTAATCACAAAAAAATAATAAAAAAAAAAATCAATAATGCAGGTCCTTATTTTTGGTATAAAACCGACAGATTTTTTTTTAACGTTCGACTATTGTGCACACTTGGGCTAACGCAGACGATAGAATGATTTATAGCGTATGAAAATGCAAAACCCTGGCCGGGAATCGAACCCGGGTCCTCGGGGTGAAAGCCCAGTACGCTATCAAATGCTTAGCGTAACAATATATGGAAGATTTTATGTATAATAATTATGATAGTGTAACAAAATAAAATAAACTGCTTTATTTATATTCTTTTAAAAAAACATAAAAATCAAGTTTAATTTAACACGAATTACACTAATTATATAGTTTATTGTTAATAGATTTTGTTACCTTAATATATTTTGTTATTAATTATCCACTAATTTTGTTTTGTTTTATTCTCACTGCTCGAAGTACAAAAGAAGAATGGAATTCGTAAAAAAAATCTAGTGGCTGTTGTATGCCCTTTATCAATCTTTACGCTCACTATCATAGGGAATGAACTGGAGATATAGAAACAGGTGTGATGTGACGTCATACTGCCACACAGTCTAAGTGATGGCCTTGAATTTATGTGACGGAAGTCATCAAATAATCCGATTTTAATGAGTCCAAAAAATTTACTGAGCTATAAAAGCTGGAGTTAAACACACAACAACAAAACTGTCGTGTTCAGCCGCTTCAAGAGCCGCAGTGACTTCACTGAAGATGGCATTATGTCGCTGACACGTTCTTTTGTTTGAAGTGGTTTGCGGTGTCAGGAATCATTGTTCGATTCTTTGTTTAGTTCAGTAAAGTGTTTGAGTCTGTATGCATGATCACACGGAAATCATAAGACTGTTTTTTCTAAAAAAGACATTTTATATCGTAGCCTACTTTTTTCATTTTCAAATGCTTATAAATGTTTATATTATAATTAGTAGACTTTCAATCGGAAAGAACAATATATGCAGCCGTCATAGTAACACAAAGGCCCAGGATCATACACACACACACACACACACACATATATATATATATATATATATATATATATATATATATATATATATATATAACACAAATATGCTAATACCAAAATCCATTTCTGTGCAAATTTTGAATCAAATCAGTTATGAACGTGAAATTGCTAAACTAAACATACATACGCTCTCTCTCTCTCTCTCTCTCTCTCTCTCTCTCTCTCTCTCTCTCTCTCTCTCTCTCTCTCTCTCTCTCTCTCTCTCTCTCTCTCTCTCTCTCTCGAGGTACGTAAGATTCGGATTGATTAAGTAAGAATCAATAACGCCGAATAAGTTTAAATTTTGACCGCGCCTCATTCAATTCATTATGACAAATTACTTTCTTAAGGGAGGTAATCTCTCCGCGAAAGAAAGCTTGTTTTTTCTCTCCAGAACTTTACTTACTCCAAATGAGGGTGACTGCGGGGAGGGATTATTCATTCAACTTCTAAAAAATAAATTCAATAGTCCCTGCCTCGAGATATTTTTTAATTTGAATTTCTTTTTTATAAGTAACCGTAGGCAACCACTTTCCATAACGGGGTTTGAAAATTAATTACTACGCTTTTTAAAGTTCTATCCAATTTTGGCAACACTGACGAATTATTTTTCTTCACATTCAGTGTAGTTCAAAACTACACGACAATCTCTCTGAAGCTGAACCAATAACTAGCAATATGAAAAACGTTCAAAAAACATAGCCTACGTCCTCAAAAGCTTCAATTTTCCACTAACCGCCATTTTGTTTTTAACAAAATATTTTTGAAGTGAGTAGGCCTACTTCCTATCGACGGGTACGTGTGTATGTTTTTCACGGGGAAAAATTCAGTTCAGAGATACGGAACGCTTTCATTTTTGTTAAGTGATTAATAACATGTATTTTGAAGTGAAAACTTGTACAGTCGCGGTTGACAAAACATGAGTGTAAAAATTTGCTTTCGCGTCACGCTTAAATCCGTAATGCATATCTCACAGCATATATTGTTTTTGTATATAACTAGACTGCAAATGACTACTTCTAAACAGCTGATTTCGCGCAATTGCTTCAATATCATTTCAACTGAGGTTGTGTTTATTGTTCTCGTTAATTTTAAAAATGTGTATTTTCTAAATTTGTGTACTTAAATTATTTAATGTATATGACCTATACCAATTTTTGAATGCAAGAATCACAAATATTATATTTATTATTACACTTAGACAGTATAACTGTCAAAAGTAGGGTTATAAACTGATAATTATTGAAATCTCTTATATAGGATAAGATACTCAAATTCATAGTCTGTGACAGTTTCAGTTAATTTTTAAGTTGTGTACCAACACATACGTGCAATTTAAAACGAACATAATTTTCAAGAGTTGCCCTCTCCTGCATGCATCTTATTTGTATAAAAAGTAATTAAATCATAATAGTGAAAAAGTATACAGTCAGGCATGCCAAAAGAAGTAGTCACTTCTGTCGGCCAGTCCCGCACTGCCTAAGTTTTTTTATTTTATCTTTAGAACTGTTCAATCAAATTAAATTTAAACTTAGCCTGCTTATTTATTTGATAGACGCGAAAACTGGGGAAAAACAACCTACATTATACATTAAACCGTTTTAAAATGGCGGAAGTTTATAAGAATTTAACCTAAAATGAATCAATAACTAGAGATGGGTAAAGTAGTTCTTTTCAATGATCGTTCTTTTTAAATCCTACGCTTTGAAGTGAACCTATTCTTAGTTCTTTTCACGCATGGATAATAAGAGAAGAATACTGTGTGAAGTGTAATGACTTTGTTAGCAATTTTGCCGGGAAAATACTTTTTCTTATATATTATATTGTCTGGAATTATGTTACAATTACAAACACAATACGAATATATGTTTTGGGGTTACTAAAAATATAAAAATACTGAAAAAAATTAAATTTTAATTTTGTTTTAAACTAGGCTAGCCTTATATTGTATAATTTAGGATTACTTTTAACAGTTTTTCATAATTATATTTTTTTAGATTTAATACGAAATTATTACTTCCCTTAATTCTTAAAAAATATAATTTTAAAAATAAATTTTTAAAGGAAAAATATATAGACACAAGAAACTACTTAATAATTACAATATTGCAACATAGCCCCGGTACCATATGTTTAAATAATTAGGATTATGACCTATTTTCCGTTACATTCCGGACTGTAACGACTTACTAGTTGCATGCATTGCTTGGCCAAACCAAATGTTATCGTGTATTTTAATCGTGTAATTGGGTTTAGTGTTTGTGACGTGTGTTTTTAATGTTTTGTTTATCTTGTTGACATTTTGTATCGTGGCCTGAAGATGAAACAGTAAGGTATCGAATCCGCGTTAGCTTTTACTAGGTGAGTAAATAGACTAGACGGAAAAATAGGTCATAATCCTAATTATTTTAATAATTATAATTTAAATATATATTTTTTGCAATTTTGACGACAATGCCTGTTTCTACAATACCTAATATAACCTAATATACAATATAACCTAATTGAATACACTATAAAGACGAGTACCGCCGATGCCAAATGCTAAGTACCAATATACACTTATACAGTACGTATAAAGAAGAACAAAGCAAAAATTGAACTATTGAACGGAACCGGATCTCAATCACGGTCTCGAAATGAGGAGGGGGCAGTGTTACATGCCGTTGTGTTGACTGTTGGAAGTGGGGGGAATAGCGACGAACGGTGAATTATGAACGATGAACGGAACCGGATCTCAATCACGGTCTCGAAATGAGGAGGGGGCAGTGTTACATGCCGTGTGTTGACTGTTGACTGTTGGAAGTGGGGGGAATAGCGACGAACGGTGAATTATGAACGATGAACGGAACCGGATCTCAATCACGGTCTCGAAATGAGGAGGGGCAGTGTTACATGCCGTTGTGTTGACTGTTGGAAGTGGGGGAATAGCGACGAACGGTGAATTATGAACGATGAACGGAACCGGATCTCAATCACGGTCTCGAAATGAGGAGGGGCAGTGTTACATGCCGTTGTGTTGACTGTTGGAAGTGGGGGGAATAGCGACGAACGGTGAATTATGAACGATGAACGGAACCGGATCTCAATCACGGTCTCGAAATGAGGAGGGGGCAGTGTTACATGCCGTTGTGTTGACTGTTGGAAGTGGGGGGAATAGCGACGAACGGTGAATTATGAACGATGAACGGAACCGGATCTCAATCACGGTCTCGAAATGAGGAGGGGGCAGTGTTACATGCCGTTGTGTTGACTGTTGGAAGTGGGGGGAATAGCGACGAACGGTGAACGATGAACGATGAACGGAACCGGATCTCAATCACGGTCTCGAAATGAGGAGGGGGCAGTGTTACATGCCGTTGTGTTGACTGTTGGAAGTGGGGGGAATAGCGACGAACGGTGAATTATGAACGATGAACGGAACCGGATCTCAATCACGGTCTCGAAATGAGGAGGGGGCAGTGTTACATGCCGTTGTGTTGACTGTTGGAAGTGGGGGGAATAGCGACGAACGATGAACGATGAACGATGAACGATGATACGTTCTTTTTTTCAGTAAGCTTATCTGTTGGTACACGTAGTCAGTGTTGCTATCTATGTGCACTGTGGAGTACTGGTTGGGGCAAAGAACGATCGTTCCTTAACCATCGGTCTCGTTTACACTGAGGCCGCCTCGGTGGCCTAGTGGATAGCGTACTAGGCTTTCACCCCGAGGACCCGGGTTCGATTCCCGTCGAGGGCTTGGCATTTTCAGACGATCATCCCATCGTCTGCATTAGCCCAAGTGTGCACAATAGTCGGACGTTAAACACAAAAAAAAAATCGTTTACACTGTCGTTTGTTACCTACGTCAATAACAAGATACCTTTTTTGTAGGCCTTTTAATTTTCTATATTATGGTGTAACTTTTAAAACTACGGAGCAAGAAAAACAAAAAGCGGGGGTGCCATATCCTTGATATTAATGTATTATACTGAAGGTTTTGCTGATTACTATTATAAAATCAAAAAGGTTGATAAAAAAAATTTACTTTTGGAAATTTGCTTTCATCACGCCAACGAGACAACTGCATTCCGCGATTACATTTAATATATAAACAGTAGTCTATAAATATAGTACACAGAAAGTAGCAAAAATAAATGAAAAATACACGAAATACAAAAACTTAAGTGCGCTGTGCGCTTTCATCTTTTAAAATAATTAAAACTCAGCAAATAAAAAGAACAGTTCATAAAATGAAATTAACCCATAAAAATTGCACAAATATAAACCAACGAAGAAAATACAAAGTAATATTTAAAACGTTACGGCCAGAATTAATTAGTACAAAGTCCGTGAATTTAACAGCAATTAAAACACAGACCGTATTAAATTTAATGTGTAACTATATACAACGATACGACGTCCAATTTAATCAAAATTTAAAACAATTAGAGCCGACAGTTTGTTTTATTCGTCAGAAGATATTAAATTAAATCATTCACGTTTTAATTTTACCACGCTGTCTGTTTTATTATATTTTTCTCAATGGCGTTTGCAGAAAATGTAATAGTTACAATCAAATCGCCAAGTTAAATTAATTGACATTGAACTAAATAATTATACTGAACGCATTAATTTACATTATAAAACAGCTGACTCAGACATTTCTCATAGACGACCAAACTGTAAAGTGACGTCGAAAGAACCTAATACTCGCAGCAGCTGTTTAGCTGACTTGATGGAAGCCAATTTCCAAATATAAATTTTTATCTACACTCATTTTGAACCATTATAAACACCAATAAAAGCTGCATACATTGACACTTGAAACTTTTAAATTACAAATAAGAAATTGATCCTTACTGCAAAATTCAATGTCTTTATTTTAATGGGTTTTTAAAATTACAATTTGCACAGTTTTTAACGCTGATTAAAATGGTGAAGTCAGATATTCAAAAAACATTTCCGACAAAAGTATTATAATTTTTTAAAGATTTCGAAATGACAGTCATTTTTTTACTATTGATGAATGGATAATTTGTCCGAGCAACTACCAAAATCAATTTTTGTGCCAAGTTTAAATAAAATCAGACTGAAGTTACAAAAATGTAGTGTGATAGAAAAACACGCGCGCGCACACACAATTTTTTACATACCTCTTAAAATGTGTCCATTGGTTAGGATCGGCGCTCATTTCAAGGTTTCGGACCTGGGTTTTACCATGACAAGCGCTAAAACAGTTCATTTTAAAATTTAATTTTTTTAATAATCTACGACATTTTTTTTAAAGAATTATTTTTTTTAAATACTAATTTCAGTTATGATCCTATGAGCGAAATCGGATTAACCCGCAGGGGGTGCAGACTAGCACCACCTATTGAGAGGATTTAGACCTCCCTCGCGGTACCGGAGTCTAACACACACTTACCCTTACAACACTACACTTACGACTTTAACACTTTACACTCACACTTCCATTTAAGGAGGTGATAATAGCTTCAATATGCTTTTCGTTTTACAAAAAAAAAAAAAAACGGATTAAACGATTTTCTGTTTCTATTCGAGTTAAGCGAATTTCCATTTGAAAATGAGCTATTAGAACGGCCATCATGGTAAAACCTAAAAATTACCCGACACATGAAATGAACGATTGTGACTACTTTTTGAGGGGTCGTTAAAATTTGTGTGTGTGTGTGTGTGTGTGTGAGAGAGAGAGAGAGAGAGAGAGAGAGAGAGAGAGAGAGCGAGTGCGTGTGAAAGAGTTTAATTTGCGCTCACATTTGCAATTTTGGTTTAATTTTATCCAAACATGATACAAAAATCTGCAAATAGATTGGACAATGTCAAATTTTTAAAAAGCTCATAACTTAGACCTATTTGAAAATCACATTTAACCGTAGAAACCAGCGCTATTATCTATATAAATTAACAATTCAAAACTTACTGAAGTTAATAAAATTAATTTGACGGCAGACAAGGTTCCGTTTTTTGTTTTTCACTTTCAATGTAATTTGATAGTTTAAAACTTTAATATATCGGATTTCCAAAACAGGACATAATTAAAAAAAAATCGGAAATTGGCTTCCATGACGACCGCTAAACAGCCATGTGCGCGACTATTAAATTCTTTGATTAACGTTCTTGAATTACTCATCACTCTTCCGCAATACAAATAATAAAAAAAGAAAGAAATATTCTAACTGCATGAATTTCCAATAGCTGGATGCTGTAGAAGTTTGATTAACGCTAACCTAACAAATTAGCTAATTCTAGCATTGGCACGTAAAATGCACTGAATTTATCAACGTGTATGCATCAATATTGTTTTCAGTTCATCAGCAATTGTTCGCAAGTGACGGGGTATAAGGGATGAGTAGGGTTGACACTTCTATTCAGGGGTGTATTCAGAATTTAGTCCTCATTGTCAGAACTTAATTCCAACCGACAATTTGTTTTTGACACATTTTACAGACAAAAACTTTTAATGCATTCATTAGTTTTGACGTTATAATTTGCAATAATTAAACCTAATGTATTAACACCTTCGGAGGATTATTGGACTTATTGACGTTTAATATTGTATACAGAAACGTAAGGCTAAATTAACATTCAATGTATGCGAAACTCGTTAAGAAAAAAATAACTTAGGCAGTGCGGGACTGGTCGACAGAAGTGACTACTTCTTTTGGCATGTGTGACTGTTATGATTTAATTATTTTTATAAAAATTTAGATGCACGAAAGGAAAGGGCAACTCTTAAAAATTATTTTCATATTACATTTCGCGTGTGTGTAGGTACACAACTTAAAAATTAACAGAAACCGTCACAAACTATGAATTTGAGTATCTTAGGCTATATAAGGGACTTTAATAATTAACCAGTTTATAACCCTAATTTTGACAGTTATACTATCTAAGTATAATAATAAATATAATACAGTGATTCTGGCATTCAAAAATTGGTAGAGGTCATATACATTAAGTAATTTAACTATACAAATTTAGAGAATACACATTTTTAAAATTAGCAAGAACCTGAATTGAAATATTGAAGTTATTGTGTAAAATCAGCTGTTTAGAAGTAGTCACTTCCAGTAAAGATATATACTGTATGCTGTGAGGTATGCACTACGGATTCAAGCGTGACGCGAAAGCAAATGTTTATACCCATTTTTTGTCAACCGCGACCATACAAGTTTTCACTTAAAAATACATTTTATTAATCACCAAACATAAAAATTCCCGCGTTCCGTAACGGAAAACTGAATTTTCCCCCGTGCAAAACATACACCCATACCCGCGAAAAGGAGTAGTCACTTTAAAAAAATCATTGCATCTAACTCACTGATTATTAAATACGCAAATATCCAATGCCAAATATATTCTTTACAAAAACATATGCTATGTTTTTTGTCCTACAAATCCTATAGGTCATCAATGACCTTGAAACAAGTAACTTGGGGAGACATTCCCATGACCTTCCTCTATTGTTTATTCAAAACGCAGATTAAATTCTTTAAAAAATGTCGTTATAGATTCGCATGAATTAGACGACGACACTTAGTAATGAATTAATAATGTGTACATCACTACTAATTACTGCGAAAGTTTTTTTGACAATAAACAATAACGTACATAGAAATAAGTAACACAGAAAAGTTGTCAATATAGATAGCATATATGGCAATAGATCTGTTTCCTACATTGTACCGTGCAAAACTCAGGAGACTTACAGGAGCAATCTGGAATCTGGCAGTAATAACTTGATGATATCAATAGCCTATTTCCGTATCCTGTCAAACAAACGGTTCATTTTGAATGTTGGTTCAAAACGTAAATCCAATTTTAATGTAACAATTTCGTTTTCTGCGGTCTTTTAAATTGTGAGTACGTGTACGCGCGCACGCGTGTGTGTATGTGCGTACACGCATTTGTGTGCGTGTGTGTTTGTGCACGCGTGTGCGTGCGTATGCATGCGTGTATATATATATATATATAAAATGTGGTGTGCGTGCGAGCGCGCGTGCGTGGGTGGGTGGGTGTATACGCGTGTGTGTGCACTCAATAATTTCTAAATGACCTTGAAATCTTAAAAACGTTTTTAACTTACAATGTTTTGAAAATAAAATTTCACCATCATAATTAGTGTTAAAATGAACATAAATTGACATCTTATACTTTCCAATTACGTTTTGAAATACGCAAAATTAATCTGGCTATGGTCTCGGTTGATTTTTTTTTTGACGTTAAACACAAAAAAAAATTCAATAGACACGTTATTTAAAAATTTAATAAGCTTTTCTAGTATTTGTAGATTTCAACGCAGAACGGAAATGAAATTACGTAGTAAGATTTCCAAAAAAAAAGTGCAAGACAAAAGGAAAAATTATTTTTGGAAATTTGTTTCCATCAAGTCAGCGAAAAAGTAGCGTACCTCCATTATTTCGATTTTGTTCGATAGATTTTCGAATCATAGACGCATTTTCTAGCCTATCTACCGTAAGCTTTTAAATAAGAATATAAAAAACCTCCGTTTTTATATTACAACGGATTGCTTGAATTCATCTGTCTTATCTGCCTCTTTGGCATTTAATACAGTGATGATATTCGAACGATAAAGATTAGGAATTAAATATCAAAAGAAAGTATCGATACTTTTACTAAACGATGGTATCGAAAAATAGTATCGATACTGCAGGTAAATTGAAATAATATAGGGCCTATCGATATTAGTTGGTATCAAATAAAAGTATTGAAAGAAATATGACGTAACATCAAAGAAATTTAATAGATAATTTATATAGCAAACTCTACTTTATCTGTTTAGTTTGAATTAAAAGCAAAATATTGTTTAAAAATATTATAAATAAATATTATTATCTATAGCGAAAACAATAAATGAAAATACGTAAGACCAATTCTTACACACTATAGTAGGAAATATAATACTTACGTAACAAAACCAGTAAACGGAAATACGCGTATGTACAGTGTGTCCCACGAAGAGGTTATACGCACTTGATCCTCCATTATTTTTTTCCTCATCCATTTAACATTTTTAAATGACACAGACTTTTTAAAGAAGATACCAGAAATAGTATCTGAGAAATGCATCTAGATCATGTTCGTAGAAACAAAATGGCGACCAAAATAAAGTTAATATGAGTTATAGAACTGATTTTATTTTTTTTCAAACAAGATTTTATGTTATTACTTTTTTAAATAATTAGATACAAACTAATTAAAAGAAAAGTAATTATCAATGAACAGTTAATAAAACAGACCTATTCAAAGAATTAACAGCTGTTCTCCAATCTGATTTAATACTGCCAGTGAGATTTTTAAGAGGGATAGAATTTATATATTTCGGCCGCCATTTTGTTTTTACAAACATCAGTCGGATGCAATTCTCACATATTATTTCTGGTACCGTCTTTAAAAATACTGAAATCGAAATCAGCTGCGCAGAATCATTTTACCTACACAACCAATTAGAGATGTGGGACCTGATTCCGAATATTATTCCGATTATAAACGATCTGCGCATGCACATAATCATTTCAACCACTCAAGTCAAAAACCAATAAAGTACTATTTATTACTGGTCTACGTCTAAACTAACAAGTAACTAAAAATAAACTTTTAATCACAGATTTTAAAAGTTTAAACAATTTTAACAAAATAATTTACTGATACATTATTACTAGTATTCATATTAGCAGAAGTATCGAATGAGCGTATCAAGTAAAAAAATAACAGGTACTGAAAAAGAAATATCGATACTTTACTGGTATAGGGGTAGCTTATTGGTTTTGATCCTAATAAAGACACACGGAAGGTTCGGAATGGAACGGCTTGGATATAGAAATCAGGAATTTGCGCATCCGACATAACCAGAGACGTGGGATTTGATTCCGAATATTATTCTGATTATAAACGAATAAGCTGCGCAATAACCATTTCAACCACTCGAGTAAAAAACTAAGAGTACTATTTATTATTTAGTATTGTCTATGTCTAAACTAAACAGTAACAAAATGAAAACCATTAAACATAGTTTTTAAAAATTTAAGTAAGCTCAACAAAATAATTTACCGAAACTTAGTAATTTAATATTGATATTAGTAACAGTATCGAATGTACGTAACGAGTAAAAAAAAGTACTAGGTATCCAAAGACACGTATTCGTACTTTAGGGAACTTCAGTAATCGAATGGCTTGGATACTGGAATCGGAATCGGCTGCGCAGAATCCTTTTGCGCATCCGACATAACCAATTAGCGACGTGGGATCTGATTCCGAATATTATACCGATTATAAACGATCTGCGCACGCGCATAATCATTTCAACCACTCAAGTCAAAAACTAAATTAAGTACTATTTATTATTTATTACTGCCTATGTCTAAACCAAATTATAGTAACTTTTAACTTTTCAAATAACAAAATATAAAATATTTAATCACAGATTTTAAAAATTTAAGCTACAATGTTGAACTCTTTACCGCATATGAACATTTTGTCTATAGCAATATGATTATGAATTATAAATATATATATATATATATATATATATATATATATATTATTATTATTATTATTATTATTATTATTATTATTATCTGCGCATAGACCCTGTTGGATCACGTAAAGCAATCCGACTCATGTCTTGTTCCTTCTAATCCTCCACACCTCCCTCATCCTGTCCATGGATCCTCTTCCGCTCCTCCGTCCATTTTACCCCTGCTCTCTTTGGGATTTCATTCTCTGGGACCTTCCAACCGAGCATCTTTCTCCTGTATGAGTGTCTATCTTCAACATCTCTTGAGTCTATTCCTGCGTCATGTAGGTCTATTCTGACGTGCGATCCACGACGTTGTTGATTTGACACCTTGTATATACTTAAGGATTCTATTGGCAAGTCTCGTTGTTGGGAGTCTACTGATGTGTCCATAGAACCGAAGCCTCCTTCTTCTGATATCTGCTGCCAGGTTCGATATCTTCTCTGTGGTCTTCCGGGAGTGTATACATATGTATATATATATATATATGACTATATGAGCATATATGACTATATGAGCATATAGTCATTTCTAATGCGAGAAAATCAATCAACGAATTAACTTAGAATACAGAATATTTGTTTCGAATTCTTCACTTTCGATCCCGATACGTGTGCGAATGAGTGTACGAAATCAATAATCGGAACGTTCAGGGTATTTCGATAATCGGAATCCGCAGTATTTTATTCCGAATCCACAGCTCACTATAGCTGCGGAATATAAATTAGTATTCCAGTTGTACTCTATACAGTACAACATCTGGCAATCCCCGTTTTTTGATTGGTTGCAAAAACCTCATATCTTATTCATAACTCGTATTACGACTTAGTCACAATATATATAGGTTAACGTACTCGCCATGTTCTCCCACATTACGCGTATAAACAATGTTTACATAAACACTAAGATTATATACGAGTGTGTGTATGTGTATATATATATATACACTAATATAACACAACTTTCTTGTGTTCAATTATTTCATCAAAATGCCGGTTATGAATATCTCATCGGCATAAAAACTCTACAATCTGTTTCGACTGACTTCCCTGAAACTGCCGTCATTCAAACAGTCATAGCTCAAAACTTAAATTTATAAAAAAAACAATGCGCGCGCGCACTAATGTTTAACATGGTATTAGTTACAAAATATGATTCAAACTTGGCATAAAAATCGATCTAATAATAAGGCATATAGCTTTGAATAAATTTGTTACCCAGATAACTTCGATTAAAAGTTTCAAAAAGGCGGCTATTCCGAATCATGAAAATTATTTTTGAAAATCTGATTTCACCATCCTTGGTAAATTAAATTAACATTTAAATTTTTAATAATTTTAATGATAGTGAAATCAGATAACGAAAAAAGTGCCTAAGGTAAATAACAATTGTTGGAAATTAGCTTCTAATACTTCAGCAAGTCTGACATCTGCTAAGAATTAAACGCTGGTAAGTATATTTCAAAATTTTGTAAATTAAGAACAATATAAAACATTACACGAATTTTAGAAAATTATAAAAAAATTTACAATTTTAGAAACAAATTGGTTATTCCTCAAATAAAACTAAACAGCCTATTTACATTTTTTTGTAAACTCCCTCCCCCCAGCGAGTATAATAAAACTGTAGGATTCTTAAATTGCAAACCTTGAGTCCACTTGTTTAAAAAAAATTCTTGTTTTCCCAAGAAAATATTGAAAAATGTATCGAATTAATTTGTGTTTGAAATTTCCTTTTCCTAATTTGGTTGCAATTTTTTTCTATTTCTTCATTTCTGTTAGATCTTATCCAATGTATGTGTTTATATGATGTGTATGATGTATTTGTGTATGTTATGCACATTTAATTACGTGTGTAGGTACGTTTTATATTTGTATACGTGTATGAGTGTATGCATGTTTATTTGTAGGCCTACCTATGCATATGAATATTTATGCTTTTAATGTGTGTATGAATGTTTAAGTAGGCCTATATGTAGGGATATGCAAAGCGTAAGGTTTTTGCGTGAATACGTTGTTTTAGCTGTTTTGTGTAAGTGTAAGCCCACGACTTTATTATTTACACTTTTATTTCAGAGACAAAAGTGTTTTATTTTTCATTGTGTAAAGTAAGTTTGCATGTATTTTAGGCTATATTTTGTTTTTTCTTAAATTTAAGTATTTCGTTTTATTTGAATTCCAACATAACTTTAATTTAACAGATTACAGTATTTAGTTTTTTCCAGTACCCACATAAGGGCTATGGCCTAAAAGGGTAATTTTATTTTTATACACCAATTTTTTTTAAATTTAATTTACAATCTTACATTGTTTATTATCCTTGTACGAATAACTATTATTTTACTCTTGTCTTGCATGTATTATTAATGTATGTGACACGTTTTTGCTTAAATTTTAATGTATTAGTTTTATTTTCCGTTACCCCTTAGTGAATAAACATTCTAAATAAATTCTAATTCCAATACTTCCGTACATAGCCCACTCCCTAAGCTTACAGTATTTTTTAAACAACAAATGACTACATACAGAGAGGTACTAAAACTGAAATCGACATTTTAAAAACTAGTAAAGCCATCAAAATCTCTTTTTATATTTTTTAGATATTTTGTTGAATATCTGACAAACTATTTTAAATTAGGCAACCTAATTAAATTATAGGTAGCCCTTCTTTACTTGCCAGGCAGAAATCAAAAGATAGAAATCATTGTGATCAGTTTACTAAAACATAAAACATCTAATAAAGAAAATAACAAGATTGGTTAGAAAATGAAGCAAAAAATAGCCCGACCTATTTGGTACAATCTACTATAAAAGTAATTCACCACTTATAATTAAACAATGTCTTGTATTTTTATTAACGATATCATTTTTTTTTAATGGAAATTGTGTTCTTCTAGGCCTAAAATAATTTCGACAGGTTAAATTGTTTTGTTTTTTTCACTTTGTTATAAAAAAATGTCAACATTCTTAGGTACAGAAGTAAGGTAAAACAGTAGGCCCTAATGTCTACAAGTCTTACAATTTTTAAAACCTGTACTTAGGAAGGAAATAGCCTATTAACAACTTATAAACTTTTGTCTAAATGAAAGTACTTTATAGGCTAAACTTTCTTTTATTAGGTTATGTTTTAATCTTCCCTGGATAAGAAATGTTTTATCATTAAATTAATAATAAGGACTACTCAAAAATAGTCTATTAATAGGCAGGCTATTCATTTTCAGAATTAGTAAGTGGGTTCCAACTAGTTGGTCCATTGGAGTTAATTAACAAGCAATAATTACTTGAACATTATAAGCTTTCAATTATCTTGGTTCAATATCAGTAGGGTTTAGATTAATGTTATTGTTGTTGTGACATTATTAGTCACAGTTCTGACTTTTGACAATGAGGCCTATTTAAAATTTAGATTTAATATATAGTTTAAATAAAAGGCCTACTTATTCGGCTAAAATAAAGGAACATCGTTTTCGCGAATCAAAATCAAACAAGCTATTCTGGTGTAAGAAACTTTGTTTCCGAAAAGTATTTTAAAAAATAAAGGTGTCCAAAACTGATCTGTTTCAAAGAATTGCTTTTAAATATTCGTGTTAGCTTTATTCATGGGGCTTTGTTAATAAACAATCAACTTTTTTTTTAATACATGTAAATGGCACATTGCAACAATGAATTTTTACATAGGAAATAATTGTTGTGACGTATTTTAGATTTAATGTTTAATTATAATAATCATGCTTTGTTTAACTAGTACTGCAATTATATTTATTTAAAAGATGGTTAGGCCTATATAATTAAAAGCAAACTATATTTTTATAAATAACTAGTTTTAAAAGGATTTCTTCTTATCAAATAACACTAAATAAGGTTATCTTTTAACCACAGCTTATTGGAACATAATTGAACACAATTATCGATTGACTAATCATTAACAAACAGTAGTTAAAAGGTAGGTAAAGAAATAGTAAGCAGACACGAAGGTAATGTAAATATAGATTAAACCATTCTACTGATAATAACAAGTCATTGACAAATGTCCAAGATCTAACCTAGCTTAATACGTTTGTAAGTGGAACTCACTCGATTTCGGCGATCCAACACAAAACTGCGACTGTAGAACAATCATGGCACACAAAAACACAAAATACGGTGATCGCATGATGGTAAACACACTATATTACACACAATCACAATAAAATTGTGTTTGGAAAACCAAACACAAACAGACTATGAACGGGAAACCGCCACACGACTGACTGAGATGGAAGAGGTTCCGGCAAAATGCGTGCGCATTCTGTCTCGCGCATGCGCATAACCCCCACCATGCTCGGTACTGTCTGGTCTGGTTACAGCAGTATACCTGGTGAAAAGATTGCTTCTGTCAACCTACATTCCAAAACATTTTACGCACTTAAAAGTTTATGTTTCTACGACTTGAATAATAATAAATATTTCATTTTTTTCTCCGTACTACTTAAGGCCTACTGTTGAATGAACGATTACATGTACTGCATTATTTTGTAATCTTTAATGAATGCTTTTAAACTGTGCAAAATTACTGCACAAACTTATCTTGCAAACAATTATTACCAAAAAAATATTTGTTTAAAATCCAACAGAAAAATAAATAGATGGACAGTTTAATTTTTTTAAATCGTTTAATCGCATTTCAGGTTACGAAACAATTACACCGTTGTAATTTCAAATAATAAAAAATGTCCAGTGCTGTAGTATGTATATTTAAAAAAACAAAAAACAATGACTGTATGTATTTATAGATATTATTCAAATTTTAGCAAAAGATGAACCGATTTCAAGATATTACAGGCCTGTCAAATATTCATTTTTGTCGAAAGCAAACTAACCGGATTTTTTGCGATTCGTAACCAAATTCGTTTGAATACTAAGTTTTAACTACCGTATCAGGTTCAAAGGTAAATTTTCAGGCTAAGTAAACCATAGACATAAAGGTAAAAAACCGGTTTTTGTAGTGAATGCGCTTTGATAGTATCGGAGGAGGGGAGAATTCGAGGAAGGATAACAGAGAAACATTTTGTGGTAGTTGAACTGGGTATGCAGGCTGGCGTGCATTACAGTGTAATTTGAATACAAATTTAAACACATATAATATTGCAATTAATTTTGTTAAAATATGGACAAAATATATTTAGCCCTCTGACTTTATAGGCTCTAAACATTCTGCGCGTATGTAGTATAATAACATTGATTAAAGTTTAAATACTTATTATTAACCTAAAATTATTTATATACTTAATATTAAAGATTTAATATTATGCTAACAGATTTAGGCTGTAAACTAACATTTTATGCTAGATGGATATGTTGTATAACGGTATTAATTATAATTTAAATATTTATCATTACAGTTATTTATTTATAGACATAAATAATATTTACATAATCATTGTATTCACAATAGGTTAGCAAAAGAGCGTGACACGAAATATTTTTTCGAATGCAAAAGTACTAACGCCTGCCTAAAGAAGTTTTTCACTTTAAAAATATTGTTGCAAATTCGTATTCGTTGAGTCAGCGAAACAGCTGCGTGCGGTGATTACTGAACCCCATTGCTCGTTACCCATTGTTTTTAAATTGGTTAAAAATAGTGTCAGTACAATACAAACATTCACTCAAGGGCATAAATCAACGCCTGTCATCTCAGCTATGGGACGCACCTGGTTCGGCCTATTCTAACTTCCCTGGTGTTCTTTACGGCCTCTGTCCTTGTGATCCTCCCCCTCCTGCCAACAGACAGATGTTACTTAACTATTCCTTTCGGAAACCCTTTTCATCCTGTTAACAATCACATTCAGAATCAACTGTCGATCTTCTAATCTTGAACAACTGCTGTTTTTTCTTTTAAAATATAGGATAACATTGTTATAATTATGACTTTTAAGATTTTTTGGAAGCCGCCTCGGTGGCCTAGTGGATAGCGTACTAGGCTTTCACCCCGAGGACCCGGGTTCGATTCCCGGCGAGGGCTTGGAATTTTCTTACGCTATAAAATCATCCCACCGTCTGCATTAGCCCAAGTGTGCACAATAGTCGGACGTTAAACACAAAAAAAAAAATTTTTGTACTGAATACAATTAATTTTAATTCTTTCTCTTATTAACGCTTAACGTTCATCGATTATCGCTAATTGTTTAACGATTAAAGCATAACGCTTGAAGCTTAACGTTTAACATTTATCGTTTACAGCTTAACACTTAACTTGTAACGATTAAAACGTAACTCTTGAAGCTTAACGTTTACCATTTAACGCTTAACGATTAAAGCATAACGCTTGAAGCTTAACGTTTACCGTTTGACACTTAACGTTTAACAATTAAAGCATAACGCTTGAAGCTTAACGTTTTTACTGCATAACACTTAACGTTTAATAATTAAAGCATAACGCTTAAAGCTTAATGTTTACCGCTTAACACTTAACGTTTAACGATTAAATCATAGGCTAACTCTTAAAGCTAAACGTTTAACACTTATCGTTTACCGCTTCACACTAACGTTTAACGATTAAAACATAAGGTTTAAAGCTTAACGTTTACCGCTTACCTCTTAATGCTTAACGCTTATCGTTATCGTTCAACGCTTAACGCATAACGATTAAAGCTTAATGTTAACACTCAGTATTTACCGCTTATTGCTGAACGTTTAACGTTTAATAAAATTTAACGCTTAACGTTTTACGATAAAAAGTTAATAAAAGTTTTAGTCGTATTTTTAGCCTATTAAATTTGTTTTTAAAAAAACCTAAATAAATTTAGTAAACACTAGTAGTCTATAAATAAATAACACAGATGTTCACAATTTTTATTTTCTCGCGATGCATAGTGTACAGACTTGTGACCTTGAAAAAGTCATCGTAAAATATTGATGCACATTTACACTCTATAGTCCCTTGAGTGTAAAATAGAGGTTGGTACTTTGATGTCAGTCCACCTTTGTGGTAAAGTAAGGGGCGCGCATCGCAGGAGACTAAATTAATTGATCGATTTTGATGAAGTTTGGCGCTTAATTTGCCCATACCTCATTTTGTATTATTGAAACATTTTGTAATATTTGTATATTAAAAAAGTTGTAGAAGCCTTTTTTTGATTAAGGCTTCATCATCGTACAAATATGATGTTTACGAAATTGGTTATAACGTACAAGGTTAGAACATTTTGTGAAAACACGCCATTAATTTTTTGGTGTACACGTGTGGAACTCGGGGAGTTACCGAGAGAAGCGAAGCTTTTATTAATGATATCTTTGCTGAATATATAAATAGTTTGAAGATATGTTTACAAATATCTTGTTTTGTTTAAATAAACAAATACGTTAACCTAGCTTAGATATTATTGTACTTATAGTAAAAGATAGCTGATTTCAATGAACAACTGATAAACTACAATAAGTTTCACGTTATGTTGTTAAAAATTGGCAATATTAACAACAATTACTATAAACGTTTATATTAGTTTCGAATGTATTATAAACGGTTACAACGTACACGTGTTCTTCAACTAAGGAAAAATACGGAAATGAAAGCAACACAACGTTTTCATTTAATACGCGTGTACTGAAGGAGGAAAAGAAAGATACAGAAATAAAGAGACGAAATTCGTTTGCTTCTTCGTTCCATATTTCCGTTACATTTTCTCGTTCGGTAGGTTTTTTTTCTATTCATTTCTCTCGCCAAAGCTAACAATAAAAGAATCGCTTCGAAAACCTAACCCATGAAACGTTTAAAAGGCATGTAGATGTGCTTTGTATGGGTCAAACTTTACTTCATCTCTTAAATTAGAAGTATAACACATTTTAAATATGAACTGCTGCCTAGTGGCATCTCATGTCAATGGTGTGTTAAAACAAGAACAGCTCCAGTTAGAGGTCTCTAAATTAATCATATCAAATATGGTGTACATCAAACGTTTTGGAAACCCAAAACGTGAACTTTAATCTGTAAGTGAACGCTGACCATTCCAAACAGAGTGTTGACAATCTTATTAGCGGTTGAGAATGTTTGTCATTCTGCAGTTTCTGGCTGCAGAATTTACCAAATTCAAAACATTTTTGCGCATTATTATAATGGAGCTAAATGAACAAGTTTTCAATTGTGTTAAGTTGTTAAATTAACGTTTTTTATCCAGCGTAATATGAAGCGTAAATAGGTTGAGCCTCATAATTTACTAAACATTTATTAGGACGAGAATTAAAATTACTTGACAGGAATCAAATATTAAAAATAAATATTGATATTTTTACTAGATAAATCTAAATATTTATTTAAAAGATATATAGATTTAAAAGATACAAACGCGTCCTTAAAACTGCCTGAACTTTGTTTACGCTTGCCGTTCATCTTCATTCCGCTCTTCTCGGCTCAACTCAGAGCAGCTCCGCTCAGCATTTGGTGGCAGCACCCTGTCTTATATTCGTTTGTTATATACCATAAAGCCGGGCGGACATCAAATGCGAAGCGGAGTTAAGCTGAGCGAAATGAAGATGAACGGCAACCGGAAGCGGGTTTCAATCAGTTTTAAGATCGCTTTTGTATCTTTTAAATCTAAATATTTATTTAAAAGATATATAGATTTAAAAGATACAAACGCGTCCTTAAAACTGCCTGAACTTTGTTTACGCTTGCCGTTCATCTTCATTCCGCTCTTCTCGGCTCAACTCAGAGCAGCTCCGCTCAGCATTTGGTGGCACCCTGTCTTATATTCGTTTGTTATATACCATAAAGCCGGGCGGACATCAAATGCGAAGCGGAGTTAAGCTGAGCGAAATGAAGATGAACGGCAACCGGAAGCGGGTTTCAATCAGTTTTAAGATCGCTTTTGTATCTTCGAAATGAAGACGAACGGCAACCGGAAGCGGGTTTCAATCAGTTTTAAGATCGCTTTTGTATCTTTTAAATCTAAATATTTATTTAAAAGATATATAGATTTAAAAGATACAAACGCGTCCTTAAAACTGCCTGAACTTTGTTTACGCTTGCCGTTCATCTTCATTCCGCTCTTCTCGGCTCAACTCAGAGCAGCTCCGCTCAGCATTTGGTGGCACCCTGTCTTATATTCGTTTGTTATATACTTTTAATCAACCATAAAGCCGGGCGGACATCAAATGCGAAGCGGAGTTAAGCTGAGCGAAATGAAGATGAACGGCAACCGGAAGCGGGTTTCAATCAGTTTTAAGATCGCTTTTGTATCTTTTAAATCTAAATATTTTAACTTTAATT
Organism: Callitettix versicolor; assembly: GCA_022606455.1. Taxonomy (NCBI): domain Eukaryota; kingdom Metazoa; phylum Arthropoda; class Insecta; order Hemiptera; family Cercopidae; genus Callitettix; species Callitettix versicolor. Next base: position 19,053,959 of record CM040191.1, on the reverse strand, counting down.
TTTTATTTTAAAGGCCCACTTTAACCGATTCTAGGAACTATTTTGTTTAAAAACCGTAACCTAGGTAACGAGGAATAAGTTTGGAGACGTGGTCAACGTGGTGGGGGAATCAGAGCCAGCTTCAAAAACGAACCAAGATAGAGTAAAAACTTCGCGGAGCGGAGCCCAGTGACTCCGCTCAGCTCCGTTACGTTTTGGCCGCAGACCTACTTACATTAGAAACAACCCCGCAGGGGTGTGCAGACTACCTGCACATATTGAGAGGATTTAGACGTCCATCGTGGTACCCGAGTCTACACACACTTACACTTACAACATTATACTTACGACTTTAACATTTTACACTCACACTTACATTTATGGAGGCGATTATAGTCTCAATGTGCTTTTCGCCTTAAAATAACAAAAAAGGTATTAATATTATTAGAATTGTTGAACAATATTAGATTAGTGCGGATAGGTTATTTCATATGACCATTGATACACTACCGTTTAGATAATAAATGAAATACAAAATAAAATATTATAAAAAATATTGAAATAATACATTTAGAACATTTAAGTCGATATATCGATATTTTTGTAATTGTCATCATTCGAAATTAAAACAAATTAATTCTGCCCAGCTACACTTTCGATTTAATTAAATTTCCAGTTAAGTTGAGTTGTGTGATCACAAATGCTAGCCGTAGGCGGATGCTATCGTCTGCTTCTGAAATCACTGTGAAATGTTTTATCGCTGAAAGTTACGCGAGTTTCAGGGAATAAAATTATATCAATGAATTCCCCAGCCTGGCAACGTAGTCTCCATTTTATGTGAAGGTATCGTATTGCCAACTTTGTATTTAATATGTTCAACACGTTATTAAAGTGTGTGGTAAAGTCTTACGATACAACCCGGACCAAGTAATTTATGTTTATAAAGTTACTGTTTTTATCATTACAGAAAAGTGTTCTTCTTTATGAGAGATAATAGAAAATAATTTTTCTTTCTTGCTTTCTTTTTTAAGGCGAAAAGCACATTAAGACTATTATTACCTTCCTAAATGTAAGTGTGAGTGTAAAGTGTTAAAGTCGTAAGTGTAGTGTTGTAAGTGTAATTGTGTGTTAGACTCGGGTGCCGCGAGGGAAGTCTAAAACCCCTCGATAGGTGCAGCTAGTCTGCACCCCCATGCGGGGTAGCAAATAAAAAAATAATTATAAAATAAAACATTAACTCAGCTGATTTTCAATAATTATTTTTTTTCTATTTTACAATTGTTGATATTCTAATCTCACAGTCATAACGAGAATTAAAATTTGAATACATTACCATTTTATAATTTCAAATTGCATTCGAAATAGAAAATGAGCCCTGTCCGCTATAAAATTATATTTAATAATTTCAACGGATTTTGATAATTCAAAATGCTAATTTATGCAGCTTTTAACACTGATTACTATAGTGAAGTCAGATTTTCAATAACATTTACGACAAATAATTTATGGGTTTTTAGAGATTTGAAATTACCGCCATTTCGAAAATATTGAATGAATATTGCTGGCTGGCTAACGAAACTGTCCAAATCTATCATTGAAATCGATTTTTGTGCTAATTTTGAATCAAATTGAACCATACAAACACACACACACACACACACACACACACACACACACACACACACACACACACACACACACACACACACACACACACACACACACACACACACACACACACACACACACACACACACACACACACACACACACACACACACACACACACACACACACACACACACACACACACACACACACACATATATATATATATATATATATATATATATATATATATATATATATATATATATATAACCCTTTTAAAGTGACCTAGATTTCAGGATAGGTGCTCATATCAAGGCCTGGGTTTTACGTTGATGGCTGCTAATTTTTCCAATAGAAATTCCCTAATAATGTTCCAAATAATATACAATCTTTCGAACATTCAATTATTTCTCCAAAACATTTCATGTGAAAAAAAATCGGCCAAAATTGGTTTATCAGATGTTACTAAAATTTTGCACATACTCGCATCAAGATTCATAACTCTGGTCATTGTTATGACTGTATATTGTTATCTTAACTAAAAAATATTGAAAGTTTCGATAACAACTATAAAACAAGATAGAAGACACTTTTTCCAGAAACAATTTTTGTAATGTAAATTGTGTTACAGTGCTTTCAACAAAAGGGGTGACTATCTTCAAGTAAGACCAATATTTAAAGCTAAAACTGATTCACCAATTTTGAGAAATTAATAAATTTTTCTTGGTTATAACTCAAGGACTTTTTGGGACTATAATGACCTGTTCGTACTTATTGCATTAAATTTAAATAAAACTTTATTAAAATTAATTTTCAGAAAATATGATTTTAACCGTTTTATGACAAAAGTTTGGTTAAGCTAAACAATGTATCCGAGATGTGGGCAAACAAGACATCATGCCAAAATTCAAAAACAATGTGCCTATTAATTTAGTGCTTAGCGATATGCACACACTGACAACATTGTGATTCAGTTTTGTGTGTGTAAATTATAAGTAGAGTCCCGCTTATCCGACCTTCGCTAATCCGACCTTCCGTTTAATCCGATCTTGCCTCAAACAACAATATTTCAAGCAATTTAAAAGACGTGTACATGTTTACGAACCCTCGCCCCTTACCATTTACGCCCACGTGTCCCTTACGCACCCAGCTGATGACCTGCATTCCCTTCAAAAGAAAGAGGAGTTTGAGGTCCAGGTCCATCGTTATACCTGCTCTGTTCGTTCATTTCCGTCTTTTAATATCATTTCAGATTCGTGGAAGAATTTGTGTTTAGAGTGCATTCTGCTTGTGTGTGTGTTTCGCAACATTTCACGTATTTTTTTTATTCGCTTTTCTCTAAAAGGTGTTGTGGTGGCTTCTGAAAGGAAAAAAGTGATTGTTTCACGCGAGATGTAGCGGGGAGAAAACGTCAAAAAAAAAAAACAATTACAAACTTTTTAGTCAGGTTTGATGATATGACGTACTGCTCTTTACTACTCTAGTGAGATTTTGTGTGCTGTTTTATGTTTTAGTACAATACATTTAGTAATAATACACGTAATTAAAAGTTTTTTAATGAAATAAATTCAATACTTTTAAACGTTCTTTAATGGTTCTCCGTGTAATCCGACTTTCTCACTAATTCGACCCGGCCGCGACCAATATAGGTCGGACTAGCGAGACTCTAATATGTATATATATATATATATATATATATATATATATATATATATATATATATATATATATATATATATATATATATATATATATATATATATATATATATATATATATATATAGTCTGTTAGTCACCGGCTGAAACAGTGTAAGGCTATTGTCAACAGAGATAATTCACATATATAATTCAAACAACTATATATGTAACTTTTAAATAGTGTATTTACAAGGCCTACTAAATATTTAGGTGTTTTCTTTAATAGATATAAGAAATGGACGGATTATAACTAATTTATTTAATAGAACCAAGTGGCTTGGTTATGTGTCGGTTAAATTAAAAAGATTATGTCAATAAAACTATATTAAAAACAGATGAGGCTTTTCAACAAAGTATTAAGTATATACTTATATTAATTGTATTCTGCCATTACTTAATTTACAAAAAGTGATATTAAAATATAAGTAAATATTAATTTAAAAACATATCTAAAAGTAAATCAGAGTTATATTTTATTAGCTTGTTAAGACATTATTATAATTTAAGCAAGGAATTTATAAATAGTAACAGTATTATGTGCTACATAAGTTTCATGCGCCACTTACCATATAAAGAAGCAAAAAGAATTATAAATACAGCTATTATATATTTTAATAGATCAATAAATGACCTAAAAAGCTATTTCAATGGGCAAGACACTAAGAAATAAATTGAAAAATGGCTGCTTCCAGTAAATGCAATCGGTACCATAGTCACACTGAAAGAATTATATAGATATATTGAATAAGTTATTATTGTGGCTTCCATGATGGGTATCTGAATTTGGTTTGATTTAGTTTTTGGTTTCAGTTTTAAGATAAAACTATGTATGTTTGTTTTATATTAAAATACTACCAGTAAAATAAATAAAATACAGGAAAATATGACCGTGACAAACTCATTATTAAGCCAACAGGATAATTATTTGCATCCATATTTAATTCTTACTAAAGTAAAAGCTGTCAAGCCTGTTAAAAAAATGAAGACACTTTTTTCAATTAAGATATAGCACCCATGTCATCAATAATTTTGATTGACAACTTTACTTCCAGCACTGGTTTTATAGTTTAGGCTTGTAGATTGGAACGGTAATACCTAACATCGTTGATAAACTTTATAGTTTCATATATGCACCTTCTTTGCGCACACACACACGCATACCTGCACCTCTCTCTCTCTCTCTTAATAATAATAATATATAATATAATCTATTAATCCTAACAATAATTACAAAACCTACAAAGTCAATAAGTACTTCCATATATTATAATGCAATAATCTATTGATCACCAGCTGAAGTAAATTTGCGTTTCCTGCGGGGTTGGAAATTCTTGCAAATTAGCTCTACATATGTTATAGATGTTAATTCCTGGAAATTGATATATATATATATATATATATATATATATATATATATATATATATATATATATATATATATATATATATATATATATATATATATATATATATATATAGTCTGTTAGTCACCAGCTGATAAATTTACAAGGCCTACGAAGTTGAAATTTTGCATGTTAGCTCCCCTTATGTTATGATGTACAATAATCTGGGTTTAAAAAACCAACTGGTAGTTTAAAGTGGCTCCTTTCTAGAACATGAAAATCTCAGAATTTTGCACTGTTCGTCCTTTTTTAACGGTATCACGGCTTAACGCATTTCAGTAAAACTGTTTCTTTATTATTTGTACCTGTGTCAAGGTTTTAAGCAATGCCAAACTGCCATACGTCTATTGTAAAATTGAGGGCATTTAAAATTTGTGTGGGTCTGATTTGTCTTTTATGTTGTAATGTCTATTGTCCGCTATTCACTGGGTCACGGTTTAACAAATTTCAAAATATTTTTTTTATATTTATTAAATACAATTATTAGCTAGCTAAACTGCCATACTCTTGTACAAAACAAAATGGAATCTACTCAAAATGCTTGATTTATTTTAAAACTAGGTAATTTTACGAGCTCTAGCAACGAAATGGGTCGACTGTGATGATTTCGCCGTATAAAATGTTAATTCTACGTTTACAATATCTAAATGTCAAAGATGGTGGTATTGGTCAAACAATCTGAGTTATTTTGCCGAAAAGTCACAACATTCTACCAAAAAATAACTTCTCCAAAATTAATTAACTGTATTTTTTTCTCTGGAAAATACAACAGCGGAGAACAAATTGGATGGGTGTCCAAATAGCTTGGACAAATGTGTAATCCATGAAACATGAGAAAATGTTTACCTGATAAAATACAAAAGTTTTTGAAGTGTTAGCTTCTTATACCGCATTGTGCACTTTGTATTTGTCACCATGGAGTGATTCGGTTTCATCGAGTAGGCTTACGAAGCGTAAGTAACGCGAGTAGGGGAAGTATTACACAGACTCCCTACAGTTCTCAGCTCTTCTCCTTTCTTTCGTCTGCCGATTTCGACTGAGTTGGTCGAACACGTATGTATGTTTTGTGCATGTATATATATATATATATATATATATATATATATATATATATATATATATATATATAGATAGATAGATAGATAGCATATATATATATATATATATATATACACACACACACACACACACACACACAAAGTGCATGCTTCTCTCTACCTCTTTCTTTTCTCTCTCTTTCACTCCACTTTTCTTCTTCTCATGTTCTCGTCGCGCGCGCATGTAATGATGTTTTGTACATTGTGTATATTGCCAGCAGCAACAGTTCAATGGTATACGGTTTATATTCAGTAATAACACGTGCGTTAGTTTTATTTTTCTTATATTCTCGAGACATTTTATATATATATATATATTTGATTTTAATAAGCTAACGCTTCTGTCGACAGTCCCGATGACTGTTTTTTAACTTTATTCATAATCTCATTCTACGATAGTTAAAATCAAAACGTGTTGACTTAATTTTATAAAGTTTTGTTAATTTAAGCACATTCAGTTATGTTACTCATTAAGTAAAAAAATGCATAGTTTTTAAACAGATGATCTTTGTTTCAGTGAGTCCAGTAATTATTGGTTATTACAGGCTACATTATTGCGTTTTACGTGCCACTACAATAAGTTGAAGATTTCTATCAATTCAAGTTGGAGAGCACTGTGTGGTCCGTGAGCAGGAGCAAGGAAAGGCCGCTTTGTCTTGTGAGCTGAGAAATTTAATTAGGCGGCAATAAATTACCCTTCCACAGAGCGTTGCTGGAAGTCAAATAACTTTCGCAGCTTTATTTATTTTACAAGAAAAGTAATCGACTTGTAATATACCGAGCTGTGAGCTAGCGATAAATTATACTCTATACTTTATAACTCATTTGATACCTTAAGCTTTGATATTACAGAATTTATACTTGAAAATTGAACTGCTATAGTAGCTGTCATAAAAAATTAAATGATGCTTAGAGACTACGCGCCTTCAGACCCTGTTTACCCAGGTATGCGGGATCGACTTTAAATGTAGTTGATGCACGTAGTATGTCAATTTTTCGTAAAGTAACTCTCAATTAGATTTTACTGCACCACAAAAACTGTAGTATCGAGCTTAAAAATTTATTCACATAAATTACCTTAAAAACCTAACTTAACTCAATTGTGTTATTCTCAATTCGATTTACCTGCACCACAAAAATTGCCGTACAGGACGTAAAAATGTATTCACATAAATTGCCTTAAAACCTAGCTTAAATCAATTGTCTTATTCTCAATTCGATTTACTTGCACCACAAAAATTGCCGTACCACACGTAAATATATATACATAAATTGTCTTAAAACCTAGCTTAACTCAATTGTGTTATTCTCAATTCGATTTACTTGCACCACAAAAATTGCCGTACCAGACGTAAATATATATACATAAATTGTTTTAAAACCTAGCTTAACTCAACTGTGTTATTCTCAATTCGATTGACCTGCACCACAAAAGTTGTGATACCGGGTGTAAAAACGTTTTCACTTCCATTACCTCAAAAACCAAACTTAATTCAATTGTGTTACTCTCACTTTGATTTCACTGCACCATAAAATTTGCCGTACCGCACGTAATAAAGTATTAACTTAAAAAATGAATCTTTCCGTCGGTTGTGACGTCACATCGACCTTATACGCATATGTTTTTATATTCTTATTACCAAATACAACACCTGTCTATAATTCAGTTTCTTATTATTATTACCAAAATTTATAAATACGAGTAATAATATTTTACTTATTTTATTCATTTCAACATTTTTTACTTCTAATTCTACCATTATTTTTTCATTATTTATTTATGTATTCCATTCTCGCCTTTTAGTATTCGAACTAAGTAGTATATCTATGGTCAAGACGCTTGATTCTGTAACGCCTATTGTTTGACTTGCATCTCTGTTTCAATCATCAGCTGTTTCATGAATTCTACAGTATTTCCTTCCGTTACACTACACCACTAAATCTGCTACCGGGAGTAAAGAAATATTCACTACAAGAAAACGTTTTTAGCAAATTTCAATTGGATCAACGCCGAGATCCTGAATTATTGGAAACGTTTACAGGGGACATATTATCGGCTGCTCCAATAGTTCATTTCCCAATGGAAATAAGGTAAAGTTTTTCCTTCATGACTACATACTGTAGACATTGATTTACTTAATAAAACATAATAAAAATCTGTAATAAGCAAATAAATTTATTATTTGCGAATTTCAAGAGGAAATAAGTTACTGGAGCTGTAATAAAACATAAAACCCAGACCAGGGTCCATCCGCTGATCCAGATCTTTATACCACTTTTTAAACGGGTTACTTATGCATTCGCAATTTTGGACTGATTCGAATCAAACTTGACACAAAAATTTATTTATGTAATAAATTTCACTAGTTCGTTTACACTAAAAAAAAATCCGTTTAACTGTTTTACCGTCGCTGGACGTTACAGAGAGAACTTGAATAAATACCTGGGAAGGGCATGTAATATAATGACGTTCAATATTTATTTAAATTATTGTGTATTGTATATTTAACTGTAAACGCTCTAGAGAATTTTTTGTTAGATCAGGCATGAAGTATATTCAAACAAAAAATAAATAATGTAAATACATTATTGACTTTGTAAATGATTTAAACAATTTTACTCAAGATGGGTTCGGTGTGTAGTGTAAACTGTATTAAAATATTTATTTCTGATATTATTTATTATACATAATTTCAAACAGATAAATATTAAATGTAAAACTCAGCAGACTGCGTAACCGTGACGGCCAAAACCTTACAAGTCAGTTCGATCTGTCACAACAAAAAAGCTAAATTTTCTGGCGATAATTCACTTTTTAATTTATAAATCTTTTATCTGAAACAATTTTTATAATCTGTTGTAATTAGCGATAAATCTATATTTAATTATATCAATTTCAATGTAATTTTAAAATTGTATTAATGCTAATATAGATTTTCAGTGTAAAATAGAAGTTACACTGTAGAAGAATGCTAATAAATGCAGATTTTGATACTGATTATGAAGGGAAAAAAATAAATTAAAAAAAGAGTAAGATATAAAGAAAAATTACTTTTGAAAATTTGCTTATATCACGTCAAAGAGCCAACTGCTTGCCGAAATTATTTTTCTAAAGAAATAATACTTTCATAATAATCACGGTACGACCCATGTGTTACGGAAGCAGTTAATTTAACGACGTTGCGGAAAGACTTTTGTAATTATTTTGAAAGGGTCTGTATGTCACTAAGCTGCTTAGGCTATCAGCGTGTCAGGGCCCAATTACGTCTTGTCCCTGTTCGAGGAACAAGCATCTCTGCTTTTTGCCATATTACTTTACGAACAAGAAGTGTATTTTGAGTGAGATATATTTTGTGATAAAACACACAACACGAATGCAAATAAATCACGAATTTGTGAATTTCCATTATAACATGAGCTTTATTGGAACAGCATCATGGTAATCCCATATACTCGTGTATATATATATATATATATATATATATATATATATATATATATATATATATATATAAATAAATAAGGTCAGAATAGTAGTGTCTACATACGTATATATATATATATATATATATATATATATATATATATATATATATATGGGTGATTTGTGTATGTTTTGTGTGTGTGTGTGTGTGTGTGTGTGTGTGTGTGTGTGTGTGTGTGTGTGGTTGTTACCACTTTAGTGTTCGCAGTTTTGGTCCGATTTAATTCGAACTTGGCAACAAAATTCACTTGGGCAATAGAATGAAAATCTTCGTAAAATCTTCTAGGAAATCTGCTAATAGTTTTGAAACGACGGCTATTTCAAACGCTCTAAAATGTTCATGTTTTTAAGCTTTATTTATGCAAAAAAACTGATTTCTCTATCATATCTAATTCATATTATATTTCTGAAAGTTTGTGTGTTTGTTTGTTTATTTGTTTGTTTGTTTGTTTGTTTGTTTGTTATTCAATCACGCTTTAACCACTGGACCAATTGAGATGAAATTTGGTACGAATATGGTTTAAGTATCAGAGATACATATAGGCCTATTCCCGTTTTACAAAACGTCATTAAACTACTTATCCAGCCCAAAATAATTATCAGTTTTTAGTTTTGTGGCATGTGTTAACTGTAGTTATTTACTGGACCTGAGATTTAGTTACCTGAGATGAACACAGATTCAATCTTCTTAAAATAAGATTCACATTCTTAAAATAAGAATCTTAATCTGTGTTTTATTTATTGCAAAATTATTGCTTTTAATGTAACATTTTCAATATTTTAGTTGAAATTTTTTTCAAAACTGACTTTAATTTGTCAATTTGTGTTGAATTTTCAATATTAAATGTAAAAAATCCCTACGCAGAGTGCCAATTGTAAGGTAGTATATACATTTGTGTAATTACCATATGAAAAAATGGTAAATATGCAGTGTAGCATAACCTGGATTTTTCGAAATCTTTGTTACTAAAATGCTATATTATGTGCCCAAAAGCAAGAATCCAAAATATGAAAGCACGAGAAGTACGATAAAAATCGAAAATAAAAGTGACCAACATAACCTCAAAATTGCTACCCGGCGAAAATCAGTAACGTGTTGTAAATAGGTAAAACAATAAAAATACCTCTAACACGGGTTTTGGGTGATAGGAAACCCATTTTTAAGAAGAATACTGCATAACCAAATTGACACGGTTGTTGGGCCTAACAAGGTGATGCGTGAAAAAACCTTTATATTTTTTTAAAAAATAACCTACTATATATCCTGACACGGTTGTTGGGCCTATCACGGTGAACGTGAAAAATCCTTTATATTTTTTTAAAGAACACTACATATCTTAACTGACACGGTTGTTAGGCCTAAGAAGGTGATGCGTGAAAAAACCTTTATATTTTTTTAAAGACTACTACATATCCCAACTGACACGGTTGTTGGGCCTATCATGGTGATGTGTGAAAAAAATCTTTATTTTTTTTTAGAATAATACATAACCTAATTGACACGGTTGTTAGGCCTAACACGGTGATGCGTGAAAAAACTTTATATTTTTTTGAAGAATACTACATATCCTAACTGACACGATTGTTAGGCCTATCACGGTGACTTGTGAAAAAAACCTTTATTATTTTTTTTAGAATAATACATAACCTAATTGACACGGTTGTTAGGCCTAACACGGTGATGCGTGAAAAACCTTTATATTTTTTTAAAGACTACTACATATCCTAACTAACAAGATTGTTAGGCCTATCACGGTGATGTGTGAAAAAAAACCTTTATTTTTTAAAGAATACTACTTAACCTAATTGACACGGTTGTTAGGCCTAACACAGTGATGCTTGAAAAACCTTTATATTTTTTTAAAGAATAATACATATCCTAACTGACAAGGTTGTTGGGCCTATCACGGTAATGTGTGAAAAAAACCTTTATTTTTTTTTAAAGAGTACTGAATTCTTAACTGACACGGTTGTTAGGCCTAATATGGTGATGCGTGAAAAAATCTTTAAAATTTTTTAAAGAATACTAGGCTACATATCCTAACTGACACGGTGGTGCGTAAAAAACATTTATATTATTTTAAAGAATACCACATATTCTAACTGACATGGTTCTTGGGCCTATCATGGCGATGTGTGAAAAAAACCGTTATTTTTTTTAAAGAGTACTCCAAACTTAACTGACTCGGTTGTTAGGCCTATCATGGTGATGCGTGTAAAATCTTTATATTTTTTTTAAAGAATACTCCGTAAGTTAACTAACATGGTTGTTAGGCCTAACTCGGTGATGCATTAAAAAAACCTTAATTTATTTTTTAAAAAAGAGTATTCCAGAACCTAACTGACACGGTTGTTGGGCCTAATACGGTGATGCAGGAAAAAAGCCTTAATTTTTTTTAAAGAGTACTCCATAACTTAACTAACACGGTGGTGCGTTAAAAAACCTTCATTTAAAAAAAAGAAATTCACCATAACCTAACTGACACGGTAGTTGGTCCTAACACTGTGATGCGTGACCTTTAATGTATATTACGATTGCGGGCAAAGCCGTGACGGGTAACAGGAAATCATATTATATTTCTGAAAGTTTGTTTTTGTTTATTTGTTTGTTATTCAATCACACTTTAACTACTGGACCAATTGAGATTAAATTTGGTATGAACACGGTTTAGGTATCTGAGATAAACACAATACTATTCCAGTTTAATTGTATAACAGTGACTTTTTAATAATACTGTATTTTATTAAAATATGACAGGACCCTGTTTTAGAGTATCGAATAGCAAAAATGTACATTTCCTGACCGAAAACCATAAATCGTATAATATTGTAAATAGAAATATATTAAAATGAAATGACCTATTCTGATTTTGAAAATCGGCTATAAATTTTATTGCCTACATTATAATTGCAGGCAAAGCCGCAACGGGTAACAGCTAGTTATGTGATAAAATGTAAAATAATTCAAGTTTGAAAATTAACGTGACATCAGTTCATTTGTATACACGTTCTATGTAATTGCTAATTGATGCAGGTGTTATGTGTTACGATGGTGAAACAAGGATTTGAAAGAGTGAAAATATAACAAAATCTTTTTCGAAATTCGTTCCTATCACGTCTGCGAGAGAATTGTTGTCAACTCTCGCAAAATAAACAAATTAATTGCTTTTACTGTAACTATTGAGTATAACGTACTACGCAACTATAATAATTGTAATGGTATTATTTTATGCTATACTACAATATATTAGTTTTAATTGATTATAAATAACAACTAAATTTATTCTTTGTTAATAAAGTTTGATTGATAATAAATTATTTAGATTTTATTGATTCATTGTTGCTTCAATAGCGAATTTATGATTCATTATTTCCTGCAGAGTCAGTCATGGTAAATAACTAAACACTATTTCATCGATCAAACAGATGTAATTAAAACGGTATCAGTTTTATTTATATCAATGATTTTTTCTTTAACGATTTCATTATTCAAATATTTTAAACTTTGTTATAAATTTACGTTAATAAAATTATTTTCAATAAGGACATACATTTTTTTATTTATAATTATGTAAATGGTGTAGAAACATATTAAGATATAAGGGTTTTAAAACTACACGGTAATCTGTCGGACGTTGAACTAGTTATTTCGGAGAAACGTTTTTCCACCGATGGGGAAAACGCATCATCCATCTGGAAAAACAATAAACGATATATGCAGCTATTAAAGCTGACATCATGGTAAGATTCGAGAAGTTGAAAATATTCTGTCTTTCAGGTAATTTTATGAGTGCTTTATATATATATATATATATATATATATATATATATATATATATATAGCACGGCGATCAAAATTAATATATATATGTGTGTGTGTGTGTGTGTGTATTCGGTAAGTCCGGGAGAAATGGCATTACGTTTTTGTTAGTTTTTTTTATAATCGATTCATTATCGCTAATCAGGATAGATTGACAAAAAAAATTAATTAAACAAGCTTAAAACAGAAAAATGAAATCCCTGCTTGTAGCCTATACAAATAACATTTTATTATTATTTAGCTTTTGCATATCAATTAAATATCACCAGTTTTATGCAAAGTTTATAAGCTGAAGTAATCTATAAGCTTCTCTTATCAGGTGGATTTCCCCATAAAGCTCCAAGAAAGGAGCTTTTTTGTAAATTGTGGTCATTTTTTAAAATTTAAAACAATTTGAGTGAAAATTGACTGTAAGAACTCCAGAAATAGGCGTTCATCTACTGAATTAAATGTAGCCGCCTCGGTGGCCTAGTTGATAGCGTACTGGGCTTTCACCCCGAGGACCCGGGTTAAATTCCCGACCAGGGCTTGGCATTTTCATACGCTATAAATCATCCCATCGTCTGCATTAGCCCAAGTGTGCACAATAGCCGAACGTTAAAAAAAATGAATTAAATGTAAACTAATGTATGGCGAAATTATTTAATTGAATGAAAACTGCCTAGCAGAACTCCAGAAATAGGTGTTAATAGGGTTGTATCTACTGAATTACGTGTAAACTGAAATGTTAATATCTTTAAGCAATAATGAAATTTATGGCGATCGATGTGATTTGATTGTTTAAAATGCTAATTCATTCAGATTGATTATTAAATGTAATATTGTTTATAACGGTGAAATTACAGTATAAAAAGATGGTAAAATAAGAAAAAATAACACTTTGGAAATTCGCTTCCATCACGTCTGGTTGCCGCGTTAGAATGACACTTAGTGGGTTACTTAATAGGTTTCAGAAAACATAAAAGTGTAGTTAGTCGTAAGTTTTGTCCTAAATTCATCTTGCAACGTTTACAACATATTTCAAAACTTTTTGAATTGCCTTCGTCCCACTTTTATCCCTTTACGTATAAAAACTTCGTCAACGTAAATAAAAAAAATCTTTTTCATACCGGTTTTCTACAGCTGAAGAAAACGTTGCAGAAAGTGAATAGGACTTTCCTGACAAACTTTTCCCATCAATCTTGCGATGTTTCCTGCTTGCTTGTGTCTGGCTGTTTTTCTAGGGGGGGGGGGGAATAAAATGACATTTTAATACTTCGCAGGAAGTCTTGTTTTTCAGTCAATGATTAAATATTTTACAATTTAACTTGCAGTCCAACAAGTGAAAAAATAATAAATATCTGAGGTAACTAATGGTTTTTTGTCAAGGCAAAATTTTATATCCAATTTTGATTCATTTAGGAAATAAATTCTGGAAAATTTTGAAATTAAAGTTTCCACAATAACTGATTTGTTACTTTAAAATACTAATAGGGCTTACATATGGACGTTAATATTGAAATCATAATTCCAAAAGAAGTTACGATAAAAACATAATTTTGTTTATTCGCTTGTATAAAGTCAGCAAGAATTTTTTTTTAACTTTTGGCAACGATGAATTAGGCATTTTTCTCGATTATCTTATAATCTAATGTTTAACATAAAACACTACTTCTTCTTGTTGTAGTTATAACTACATGTGCAGAATATGAAGAAACCGGTAAAATACCTGTTGAGAAAGCTTGAATGGTTTACACTTTCATGTACGAAAAAAGGACATATTTAAAGTTTCATTGGAAAAATGTAGAGACATAGCTAAACCAGTTATAAATCGGTTTCCATATTATTTAAATACTGTTTTTATACTTCTTTATATCTCCCTGGCTATTTCCTCTTTATACTGTCCTAATACTTTATGTAACGTACCTTTCAATACCCTTTCTATTATATCCTATACACTTTTACACGTCTCTTTCTGTATCCTCTTTATACTTTCTTTAACACTCTTTCAATAGCCTCTCTATACTCTCTTTATATTGTCTTTATATTTTCTTATGCCGCCTTGGTAGCCTAGTTGATATCGTACAAGGCTTTCACCCCGAGGACCCGGGTTCGATTCCCGGCCAGGGCTTGGCATTTTCATACGCTATAAATCATCCCATCGTCTGCATTAGCCCAAGTGTGCACAATAGTCGGATGTTAAACACTATATATATATATATATATATATATATATATATATATATATATATTATTGTTTTTGTACTTTCCTTTCTATATCCTCGCTATACTGTGTTTGTACTTTCTTTCTTTATTCTCTTTTTACTGTCTTAATATTTCTTTAACGTCCCTTTCAATATCCTCTCTATACTATCTTTCTATACTTTCTTTATATTTCCTTATCTATATTCCCTTTATACTGTCTTAATTACTTTTTATTATATTTCTCTTTCTATGCCCTCTCTAAACTGTCTTAATACTTTTTTATATTTCCCTTTTTATATTCCCTTCACATTGTCTTAATACTTGTTTTATATTTTATATTATATCTATATCCCCTTTATATTATCTTAATACTTTTTTACACTTCCCTTTCTATACCTTCTTTATACTGTCTTAATACTTTTTTATATTTCCCTTTCTATATTATGTTTACAATGTCTTTTTTTTATACTTCCCTTTATGAATCCTCTCTGTACTGTTTTAATACTGTTTACACTTTCCTTTCTATATATCTTCTTTACACTGTTTTAATAATTTTTCTATACTTCCCTTTCTATATTCTCTCTTTATATTGTCTTATTACTTTTTTATAATTCCCGTTCTAAATCCTCCTTATACTGTCATTATCGTTCCTTTCTATATCCCTCTTATACTATTATTATACTTCCTTTAGAAGCTCTTTTCTATATTCTCTTTAGACTGTCTTTATACTTTTTTTAATCGATTAATTTCTTCAGTCTGAAGATACTAGAACGGACATACAGACAAGACGAAAACACACTTTTTCTTCAGAAAACTCGAAAGATTTACAGCCGTCATCAATCATTCATTACACTCAGTATAAAACATTTAAACGCGTTTTACCTAGATGTGGGTTGGGTGACGCCATAATGGCATTCATCAAGCTGATTAATATAGTTTGTAACTTTTAATTACTTTTTTCAGCTTTAAATTTCTTAAAAGTTTTTATTCTAGTCTAAATGTTCACTAAGGCTACGAAAACAACACAAAGATTATTCTACGCTGTAAACGCTTTCGCGAGAAGAAAAATTGTTTCTCTGTGACCTCATAACTCATTAATCTTTTCTTTGTTACCATCCATCCAAATATAATTAATTACAGGCACAGGTTCGCCATGTTTATGGGAAGTTTGTAATTCATACTCAGAGCCAGATGTGTAACATTTTCAGTTATTGTTATCGATATTTCTTGTCGGATCAGAATCAGCTGAGTAATATATATTAGAAAATATTAGGGCGGCCATCATTGTACAACCTAGATCCGGAACCTTCAAGTAATAGCCGACCTTGACGTCTAGACTACATTTGAGAGGTCGTTTATATTATGTATTTTAGAGTTAGCGATTTTTGTCCTACCTGGTTAAAACCTTGGAACAAAATTAATTTTTGCAATACTGTAGCTTAGATAACTTCGTTACCCTGCAAAATTGGTACAACAGTTCCAAAATAGTGACCATTCCAAATCTAAGAAAATCCTTTTATTCATAAAAATCTCTTTTCGATTTTCAAAAGTTGTACAATAAAAAAAATATTGTTGTAAATTCTCTTCCATCTTGTCAGTTAGACAACTGCCTGCGTGCCTGGACTATTAAATTTTACATTCATAAAACAAATGAAAATTGATACAAATAGTATGAAATGAAAATAAAGCTTCAAGGACTGTTATTTCATTATTATTCCACCAGATTGCGCATGTACAATAACCAACGTCTACTTGATCAATCCAAACAGTAACCAGTCCTACTTAAGTAAACTATTCCGAGTTCTAGTCACGATCTCAATTTAACCATTCTAAGTTCTGAACATTTTAAAATGCCAATTCTCTAGTCTGATTTACATCTAATATGCAATACATACAAATATTCCATTTGAACTAATATTTAAATTTATGATTTATCACCAGATAATCTAAAAGTAAAAATCTGTACGGAGGTCAAATAGTAATGAAATATTTATTTTGTTTGTTATCTAGCTATATAATTTTGTAAAGTATAAAGAGAGTATAAGAAGGGAAGTATGTAAATAATCTAGATGGAATACAGAAAGGGACGTATAGAGCAAAGTAAAAAGAGGATAAAGAAATGGAAGTTTGAAGATATAGAAAGGTAAGTATATAAACAGCATAAAGAGGAAATACAAAAAGGAAGTATAAATAGGATATAGAATGGCTGTGGAAATAATCCTACTAGGGGAGATTTGTCGTATGCGTGTTTCTTGAAGATAATGGAAAAACATACTGGTTGTGCAATACAGAAATCAATGTGTGAAGAAATAATTGTATCTTTAGAATGTTGTCCAACTACAGTATATATACGATAGTTATTCCTATTTTATTACATAAAAAAATATATTTCTTTTAATAACTTAAATTCCATTTTAAAAGAGTTAATTGATATTTATTATCATTATAACAGCTGATTAAATGGAAGCAATATATTCATTCGAATTATTATATTTTTAGGTAGATACTCATATGAGCCTTGTGAAATGAGTTTTTCCACACAAAACGAATTTTTCCAAAGATGAGAACCACCTAAATTATTTCAGCCCGAGTGAAGGACGTACATAAATATTTACAAAAATTGCCTTTTTAATATAATTTACTAAAAAACGACAGAAAATAAATTTTTAAGTTAAGAAATTACCAGTTCACGTTAATGTTACACCAATAATACGTCAAAACACTGTCGATGAATGTCTTAATAAAATGTAAATGAGCTTTTTGAAATCTAAATGGCTTTTGCTTGTAATAAATCCATTATCACAGTAAATATTTGTCAGATAAAAGTTTTCCCTTGTAACTCTCTGTTTGAAGTTATAATGAAGATTTTTGAAAAATTTATAATGCGAGCAATTGTAGAAGTGAAAAAGGAGTTTTAAAAACGCTCAGTAAAAACAATATAGACAAAGTGAATAGTACCATAGTGTTTCTTTATATGTACTCCAGTTTGGACGTTTCAGGTTAATATGTTAAAAGCTACGTCAATTCAGTTCAAACCAGCTCAACGAAACAATTAATTTGAGTACTCAATAACTGCAATTGAGTATATACATTTCGGGTATACAAACATACTAATTTTCCTGTTTAAATATTGGTATAGATTACACGGATAGTGTAGAACTAATACTATAAATCGAAATACATTCTATAAATGCAAAATCAAAACTTGGTTCCTTTATAAATGCAAATAAATATAATGTTCCTTTATACAATAAACCTAATTAATTGAATTTGTTTGTAATCAAATGAGTAAATGCATGAAATTTCCTATTTACATTTTAAATATGGTTTGCATCACAAGTGAAAAATATCTTCATCACAAGTTAATATCAGTTACAAACGTCAAAATTAAAAAAATTTAACAGTTGCATTCGCCATTGGTGTTAAGGCTTTTAAGGCTATTATATTTTGGCGAATATATCCGTCATTAGTAACTGCGTCTAATCACTGAATGTAAACGGACTAGAAGTACAGCCACCGTTATAAAAAGCGTGCTCGATTTTAGCGGCTAAAGTACAAGTAATTGGACTATCTGCTGTTACGAACGCTGCAAGCTGCAAGGACACGGAGACGTTTGAGAAAACAGTACTATTATCTGTTTAATTATATTTGAACTCTCTGCCGCAAGATACCAGCAGCAGTGAGCGCTCACAAATCTCTCAAAAGGGTTATCATTCTAGTACATTTATATGCAATGTTATGATGCCATAAACATCGTAAGGTTAATTTTCCATGTAACCTTATTGTCGTAAATAATTCCAAATATTGGAATTAAGATATGTAGATTAGCAAGTAAAGTAGAAGAAGAAGAAATATGATTTTATAGAATGAATAACGTAACAACATCAGAAAATCGAGATTTCCCTACGATATTCTAAACATTTGTGCCGCCGCACGTAAAGCAAGCATCAGCTGTTAAGATTGGGGTAAGGGCACGTTTGTTGCGAAGTGTTTACCGTACGGGGATTTGTCGCGGTAAAGGTTTGGAAGTACGTGAATAAACTGATAATTTTTTGCAAAGAAATACAGAATAGTTGAACATACGAGCGGCTTGCGTTTTATTTAACAAAACGTTCAATTTATTTACCTACCGAGAGGCTTTATTGAAACGAGTATTGTAATAAGTTTGTAAAACAGATAAATTTTGATTAACAAAAGATAATTACTATAAAACGGATGGTTAAAAACTCATCACTCCCGACTAAATCTTCAAAAAACCTTTAATGAGATTTTGGTTGACATTTTGAAATTTGAGAATAAGTGATTATCTTGCTGGTGATATACAATTTAGACTAAGTAGATAACACACCTGTCAGCATCTTAAACTTGCGCGCCTCAAGCTCGTAGGTTAGAAAAAGCACTAACGTATCGTATAAGCTTTTTGTACCTTAACTAACAAAACAGCTGATATAAGAAAGATAACTTGTTACTATGAGTTCGTTATACAAAATTTAAAAAAAGATATAGTGCTCTACTAACCAAGAAAAATTCAGTTCTCACAGTCTTTGGCTATTATAGTAAATACTAAAATAATTTCTTTGCATACATGTGTTTTTTCTTCAGCAATTATAAAATAATACCAGGAAATTTTGCACTATGAAAGATTTAAGTAAGAGCCTTTTGAATAAGAGTAGTCGTTGGGGTACTTGGAAGGAAGGGGAAACATGTTTAAAAAATAAATTGAAAAGCGATCTGTTTTAAATAATAATCACAAATTTATGAATCATTGTATTCAAATTTCAATACATATAATTGTTTTAATAGCAATTTTTACCGGGCATTACAGTACCTCATTGTAAACGATATTTGATGTGAGAATCTTCTTGTACTTTTTGTATTTCATTTTCTTTAATGGATACAAACATGTTAGTTGATTTAGTTGCCTTATAATAGACTACACACGATTGTGAGTAAAGATGGAATTTGGTAAACACAATCCTGCTCTTTGAAGTGTCAGTCCTTGTGACGTGTTTATAGTGATAGCAAACGCAATTTTATAGGTAACTGTCTTCAAGTCAATTGAAAAGGCATGGTTGATATCCTCTAATTGGATTTTGACATTTTAATTGTACTATGTATTTTATGATGTCCATATTAACAATAGTTAAATGCACAATGGAAGGAGAAATCAGAAATATATTTCTGTAAAACAGTGTCAAAAACATTTGTTTGGTATTCAAAATGCTTGTCCCGGCTTGTACGACGGGTAGGGATAGAGGACTGTCAGTAGGGCCACATAACTTATACGTTTAATGATTTTTAAGTAAATATTGAAATTGCTCTGAACACGTTATGCGAAAAATGGTATTTTTAATGGGATTGTAACTCGTGATTAATAAGTTAGCTTCGAAAAATATATAAAATATTCTATGATTTGTCATGACGCGCATGCGTATTCATGATGCAGTTTCGCCTATGACAGTTATAAGTATCTTTTATGTTAAACTTTTTCCACAAACAGTATGTTTTAGCGTAAAATCGTTTTGCAAAGTCAGAATCCGGTTAAAAAATCTTTCCAAAGATACCTAATTTATGCCTGTACGAATAGTGTGTGCTGAGAAATAATACGATATGATAGTTTATAATGATCAACATAACACAATATTCGGTACCAGTAACACACCTACGAGGGTTGATCAAATATAAACGAGACTGATTTTTTAAAAAAATTATTGCTTACTTACAAATTATTCTTGATGCAACTTATTTTTCTACATAGTCTCCCGCACGAGTAACACATTTTTCCCACCGGATTGGAAGTTTTTTAATTCCATCTTCGTAAAAAGTTCTCGGGCGTTCATTGAGCCATTGGAGCACGAAGGTCTCCACGACAGAATCGTCTTCGAAACGCTGGCCTCCAAGCGCCTCTTTGAGTGGCCCAAACAGGTGATAGTCGCAGGGTGATAAGTCTGGACTGTATGGGGGATGTTCCATTGGTTCCCAGCCAATTTGATCGAGTTTAAGCCTCGTAGCGTTCGCCGAATGTGGTCTGGCATTATCGTGAAGAAGAATGACGTTTCTCGCCGGTTTAGATTTCCTTTTCCTACGAAAAGACTGTTTTGCAGCCTCTAAAACATCGCAATAATATTGTGCATTTATTGTGCGTCGTTGATGGAGGAAATCGACGTGAAAGGTGCCTTGATTGTCGAAAAATACAGTGGCCATTACCTTCCCGGTCGACGATCGTGATTTGGCCTTCAGAGGCGCCCTCTCTCCCCTCTTCCGCCACTCCATACTTGCCTGTTTCGACTCGGGAGTGTAATGGTGAACCCATGTTTCGTCACAGGTGACAATCCGGTTTAATAATGCCTCACCATCTCGTTCAAATTGGGTCAATATTCGCTGGCAAATCTCCAAACGATTCCGTTTGTGAACGTCGGTCAAAATTCGTGGAACCCACCTTGCAGATACTTTGCTGAGTTCCAGGTTTGATGTAACGATTTTGTGAACGCTACCATAGCTCAACTGGAGTTCATCTGCAATAAATCGCAGCGATATACGTCTGTCTTCGTCCAGGAGCTTCCGAACAGCATCAATGTTTTCGTCCGTGACGGAAGTGGTCGGGCGACGATCATGGCTGAGGTTTTCTACTGCTTCCTGTCCTTCGGCGAATTCCTTGTGCCAAGCAAAAACGCGAGCTCTTGACAGGGTCCTGTCCCCGTATTGAGCCGTCAATCTACGAAAGATTTCAGTCAGATTGACCCCCTCCTTGGCCAAAAACTTAATAATAATTCTCTGCTCCACGAAAACGTGCACTTCACTCTCACTCATTGTATAATTTTATACTGAAGGGTCCGAACGGAAATGTTGCCCGTCCCAAATCTCCCAGACTACCTGAAACCCCACCCTTTAGAGTTCAATGTCCAACGGAAAAGTTTTTAGAAAGTCAGTCTCGTTTATATTTGATCAACCCTCGTATAAAATTGATCCCAATCTAAAAAAAGACCACCATGTGGAAAAACGTTTCCCGTCAAGCCTATAATTAAAAAAGGTGTTAAACAATTTTTTAATTCCGCCAAGGATCTGTTGCTGCTCCAAGTGAACTTGCACTTCCAGCAAGTTCCATGGCGGCGGCGTATTCCATGGCCTTTCCATGTTGTAATGACAATGGTGTTCTTCCACTTATGCTCAGCATATTGGCGAGGATATTAAAGCAGTAAATATCACCAGATCACGCACTTAATTGGGTTCAAACTGTAAAATTCACTACGAAAATATAACTAAATGATTTATGGAGACCACTGATATTGTCCGTCTCTTATCAATGCACAAAAATAAATTCTACATACGTGAATTCACATATAAACTTCAAACTAAAACATTGCTTTATCCAAGCACATTTCAATTTGTTGCATACATTTTAATCAAACGTATCCGCGACTTGTTCTTGGCAGAATTAAAAATATATTTAACAACTTTTTTAATTGTTGACTTGGCGGGGAACCTTTTACTACATGGCAGTTTTCGTTTAGATATAATCTTGCCGATCCGTTTTAAGTGGTATGAGTAAATAAATTAATTACAATAATTAAGAGTATACCTAAAACCAAACGTAAATCTTATTAAAGTTGTTTATAACATAAATGCAACCATTAAACGACACATGAATAAATTTCAACGTGTAAGATCTGTTAAGTAAATACACTATAAGACTGAACAACCCGCGAGGATCCTTTTATGATTACATAGTATAATAATGTTTATATTCACTGTATATTAGAACCTATATTGTTAGCCTGATTATTTCGCTGTTATATTACTTGTGCACAGTAATGAATTTACTAAACCGTTTTAAATTATAATCTAGTGTTTTCAATGAACACCATCAAAGGGGTGTATTCTTGGTTGCATCTGTTTGTTGTGTTGGAGAGGGGGTTGCTTTCAGTACAGCACCTCTAACTCTCAAACAGTATTGGTTTACTAAACAACGTTTGATTGTCCTGTACTTCCTCGTTACTTAATCCTATTTTTCAAATATGTTTATACATATTTGTACACACACACACACACACACACACATATATATATATATATATATATATATATATATATATATATATATGTATAAATCGCGTGCCTAACTTTTGCAGATGACCTAGCCATACTCACAGATAATGAAACAACAGCGATTAAACAGATAGAAGTTCTAAAGGAATGTGCAGAGAGGGTTGGTCTACAGATCTCGTTTAAAAAACCGAATTATTCTCTTCAAAATTAAATATTCAAGAACTAAACACAAAGTATGGTAAGATAAACAGAGTCAAGCACTTCAAATATGTGGGAGAAATTCTTGAACCCACGGGTGGTGAGAAGGCTGCGCAAATGGTTCGGCTACTGAGAATGAAGAGGGCTCTTGGTATAACGCGTGACATCTACAATAAGAGATGTATGTCGACGCACACAAAAATCAGACACTACAACACAGTCATAAAACCGGAGGTATTATATGCAAGCGAGACGCTAGCACTCCACACAAAAGCTACCATGGAGGATATTTTAAAGGAAGAACGCAAAATCTTGAGGAAGATCCTTGGCCCGAGATTAACAGAAGACGGTTGCACTCCCGGAAGACCACAGAGAAGATATCGAACCTGGCAGCATATCGGAAGAAGGAGGCTTCGGTTCTATGGACACATCAGTAGACTCCCAACAACGATACATGCCAACAGAATACTTAAGTATATACAAGGTGTCAAATCAACAACGTCGTGGATCGCACAAGTCAGAATAGACCTACATGACGCAGAAATAGACTCAACAGATGTTGAAGACAGGCGCGCATACAGGAGAAAGATGCTCGGTTGGAAGGTCCCAGAAAATGAAATCCCAAAGAGAAAAGGGGTAAAATGGACAGAGGATCGGAAGAGGATCCATGGGGACAGGATGAGGGAGGTGTGAAGGATTAGAAGGAGCAAGACACAAGTCGGAGTGCTTTGCGTGATCCAACAGGGTCTATACGCAGATATATATATATATATATATATATATATATATATATATATATATATATATATATATATATACAAAGGAGGTCTGACTAAAAAGTATCAGACCTTTTGTCGGGAAAAGTATATTACGTACATAACGGGATTGGGGCCATAATCCCATTCAAACTAGCCCACTGATCTTTCTACTTACAAAAACTCGTCTGGAAGGCTTCTTTTGGAATCATGTTTATTCCACCATCGCGTTCCATTGCGGCTTCTGTGCTTTTGTATCTAGGTAGCAACCGTACACTCATGACTCATTTTCTGTAATCACTGTGTACAGAAAATCAGGATTAGTGATTTTAGTGTCCAGCTGATCCTGTCCAAAACGTAGTTCTTTCTGTTACACGGACAGCAGCTTGGGCACAAACTTTGCATCCACTCTGCGCGTATACAAAGCATTATGCAAAATTGCAAGTACAGAATCTTTACTGCTCCCAACCTCTTCGACAATCTTTCGTACAGTAAAACGACGATATCCCAGTAGTAGTTTTACCACCCTATCAACAACAGCTCCATTCCGAACGGTTTGTGGCCATCCAGAACGCTCTTCACTCTCCACTGATGTGCCGCCATTTTTAAACTGCTTGAACCACTCCTTAATTTGTTTTACCCTATAACATCGTCTCCAGACATCTGCTGAATTTTACAAATTGTTTCGCTTTGAGAATCACCAAGTGTTTGACAAAATTTGATGCAGTTTCTTTGCTCAACTCGTTCAATCATCTTGAGGAATCAAAAATCCGAAAATACTTATAACACATCAATCGGCGTCCAGCAAGAAACGACTGGTACACTCAAAGGCAATGAAGAAATTCAAGCATGCGCATTAAACCGTCTCCCCTCCACTTTGTGTGGAAAAACTTAAGGTAGGATACGTTTTAAACAGGCTTCGTATTTATATATATCGGTCGGCAATTTTAGTCCCATATTATCTAGACTTTGCACAAAAATCTATTTTGTTAAGAGCTTGAACAAGTTATGTACGTTATGTACTTATGTACGTTTAACAGTTTCATAATGGCGGCATTTCAAATCTTTAAAAAATAGTAACTTCTGTTTTAATTTAAAAAAATATGATTTCACTATTGTAAATAGCATTGAAAACTGATTAAATTTGCATTTTGAATTAGGAAATTTAATTTGACGAAGTCGGGCAACTAAATTTGAAAGTTTAAATGTATGCAGATTTTAATGCTTATTATAATAGTGAAATAAAAAAATTCAAAAAAGGGGTAAAGTGGTTTACTTTTAGAAATTCCCTTCAATAACTTCAGCGAGACAGCTGCGTGCCGCGATTATTTATACAAACATATTTTTTGTCGCCAAAGTAATTCATCTTCACAGTACGCACAAACGATTTTTCACAGAAACATGCACTTAGCACTTACAGCCTCTCTTTCATCGCCTAAATATACATGACACATCATTTATTCCTTTACAGTGCTTTTTCCCGTACATTATTTAAAAGTAGTCGACAATATTTGCATCGAAAGCTGGGGAAATTGAAAAGAATTTGTAGGAAAAAAGCAGTGTTCGTTGTTAGAAGAATATTCGGCTTCACGAAAATGTAATGATGGCGGCAATCAGCTGATTCGTTAACGTCATGAACGCAAATGACAAATAATAATTTTTAAATGTTATATTTTGTTTGAAAAATCACATTTCACTTTAAAAAAATCAGCATTAAAATCTGTTAAATTTATTATTAGCGAATTTCCGTTAGAATGAGATATCGGAGTAGCCATCTTGGTAAGTTTCAGACCCTGGGCCTTGAAAAGAGCGCCGATCCTGACCTCTAGATCACTTTTTGAGAAGTTGTTATTATTGTATATTCCTTTATATATATATATATATATATATATATATATATATATTCACAATTTGTAACGTTGAATACGTTGATGAAATAGGATTTTCAATAACATTTAAGAGAAAAAAGGTTAAGAATTGAAATAAATTAAAAATGTCAGATTCGGGTACCGCGAGGGACGTCTAAATCCTCTCAATAGGTGCAGCTAGTCTGCACTCCCTGCGGGGTAAGATGATTTTACGATTTTAAGATAAAAAATACGATTTTGGCAAAACATCGGAACAAACACTTACATTCGATGTTGTGTGTGTGTGTGTGTGTGTGTGTGTGTGTGTGTGTGTGTGTGTGTGTGTGTGTGTTGTGTGTGTGTGTGTGTGTGTGTGTGTGTGTGTGTGTGTGTGTGTTTTAGCACTCTCACGTTCGCAACTTTAGTTTGATTTTTTAACCGGTCGGTAAAATTCGTTCAACAGTTTCAAAATGGCTGTGATTTCATTTTTTTTATTCATAACGTTTTTTCTCTTCAATGATTTTTTGAAAATCCTATTTCACCAACGTAATCAACGTTACAAACTGTGAAATTTAATTTCACTGCAGTCAGGGATAGTTTTCCTATTTTCAATGCACTGTTACCTTTTGTTGAAAAGTTTCCAAAATTAATTCCAAACAAAATAACTTCGTATAATAGATACGATCCGATTTGAAGAATGCATCTGGCATCGGAACATTAGCATTTATATAACAGTAAGGAAAAGTTTCTTTCAATTTTTACGAGAAGCCTTCCTTGTCTTTTTTTGCTCATCTGTTTTAGAAGATATCATTAAATAAAATTAATAAGTTCTGAAATCAAACCATATTTTTTTACACTATCCAAATATTTCATTCCTGTAATATATAACAAATTAATTCGTCAACTATAATTTAGTAAATATTTTCGTCAATGGAAGAAATATTAATGAGGTGAAATATTTTTTTAAATACAGGGTGGGGCAGTCAAACCGCACGATTCTAAGTATTAAAAAAACACACACAGAAACAGTTTTTTAGTCATATATTGCAACAAATCTTAAGAACATAAATGGAAATTTTAATTCAAACAGAAAAAATGTTTATTTTTGAATATGACTCAGTAAGGTGGTGACCACCATTTTGAACACAATGTCTAAGTCTCATACTGAAATTCTCACTGACACGTCTTAGCATCGCCGGTGTTATCACACGAACTTCTTGTTCAATCCGAACTTTCAAATCCTGTACCGGTTGGACGAGTCTCAAAACCTTCGACTTGAGATGTCCCCATAGAAAGTAATCGCAAGAGCTCAGATCGGGCGATCGTGCGGGCCATTGAATATCTCCATTCCTACCGATCAAGCGGTTCGGAAAAATGTTTCTCAGAAGGTCCATTGACGCTCTGGCTGTATGACTGGTTGCTCCATCATGTTGGAAGTAAGTGTTTTCATTCACAGGAAATCGTCAAAGTTCTGGAATGAGAAAGCGATGCTAAGACGTGTCAATGAGAATTTCAGTATGAGACTTCAACATTGTGTTTAAAATGGTGGTCACCACCTTACTGGCGTCATATTCAAAAAATAAACATTTTTTTCTGTTTGAATTAAAATTTCCATTAATTTTCTTAAGATTTGTTGCAATATATGAATAAAAAACTGTTTCTGTGTGTGTTTTTTTAATACTTAGAATCGTGCGGTTTGACTGCCCTACCCTGTATAAACTACATAATTTTACAATACAAATGTTTAATAAAAGTTTCTAAAAATATGTCACCATATAGCCATGCTTAAGCATCCTTTGATTCGAAAATTTTCCGGTTGATGTTACCAGACCCACTTAGTCCGAAGTCTCGATCCAGTGTATCCACAGCTCTCTTTACTATCACAAAAAATAAATATATCCAAAATGCTCACCGGCACTGGGGAGCTGTTTGAACTACACCGGATCGAAGAATACGGTGTAGTTCAAAATCAACATTTTTTGTTACCCTCCTCACAGCAATACAACACCGCTAAAATATTTCGGTTACTCATATTATGCTGGTTAAAGTTCAGATAATCATTTATATATTACTGTTGATTATTTTCATCGTTTATAATACCATCTGTGTGCACAACACAGAACAGTTTCACATCAAACAACACAACTTGTCTGTTTGTTCTATCTCTCGATATACAAAGGCAACAAAGTCAAGCAACAGTTTTTAACAAGCATCTCTGACGTTCATCATATAACTTTGTGTTTTCGTGGAAAATTCTCTTCCCTTCTGCTTTTACGGAATGGATTTTGTGTTGTAGACTTTTAACCGTATCATTAAACTATAGTTGTAAAACTGTGCCTACACACTTTCTGGCAACTAACTTAGTAATAAATAAGCAGAACTCATTACGCAAACTTTCTCATATTCTATTAATTATTTCCCCTAAAAATCAAGTTCAGTAATTTTCAGAAAAAAGAATCATCTGAGTAATTTGTTCAATTAATTAATTTTAAATTTTAATCAACATCTGTATTAATTTTGTTCAAAGTGTATAACTCAATACAGTGTACGCAATTGTAATCATAACTGGAAAAAAGATTAGTGCTGTTGTTGTCGTTGTTTTTTTGTTGTTGTTGTCGTCGTCGTTGTTGTTGTTGTCGTAGTTGTTGTTGTCGTCGTTGTTGTGTTATCGTCGTCGTTGTTATTATCGTCGTTGTTGTTATCGTCGTTGTTGTTATCGTCGTTGTTGTTATCGTCGTTGTTGTTATCGTCGTTATTATTTTTGTTGTTTTTTTTGTTGTTGTAGTAGTAGTTGTTGTCGTCGTCGTCGTTGTTCTTGTTATTGTTTGTTGTTGTTATCGTCGTTGTTGTAGCTGTCGTTGTTGTTGTTGTTGTCGTCGTCGTCGTCGTTGTTGTTCTTCTTCTTATTGTTTTTGTTGTTGTTGTAGTTGTTGTATCGTCGTCGTCGTTGTTATTATTATTGTTGTTGTATGTTGTTTTTGTAGTCATTGTTGTTGTTGTTGTTGTTGTTGTTGTTGTCGTCGTTCTTCTTGTTATTGTTTATTGTTGTTATCGTCGTTGTTATTGTTCTCCTTGTTGTCGTCGTTGTCGTCGTCGTCGTCGTTGTTGTTGTTATTATGTAGTCGTCGTCGTTATTGTTATTGTTTGTTGTTGTTGTCATCGTAGTCGTTGTCGTTTTGTTTTTGCTTTTGTTGTTATTGTTATTGTTATCGTTATCGTTATCATTATCATTATCGTTAACGTTATCGTTATAGTTGTCGTTGTCGTTGTCGTCGTCGTCGTCGTCGTCGTCGTCGTCGTCGTCGTCGTTCGTTGTTGTTGTTGTTGTTGTTGTTGTTGTTGTTGTTGTTGTTGTTATTGTTGTTGTTGTTCTTATTATTATTATTGTTATTATTACCATTATTAATACTATTATTATTTATTAGGTCATTTTCCATAATCTTAACATATAAAGAAGACTGACTGACTGACTGAATCATAATCAACGCAGAGCCAAAACCATTTCAGCTAGCAACTTGAAATTTTCAGGGTACATCTATGTTACGTACCCTGACACATCTAGACGTGCACTTAGAAAGGTTTTTGCAAAAATTTGATTTTAACGCCATTAAACTACTTACCCAGTCCAAATTTAATAATCAACGTACAGCCAATTCTATTACAGCTAGAGACTTAAAATTTTCAGGGTACCTTCTTACAACAATATCAAGATGCACTAAGAAAGGATTTTGCAAAAAATTATTTTAACGCCATTGAACTACTTACCCAGTCCAACTTTAATAATCAACGTACAGCTGATACTTATGACTAGAGACTTATAAATTTAAAGTGATAAAAATAACTTTAAATTTTCACCTTCTTTCAACAATGTCGATGTGCACTAAGAAAGGATTATATAAACATTTGATTTAATGCTATTAAACTACTTACCCAGTCCAACTTTAATAATCAACGTATAGCCAATAACTAGAGACTATAAATTTTAATCATCTTTCAACAATGTCGAT
Source organism: Callitettix versicolor (assembly GCA_022606455.1). Taxonomy (NCBI): domain Eukaryota; kingdom Metazoa; phylum Arthropoda; class Insecta; order Hemiptera; family Cercopidae; genus Callitettix; species Callitettix versicolor. Next base: position 19,023,829 of record CM040191.1, on the reverse strand, counting down.
GTGCATTAAGAAAGGATTTTGCAAAAATTTGATTTCAACGCTATTAAACTACTTACCCAGTCCAACTTTAATAATCAACGTATAGCCAATAACTAGAGACTATAAATTTTAATCATCTTTCAACAATGTCGATGTGCATTAAGAAAGGATTTTGCAAAAATTTGATTTCAACGCTATTAAACTACTTACCCAGTCCAACTTTAATAATCAACGTATAGCCAATAACTAGAGACTATAAATTTTAATCATCTTTCAACAATGTCGATGTGCATTAAGAAAGGATTTTGCAAAAATTTGATTTCAACGCTATTAAACTACATACACAGTTCAACTTTAATAATCAACGTAGAACCGAGACTATTATAGCTAGAGACTTGTAAAGTTTCAGGATACCTCCTTACAACAATGTCGAGGTGCACTTAGAGAGGATTTTGCAAAAAAATTATTTTAACGCCATTAAACTACTTACCCAATCCAACTTTAATAATCAACATATAGCCATAACTATAATAGCTAAAGATTTGAAATTTTCACGGTTACCACCACATGTAGGGGTGCACTGAAAAACGATTTTCCAGTATTCAACCCCTAAAGAGATAAAAATAGGTACAACAATTTTTATTGGAAAATATGTTTTTCGTCTGAACTTCTTAAAACATAGTCACTCTTAAATATAAGTAATGAAATATATTTATTACCATTTCCCAAAACTCATACCCTAAAGAGGTTGAAAGGGGTAGAAAATGTAAGAAAGGGGTATACAATTTTCAAATTGAAGAAAAATTTGTTTTGGATCCGTATATTCTAAAAATATGCAATGAAACACAAATAATGAAACATATATTTCAACATTTTTTTATAATTCATTCCCTAAAGGAATACAAATGTAAAAAAGAGGTATAATTATAGAAAAAAGAGTGTTTTCATTGAAGAAAATATTTTTTATCGGCTATTCTTAAAAGTAAACAAAATATTTTAAAACACAAATTATGATACACGTAATTGAGCATTCCTCCCCCGAATTCATCCCCTAAAAGGACAAAAATATAAAAGAGATATAAATGTTAGTATAGAAGAAAAATATTTTTTATCGGATTTTCTTAAATTAAAATGGAACACCTTTGAAGACAATAAAACAACATATTCAGGTTATAATATTTTTTCGTATTCACTGTAAAATAATCATGAGTTTAGATGATCACGCTTTCATTAATATATTTTTTTATGTTTTTAAATTATGTCATTAATGAAACAGTTTACGTTTCGTGGGCGAAGCCGCGACGGGTAATGCTAGTTTCTGTATATGAATCCAATATACTACTTTTGTCTCTCTGTACTCGAAGTTGGTCCATACTCTTCAAACGTTGTGTGCTTTACCACATACACAGATTGCGGTAAATGTGTGAATATTCAATAACAATAAAATTATGATTCCATAATTGCAATTTTCAATTTCAAAACAAAAAAAATGGAGAAAAATACTTTTGGATATTCGCTTCTATATCGTTAGTGTTACATCTGAGTGAGACTTATTACTGGTCTCGCGATGAATTGGCCAGACATTACAATGGATTTGGCAGACGAAAATGGCAGTCATATCGTAGGCCTATTATCATTTCGAAGCCATATTTCAACACAGTACTGTACAGTTAACACTGTTATTAACCCTATTTATGTTTACATTTGATAATCTGAACGATTTGATAATTTGATCCACATCCGGCCTAAATAAACTCGGATAGTCACTGTTCCATTAACGACCTATCAAAAAGTAATTTGAAAGTGAAAATCGCCGAATATTTCAAGATGTCGAATCTGGGTGTTACCATGATATCCGTTATAATTTCCAAATAGAATTAGAAGCAAAATTCTTAACATTGTTTAATGTTATCTATTGAACATACAGTCGGTACTTGATGAAATTCCATGATATCCAAAAAAATTATAACATTAATTTGTCTGAAGATGCCTCACGTCGAAACATATATTACTTAATAAAAGAATTGTGTGAAACTTTATTAGTGTCCTGATTTTCCTTGATGTCATTAATAATAAGCTTAACAAAATCTTTGTAAAAAAAATAATACGTGTTTTTTTTTGTTTGTCTTTTAATTTCCAGAATTCTGTTTCAACTTATTCTATTAAGATCTTTGAAAAGCAATTAGAATACTAATTTGTATTTATTTCTGTGTGACAACATATTATCAACTTTCTTACTTAGTGACACTTCATTCCTTAAAAGTGTTATTAAATATTAACAATGAAGGCACTTAATATTAATTAGAATTATAATAAACGAATGACGAACGAAGAACTTGAATTATAGAACCGTGTCAAATTAACTCGACGCTTTAATTAAACAACGAAATAATATATTGTATTTGCATAAATTATGAATGCGACTCCGACTGTAATAGTACCGTTTTCTGTTGCAGTATTTCAACATCGCAATATAACGTCTGTACATAAACAGTTATTTTGTGAATCCACTCAAAAACACAAAATATTTACTTGAGTGGATTCAAAAAATAGCTGTTTATTTTATCGTTCATCTAAATATCCTATTGTCAGCTTTTAGTTAATTTTCAACTCGTTATTCAGTGATATTTATCATTTTTTGTAAATCTATTAAAATTTCAGAAAACCTAATTTCGTCATTCAGTTTCAGTAAAAATTATCGAAATCGAATAAGAGCACAATAAACTAACATATCAATGTACGAATATTTTTCAAAATATTCTGAAGAAATAGGAGCAGGAGAGAAGAAAAAAATAGAGTGGAGAAAAAACGGCGAGGAAGAAGATGAAATATAAGAAGGAAAAGAAATAAAGAAGAAGAAAAAAGGCGACGAAGGAAAGGTGAAGGAAATAAAAGAAGAATAAAAGAGGAGAAGGTGTTAGAGAAGTAAGATGGAAAATAAGACGAAAAGAGATAGAGAAAAAGAAAAGTAAGAAGAAGAAAAATAAAAGTTCAATTTTGTTGAATTTTACAATAAAAATAGACACTTACCGCAGTGAAATTCATTATCATTGTACAGTTTTCTGACAATTTGTTCACACAATTTTATTCAGCGTTAAAATTTACATCAATTAGTATTTAAAATTGTCAGCATAAAAATTTTCACAAGATTTATTAACGCCTTTAAGCTGAATAAAATCGAAGAAAACGTTTCAACAAAAAAGTAAAAGGTTTTTGTTTCAAATAAAATGTAGAAGAAAAAGTATTTTCTTCATTCCAAATGAATAAAGATTACCTTTTGCTTAAGAGTGAATTCTTCTAGAAGTAAATTTTAAAAAAGCTGCCTCTGTGGCCTATTGGATAGCGTACTAGGCTTTCACCCCGAGGACCCGAGTTCGATTCCCGGCGAGGGCTTGGCATTTTCGTACGCTATAAATCATCCCATCGTCTGCATTAGCCCAAATGTGCACAATAGTCGGACGTTAAAAAAAAAAAAAATCTAGAAGTAAAAGAATCAACTGAAAAATCTTTCGTGTCAACCTACATACATAAGAGTTAGCTGTGTTTCAAGTAAAATATTATAAAGTTTTATAGTACCTATTTTTGTTCTTTAAAGTTATGTTTTCCAAATATATCCTATCGGATGTCTGTTGGCTCCTTGTATTTGTATTTTATAAGTGTATTTTAATGTGAGAAAGTTATATTTTATTAAAGTGGCGAAGAGAAGAAAATGATCCCTAAAACCTCTTATACCGCACTTCGTGTAATAGGAAATGTAAACCAATCGGTTGTTTGTTTGTTAATACTTGTCATAACACTTTTAAATGTTTTTGACACTGTAGACTTTCCACACAAAGTTCCTCATTAATACATTCTTGATATCCATGATCACCTAAATAACGCAAACATATTTTCATCTCTGGTGATAAAGAGAGATCACCACCTCGAGTCTCTTCATTAGTGCCTAGATACCTGTTTGTTAACCACTACACATTCTCTTCTTCGAACCTATATAAGCACTTAAAATGCCCAGTAAGTGGAGAAGAACATGATTTTTAATGTTCGACACTTTGCACGTGAACTAACTCTGCCATGGCAACAAGGAAAACAACAACATAAGCATTTACTTCACAGAATTAACTCATACTGACTAGATTAATCTTTATTAAAAGCTTTCCTTCTTATTTAGAGTAAATGGTCGGTTTTATTCATAACAATTTACAACTGACAAAACAAATTGGTCAATAAAAGAAGGATTTCCTTTTACTTTAAAGTAAAAAGATTTTTGATTAATTTTTTCATATCAATTGAAAGATATGTTTCAAATTTTTTGAAATATACCTTTTACTTCTTTTTATTCATAAGGCTCATTGAATTGTCGCTTTTTTGAAACTATTTGTAACGGATTGAATTGAATTGTGCAAAATTGGGCCGAAATTGAAAATTTTTGGAGCATACACATTTTCAAAATAAAATGTTTAACGATTATTTGAAATGACGATTGGAAGTAAATTGTAAGCACACTACATTACTGTTCTTGTTTTTCATATTGTAGCAGCTCCGATGCTCTTTTTCAAAGCATGTGTTTAATAATGGAAAATAATTACTGCTCGTAGCTGTGTTGCTGACGTGATAGAAGTGAATTTCTAAAAGGTACAACTATATTATTTTAATGTTGTTTTTATTTATATATATATATATATATATATATATATATATATATATATATATATATATATATATATATATATATATAATTGTGTGAATGTGTTTGTGTATGTGCGCGCGCGTGTGCGCATAACTTTTACACTGAACTAGCAAAATTTGCCCAATTGTTTTAAAATGATGGCCATTTCAGATCTCAATAAATTCATAACGTGTTTATATTATATATATATATATATATATATATATATATATATATATATATATATATATATATATATAGAGAGATAGATAGAGATAGATAGATCAACGCTTCAAAAAATATCGATGTTCGTTTCAATCTGAGCAAATTTCAATGCCCCAGGATCGGTCAGACCATAATGGCAGCTCCAACAGCTGATTTTCCAATGCATTTAAAAAACTAAGTGAAAATTTCGAAAAATCTCTAAAAGTTAAACTGACTTAAATCCTTGAATAAAAAAAATGGGCTCTCTCCGCTATAAATACGTGATTTTTTTTTGTACTGTGTCATTAGTATAAACTGCTTCTGCTTCCTCTCCGCGCTCGCAGATAACCATGACGGATGGTAGTCGTGACCTTATCTTGGCCAAATGATATAAATTGCGGAAAGCAAAACTTATTGCCTAAATAAATCCTAACTCAGAAACACACATCGTTTTGTGGATTGCGTTTATTAACGGGTATTCGTCAAACTAGAGATGGGAATATCGATGACTTTTAACTACCCGCGACTACGTTGACTGTGACAAAAAATACCTGTGACTTGTCATAGTATAGTGATTTCCAATTCAGTATATTGACGCAAGGAAGTATTTAACGTTTGCTACTTTATATGCATCTCTCTTAACTGAACGCTGCCGTATTGTAGGCTGAATATTTACTAGGTATTATTAACAGTCATTTTCATCAGGTTTTTATGTTTTAATGAAGAATTTTATAAGCTTTTTTACTTGTTGTGAAAATCAACCTTTGATTAATAATAGGTTATATTTCCAAACCGATTGTAGTTCCTATGAAGATACAAACTAACTTAACTTACACTGTACTATTTACGGCTTTACAAATACAATTTAACCTCGTTATCAGTTCTGTATATTTTATGTAAGTTTTCCTTAAGGGCATATTACACCACCAAAGATATTTCTCAAATATTTGTTAAATATTTGAAGAACTTTAAATATAAATCATGTTTAAATATATGTCAAAGTTGTATCAAAGAAAACATATTACCTTAGTTGAATTTCTTTGATCAGCTGGATTATTAACTAGATATATTTTGAGCTTATGTTTATTCAAGTGCACTAGCTGTAATAGGTTGAATAATGTTGATTTATTACACTGCTGCATTAAGCGCTTATCTTGCTATAGCGCTACTGAATGAAAATAGAGGAAAACGAAGAAACGAGTTAGGGTCCGACCATTGGTAAAAAAGGAGAAAGATACCAGGAGTAAATGCCACTATTATTAAAGAATTACGTTTGGATGATAGCGATTCATATAGACAGTTTTTAAGAATAAGTACATTTTAAATCTCGGTTTTTGTAAGCATTAGTGTGGATATTCCACAAACACTCTTCTTTTTCATAATGTAGAATTAACGTTTTTACTGCTTCAAAATCCGTGACAATTTCGCCGTCGTTTTAAAATGAAAAAAACGGAAGGAACAATGCGACACAAACAGGAAATGATAAATTTTGAGGTTATACCTACGTATTCTGAAAATCTTTGTCAAAGATTAAGAAGGTTTACCAGAGTTTGACAAAAGGTTTAATTCATCAAATAATCTACAAATTTATTTCATTAAAAAATCTTTAATTTAACGTTTGTATGATAGTGTAATATGCCCCTAAGCGCCAATCTGCCAATCTTATTACGTATTATTTCTGCAACCAATAGGTCAACTCACTAATATTTACTGACGCGTAAAAGTAGATAATATTTTCGCCGACTATAACTGTGATTTTGTCACCATATATTTTGTTAACTGCAAGATACCTCTGCAAGATCGCAGCACAAGCGATCAATCACAAATGACAAATCCAATCCATAATTGCCGCCAGTATATTCTACTAGGCCTAGTAGACAACATATTTTTCTGTTTGTCACTATTGGTAATTGTGGCTTAAAAATACCTGTAGCAAAGTCGTAACAAATACCCCCGCAAGATCGCAGCACAAACAATCAGTGACAAATGGCAACTCCAATCCATAGTTGCTTCTAATATATTCCACTAGGCCTAGTAGACAATATTTCTTTTCTGTTTGTCAATATCCAGTGATTGTGGTTTAAAAATACTTGTATCAAAGTCACAACAAATATCCCCGCAAGATAGCAGCACAAGCAAACAGTGGGCAAATATCAAATCCAACCACAGTTGCTGCCAATGTATTCTACTAAGCGTAGTAGACAATATTTCTTTTCTCTTTGTCACTATTGGTGACTGTGCCTTAAAAATACCTGTGACAAAGTCACAGTGAAATATCGTACGTCAAACCACAGCCATTGTGATTCCCAATTCCGATCCAGAGATTACGTGATTAGTTGTTCTCTTGGGAACAGTTCGTTGCAAATGTAATGCTTGATTTATTCATTCATCCGTAACTACTGAAATAAATAGTCGCAACACATTATACACTCAATTTCAAATTCAATTTTTTCCCATTAAAAAATCGTTTCGGATGGTATCGGCATGAAAATCAGCTTAATTTTTCGTCAAAATTTACTGAAATTTTGAATATATATAAAGTAGTATTGCTGAAGATAGTTTGATAGATTTAAAATTTAAAAAAATACTTTTTTAAGGAAAAAGCCAAACTTGACTTCTTTAAATTTTTTTCAATTTACTCTCGAACGAAAACTTTCTTTAACTTCCAATTGGGTAAAATAACTTGTGTTACGAATTCATCATCAACATTTTTACAAAATGTGATGAACCGATTTTGTGAAATCACGTTGCATCATTTATCTCGTTTTTTATTAATGTTAAAATGTACTTATTTTGAAATTCAAAGCTTTGACTACTGTATGTAGAAGTCAAACATATTAAGGTTAAAAAATGGAAGTTAAATCCGCTATAAAACTTTATTACTCGCAATCCTACTTTGCAATGATCTGTACAAGTTGATTCGTGTATTTGTATTACACACACACACACACACACACACACACACACACACACACACACACACACACACACACACACACACACACACACACACACACACACACACACACACACACACACACACACACACACACACACACACACACACACACACACACACACACACACACACACACACACACACACACACACACACACACACACACACACACACACACACACACACACACACACACACACACACACACACACACACACACACACACACACACACACACACACACACACACACACACACACACACACACACACACACACACACACACACACACACACACACACACACACACACACACACACACACACACACACACACACACACACACACACACACACACACACACACACACACACACTGCTGACCATATATGACACAATGCCAGCAAGTGTTCCGAGCCTGATCGTTCGGCTAAGTGCTTCAATTGTGGGAGAGAGGGACATAAGGCTGAAGGTTGTCCAAACCCACCACACTGCGAATTGTGTCATGGGTGTGGGAAAAGTGATCATGCGACAAACAGCTACAGGTGCCCATTGTATCAGAGGGCCCTTCAGTTAATTGGAAAATTAAAGTGCTCCAACTGAATCTGCGAAGATCCAACCACTGTCAGTCTGCGAAAGATCTTCTCTGCCAGACGAATGCCGAGAGGAAGATAGACATAGCAGTATTATGTGAACAGTACTCGAACCCAATGCATCTGCCATCATGGACATCGGACAGTACTAACAGGGCGGCCATCTGGGTTTGTGGAGGCTTGCACATCCAGCCTGGTGGCTTCGCCTATTTCTTCTGTTGACCAAAGTCCGGGGAGTGTACATATTTAGTGTGTATGCACCTCCAAGCCTTGATATAGGGGAGTTTGAAGTGCTTCTTACGAGACTGTCGTCTGTGGCAGCTGGGCTTCGTCCTGTCATTATAAGTGGAGATTTTAATGCATGGTCAACTGTTTGGGGCAGCAGGGACACCGACAGACGTGGCGAGTTCCTGGATACCATCGCAGCATTGAACCTAGTGGTTGCTAACACATTTGAAAGAACGGACTTCACTTCATGGATCGATGTGACCTTTGCCAGCGAGGACCTGATTGCTGGCATACGCAAGTGGACAGTAAACAGACATTTCACCGATAGCGACCACAACGCTATTTTTTACGAAATTGTTGACACAGGGAACTCATGGACCTCCCAACCAAAACCGCGATGTAAATGGAATCCTAGGTCTCTCGACCCAGAAGCGCTTGCCATAATGCTTGAGAGTGGTCTACTTTTGGAGGGAACTCCGGAACAAATGGCTAACTCTTTGTTGGAAGGAGTGGAAGGTGCGTGCGATGCTTCAATAACAAGAACCTCCAGAAGGCAACATCATAAACCTGTTTTTTGGTGGACCGAGGGTATTTCAAGCCTTCGATCTCAGTGCCATCAAGCCAGAAGGAAATTCCAGTAAGCACGTCGGAGGAATCGCGATCCTGAGGTGGCAGAACAGAATTACCGTGCGGCTAAATTAGGGACACTAATTTTATAGCGCACGGAGCGTAAGGCTATAAAACGGAGCAAGTGCCGATGTTGGGCAGACTTGCGTGAAGAGGTAAACAGGAACCCAGGGGGAAGGCCATATAAGGTAGTAATGGGACGGTTGGCGGAATTGCAACAACAGCAACCAACATAGCACCAACCCTTTTTTCCTACGCAGAGTGGTGTCGACACTCTTTCCACACTTGGATGAGCCCATAAGACCAGAGATTGTAGTGCTGGCGGGGGAAGTGATTCCACCCATCACGATACATGAGCTGCATCAGGCGTGCAGGAGGATCGGGGATGCCAAAGCACCTGGCCCGGATGGCATACAAAATGCAGCTCTTAAAGTTGCTATTGAAACCATTCCTGATGTTTTTATTAAAGTAATTGATGGCTGCTTATGGGAAGGAACTTTTCCCACCAGATGGAAGGAGCAGAGATTGGTTCTGATACCAAAGATGAAAAAGCCTCCTGAAGCACCATCATCATATCGACCGAAATGTCTACTTGATACAGCGGGGAAGATTCTGGAAAGGATTGTATATGGACGACTTGAACCATTCGCTGAAGGCGCATATGGGCTTTCGGAAGATCAATACGGATTCCAGAGGGGCAGATCTACTATTGATGGTATTAACGGTGTCATTACTAAAGCGAGGGAAGCTACTGAAGGCAAAAGGTGGAGAAGAGGTGCTAAAAAATATTGCGCCATTGTCACACTGGACGTTAAAAATGCGTTCAACTCAGCGCGATGGAGTAATGTATTGCAGATCCTAAATAGCATGGGAGTTCCAGTGTATCTCCAGAAGGTGGTAGGGAGTTACTTTGAAAATAGAACTCTCATCTATGACATTGAAGAAGGAGAAAAGAGGTACAGAGTAACAGCAGGAGTACCGCAAGCCTCTGTGCTTGGACCTCTCCTTTGGAACATCATGTATGATGGGGTCTTACGGGTCGGCGTACCATTAGGCGTAAAAGCTTTGGATTCGCCGATGACCTTGCGGTGGTTATTGATGGGAAGTTTTTGGAAGAAGTTGAGATTCGGGCCAATGAGGCAGTGAAGTCAATCCGGAGATGGTTGACATCTATGGGTCTGCAGCTCGTCGATCAGAAGACGGACGTCGTGCTTGTGACCAGCAGGAAAAAGAGGGAAACAGTAACTCTTATAGTTGGAGATATGCAGATAAGTTCCGTCCTAGCCCTTCAATACCTTGGCGTGTGGGTTGACGCGAGACTCTGCTTCAGAGAACATCTCAAGGCAGTTAGTGAAAAGGCGGCGAACGTGGCAGGAGCCCTTTCCAGGCTCATGCCGAATCTGGGAGGTCCAAGACAGGCACGCCGCCGACTCCTGGCTGGGGTAGTAAGCTCGGTGCTCCTTTACGTAGCGCCGATTTGGAGCCAGGCTATGATGGTCGCGAGCTATGCGTGCAAGGTTAATGCGGTGCACCGTCGTGCGTTGCTGCGTGTCGTGAGTGGTTACCGAACAGTTTTCTACGACGCTGCATGCGTAGTGGCGGGCGAACAGCCAATGGAGCTGATGGCTGATGAAAGAGCGAGGCTGTACTGGCGTAAGCGAAATGCTGAGCCGTGGTATAGTCATACAATGGCAATTACAGAGGAGCGAAATCGGACCCTGGAGACATGGCAGCGACAGAGGGACGAATCAACAAATGGACGATGGTCATACCAACTCATAGGTAACATCCAGGATTGGTGCAACAGGAATTATGGAGAGGTGGATTTCTATCTCACACAGATTCTCACTGGGCACGGTTGCTTCCGAGCTTACTTGTTCCGTTTCGGGCTGGAAACGGACTCGGCTTTTCCCCTCTGTCTTCCAGCAGTGGAGGAAAATGCGAAGCATGTGTTTTTCCGGTGTCGGAGATTCGACAAGGAAAGGATGAGGCTGCAAACATATCTGCGAGGCAGCATTGCACCGGAAAGTCTGGTTGCGACTCTGATGGCTTCAGAGGCCAACTAGAGGGCCATTGTGGGATTCGCTGCAGTGGTCATGAAGAAGTTGAAGGCTGAGGATCACGAAAGGAGAGCCAATGCTGTAGAAGAGTAGGCGTTCAGCCAGTCCACCTTCCCATGAAGTAATGCCTGGCGGCGGTCCCGTGGGGAGGTTTACAGAAGAGGAATGCTTTTGGTGATTTTTTTAGTGGGTAACAATATATCTTAACTTGAATTTGAACTCAATTTGAGTCCCACACTCTGGGGTAGTGCGTACCCTACCCCAGGTAGTCTATAAAAGATTTTTTCCACATTTTTTGGCATCGCAAAAAACACACACACACAAAATATACCAAGCGCATATATTGATTATGCAAGAGTTAAGTAGGTCCAACTAAATAAATAGGCTCATATCAGTCACTTTGGGATCACAAAGCAACAAAGTACCTCCACACTCTACTAGTATCAGAAAGAAACCGGCTACACTATAGACAGGTACTGTGGAAATTATAGGCCCAGGATTGTTAGAGGCCATCGAAATACAGAAACAAGGTGAACTAAATAGGACTGATGACACCCGTAATTTACCTGCAGCTTGAACGAATGCTCTCAATTGTGTTGGAACTGGATGTAACCGTGCTAAGGCCTAAACTTGGCCTACTCAGTCGGGCTAATGTGCTTTAATGATAGCCACCATTATGCTTTAACTAGCGTGCTCCACATCGTGACTAAAGTCCAAGTAATTGAACTATTTGCCACTACGAACGCTGCAAGCTGCAATGACAGGAAGAAGACGTTTGAGAAATTAGACAGTATTGTTATCTACTTAACTGTAGTTGGGGACTAGGTGGTCGATGTGGCTAAAGCACCGATCAGTCTGCTGCGTCACTGAACTGCTCATCTTAAGGTGCTTCGTTCTAGCCGCAGTTACTCCCTTTGCTTTTCCCTTACAGTTAACACTTATTCCTCGTCCTTATTAGTCTAACTGGCATAAAATATGGACGTTAAGAAAAAAATTGACACTGCCGCAAGATGCCACCAGCAGCGAGCGCTCACATATCTTTTATGTGAGTTATAATTACAGTACATTTATATTGAATGACCTACATAAGCTAAGCCAGTTAATTTTCTACTTGCGTTATACGGAGTTTATAAAAGAAAGAAAGTTTCCTTTCAGTTTTACTTCAGGATTACAGGAACAACATCGAAGATGTCAGGTACGATTTTGGCGAAACAATGTTTGTCAACAATGAAACAATGAATTTTGTCGAAACAATGTTTTTTCAATTGTGTTGCACGAATATTCGCAGATATTTGAATGTAATCCATACGTTTCCTTCATATATATGTATTAATAACTGATTTTGAACGATGTAAGTCTTATTAACTGAAGAGGTTTTGGGAAACGCACATAAAACTAAAATAAAACCCTCCACTAAAACCTTATTTAACGGAGCGGCTCAGCTAATGTGTTACGGGTATTTCTCTAAGTAAGGCCGCTTCCCTTTTGTATTTATTATAATCCGAGACTTTCACCCTAATATAGGTTCTGAGAGTGAGTAGCGGAGATAAGTACGCAATACAAACCTACCAAAGGAGGGGGATTATACAGGGTGATTCACGAGGAAATAGAAAGAATTTCAGGACGTGTTTTATTGGTAAAAGTAAGAAAAAGGGTATAGGCCTATAAATAAACTGCTTAGCTTTTTAGATAGCCACCATTTTGTATTTTTAAAACAAAAAAATCTTTTTAACGGTAAATGTTATACAGTAGAATTTTCATTGTTGTCTAGTTATTTGTAAAGACCCAATTTGAGACAAAATCATTCTATTTCCTTTATTCCTTTCAAAATAACGGCTATTTTAATTTCTAATTTCAGATATCTCGGAATTGGTTAATTTTACAAAATATTTGCAAGACACTTATAAAAACGTCAAACCGAAAAGAGATACTTTAAAAACTGATTTCACGGTGGATTTTTCTAAAACTTGTAAACGAAAACAATGTATCAAATGACTTGTTTGATTTAAAAAAGTATACATTTTGGATTTTTTAGGATTACGGATTAAAAAATGGCAGAAACAATTTGTGTACAGTAATTTCAGTAGATTTTATTTTCGTTAGTAAGTTACCTTTATGTACTGAAGAATGATCGTGGCACGCCGTAGTTTTGCTGAAGTGATAGAAGCGAATTTCCAAAACTAAAATACCATTCTATCTTACAATTTTTTTGAATATCTTTTTGAATTTCTGATTCCATATAAACATTGAAATTACGAAAATGATTTCTGACCGCCGTCGATAAATTTCTTAATTTGAAAGGATTTTGAAAAATCGAAAAACGCTGATTACGATTGTTAAATCGGATTTTCAAAAACAAAATTTAAGACCGTAAAGTTTTGAATTTTTTTTAGATTTGATATGCCTCAATTTGAAAACTGATGAACGAATTTTTCTGGTTATCCGGATTAACCAAGATATTACCGAAATCGATTTTTGAGCTAACTTTGAATCAAATCGAACCAAAATTGCGAACTTGAGCGTGCTTAGTTCACACACACACATATATATATATATATATATATATATATATATAAGAAATTCAATATGGCGGACTGTGCTCACATTCTTTTAACGCTCTGCAAACCACGTCGGCCATATTGAATCAATCCTTATACTGCTAACATTAATTAACGAATATACTACTCCGCTATTTCCTAATACGAGCCGCCTCGGTGGCCTAGTTGATAGCGTACTAGGCTTTCAGTCCGAGGACCCGGGTTCGATTCCCGGCCAGAGCTTGGCATTTTCATACGCTATAAATCATCTCATCGTCTGCATTAGCCCAAGTGTGCACAGTAGTCGGGAAAAAAAATTCCTAATACGAAATTATGGTAATCACATTATTAAGGTCTTATATATGAAAATGTGATCTCCTTTTTATATTGTGTATACATTTTTTAGTTTTTAAAGGTGCAGATATAAAATTTACAAAGCATTATGAACAAAATTTTAAAAAACCAACCACATTCCCACGTACTAGACCTTTAAAACAAATTATACATTTTAATTTTATCTTAACTAATAGCTGAGTAATATGTATCCTTAATTATCTTAGTCTTATAGAGAATAAATTCAATATGGCTGACAGGACACACAGGTTTTAAGTGGAATTTTCTTAAGAACTTTACGAGAATATTGTTATTTATCATCGAATTATTTTGTAAAATCAGTAGCTGTTTGACAAATATTATTTTACCTTAATTTAGATGATTACCTTTTTTTTACCTTTACGTTTTTGCTAGGGACAAACTATGTTCCACAGCGGAGAACGGAAACCGCTGCACACTAGATATAAAGTATCGACAGGTACTGTTTACCTACAAAGAGCAACACGTAGTTCTCTGATAGGGTTTGCTCACCGGGATTGGGGGGGACACCTATTGTAGAAATTTAATCCGTCGTTCTACAAACTAAGTCTGTCCTTGAAAGCAGTCTAGTGCGTTTGAGTGGAATTCAGTGGTTGTGTTAATATTATTGTGCGTCTCGTGTTTGGTTTTAATTTGTAACTGACTGAACGAAACGAAGTCTGTTTCAACTCAACAGTTTGGAATTTGGTTTGTTTGTTTGTTACGCAGTTTTGGTCAAACGTATAACCGATTGTTATGAAATTTGGTACAAACGAACCTTGTATAAAGCCCGAACGATGTGTGTGTTAGATTATTTCGTATACAATTCCGTTTCAAGGTGGCGAGCTCGGATTTAATCATGGTAGTGTAGCTGCTGGCTCTTCACTATAATATTGTCTGAACGGCAATACCTATCATTATTTCCATAATAGAATTTCCAATAAAGTTGATTCAGAGACATTTTTCCTAAATATTACAGTTACCGGTTAAATTGGAGCAAAATGGTACGAGCGCTGTCGTGTAGTGCTCTGTATATTAATTAAGAACGTACTGCCAAGTCTACTGTACCTTGAACTACTAATTATAAAGTTTATTTTAACAACAAGATGACGTAACTTATTAGGTTTTCTGCTGCAAAAGACGGCCATCTTACTGAGATGTTATAAAATCCAGTGCGATATATCATACAACTATTTAAAAAACACGTTTAAAATACACAATTTTTGTGTCATTTCTTTACAGTACGCCTCTCTAACCCATTGAAAGTCTAAGTCATACGCTACTCCGTTGGTAGGAAAACACATTTTTAGGTAGTCGGTAGAGTTTTAATTAGAAAACAATTTCTGCTTTTCTTATATCATAAAACGTTCGTAAGAAAAGTGGTTTTTGTAAGTCTGATTTTTATATCCGTTTGGTCTTCTGAGTCCAAAAAAGTGGGTGTTTTTCTGCCTGAATATCCACTTATCTGCGCACAATGCTGGAGACCAAACTAAATCACCGATTTTTAATGAATTCGACACGTTTTTGCTAAAATATTCTTGACAACTAACAAGAATTTGAAATTTCTTCAATATTTTAATAACGTTTTGCTTATCTGCTCCAAAAATACTAATCCCAAGTTATCGATTAAAAAACCAAAATATATGACTAATTTCTAAAAATCGGCTCATTATTGTTTTATGAAATTTTTGCAAATAACACAATAGATAAATTAAAATATATTTGCAATTTGAAAATAAATCTAATAAATATAGAAAACCTAAATATTTTTGTACAAAATGTATCCATTTTCTTAATAAAAAATTTGATTTTTCTTTCAAATATGAGAACAATAATGTATAACCGTTCTTTTAACTAATGCATACTACAATTTATAACTATTCTGTTAGCCTACTTTAAGTTAGACATCGAACAGTTCGATTTCAGTTTAATTCAATTTCCCGTGATGTATGAAACAGGTGAAGTTTCAAACAAGTTTAATAAAGCCATAAACTTTAAACAGCAACTGACCTAGTTTTTCTAAAACAATAAATTTGTGTTTTCCATTATAATCCGAAGGTTAAATTTACATGCCTGGTACACTTCTTTCTCTTTCTTCTCTCTCTCTCTCTCTCTCTCTCTCTCTCTCTCTCTCACACACTCACACACACACACACACACACACACACACACACACACACACACACACACACACACACACACACACAATCTAGAATAGGTGCACCAGAGAGGATGGAGAGGTGGACGGACTTCTAACTCACACAGGTTCTAACTGAGCACGATTGCTTCCGAGCTTACCTGTTCCGTTTCCGGTTAGAAACAGACACGGCTTGTCCTGTGTCTTCCAGCAGTGGAGGAAGATGAGTATCACGAATCTTTTTGCTATTATAGATTCAACGAGGACTAGACAAACCTGCAAACATGTCTGCGAGACAGTATTACACCGGAAAATCTGGTTGCGACAATAACGACTTCAGAGGCCAACTAGAGGGCCATTGCAGGATTCGCCACAGTGGTCATGAAGAGGCTAAGGATTGAAGATCGAGAAAGAAGAGCCATCGCTGTAGACTGATAGACGAACAGCCAGTCCACCTCCCCGCGAAGTAATACCTGGCGGCGGTTTTGTAGGCTGATTTGCAGAAGAGGAATGCTTTTGGTGGTTTTTGAGTGGATAACAATATCTTGAAAAACTTCAGTCCCACACTCTGGGGAGTGACGGTAACCTACCCCAGGTAGTTTATAAAAGATTTGTCCCACCTTTTTTGGCATCGCAAAACACACACTCACACACACACACACACACACACACACACACACACACACACACACACACACACATATATATATATATATATATATATATATATATATATATATATATATATATATATAAGCCAAAAGCACATTGAGGCTATTATCGCCTCCCTAAATTTAAGTGCGAGTAAAGTGTTAAAGTCGTAAGTGTAGTGTTGTAAGTGTAAGTGTTTGTTAGACTCGGGTACCTCAAGGGACGTACGTAAATCCTCTCAATAAGTGCTGCTAGTCTGCAACCCCTGCGGGTTATATATATATATATATATATATATATATATATATTCTTTCTAAAAATGATCATGATTACATAATCATCTGTTATTTTTAAATCAAACATGGCAGTTCTAATAGGAATTGTCTAATAACAGAAAAAGCTGTTTAATTTTCGTTAAAGCATCAAAAATATATTTAAATTCAAACAATACGTATTCTTAAAATGTTGTTTTGTGCTTGGTTGCGTTTTGCAAAGTATACAAAATGAAGCAAACAGTTGAGTCTAGCCTTAAGCGATGCAGATTCTGAAGAGCTCTTTACCCAACTCGCCTAGATTATATTGTACTACGGGACAACTCCGCTCGACGCAAAATGCAGTACTTTAAAAACAGTACTTATGTGGGGAGGGAGGACAAAGTACTTTCGTACCCTGAATACTTATAAGAACTTTTTGCCAAATTTTATCAAATTCAAAAGATAATGTAAATCTATAACACTAGCATTGGTAAGGGATTGGAGGCGTTGTTTCATACTTCGTTGCTACTGCCTTGATTTCATCAACAATCGTGTTCACTTTAAGATCTCTGTGAATATTTTCATTGTGTATGTACCAAGGCGAATTTACTATTATCCTAAGTATTTTGTTTTGAATAATCTGAATTTCCTTTTTATTATTTCTCTTGGCACATCCTCAAATTTTCAAAATTATAGCTTCACACCGGCTTAAGTACTTGACTGTATAAAAGTAATTTATTACTTATACTTAATATTGCATTATTTCTAAATAGCCTGTATATATTCTTGAACTTAATCTCAAGCTCCTTTATTTTCTTTGTAATGTGTAACTTCCAGTTGATCTTTGAACCCAAATTCGTTCCCAAATATTTAACTTCATTTTTGTATGGAATACTGTTTATTAGTTGATATGACAGTTTTTTCTTGTTATTTTAAGGCGAAAAGCACATTAAGGCTATTATCGCCTCCCTAAATGTAAGTGTGAGTGTGTTAAAGTCGTAAGTGTAATGTTGTAAGTGTAAGTGTGTGTTAGACTCGGGTACCGCGAGGGACGTCTAAATCCTCTCAATATGTGCAAGGTAGTCTACACCCCCTACGGGGTGATATGGCAGTTTCGATGATCCAAAAACTACAAATGAAACTTTATTATTTGAATGAAACCTGTTTGAAAACATATTCTTTTTATTACAGGATTTACTTTGGAAAAATCACCTGTTGGAGGTTCCTTCATGGAACATGTAAATTGAGTTCCATCAATGGAATATATCAAATATACACACCGGGTGTATTTGGTGTGAATCCAACATTGAAGTGAGCACCAATTTTCATATGAAGGATTCGTTAAATACTGTGTGTGTGTGTGTGTGTGTGTGTGTGTGTGTGTGTGTGTGTGTGTGTGTGTGTGTGTGTGTGTGTGTGTGTGTGTTTTAGCACTATTAATCTACGTTCGCAATTTTGGTTCAAATTTGACACAAAAATCGAGTGTTATAATATAACTTTGACAATCTGACACTGTTTTGAAAATTTAATTTCAACATCAGCGTTAAAATCTGCATAAATTAGCATTTTAAAATTTAAAAAAGTGAATTTGAATTCGGCTATGGTTTACGTTTATATTTTGTGGATAAATATAAAGTTTATAATAGAAATTTGTGCAATAATGCTGATTACTATGGTGAAATTAGAGTTTAAAGTTACTGTAAATAATGACGGAAATTTTATTTGAGACAGTTGCGTGTTGCGTTTATATTTCGTCCATCCGTTCTCATTTTCACTCAAACCTTAAACTCCGTGAATCGCTTTTAGAATTCAGGACACATATTCATATTTCCAGCAGCTGATCTATCTTCCTTAACGACATCTTAGCCCATCACTTTATACAGTATGTGTCAAAAGTTAGGGGACACTGATGGAGTAGCTTAGATTATATTTTGTGAGATAAAATATTACCCTCTATAAATACGGCCTGACGTAGTATATGCTTATCTCGAACTTGTAAGACATGTTTTCTTATAGTTTCGTCTATGCGAAATTCCCAGCATGATATATCGCTGGCGTAATGGAAGCGAATTTCCAAAAAGTAACAATATTTAATTAAATCAAAATAAAAGAGGACATACAATAAAAATATAAGAGCGAAAAATATTGCTGGTTGAGAAATTTGTTTAAGTTACCAAAATTAATTTTTTATGCAAAGGTTGAATCAGAATTGATAAGGAATATGTATATAATGTGTATACATACACTTATATTTTTTGGTATTTAACGTACATATTTTATGTTAGTTAGACAAATAACTACGAAGAATTGACGTAATGATAAGGGTAAAGCAATGGCAGTAATTACGTTTCGAACCCAGGACCTTGAGGTGCTGACTTTCAGTTGTAGATTGGTAGGTGCCTTAGCCACATCAAACACCCACCCACACACACTTATATATATATACGTATATATTTGTATATATATATATATATATATATATATATATATATACATATAATTTTATTAAAGTTAATTTGGCAGATTTAAGTGTGCAAATTTAGAATTTATTTGTATAATTGTATTACAATTAGTACATATTATATTAATATTTTATTTTGATTGTTTGTTATTTTGAGAGTAGTTTTTCTAACTTTGTTCGAACGAAAGGTTTTAGGGTATATTCAGTATTGAAGGGGTCCTAATAAAGTTGGCTTTATAGGTTTTTTTTCAGCCTTTTTCTGATGCTAAAGTTATTTTCTAGGGAACATATAATTCCTTACATGAGTAATTTTTTTATTCATTTTTGCCCTATTTTTAAATTGTTTATTTCTTTGATTTTATGATTGGTATTTTCTTTTTTGTTAATTTGATTGATTTTAATTTTTGTATTTTATTTTGAGTTCATAATAATTTCAAAGGATAAAATTTTTCATCTACCTGCTCTTTGTTCAATCCCTTCATTCCAAATCAACGAAGAAGGTTGTGTAAAATTTAATGGCTGTACACAAACCGTGCGAACCTACATAACCTAAAAAACCTCCTTAAGAAATGGGGCTGTATCTAACCTCATGGAAGCAGTGAAGTAGACGGTAAGGACGTAAGGCGGTGAAGAGGACGTAAGAGATGGGGTTAAACATCTCAAATGGCCGTCTAAGAACGTTTATAGGAAGATCATAGTCGGAAACTGAGAAAGGAGGAGGTGATACCAAGGGAGTCCAAATATGGAGGCAAAAGATCTCCAAGGGTATCAAAACATTGGGGTGATAATCACAACCCGCAATCCTAAGATGACAGCACTCACGTTATCAGGACCTAAAGAATAATAAGCTAGTCAGTGGACTGCTAAGACTCGTTGAACTGAACTAGAGTCCAAGGAACTTAGCTATACAACAGATTCTTTCAGTTGAGACCAAACAAAGAGAGTATCATAACTTTCTTTTTTTTTGTTTTTTATTTTTTATTTTAAGGCGAAAAGCACATTGAGGCTATTATCGCCACCCTAAATGTAAGTGTGAGTGTACAGTGTTAAAGCCGTAAGTGTACTGTTGAAAGTGTAAGTGTGTGTTAGACTTGGGTTCCGTGAGGGACGTCTAAATCCTCTCAATAGGTGCAGCTAGTCTGAAGGGGCATAGCTGTTTATAAATTTGGTCCGATTTAATATATAAACTTGAATAAACTTAATTTTACTAATAGTTACAACAAATTTATTTTCTAGTAAGCTTCAGTCAATCATTGAATACAAACGGCCTAGAAGTACAGTCACCATTTTAAAAAGAGCGTTCGATATCAGCGGCTAAAGTTCAAATAGTTGGACTATCTGCCGCTACGAACGCTGCAAGATGCAAGGACGGTAGTGAAGACGTCTGAGAAAATAGACATTACTATTACTTTTTTAACTGTAGTTGAACACTCTGCCGCAATATGCCACCAGCAGAAAGAGTCCACAAAGCTTTATTATTCTAGTAAGTTTATATTCAATGGTTCGACTTTCTAAAATGGCGAATATGCAAATCATAAAACAATCATAACGTTTTTATCTTACTTATTTTTTTAAAAATCATATTTTTTCGCAAACAGGGTTAAAATTGCAAATTAATTTCAAAATTCCAAAAAATGTGAAAATTAACTTTAAATCTGCACAACGTGATTATAAAAATTTGTAATCGCAGTAAAAATTAACAAGCCGGTTCTTATATCTTCCGAGGCCTCATTTTAATTGAATTTTACTGCGTTAAACTTGCTCTAATTCTAATTCCTTTTTCTTTACGGCCTTATTGGTGGCGTTTATTGCTTCATTAATGAGGTTGTTAAATTTTATTAATTCAAGTCATAATAAATTTTGCAAGTTGGCGCAAATATCAGACCATATTTGTAACTTTCCTAACCAGTAGAACTTTTTCAACGTTAAAAAAAATAATTCTAAGTTTACAATATTTTTACAAATAACATAACTATAAACTTAAAACTTTAAAGTCCTTAATTATCTATCGCTATTTAATTACGTTTTATTGGCGGATTTTCATTATAGCTGCCATTATGGTAAAACCCAGACCTCGGAATGAACTCTGGGTTGTGTATATATAACCCAGTGGTCGAAGCCTCGCTCAGTCTCCTGCGTCTCTGAACTGACCATCTGAAATTTCTTAGTTCGAGCTGCAGTTACTCTTGTTCCTCTACCCTTAACGTTAACGCTGTCTCTCGTTCTCATTAATCTAACTGGCATGAATATATTACAATATAATATATTGCGACATAATGGGTGGTTTTAATATTTTTGAAAATTTGATTTCACCATTATCATCAACGTTACAAACCGCTTACATTAGCATTATGAATTTTGAAAATTCGTTGAAATTAAGAAATGTAATTTGACGGCTATTAAGGTTCATTTGCGTATTTTGCAATATATTTAGTTCTGGTTATAATATTGAAATCAGAATTTCAAATAGTTATTCAATTAAAAATAATAATTTTGGAAATACGCTTTTATCACAGCAGCAATACAACTAAGTGCCGCTATTACTTTGAATTTTTTGCGACTAGATGAAGTAAATTTATTTAGACATGCAAAATATAGTATCGCTGACGTGATGGGAACGAACGTTTTGAAAAAGCAAATTTCATTAAATCCATAAAAGAACATTTACAATAAAAATAGTTTTAAAAAATAAAAGTAATTACTATATTGTAATTATTGTACTTGGTGTTCACGGTTTAAAAGAAAATAATTAATTTCATTTTGTGATTTATTGTTTCAAAGTTTGTAGCTGCCGAAACCACTAACGAGCCCCTTCAAACACCACGATTCGGCAACATAACTTTACTTACTAAATAGAATGGAATCTACGAACGCGTTTGTTAAACTGACTGAACATAGCTTCTGGTTGCCTTTAAACTGCATCCGCTACGCTCGTCTCATCTGAGCGCAGCTCCGCTCTGCACTTGATGGCCGCCCGGCATAACGTTTCTGAGCGGAGTGCTAGGTTCCGCTACGCTCGTCTCATCTGAGCGCAGCTCCGCTCTGCACCTGATGGCCGCCCGGCATAACGTTTCTGAGCGGAGTGCTGAGGGTTCTGGGTTACGCTACGCTCGTCTCATCTGAGCGCAGCTCCGCTCTGCACTTGATGGCCGCCCGGCATAACGTTTCTGAGCGGAGTGCTAGGTTCCGCTACGCTCGTCTCATCTGAGCGCAGCTCCGCTCTGCACTTGATGGCCGCCCGGCATAACGTTTCTGAGCGGAGTGCTAGGTTCCGCTACGCTCGTCTCATCTGAGCGCAGCTCCGCTCTGCACTTGATGGCCGCCCGGCATAACGTTTCTGAGCGGAGTGCTAGGTTCCGCTACGCTTCGAGTGACTGCATGGCGTAAAAACAATACGTTCAGTTTTTCATGCATATCCCGCTTTTCATTTGGTGACCACCAGGAATTACACTTGCACCCACTCCAATACACTCGCGCGTAACGCTTAATTCTGTTACGGTTCTATATTGATTACGTTTTATTGATTTCATTGAATTTTTTATTTATTTTGCAAAGAACAACTTTACGTTCAAATGGTTTTGTGAACAATTTACTTTTACACTTTGACGTATCTGAATTTCAAATTAAGTTTATTGATTGATTGTTTTCAAAATTATTTAACGTCTCTTTACTTTAATGGATGTAAAGAGGCTCTTTCTTTCCTCCATCTCTCCATCTCTTGTCAACGCAGTTACTGAATGTCCCGCGCTATCTTCTGATTGGATCAGTCTTTTTTAACGGATAATTACTTATTGGATGCCCCGCGCTATCTTATGATTAGATTTATCTTCTTTATTATTCTCTGAGCACGTTTATTTTGTTAGGTAACCAGTGCACGCTTCAATTTTCATGCCTTCCTTTTCTACTTCGCTATTTTCCCGTGAAAGGAAATGCACTCTTTGTACAGAAGTGAATTGAAATGTAATGTTCGCAATGAGTTAATGTTAGACTAATACGATTTATATAGTTCTTTATTTAATGAAAACTTTGATTTGATATGATTTCATTTAATATCGGTCTGTAATATTTCTCTGACAGGTCCTAAGTCCGGGTTTTGCCTCTCCAATATTTCATTTTAAAATGGAATTTCGCTGACGTGAATGAAGCTAATTTACAAAATGTTCATTACATTTTTGCAATTTAGCAATTCCGATTTTACATCCAAAATCAATACTAAAATCTGCATTTATTAGCACTTAAAATATTTCAAATTACATTTAAATACAAAAATGATATCTGAACGCCTTCAAATTAAATTTCTTATATTAAGCAGATTTTAAGAATTAAAAAAGTAAATTATGCCGTTTTCAACGCTGGTTATGATGGTGAAATCTTTTTTTTAATTCAGGACAAATGATTAGAATTTAAAAAAATTTGCAACGACCATCATTTTAAAACTTCCAAAATGGTACTTTGCGAAAAGTTTGAATCGGAACAAAATTGCGAACTTGAGCGTGCAAAACACACACACACACACACACACACACACACACACACACACACACACACACATTACTATATTTTTATATAGTAATCTAGAGGACAGGATCGTTACTCATTTCTTGGTCTCGGTTCTGGGTCTTATCATTATGGCTACTTTAATAGCTCATTTTCCATTACATTTTCTAAAGCATTATAAAGTTGCATTATCAGTACTGTTTATTTTGGCTCATAAAAATAAATATATTTTTTTAAAAATATCTAATGATCTCCATTTTAAAAATATTGAACGACTTTTTCTGGTTAACGAATTTTGTCCAAGCTGTTACCAAAATGGTATGTTGTGTAAAGTTTGAACCAAACTTGAACAAAATTGCGAACTTGAGCGAAATTGCTAAAACACACACACACACACACACACACACACACACACACACACACACACACACACATTACTATATTTATATATAGTAAACCAGAGGACAGAATTGTTACTCATTTCTTGGTCCCAGTTCTGGATCTTACCATGATGGCTTATTTTCCATTTGAATTTTGCTAATAACTAAAGCATTATCAATTTGCATTATCAGTACTGTTTAATTTGGCTCATAAAAATAAAGAATTTTTTAAAAAATACCAAATGATCTCCATTTTAAAAATATTGAACGACTTTTTCTGGTTAATGAACTTTGTCCAAGCTATTGCCAAAATGGTATTTTGCGGAAAGTTTAAACCAAATCGGAACAAAATTGCGAAATTGAGCGTGCTAACACACACACACACACACACACACACACACACACACACACACACACACACACACACATTACTATATTTACATATAGTAATATAGAGAACAGGATCGTTTTCATTTCTTGGTCTCGGTTCAGGGTCTTATCATGATGGCTACTTTAATAGCTTATTTTCCATTGAATTTCAAAAGATTTAGAAAATTGCATTAACATTACCGTTTAATTTGACAAGTACAAATAAAGAAATTTAATTTAGTTAAGTGAAACCCTTTGCATTAGGATCGCTTGTGTACTGTACGGCTCTCAATAAAGGCTTAATAACGTAATGATCCGCTAAGTACTACTGCTGATAATTGTATTTCTAATCATTGGATCCAGTTCCAATCACTTGTATTAGCACTAACTCTGTGTACACTCTATACACTATAATCCTTGTTAATGCATTATAAGCACATACAGGAATGTACAAGCATGCCAAATAGACAAATTTAGTTTAGCTCCGCTATAATGTAGCGTAGTCTAACTCATGGCAATTTAAATTTGTTTTACTTATTGAAATTATATTCAATCGACATTTGTAATCATTCAATTAATGTACTACTTTTTTACAGACTCATCTCATAGGAATTTCTCTCTTATATATATATATATATATATATATATATATATATATATATTATACGTGTATGTATATCTGTTTGTGTGTGTGTGTGTGTGTGTGTGTGTGTGTGAGAGAGAGAGAGAGAGAGAGAGAGAGAGAGAGAGTGAGTGAGTTTTTCTTTTTTCTTGCGATGCCAAAAAAAGGTGGACAAAATCTTTTATAGACTTCCTGGGGTAGGGTACCGTCACTACCCCAGAGTGTGGGACTTAAATTAAGTTCAAATTTAAGCTCAAACTCAAGTTAAGATATATATATATATATATATATATATATATATATATATATATATTGTTACCCACTAAAAACCACTCCTCTTCTGTAAATCCCCTTCACGGAACTGCCGACAAGCATTACTTCGTGGGAAGGTGGATTGGCTGACCGCCTACTCTTCTACAGCGTTGGCTCTCCTTTCTAGATAATCAGCCCTCAACCTCTTAATGATCCCTGCAGCGAATCCCGCAATGGCCCTCCAGTTGGTCTCTGAAGCCATCATTGTCGCAGCCAAACTTTTCGGAGTAATGCTGCCTCACAGATACGTTTGCAGCTTCATCCTTTCCTCGTCGAATCTCCAACACAGGAAAAACACATGCTCCACATCCTCCACTGTTGGAAGACAGAGGGAACAAGCCGAATCTGTTTCCAGCCTGAAACGGAACAAGTAAGCTCGGAAGCAACCGTGCCCAGTGAGAATCTGTATGAGATAAAAATTCCAATGATCCCTGTTGCACCAATCCTGGATGTTACCTATGAGTTGGTGTGTCCATCGTCCATTTGTTTATTCGTCCCACTGTCGCTGCCATGTCTCCAGGGTCCGATTTCGCTACTCTGTAATTGCCATTGTATGACTATACCGCGGCTTAGCACTTCGTTTGCGCCAGTAGAGCCTCGCTCTTTCATCAGCTATCAGCTCCATTAGGTGTTCGCCGTCACTATGCATGCAGCGTCGTAGGAAGCTGTTCGGTAACCACTCACGATACGCAGCTAACGCACGGCGGTGTACCGCACTAACCTAGCGCATAGCTCGCGACCTTCATAGCCTGGTGTGTGTGTGTGTGTGTGTTTTAGCAAGCACAAGTTCGCAATTTTATTCCGATTTGGTTCAAACTTTACCACAACATACCATTTTGGTAACAGCTTGGACAAAATTCATTAACCAGAAAAGTCGTTTGATATTTTAAAATGAAGCTCGTTAGATATTTTTTTAAATTTCTTTATTTTTATGAGCCAAAATAAACGGTACTGATAATGCAAATTTATAATGTTTTAGTTATTAGAAAAATTCAAATGGAAAATGAGCTATTAAAGCAGCCATCATGATAAGATCCAGAACCGGGATCTTGAAATGAGTTCCGGTCCTGTCCTGTAAATTACTATATATAAATATAGTAATGTGTGTGAGTGTGTGTGTGTGCGCGCGCGCGCGTGTGTGTTTCTTGCCACTATCACGTTCGTTCCCAGATTTGGTTTTAAACTTTATTTAAATTTAAGGTAACAGCTTACACAAATGTGTGTTGAAATTAAGAAACGTGATTTCAACATATAAAAAACTTTTAAAACTGTATAAATTAGCACTTTGAATTTTTAAAATGCGTTGAAATTAAGAAATTGTTTGACACGGATTATGGTTGATTCGTATTTTCAATTTAATTTGAGAGTTTACAATGTTAATTTTTTTTCTTAACGTTGATACTTTATACCAGTTAGACTAATGAGAACGAGGGATCTGCGTAATAGGCAAGGTAAAAGCAACGGGAGTAATTGCGGCCCGAACTAAGAACCGGTGCTGTAGTCATATCGACCACCGAGTCCCCCAAATATATATTGTGCAGATTTTACAATTGACTATAACAGTGAGAATCAGAAAAAGAAATAACAAAAATAATTTTTAAATTTACTTTAATCGCGTCAGCTAAACAGTGCGTGCTGCTATTATTATTGTGTTCACAATTTCGTTTAAGGAAACGTTCAGACAATAGGCCGAGTCTGAAAGTTATTCCATTGTCATATCCGAGACGAGTAAATTGTTATTCCCGTTATATCAGTGAGCAAATAAATTGAAGTGAAATTGGTATTAGAACGTTTTGTATTAAATTTGCTTCTCACAAATAGTTACTCGACTGGAATTAATTTCAGTCTAAACAAATCCGTAATTAATCCGAGTTGAACCTCTAAATCTTTGCACTGGATTTAAATGGCAGTACTTTCTAATTAACTTTATTAAAGCATCGCCTTGTATTATGCTTTCGTGTTTATTTTCTCTAAGGTTACATAACGTAAGTAACCATTGAATTATTTCACTGGAAAATCCACTTCATAAGTAACCGTTATAAATAACACAGAGAATTGGTGTAATTTTTAATTTGAAAAATCAATTTTTAGTAAAAAAACTGAAGAATCACATTTATTGATATTTATTACTTTTTACTCTATTGTGCTTCATAAGTAACTCAGAGAAAATATTCAGTTTTCGGTACCAGGATAAGAAATATCTAGTTATAAAATTTTCAATTCTAAAAAAATCGACGCTTAATTTTAAATAATATGTAAAATTATTTAATATAAACGTACAGAACAGCCGCCATTATAAAAAGCGTGCTCAATATTAGTGGCTGAAGTCCAAGTAATTGGACTACCTGCCACTAGTAACGCTGCAAGTTTCAAGGACAGGTAAGAATACGTTTGAAAAAGTAGACAGTACTATTATCTATTTAAATGTAATTGAACATTCTGTCGCAAGATGCCACCAGCAGCGAGAGCTCACACCTTTCATAAGGGTTATTATTCTACAATTTTTATATTAAATAATAAAACTATTGAATAGTCTTGAAATTTCAATTAAAAATAACATTTTTCAAAAAATTATTTTACAGCAACAAAATGTAAATATCGATTTGGTAAGCAATATATTATTAGCGCCTTAAAATTTAAATAATGTTTTTTGACTATTATTAAGTGTATCTATTTCTTATCTATCATCCTAGAACTAGACATACAATAAAAAAAAATCTCTATATAAAAATTATCTTAGTAAATTTTAATTAAATAAATTGAATTTTTTATTTTTATAAAAAAGGATCTTAAAAATCGGAAAATAGATTTGGTTGGTTTAATATGTTGGTCGAAAATATGGCATAGTCAAAAACGTGTGTGTGTGTGTGTGTGTGTGTGTGTGTGTGTGTGTGTGTGTGTGTGTGTGTGTGTGTGTGTGTGTGTGTGTGTGTGTGTGTGTGTGTGTGTGTGTGTGTGTGTGTGTGTGTGTGTGTGTGTGTGTGTGTGTGTGTGTGTGTGTGTGTGTGTAAAAACACAGGAAGACGTCCTATATATAAATATATCTTATTTGTTAGTTCTGCTAAGAGTCATTGAACAATTTCCTAATACGCTCTTCCCTTCCATGCTAAATTGCGGCAATAAAACTGAATAATTAGTTTTCTTTATGACAACATTAATTTTACTTTTAACTTTATGTCTTTTCCACTTCTTAATGTTCCCCCCCAAACATTCTCTCTTACTTTTATTTTGTAACTAAGCAGCTAAGATACTGTATATTTTTTTACCTCCATCGACCGCCTAATAATGTTTAGGAGCACATTACACTATCAAAGAAAACTCAAAGATCTTTGATGAAATAAATTCGATAATTCATTGATAAAAGTAACCCTTTTATCAAACATTGATAAACCTTTGACATGTTGTAATCTTTGACAACAATTTTCAAAAGACGCAGGTAATAACCTCAAAATATTGTTTCCTGAGTAACAAAACTTTGCTTTGTTACTTTCGTTGTAGCCTATACTTTAAACTGAAGCAGTAAAGATACATTTACGCATTTTATTAACAATCAGAGGATCCGTGCGAAATTTCGCCCTATGAAAGTTTTAAGTAAACAAAGCCTTTTGAATAAGTATTTCATTTTCTTTAATGGATACAAATTTGTTAGTTGGTTTAGTTACCATTGAAAAGGCTACATACAATTTTCCGTGAATATAAATACGGTATTTCCTAAATACAATTATGCTCTTTAAAATGTTTGTCCCCTGCGACTTATTTATAGCTATAAAAAATACAATTTTAATAGATAACTGTCTAGTCAATCGAAAAGGCATGCTTGATAACCTCTAATTGTATTTTGACATTTTAATTGTACTTCGTATTTTATGATGTCCGTATTAACAATAGATAAATGCACGAAGGAAGAAGGAATCAAAAATATATTTGTGTAAAAGCAGTGTCAAAAACATGTGTTTGGTATACGAAATGCTTGTCCCGACTTATACGACGGTTAGGGATAGGGCTGACAGTACGACTACATAACCTACAAGTTTAGTGACTTTTAAGTAAATATTGAAATTGTTCTAAGCACGTTATGCAAAATGACTCTTTTTTAATGGAATTGTCTATTCGTGATTGAGAAATTAGCTTCGTAAAATATACAAAATATTGTCTGATTTGTATTGCCACGCATGCGCATCCATGAAGCCGTTTTGTCTATGATTGTTAAAAGTCTTTTATGTTAAAATTTTCCACAAACAGTAAGTTTTATCGCAAGATCGTTTTGAATTGTTAGAAGTCGGTTAAAACGTTTTCTAAAGATACCTCATTTATGCCTGTACGAATAATATGTGCTGAGAAAAAGGAATGTTGACTGTAGAAATAATATATGTGATATTAACAACTAGTTTTGTAATTAAAGAAATGAATACACATTTATTAAAACTAAAACTGTAGGATCAAAATATTTGTTTAGTTATGAGTAGGAAATTATAGACCTAAGTTGTAAATATGTCCAATTATAAGGTTAACTATAACACAGTTAAAATGTGTATATTTATACATTAGAAGAGTCATAAAAATTATAAATAAGTTAAATGTACTTCCATACACACATTCAGGCCCGGTGGACCTCAAATGTGGAGTGGAGTTGTGCTGAGATGAGCTGAGCAGAATGAAGATGAACGGCAACCGGAAGCGGAATTCAGTCTGTTTAAAGAACGCGTTTGTATCTTTTAAATCTAAATATTTAGGCCTACTGTGACGGATTCTAGGAAAATGCTACATTTAAAAACCGTAACCTAGGCAACGATAACCCTGTAACGGGAAATCATAAGTTTGGAGGCGTTGTCAGAGTGGTGGCAGAAACTAAATCAGCTTCAAAACCGAACCTAGTCAGAGTCGAAGCTACGCGGTATTTTTAGATATTTTATCTACCTGAAAGTAATGGGTTAGATTTTGAATGCTTAGTCCGCCCGCTCTGCATTTAGTAGCCACCCAGCGTTAAAAAAGAAAGATCAGTTCATACCACTAATGTAAAATGGAGACTTGCGTTCGAAAATGTGAGTGAGAGGAAAATAGAGAAAAAGGTAGAGAATAAGAAAGAGAGTGAGAGGGAAAAGGGAGAAAGTGAGAAAGAGAGGAAGAACGTGAAAGAAAGAAAGAGAATAACAATTAAAGAAAGTTAGACTGATGTGGGGCATAGAGAAGACAGAGAGATAATAAGAAAGAGAATGACAGGGAGAAAAAGATTTTTTCCTTAACGTCCATAATTTACACCAGTTAGACTAATGATGACGAGGGATCAGCGCAAACAGTAAGAGAAAAGAAACGGGAGCAACTGCGGCTCGAACTTTTGGCTGTGCAGTTGCGTGACGCAGCAGACTGACCGATGCTGTAGCCACTTGACCTCTGAGTCTCGGGAGAAAGAGAGAGAGAGAGAGAGAGAGAGAGAGAGAGAGAGAGAGAGAGAGAGAGAGAGAGAGAGAATAGTGAAAGAATTGAATTGAGTTTGTCTTTTTATAAGGAGCAAGATAGAGAAAATAATAAAGAAAAGTGTGTAAGTGTGTGATATAGAGAGAAAGGAGAGAGATAATATGAAGTAAAGAGAGGGAGAAGATGGAGATACAATGAAAAATAAAATATAAAATAATATTATATAATAGAACAATTTGAAGTTACTAAGGTATTAGCTCTTACTTCAAAACTTTTATAATTGCTTATGCAAAGTAGATGTAATAGTTTTTTGCATTACTTTAGAAAGACGTCTAGATTTCCTGAGGGAAATTTGTAAGAGAAAATCTAATCTGAAGGTAACACTATTGAATATAACAGTCGGAGAGTTTGAAAAAATAAAGTACGTTGTACACTGCAGTACCCGATAAGTGCTACAGGATACCTACAGAACAGTATATTGGCTGTACTTGACTTCAAATACTTAGAGCACGACTATAAAGTTGATCAAATGCATAATACATGTTCAATTTTAGTACGGGCCCTTACAGTAGTGTTGATAAAAGTGATAAGATAGTTTTACAAAAAATATTTGGTAACGAATAGGTTAACTCAATAAAACTTTTTATTAGATATTTTATACTGTGTTTGCCAAAAATCCACGGCTAACTTATTTAGAATTTCAATTCGAAAATAAGCTACTGAATTGGCAATCTTAGCAAGACCGAAACCCAGAATTTAGAAATAAGCTATGTTCATGCTGACCTCTGCATTACCTTCTATGATTCACTAAAAATTATAATATATATATATATATATATATATATATATATATATATATAAACGCCTGATGTAAAATTTTGGTGAAACGTCGGAACAATGTTTCTTCTAGAAACAGTTGGACCGAACGGATGTACAAATGTTTTTAAAACGAACTGTATTTTCGTCGTCATAAACAGAACTGAAATCTGCATACATTAACATCCAAAAGTTTCGAATTTCGTTGAAAACATGAAAATGTATTTTGACAATAGTCAAAACTAATTCCAAAATTTCAACGAATTTAGATAATTCAAAATGCCAATTCACGCATTTTTTTAACGCTGATTACGATGTTGAAAACATTCAAAAATATTTAACAAAAAAAAATATACAACTGGAAAACTATTTTAAGTGACCTCCATTTTGAAACTCTTCAACGAATTTTTCTGGTTAACAAACTTTTCTAACGAAGCGTTTGTGATCTAACAAAGACTAAATTTGCAAACGAGAGAGCAAACACACACGCGCGCGCGCGCACACACACACACACACACACACACAGTTATATATATATATATATATATATATATATATATATATATATATATATATATATATATATATATATATATATATATATATATATTTTAACAATCCCTTAAAAACTGATTTAGGCCGGTATTTGAGCTCATTTCAAAGTCTCTTCTAGCGACTGAATTTTACCATAATTGCCCCTCCAATAGCTCTTACAATAGCCTTCCAATATAAAATCGCTAAAATTGCCAATATTTTAAAGAATTCTGAGAGTAATTACTTAAATTTATATAAACAAAAATATTTCATTTTTTTACTTCTGCCCCGACAAAAACATATCACTAACTTTAACGTTTTGTTACTCTTTATAAATTACTGGTTTTAATACCAGGCGTTGCCGCAGAGAAAGGTGATAATAAAGGGCTTTATTTTACACATTATTATATTCTTAACATTATTTTGAGTGTGTGTATGGCTATTGTTAGATATCAGTATTTCAACCTTCACTTTATAAAAGTCAAAACGTAAATAAATCCATTTGTAAATAAAACAACAACACTACCTATCGGATTTAATTGAAACCACTCTTTAAACACAATAATTGGTTCAAAATAATTTCTAACAGAAAGAGATAAGGCGTGAAATGACTTTTTAAACACTCCTGGCCGTAATAAGAACAAATTCTGGCAATTTTAGCAAAACCAGTTCAGTAATTTTTGCGTCTGTAGAGGGCACACTAACATTGCCTTATATATACAGTTCAATGTGATTGATATATCCTGAAATTCGAATACCTATTATTCCACGCGAAATGCAATTAGGCAGTCGCACACATCCCGGTCAATACAATCATTCTGTTATTTTCACACCAAATGGAACTGTCCGTTCCACTCTAAGTTTTTGTCGTTGTCAAGTCCTCTTGTTCACTTTATAAATGATAGTTGCAACGCTTTGTATTCATTACAACAAGAGCTCCATCGGAAACCTATACGTTTATTAACAAATTTCCATTAGATATCAGTATATATTATTATTATCTGCGCATAGACCCTGTTGGATCACGCAAAGCACTCCGACTCATGTCTTGTTCCTTCTAATCCTCCACACCTCCCTCATCCTGTCCCCATGGATCCTCTTCCGCTCCTCCGTCCATTTTACCCCTGCTCTCTTTGGGATTTCATTCTCTGGGACCTTCCAACCGAGCATCTTTCTCCTGTATGCGCGCCTGTCTTCAACATCTGTTGAGTCTATTCCTGCGTCATGTAGGTCTATTCTGACTTGTGCGATCCACGACGTTGTTGATATATATATATATATATATATATATATATATATATATATATATATATCAGTATATATATATTCCAGAGTATATATATATATATATATATATATATATATATATATATATACTCATGTTCGCTAAATTAATCTACTTTGGTACAACTTGGTACAAAAATCGATTTTTTTTAAATTTGGTGAAATCAAATAAAGAAAAATTACTTTGGAAAATTTGCTGTCATGATGTTAGCGAGACAGCTGCGTGCCGCGTTAACCTTAACACGTTCAACGTAATTTTAAAATGTGAATACATAAATATTTAAATACTGCTTATGATTATATTACATTTCTGGGTTATGCGGACTCACGTTCTCTCTACAACAGCCTGGCCTTATTGTACACCTCAAGTACCTGCATACCGAAACCTGTACTTCTAACGAGCACCTACCTTCGCTCCACACCAGCATCAAGTTCATCAACTGGGTTCTGTTTCACGAAAGTTACAAGTTACATATTCACAAGTTCATATTTACAAGTACCTGTAATAACAATTTCTCAAGCACAGGTGTTTCAGTAACATTTTTATTTAAAAGAAGTTACACTTTGTCTAAATAAAATTACAAGTCTACGGTAACAGTTATTTGGCTTGAGGTTATGATACTGCATAAAAATTAATTGATAATTTTACTAAGCAAAAATTGTCATTTAAAGAAGGAACATTAGGTCTAATGTATTTGAAGGTCGTTTAACAGTAAAAAATATAACTGTAATTAACGTTTTATGCTAGCCAAGACTAGGGATTATATTACATTAAAAATATTCATTAAAATATTAAGAATATTTATGTACGTAAAAAAACATGTTACATGTATTAAAAATATATTTTTTTAACTATTATGTATAATAATTTTTTAATAAAATTTTTGTTCAAATTTGATTTTACAATGCAAATTACATGGTAAGGTAGGCTATAGGCTTAATGACATATTACTACACTGCACATATTATAGGCTAAAAGGTCTACATACGTATATTTGCATTAATAATATTTTTACTATAGGCTTAAATATTCAAAAAAATTATTGTTAAATATTTGCTTTCATCATTGCCGGAATTATTTGTATTCGATTTTTGAAGCGAAGTTTTTAATGTTAGCTTTGGCTAGAGGAATGAAAAAAAGTCTGCCGAACGGAAGAATGTAACGGAAATGTGTAACAAATGAGCAAACTATTTTCGTCTCTCTATTTCCGTTTCTTTCTATTTCTTCCTCCTTTTTGATAATAATTCACGCGTATTATATGAAAACGTTGTGTTGCCTTGGTTTCGGTATTTTTCCTTAGTTGAATAACACATGCACGTTGTAACCGTTTTTAAATCATTCGAATTTAATACAAAAGTTTGTAATAATTTTTAATATCGCTAGTTTTTAACAACATAACCTGAAACTTACTGTAGCCTATCAGCTGTTCAATGAAATCGTTACGAATTAATATAAAACAACTGATCTTTTACAACTACAATAAATAATACCTAAGCTAGGTTTACTTATTTATTTAAACAAAACAAAATATTTCTAAACATATCTTTAAACTAATTATACATTCAGCGAAGATATCATCAACAAAAGCTTCGCTTCTGTCGGTAACTCCCAGAGTTCAACACTTATAATTTTTCTCATCAATAAGTAGATATTTCATTCAGTTTTACTTACGACTACTGTAGAAACGTTTGTAACTTTGGTTGCTAAAAATAAATGAAAACAAACATTTAAGAACTCTGTTCGAAAAGCGTTCACTGTGCGTTATCAGCCAATAATGTTGTCACTAGGTAACCAAGGGGACTGCAGTAAAAAATAAAATTTATTATTCCCTCGGCTGCAATTGTTGTTCTGCCTTTATTTCCACAGCCCAGATTCGATTTTCGTTTTCTCTAGAGGTACGGTAATATGTTTTATTTGTTTACCTTTAGAAATTTGTCAAAGTAAAAATATTAAATAATCTCGCTGAAGTGACATAGGCTAAGGGAATTTACGAAAACAATTTTGTCTTCATCTTACCATTTTTGAACTACTAATTTCACCATCACAATTAATCACCATTAATCTTTGCATATACTAGTAATTTAAACTCCCAAATTAAATTTAAAATGTTCCCGATTGCAGACAAGAAAATTTTTAACTTCATCGAATTTTTCTTCTTTTTTTGTTATTTTAAGGCGAAAAGTACATTAAGGCTATTATCGCCACTCTAAATGTAAGTGTGAGTGTAAAGTGTTAAAGTCGTAATTGTAGTGTTGTAAGTGTAAGTGTGTGTTAGACTCTGGTACCGCGAGGGACGACTAAATCCTCTCAATAGGTGCATCTAGTCTGCACCTCATGCGGGGTAACTTTAAAAAATTAAAAACGTTAATTTCTTAACGCTGATTAGGATGGTGATCAGCGTTAAATTTTCTGATTATCAAGAAAATGTATAACGTTTAAATTTATTAAACATTTATTAAACATTAAAAATTAATGTACATTAAACATTAACATATTAAACATAAAAAATTATTAGGCCTATTATTTATAAATTTATTAAATTTATAATGTTTAAAACAATAATGTTTAAAATTTTGTAAAGATTTGAAATTGCAGCAATTTTGAAAAAGTTAACGAATTTTGTAGGTTAACAAACTTGTTCAAGCTCTTATACCTTACGAAATGAGCACCGACCCTGACATTATGATCATTTTTTGAGAGGTCGTTATAAATTTTAACATATATATAGTCTATGTGTGTGTGTGTGTGTGTGTGTGCACGCGCGCGCGCGTGTTTTAACTAGTTCACGTTCACAATACGATTGAAATTTTGCACGAAAATCAATTATGGCAATTATGGCTTTTTTGTTAACCATAAAAATTCAACAGTTACAAAATGGCGACGATTTCAAATCTTTAAAAGTACATACACTTGAAACCGTAAATGTTTTTGAAGATATTGTTTCACCTATGTAATCAGCGTTGAAAACCTCATAAATTAGCATTCCGAATTTCTAAAATGTATTTTATTTGACAATGGTCGTGATACTTTTTCTTGTTTTCGACGAAGTTTGAAAATTTAAATTGTTAGTATATGCAGATTTTAATGCTGATTATGACAGTGAAATAAGAATTTCAAATAGGCTAGTAGTAATATAAAGAAAAATACTTTTGTAAATTCGCTCTTCTTACGTCAGTGAGTTGCGTGATGCGGTCATTAAAATTCGAAATTGCCGCCATTTTGAAACTGTTGACCGAAGTTTTGTGGGTAACAATCGATATTCGTGTAGAGTTTTAATCGAATCGGTAGTCTAAGGCTTATTAAACGTACATTGAAAATACAGGCCCTGATTACCGTTAAATCTGTTTTCTTAAATTCAATGGTTTCTTAAATTTTAAAATGTCAGTTTTTACAAATTGTAACGCCAATTTCGATAGTAAAATCACATTTTCTAAAACTTTTAATTAAAATAATTAAGGATTTTTAAAGTTTAATTTAGTTTCACCAGATTGAAAGTTGGAACGGTTTGCTGGTTAACGAACTATGTATAAGTGAGTATATACAAAAGGGCTCATAAAAATGTGATTTAGAGGGTAGCAGCTCATTTGAAGGCGCTACGTTTAAGACTTACTATGTTGGCCGCTCGAAATAAATAATTTTCCAATGGAAATTCGCTGATAAATAATGGTCTTTATCAAAGTGTGAAGGTGTTAAAATACTTTAAAGTAAGTAAAGTTTGTCTTCAAATATCTCCCTGATGGCGCTAAAGATTAATTTTCATAAATTCACCCCCCGAAACAGTCAGAGCCCGTGTTACGGAGTAACACCTCACGTACGGTTCACATAGTTGCAAATGTATTCGAATCAAGTTTAACCGGAGTTCCAACTTGCTGGCAGTTTGTTGATTGCCTCAAGTTATATTCCCTTTATGCAATTACAACGGCTTCACAGGCGTTATCTTTCATATTCAAATTTACCAAATTTTGTGCGAAAGTGTCTTAAAATAAATACGTACCTTTGAAATTTTAGACTAAAACTGATTTATTTGTTGTAATTATCAAGATAATTTCTCTGTTAATTGAATCAATATAAAAGCATCTGCTTATTAGCACACACACACACACACACACACACACACACACACACACACACACACACACACACACACACACACACACACACACACACACACACACACACACACACACACACACACACACACACACACACAAATGCGCCCTGATTTTGTGGTTATGTAGTTTAGTAATGTGATTTTGTAATTTAGTTTAAATTAATCTAAAATTGTGTACACGAACACGCTCATCTAAATGCCATATCGTCATCTAAGCAATAGAGCAACTAAGATACACAACCTAGTTCCGCTTAATACCACCAAAACAACCACTCAAAAAATTCTCTCCTGGTTTGAAAAGAACCTTAGCATGCGAAACCTAATTCACTGCCGTCAACCAAAACTGACTTCCGATAGGTTCGCAGTACACGCGTATCTCAGGTCTATATTACGCTAGACTAATATACTTCTGCTAAGAGTATTACTGCCGGCGCATCACATTGCATCTCCCGTGTACAAAAACTTCATTCTGATTAGTGCGTTCTTATGGTGCCCGTCATAATTTCGAGATAAATACAGGTCGAAAGTCATCGTTCGGCCTCGAAAGTCATCGAGGAGGACCACACACACAAGAACTACACAGCAGCTTACCAACACCCGGACTACCAGCACAAGACACCACAACTTGCTCGGGAGGAAATAGGAGGGATCTTGCCAACTATAAAAAAACGGAATTCTTAATTTCACTTCACCATTCCCAACGGGAAGAGTCGCTAGGTCGCTGAAAACATAGTATTCGCCGGGTCTTCTGTTTGTCCTGCAGACTACAACAACCCTACTTTATGGATTCAGGAAATCTGCAAACTGTTTTAAACTCCTTTATACTACGTACCTAGTTTTTTTTTTAATTTTGAACAATTTATAAAAACTGAAAAAGAATTTATTTTATTTATTTTTTTTACAATAACTCAGATATTACAAAGTTTTATTTTGAGTTTCAATAAAAATTCAGTGGTTTTTCTCTCTTGAGTGAACGAGTGCCATTATATACTTCAAGAATATAGTTCACTTCTTGATTATTACGAAATCGATGACGCATGTCATCTATTTTAATTTCTTCCTTTACAGTATTAATGTTAAAGT
The DNA here is from genome assembly GCA_022606455.1 of Callitettix versicolor. Taxonomy (NCBI): domain Eukaryota; kingdom Metazoa; phylum Arthropoda; class Insecta; order Hemiptera; family Cercopidae; genus Callitettix; species Callitettix versicolor. Next base: position 18,984,699 of record CM040191.1, on the reverse strand, counting down.
CACGATGTAAGTCTTCATTCCGAACATACCAACGTGCATTAACGATACCTCTCAGCGCTTTGTTCTAAATTCTTTTAATGTTTATGTCACTTGCACATCCCCAACGTTGTACGCTATATATCCAAACAGGTTCCAACACTTGTTTATAAAATATTAGCTTATTGTTTATTAACAATTCAGATCTGCGACCAAGCAACCAATACATCTTCCGGTATTTAGTATTTAACTGCTTTTTTGATTTTGATGTGTTCTGTCCACTTTAATTTACTATTATAGTTCATGTCCAAATACTTCGTTACACTTACAAATAACAGTAAAATACTAATTTCAGAATTTATTTTTTACGCACTGGTGATGTTCTTTTATTTGTAAAATATAACGTACCTAGTGAGAAAAACTAAATAAAGAAAAGACCAACTATTGTGTGTTCGTTTAGGGTTGTAACCTTGGCCAGATAAAACTAGGCCGGAAGAGGAGATGTATAATCTTTTCTGATAACATTTGCCAAACTATGTCCATAAAGCTGTTCATTAACAGCGTTATTATTTCCGTTGACAACTCGTTCTAAAACTGTTTTAACGTGCAAGTTCAATTTGTGACAGCATATCTCTTGTTTCCCGTAAATACTTTTTGGAATATAAGCGTTGCTGAAAACATTACTCATATTATGGATCGTATGGATAAAAATGAGTAACTGCTCGTATTCAACGTATTTTGAAGGAAATGCTCATTTAAAATGAATAAAAATGAGCAGATGATCATATATGACATACAATCTTTCTTTCGCTCTGAGTCTGACTCAGGTATTGCTCCTGAATAAAACAATAGAGGCGTGGCATTTAAATTACCGGACTGGTGCTGCTACCGGCAAACTGCAAACACGCCTCAGCATGTTTGAACATGTCTGTGCCTGAGCACGATAAGCACGATTATACATAGCTCAGTCTCGCTGTAGCAATCGTTCGTCGAATTCTTGCGGTAGCGTCCATTGAAAAAATTAGAAGTGTTCAGACGGAGAAACTAGTTAACCTTAAATTTCTTATAAAACTGTGAAAACTACTAAAGAAGTTATTACCATGTTATAAGAAGTGTACAGAGGTTAATGTATATAGCACAAACAAGTTTTTGAGTGGTTTAAAAGTGTTAGGATGGAAGTGAAACGATCGTAGATGATCCGTACCCTCAACGACCCTCAACATCGAAAACGGACAATAACCAGAAAATTGGTAAATTGATCGTCGTTTGAGTATCTCAACAAGCTGACTAAAGTGGGCTCTGGAGCGTTGTAGGGATCGGCAAGGAGACTAAATTGAAGGTGATAAACTTTGTAATGTAATTAATGATCAATGAAATGTTTTGTAGCATTTCCGGTTATATAATCCGGTTATATAATTGCACGAATAAAAAGGAGCAAAATCTTATTGATCTGAGTGATTGCTCTTAAAATCGTGAGTTAACTTAGTGGTAAACTCTTTTTTCTTTATTTGCCGTACTTTGCCGGACTGCTTCAAACATGTCATGACATCGAAATAGTTATATTGTTCATATGTATATACAATTTTATTTTCATTATTGCAACATAGCCACTGGACCACAAATTTAAATAATTAGTATTATGATCTATTTTCCGTCTAGTGGTTTATTTACTCACCTCGTAAAGACTACCTGTTTCGAAACCTTACTGATTCATCTTCATGCCGTAATGCAAAATGTCAAATCCCTCTGTCGAGCTTGTCACAGAGTTAAACCATTGAAAACAAATGTCACAAACCTAAACATAATTGCATAACATAATTAGGCACTAGCACGGCAAATAAGTACATAACATAATTAGGAAATAGTACGGCATAAGTGCGGTAAATAAAAAAAAGTTCACCACTAAGTTAACTCACGATTTTAAGAGCAATCACTCAGAACAATAAGATTTTGCTCCTTTTTATTCGTGCAATTATATAACCGGACTGGTGCTACAAAACATTTCATTGATCACCAATTACGTTACAAAGTTTATCACCTTCAATTTAAGTCTCCTTGCCGATCCCTACAACGCTCCAGAGCCCATTTTAGTCAGCTTGTTGAGATACTCAGACGACTATCAATTTACCAATTTTCTGGATATTATCCGTTTTCGATGTTGAGGGTCGTTCAGGGTGCGGATCATCTACGATCGTTTCACGTCCCTCCTTAGCACTTTTATACCACTAAAAAACGTGCGATATACATTCACCTCCGTACACTTCTTCTTTTAGCAGTTTGTCTCAGATATACAAGAAATTTAAGGTTAATTAGTTACTCCGTCTAAACACATCTAATTTTTTCAATGAATGCTACCGCAAGGATTAAACGAACGATTGCTACAACGAGACTGAGCTATGTATAATCGTGCTTATCGCGCTCAGGCACAGACATGTTCAAACATGCTGAGGCGTGTTCGCAGTTTGCCGGCAGTATCAGTCCGGTTATTTAATTTCCACTCCTCTATTGTTTTATTCAGGAGCAACTCCTAAGTCAGACTCAGAGGGAAAGAAGATTGTATGTCATTTATGATTATCTGCTCATTTGTATTCATTTTAAATGAGTATTTCCTTCAAAATACTATGAGTAAAATCAGTTACTCATTTTTTATTCATATAGTCCGTAATGTGAGTAATGTTTTCAGCAACGCTCATATTTTGTAATTAAGTCGGGGATTTAGTTGAACTGATAATATTTATTTAAATAGATAATGCTCAACTAGTTGTAACAGGATCAACCTTACTTTGGTATAAAACGTAAGTAAGTTTAGAAACAACGATGCTCGAAACTTTGAAAGTGTGATGAGAAAAGTTTTAAAGAAATTCTTGAGCCATTTCTCTTCCTGAATTTTACTGGCGTGGTTAGCTGCGCGCAGCCGGAATAGGCAATATGTGCTGAGCATTTATAGCGGATTCCTATTGTAGCGGCCATCATGGTAGAACCCAGCCGGAGACCATGAAGAGAGAAATCGTACACTCAAAATCTGTATTTAAGAGGGCGATAAAAATGTTAAGGCGCGCCCGTGTGTGTGTACACTTTTTTGTTGACGATTTTGGGTTAATTTAATTTAAATGTGGCAGTAAATAGGTAATAGTTTGAACATTCGTTACACGCACAATCAGTTCAACAGTTTCAATATGGCGGCCATTTCAAGTCATGAAACATTAATGTCCGGTTGTAAGAATGTGTATTTAATCTTTCGTTACGTAAAGTGACTTTAAATGTTTTTCTCTGTTGCAAGAACATTTTTAACAAACAACTCTTCTCCTCTTTATACGTTTTTTTAATGTGACTAATCACCTAAAAATTGAATAAAATATATTTTATGATAAAGAAATAAATTATTTTATTTTAAAATTTCGATAGTCGCAACACCTTTGCAAGTTCTACGTTTATAAAAAAAATCAATATCAATTTTTTACACATATTTTGTATATTGTTCAGAGAGAGAGAGAGAGAGAGAGAGAAATTGTATATTGTTTTTAACGGGCTAGAAGTCGGGATTAACATTCTTCCACTGAACCCCGAACAATAACTAGGCATAAAGTGAAATTAAACAAAGTTCTTTTAAACGTAACAAAGATAGAAAAAACAACTTATAAAAATACATTTTCGTATACTATGTAAATAACAAAAAAAGTTGTTTTAAATATAAATCATTTAAAAATAAAAAAAAAGTAAAGAAAGAAACCAAATTATAAGAAAAACCTTAAAAATACCTAAAAACAAAAGTGAACAAATGAAAATAATTTATTAAGTTGAACTGCAGAACAACTTCAAAATCCATTGACTAAATTAAACGAAAATCTTTTACAATTAAAATTACATGTAAATATCGCAACAGTCATATATTATAAAGAGTTTTTTCGACAATAAACAGAGGGAGAGAGAAATAAAAAGAGAGAGATTGTGTCATTTATTCAGTTTTTCGTTAAAAAATAAATTATTAATTAATATATACATTCTGGCTCCAGTTGACGAAATAGTTATTAAAATCATTTCATTGGTTTAAATGCACAATCGAATGACACAAAAATATAATTTCAAATAATGCAAACAGTTCAAATTGTCGAATCGTGTCTATTTTTCAAGCACACTGAATGAAATAATGATTTATAAACAATGGGTAACCTAAATTTATGAATTAATTTCATAAGTATCTTGTACAAATGAGTCAGAACGCTCCGCTCCGGACTACACATTCAAAACCTAATGTATTGTTTTTAATGTAAGTGCCGTCACTAAAATCGTAACGGAGCTGAGTGGAATTACTGGCTCCGCTCCGTATAGCTTCGACTCTGACTAGTCGGTTTTAAAGCTGACTCCGCTTCCGCCACTACGCTGACAACGCCTTCAAACTTATTATTATTTCCCTTTACCTAGGTTACCGTTGCATAGGTTACGGTTTTTAAACATTGTAGTTTCCTAGAATCCGGCTTTATGCTTAGTTTTGAAGTTGACTCAGCTCCCCCCCAAGCTGACCATGCCTCAAAACTTATTTCTCATTATCTAGGTCACCGTTGCCTAGGTTACGGTTTTTAAACATTGTAGTTTCCTAGAATCCGGCTTTATGCTTAGTTTTGAAGTTGACTCAGCTCCCCCCCACGCTGACCACGCCTCAAAACTTATTTCTCATTACCTAGGTTACCGTTGCCTAGGTTACGGTTTTTAAACATTGTAGTTTCCTAGAATCCGGCTTTATGCTTAGTTTTGAAGTTGACTCAGCTCCCCCCCACGCTGACCACGCCTCAAAACTTATTTCTCATTACCTAGGTCATCGTTGCCTAGGTTACGGTTTTTAAACATTGTAGTTTCCTAGAATCCGGCTTTATGCTTAGTTTTGAAGTTGACTCAGCTCCCCCCACGCCTCAAAACTTATTTCTCATTACCTAGGTCACCGTTGCCTAGGTTACGGTTTTTAAACATTGTAGTTTCCTAGAATCCGGCTTTATGCTTAGTTTTGAAGTTGACTCAGCTCCCCCCCCCAAGCTGACCATGCCTCAAAACTTACTTCTCATTATCTAGGTCACCGTTGCCTAGGTTACGGTTTTTAAACTTTGTAGTTTCCTAGAATCTGGCTTTATGCTTAGTTTTGAAGTTGACTCAGCTCCTCCCCAAGCTGACCATGCCTCAAAACTTATTTCTCATTACCTAGGTTACCTAGGTTACGGTTTTTAAACATTGTAGTTTCCTAGAATGCGGCTTTATGCTTAGTTTTGAAGTTGACTCAGCTCCTCCCCAAGCTGACCATGCCTCAAAACTTATTTCTCATTACCTAGGTTACCTAGGTTACGGTTTTTAAACATTGTAGTTTCCTAGAATCCGGCTTTATGCTTAGTTTTGAAGTTGACTCAGCTCCTCCCCAAGCTGACCATGCCTCAAAACTTATTTCTCATTACCTAGGTTACCTAGGTTACGATTTTTAAACATTGTAGTTTCCTAGAATCCGGCTTTATGCTTAGTTTTGAAGTTGACTCAGCTCCTCCCCAAGCTGACCATGCCTCAAAACTTATTTCTCATTACCTAGGTCACCGTTACCTAGGTTACGGTTTTTAAACATTGTAGTTTCCTAGAATCCGGCTTTATGATTAGTTTTGAAGTTGACTCAGCTCCTCCCCAAGCTGACCATGCCTCAAAACTTATTTCTCATTACCTAGGTTACCTAGGTTACGGTTTTTAAACATTGTAGTTTCCTAGAATCCGGCTTTATGCTTAGTTTTGAAGTTGACTCAGCTCCTCCCCAAGCTGACCATGCCTCAAAACTTATTTCTCATTACCTAGGTTACCTAGGTTACGGTTTTTAAACATTGTAGTTTCCTAGAATCCGGCTTTATGCTTAGTTTTGAAGTTGACTCAGCTCCCCCCCACGCTGACCACGCCTCAAAACTTATTTCTCATTACCTAGGTTACCGTTGCCTAGGTTACGGTTTTTAAACATTGTAGTTTCCTAGAATCCGGCTTTATGCTTAGTTTTGAAGTTGACTCAGCTCCCCCCCCCAAGCTGACCATGCCTCAAAACTTACTTCTCATTATCTAGGTCACCGTTGCCTCGGTTACGGTTTTTAAACTTTGTAGTTTCCTAGAATCTGGCTTTATGCTTAGTTTTGAAGTTGACTCAGCTCCTCCCCAAGCTGACCATGCCTCAAAACTTATTTCTCATTACCTAGGTTACCTAGGTTACGGTTTTTAAACATTGTAGTTTCCTAGAATGCGGCTTTATGCTTAGTTTTGAAGTTGACTCAGCTCCTCCCCAAGCTGACCATGCCTCAAAACTTATTTCTCATTATCTAGGTCACCGTTGCCTAGGTTACGGTTTTTAAACATTGTAGTTTCCTAGAATCCGGCTTTATGCTTAGTTTTGAAGTTGACTCAGCTCCTCCCCAAGCTGACCATGCCTCAAAACTTATTTCTCATTACCTAGGTTACCTAGGTTACGATTTTTAAACATTGTAGTTTCCTAGAATCCGGCTTTATGCTTAGTTTTGAAGTTGACTCAGCTCCTCCCCAAGCTGACCATGCCTCAAAACTTATTTCTCATTACCTAGGTCACCGTTGCCTAGGTTACGGTTTTTAAACATTGTAGTTTCCTAGAATCCGGCTTTATGCTTAGTTTTGAAGTTGACTCAGCTCCTCCCCAAGCTGACCATGCCTCAAAACTTATTTCTCATTACCTAGGTCACCGTTACCTAGGTTACGGTTTTTAAACATTGTAGTTTCCTAGAATCCGGCTTTATGATTAGTTTTGAAGTTGACTCAGCTCCTCCCCAAGCTGACCATGCCTCAAAACTTATTTCTCATTACCTAGGTTACCTAGGTTACGGTTTTTAAACATTGTAGTTTCCTAGAATCCGGCTTTATGCTTAGTTTTGAAGTTGACTCAGCTCCTCCCCAAGCTGACCATGCCTCAAAACTTATTTCTCATTACCTAGGTTACCTAGGTTACGGTTTTAAACATTGTAGTTTCCTAGAATCCGGCTTTATGCTTAGTTTTGAAGTTGACTCAGCTCCCCCCCACGCTGACCACGCCTCAAAACTTATTTCTCATTACCTAGGTTACCGTTGCCTAGGTTACGGTTTTTAAACATTGTAGTTTCCTAGAATCCGGCTTTATGCTTAGTTTTGAAGTTGACTCAGCTCCCCCCCCCAAGCTGACCATGCCTCAAAACTTACTTCTCATTATCTAGGTCACCGTTGCCTAGGTTACGGTTTTTAAACTTTGTAGTTTCCTAGAATCTGGCTTTATGCTTAGTTTTGAAGTTGACTCAGCTCCTCCCCAAGCTGACCATGCCTCAAAACTTATTTCTCATTACCTAGGTTACCTAGGTTACGGTTTTTAAACATTGTAGTTTCCTAGAATCCGGCTTTATGCTTAGTTTTGAAGTTGACTCAGCTCCTCCCCAAGCTGACCATGCCTCAAAACTTATTTCCCTTTACCTAGGTTACCTAGGTTACGGTTTTTAAACATTGTAGTTTCCTAGAATCCGGCTTTATGCTTAGTTTTGAAGTTGACTCAGCTCTTCCCCAAGCGGACCATGCCTCAAAACTTATTCTCATTACCTAGGTTACCTAGGTTACGGTTTTTAAACATTGTAGTTTCCTAGAATCCGGCTTTATGCTTAGTTTTGAAGTTGACTCAGCTCTTCCCCAAGCTGACCATGCCTCAAAACTTATTCTCATTTCCTAGGTTACCTAGGTTACGGTTTTTAAACATTGTAGTTTCCTAGAATCCGGCTTTATGCTTAGTTTTGAAGTTGACTCAGCTCTTCCCCAAGCTGACCATGCCTCAAAACTTATTTCTCATTACCTAGGTCACCGTTGCCTAGGTTACGGTTTTTAAACATTGTAGTTTCCTAGAATCCGGCTTTATGCTTAGTTTTGAAGTTGACTCAGCTCCTCCCCAAGCTGACCATGCCTCAAAACTTATTCTCATTACCTAGGTCACCGTTACCTAGGTTACGGTTTTTAAACATTGTAGTTTCCTAGAATCCGGCTTTATGCTTAGTTTTGAAGTTGACTCAGCTCTTCCCCAAGCTGACCATGCCTCAAAACTTATTTCTCATTACCTAGGTTACCTAGGTTACGGTTTTTAAACATTGTAGTTTCCTAGAATCCGGCTTTATGCTTAGTTTTGAAGTTGACTCAGCTCCTCCCCAAGCTGACCATGCCTCAAAACTTATTTCTCATTACCTAGGTCACCGTTACCTAGGTTACGGTTTTTAAACATTGTAGTTTCCTAGAATCCGGCTTTATGCTTAGTTTTGAAGTTGACTCAGCTCTTCCCCAAGCTGACCATGCCTCAAAACTTATTCTCATTACCTAGGTTACCTAGGTTACGTTTTTTAAACATTGTAGTTTCCTAGAATCCGGCTTTATGCTTAGTTTTGAAGTTGACTCAGCTCCTCCCCAAGCTGACCATGCCTCAAAACTTATTTCTCATTACCTAGGTCACCGTTACCTAGGTTACGGTTTTTAAACATTGTAGTTTCCTAGAATCCGGCTTTATGCTTAGTTTTGAAGTTGACTCAGCTCTTCCCCAAGCTGACCATGCCTCAAAACTTATTCTCATTACCTAGGTTACCTAGGTTACGTTTTTTAAACATTGTAGTTTCCTAGAATCCGGCTTTATGCTTAGTTTTGAAGTTGACTCAGCTCCTCCCCAAGCTGACCACGCCTCAAAACTTATTTCTCATTACCTAGGTTACCTAGGTTACGGTTTTTAAACATTGTAGTTACCTAGAATCCGGCTTTATGCTTAGTTTTGAAGTTGACTCAGCTCCTCCCCACGCTGACCATGCCTCAAAACTTACTTCTCATTACCTAGGTCACCGTTGCCTAGGTTACGGTTTTTAAACATATTAGTTTCCTAGAATTCGTTATAGTAGACATAAATATTTAGATTTAAAAAATACAAATGTGTACTTATACTAAATGAACTCCACTTTTGGTTGCCGTTAAACTTCATTCTGTTCAGTTCAGCTCAGCACAGCTCCGCTCCGCCTTTAGACGCCGTTCGGCCTAAGACTTATTTCTTAAACTATTTTGAAATTCTGGTTATACCATCGTAATATCTGCATATAGTAGCATTTAACATTATCAAATTTCGTTGAATAAGTAATCAAACAGCGGTTAAGGTTTACTTTCCACCAATGCACTTTGAAGAAGTAATCTATGCAGATTTTAATGCTGATTTTGAGAGTGAAATTTTATTCCAAAAAATTTTATGGAAAAAAATTAGAAATTCTTGAATTTAATTAATATGAGCGAGGCAGTATATTACGTAATATTTTGATAGCGCTTTAAATTCGCTTTATTATATAAGTGTATGTTTAGTAAGAACGAGAACATCGGTAAGTCTTATTAAGTAGTTCGCCGAAGTAAAGTGTGTGAATATAAAATAACAGTTCCCTGAAACCTTTAGAATATTGTATCAAAGGAGTGCAGAATACTTGAAGCGTCGAACTAACTTTAACAAGGCTTTGAAATTTTCGTTAAGCTTAATTAATTGGAATTTGCAGAGAGTCAAAGTGCATAATGCGGAAGATGTTAACTCCTGATATTTCGAAAGCTACATTATTAAACGAACTATCCCTGTATTTGTACATGTTCCCTTAGTTATTTTATTTATTTTTATTGAATACGTTAACTAAGTAAAAACCTATCTCTTAGTTATAACTCAAAACCAGGGTGCCTGTACGAAATTTCGCACTATTAAAGTTTTAAGTAAACACAGCCTTTTGAATAAGAGTAGTCGTTGGGGTGAGGGCGGTAGTTGGAAGGAAGGGGAAACATGTTTAAAAAAATAAGTCGAAAGCAATCGGTTTGAAATAATAATTAAAAATTTACTAGTCATTATATTATATACATTTCAGTACAGATAATTGTTTTAATAGTATTTTTTACAGGGTATTACAAAACGTCGTTGTAAACAATATTTCATGTAAGAATGCAACCTTCTTGTTTTTCTTTAATGGATACAAACATGTTACTCGATTTAGTTACCCTTGAAAAAGCTACATACAATTGTTTGTGAGTAAAGATGACATTTGTAAATACAATCCTGCTCTTTCAAGTGTCTGGTAGTGAAATCAAACGCAATTTTAATAGATAACTCTCGTATAGTCAATTGTAAAGAAATGCTTGGTAACCTCTAATTGTACTTTGGCATTTTAATTGTACTTTGTATTTGATGATGTCCGTATTAACAATAGATAAATGCATGATGGAAGGAGAAATCACAAATATATTTGTGTAAAAACAGTGTTCAAAACATGTGTTTGGTATTCGAAAAGCTTGTCCCGGCTTGTATGACGGGCAGGGATAGGGGACTGCCAGTAGAGTCACATAATCTATAAGTTTAATGACTTTTAAGTAAATATGAAATTGTTCTAATAACATTATGCAAAAAAGAAGCATTTTTAATGGGATTGTCTATTCGTGATTAATAAGTTAGCTTCGTAAAATATACAAAATATTGTCTGATTTGTGATGCCGCGCATGCGCATCCATGATACCGTTTTATCTATGACAGCTAGAAGCGTCTTTTTATGTGAAAACTTTCCACAAACACTAAGTTCTATAGCAAAATCGTTTTGCAATGTCAGAAACCGGTTTAAAAAATCTTTCTAAAGATACCTCATTTATACCTGTTCGAATAGTATGTGCTGAGAAAAAGGATATTGGCTCGAGAAATAATATATATGATAGATCACTGTGTCAGATGTTCATTGCATTGAATGGCTCTGATTGTCAGCTACAGTAACTTAACTAGATATGACATCACTGCACTAAATCAAAACGTTTAGTCCATGTGCTAGATCTGTTGAACACTAGCATTAGCATAGGTTTCGAGTCATTTTTCATGCTTCGTTGCTACTGCCTTGATCTCTTCCAACAATTGTATTCACTGTAAGGTCTCTGAATATTTTCATTGCATATGTAATTACTCGTAATTAAATAAATTTAATGGCTGACATTTTGAAAATTTTCAAGATAAAATTTAGGCACTTTTTTAAACAGTTGTCGATACAGACACGTATAAGTGTGCCAAATTTTACGAAGCTACCTTGATATAAATTGTTTTTTTATAAAAACAAAATGGCTGTAAACAGAAAACGAGGTGATTTTGGAACAATGTTTATTGGAAATTTTCATTTAATTTTGCTGTGAGGAATCACCCTTTAATCCTTGGCAACCTTTTTCTAAATACCATATATATATATATATATATATATATATATATATATATATATATATATATATATATATATATATATAGGTATTTTAAGACGAAAAGCATATTGAGACTATTATCACCTTCCTAAATGTAAGTGTCAGTGTAAAGTGTTGAAGTCGTAAGTGTATTGTTGTAAGTGTAAGTGTGTGTGTTAGGTATAGCGAGGGACGTCTAAATCCTCTCAATAGGTGCCACATAGTGTGCACCCCCTGCAGGGTACACACATATATATATATATATATATATATATATAATTATAAATACATTTTAAATAACCCTCAAAATGATCTATAGATCAGGATAGCAGGTCATTTCAAGTGGTCTTGATCCTACAGTGATGGTTGTTACATGTTAAATATAGCTAAATATATATGTTAAATGAGCTATTGCTCATTCATTCAATTTAAATTAGCTAAAATAAGAGAGAGAAGGCCTATTACATTGAGTAAGCTTCATTTCTGCTAATATTTGCTTGCCGAAAGTAGGTTCATATTCATTTAACAATAAGGGAGAGATTGTTGACTAAGGGTGAGATTTGTGCAAACAAAACAATTAATTGCCTTAGATGTATCTGGACCCTTTCATACGCACATATGCCTGAACACGATGTTTTGAAATACAAATATTCAAAATACTTTTGTAAAACTGTTCATTCCAGCCTTAAACATAGATTTTGATTTTAACAAGTGCGTCATAAATAGATCAAATTTAAAAAAATTGTTTTAATTCGTAGTCTACTATTACAACTTTTTATTTGGGCCTTTGCCAAAATTTTCAGTGCCGTATACAGTTATGAAAATGAATTTTTAAAAAAAGTTAAAAATATTTATAAAACTTGATATCCACCATTTTGAAAATGTTAAAAGAAAATTTGTTGTTTAACGAACTTGCCCATGTTATATCAAAATCGATTTTACTGTCTAGTTTGATTTATTTATTATTTTTGTTGTTATTTTAAGGCGAAATGCACATTGAAATCGCCTCCCTAAATGTAACTGTGAGAGTAAAGTGTTAAAGTCGTAAGTGTAATGTTGGAAGTGTATGTGTGTGTTAGACTCAGGTACCGCGAGGAACGTCTAAATCCCCTCAATAGGTGCAGCTAGTCTGCACCCCCTGCCGGGTTATCTAGTTTAAATCAAGTCGGACTAATATTTCGTACTTGACTGTATTAAACACATACACACACTCACGCACGCGCGCGCGTTTGTATGTATGTGTGTATGTGTTGTGTGTGTGTGTGTGTGTGTGTGTGTGTGTGTACGTATGTATACATACATAAATTTTAGCAATTCCTCAAAAAAAGTGATTTAAAAAGAGATAAAAATGATTTAAGTCTAGGGTTTAGGTCTTATCATGATGACCAGCTACATTTTCCAGTGAAAAATCGCTAAAAGCAAACAATATTTGGTAAGACAATCGAAATTTTAATTTTTTATTTTAGTTTTTTAACGCGAACTTCAGTTATGATAGAATCCTACTTTACAAGCTGTCAAAATATAAACTAAATGCGACAAAATACGTAATATTGAAAATTACACCAATTTTTCGATATTTTTTTATAGCTATCGAACCAGATTTCGTAAAAAATTGAAAGCGAGGAAAGTTTTTATAATGTTTTTCCATCCATATATTTAATTTCAAAGGGACAATCACCTCTACCACCCTGGGCTGTTTGAAATGTCCACGTAGTTTAGCTCATAAAACCTTTGTCCCAGGACTTGCACAAGTTAAATAATACTTCCAATTAGGAAAGTGTCAAGGCAAGTCTCTGTAAAAAGCAATTAGCACAAGTCTAAGCTCTTCGAACCGGCCTCATTGTCTGGAAATTAAATAAGACAAGGCAAAACAAGTAGCCTACAGTAACAGTCGGTTAACAAGTTAAATTCTTTTTAGCGTTATAAAGGAATTCCATTAGTCAATTAGTTATTGGGATAGCCGTCATAGTAAGACCGAGATCCAGAACCTGGAAATAATCATTGATCCTAATATCTAGATCCTTAATATATACTACAAATAGTCTAATAAAACCGTCTAACAAAAACGTGTTCAATTTATTCTTTAACATTTATTAAATATTTAATAATTATAATGCTTAAGAAAATCACTAAAGGTTTTTTTTAATAAAATAAGCGATTTCCTATAAGCAGAATCTTAATTATTTACATAATTCTCAAATAAATAAGCAACTTATTACAAGTTAATAATTATCAGTAAAAATAATAATAATGAATCCAGGGTGGTTCTTTTATAATTCCAATTAGAATATTCACATTAATTCAAATTATTACCGAAATATGATACAATACTTCAATGATGAAATATTAGTTACACAAATTTAGAAAATACACATTTTAAAAATTAACAAGAACAAGAAACAAAACTTCAACTTAAATGATATTAAAGCAACAGCTGTTGTTGCGAAATCAGCTGTTTAGGAGTAGTCACTTGAAGTCTAGATATACAAGGGAATAATTATGTATGCTGTGTGATATGCGTTACGGAATCAAGCGTGACGTGAAGCGTTTATACCCATTTTTTGCCAATCGCGACTGTAGAATTTTTCACTTCAAATATCATTACTCAAAATTGGTACAATGGTTATTGTCAATATGTAATCGATATTCTTTAATGACGAGATGTTATGACAGGTAGAGATAATGCAGAGGTCAGCAGCTTTCAGTTTGACCACGAAGATGGATTGTCACGCTTTTACGACTTCACTTATTCAGCTTTACTTAATTAATTAATTCTATTAATATCAAATAAAATGACACTAGCAAATTTGTACCGTAGTAACACTTAATCAACGAATACTTTGTGTGCAATTTCACTAACTCTTTTATACAAACTCTTGATTATACTTTATAGTTAAATAACGACGAAAAAGACAAAATTTACTGTAAAAATTTATTACAGACTCCACTTACTGCATCAATTAAAAAATGACTTGCCCAGTTATGCTGGGTGTATCTACTAACCTTTCTGCAATTCGACTGTTCTAACATGAAAACAACTTGTAGTGAAGCGACGTAAATAATGTGTGAAAAAAATGTAAACAACTCTCCCCCAACAGCCCCAGTTTACTGTTTTATTCTCCATCCCTTCTACTGCACTCAAATTTGCTTCTAAGAACGAAAAGCGTCCACTTCGCTCTAGTCAAGTAAGATTTGAACATTTATAAAAATTTAAAATTGTTTTCCGTTAACTAACGAAAGATTGTTTTTTTATGATATGTGAACGTGACCTAAGTCACGTTTTTGAAGCCCCTAACCTAGATACAGTGGAGCGTAAAACCTATGTAGCTTTTTTTTCTTTAAAATAACGACATCTTGTAGTTAAGTGTTATTATATTCTGCTATTCCTTTGTTTATTTTTAATTGACAAATTCTTTCTGATTTCAAACTATTTTGCAACATTTTATTCGTTGTTATTTTAAGGTGAAAAGCAAATAAAGGCTTTTATTTATCACCTCCCTAAATGTAAGTGTGAGTGTAACGTGTTAAATTTGTAAGTGAAGTGTTGTAAGTGTAAGTGTGTGTTAGACTCGGGTACCGCGAGGGACGTCTAAATCCTCTCAATTTTGCTGCGGGGTATTTTGCTACATGCTAGTCATGTTGTATATATATATATATATATATATATATATATATATATATATATATATATGTGTGTGTGTGTGTGTGTTTTGGTATGATTTTCAAAAAGACGCCAAATATAAATCTCTGACAAATCATACCTTTTTTCTTAAAAATTTTTTGAAAACCACAATTCACCATCTTAATCAGCTTTGAAAATGACATAAATTATTTCAATATTTTAAAAATACCTTAAAATTTCGAAATTTAATTTGATAGCGTTCAGGTTTCGTTTTCGTACTCCAATGGAATTTAAAAATAAAAAATGTTAGTATATGCAGATTTCATTGCTGTTACAGTTAGGCAGCTGCGTGTTGCGATTATCTCAATATTTTTGAAAAAAAATAGTTCTTGTTAATGTGATTTTATTTAATTTTTTTTAGGAATTAGCTGCTACAAAATGAGTGAAAAAACTGGTTTCCGTAAATATTTAGGCAAATAATATTGTACTGTAACAAAAATATGGCGAATTTAATATTTTACAGTTTTTAAAAATTCATTTTTAAAATTAAAAATGCATTCGCAATTTTCTGAATGTACCAGACTCTTCTCTCCGTGGGCTCGGTTGTATATAATAAATTGGTTGTAGGGCCTCTGTGTAACTCAAAAAGGATATTTTATTCAAGAAATATATCTTCCCCTTCTGCAGCCTAGCACTAAACCATTTTTCAATTCCTATACACCATTTGTTTAACTGCCTGATGTAGGCTACAAGATTTCCGAATTTTTCAATTAAATAAATCAAATTTCTGTAATATTACATTAGTTTGTTGTGATATTTTCTTTAAAGAAATGTAATGTAACTCAATATTCTACTGTTGTTTAAAATTGAGCGATTGACTTTAAAAAACCGACAAGCTCAAAAATTTACATTTTGAGTTTGTATGTCCTACTTATTCTTTTCAACTATCTCTATCTGATCGTATAATTTCCCTATTTAAAAATCAGACAAGTACACAGATATAGGGGAGAGAAATAGTGGGTCTTCTGAAAAAAGACATTTCCAACACATTTTTGGCAAAAAAATCAGACTAAACTGGATTTTCCAGTATTTGTGGCCACTTTACTCGTTTACTGTTACTAACGTCAATTAATAGTTAGTCGCGAAAGTTTCTGTATTGCAAGGGTATTGTTTTAAACAAGTTTATTTACATTAGGCCTATTGAAACGTAGCCACCGGACCACGCATTTAAATAATTAAGATTATGACCCGTTTTTCCATCTATTTTTCCGCAGTCCGAAATGTAACGACATGCGAGTTTGGCGAAACCAAATTTTATCGTGTGTATTTTAATCGTATAATTGTGTTTAGTGTTTGTTACGTGTGTTTTCAATATTTTGTTTAACTTTGTGACGACTTCAACAGAGAGATTTGACATTCTGTATTAGGCCCTGAAGATGAAACAGTAAGGTTTCGAAACCGCGGTAGCCTTTAGTGAGTAAATAGAGCACTAGACGGAAAAATAGGTAATAATCCTAATTATTTAAGTTTTTAATGTTAAGAATATATTTTGTATAACAATATATTTGTTGTGTAACAAAGTAACGGTGTTTATTCTTACCGTATACTGGACAACAGTAATTATCAGAAATACAAGACAAATCAAAAAAAAAAAAAAAACAAACAGTGGTAAGAGATAAGAAAGTGCGAAATGAGGAGCATATTGATTAACCATGCTGGACAACTGTACCTAAGCGAGTTATTAGAAAAGACTGCCTCCACATATACAACTTGCAGTATTATGTGTTTGGAGTTCATGACTATTCAGGTGATTTTGTGATAATGTAACGCTATCTAGAGAAAGGGGCAAAACTAGGTTATATCTATGATTTTAGATTCAATAAATAATTTCCCAGATGACAAAAGGTGCGATGACTTCAGAAGGTCGTTCAGGCAGAATAAGAATAGGACTATGATCTACTTTATTTATGGCTTAGTTCATATTATAAAACATTTTATAAAAAGACATACTTATTCCATATTAGGGGCCTTCCGAATGGTGTAGACTTCGATCTAATTAGTAATAAAAAAAACCAATCAGTGGATATTCCAAAAACATTAGACGATGTAATAAAGAAAGCAAGAAATTATCCTTCACCATTTTATTTGAAGGTAATAATCAAAATAATTAAAAGTAATTATTACTTTTTAAACGCATGGTCGATGTGGCTAAAGCACCGTTCAATCTGCTGCGTCTCTAAACTGCGCACCTCATAGTTCAAGCCGCCGTTTCTGCCTTCCGTTACAGTTAACAATGACCCCTCGTTCTCCCCGACTAACAAAGTATGGATGTTAAACAAATAAAACAAACTTCACAAATTAGTAAGTGTGGTTATTTTATTAATGACAGTTATATTCGGTACTATTGTTTTTATTAAATTTTAACAACACACTGAAAATGTTTTGGCAAAAATAATAACGGCATGCAGCTGTCTCACTGACGTGATATAAGCTGCATTCTAAAATTATTTTTTTAACCGTACACTAATTTGTAAACATGATTTCAAATTAATAATCACAATTTAAATCTGCAAAAACTTTAAAATTTCATTTAACATACGAAAATAAACCCTAACCACCCAAATATTCGTTTCCTCATTTCACTGACTTGTGAAAATTCAATAATGTTGATTTATAAAAAAAATATTACTCTGATTTAGTTGACTAAATCATTAAAAAAAATGTAATGCAATTTGTTTATGAGTTTAATTGGCTGCCATTTTGAACTTGTTGGAAGAATTTTGCTGGTTAACAACTTTGTCAAAGTTACGATAAACTACATTTTCTTGCAAAGTTTGAATCAAATCAGACCAATATTGCAGAGGTTATAGCTCTAACATGAACTTATAAATATGTTTTTAACAGCTCAAAAAGTAATCTACGGCAACAATCAACTCTTATTTCAATCTCCTGTGCCTGGGTTTTACCATGATGGCTGCAGGCAGACTAAGGATAGATTAGTACTAAGCCCAGCTGTTGTGTATTTGAATTTATCCTTAGAATTGTTTCTGTAAATTAAGCAAAACCAGACCAACCCCATCTCTCTTCCTAGTGTCTCCGTACTTAATTGCCTGGACTGAATCTGCCAGACAGAGACAAAATGGGACGCCTCGAGCGACTAAAGAAGACCCTTAATACTTGGACTTCTCCCTCGGAATTTGTATTTTACTTTAGATATTTTTAGTTAATATTTTGTATGTTAGAAAAAATTGTTTTTTTTAGAAAAAAAAAGATGAGTTCGATTGCAATTTATATAATTGAATATTATCTTTTTTCTTCTTTCTCACCACAAAAGGTGTAAAGAATATCTGGTATTCGTGTAAAAATCTATTTGCAATTTGTATCGATTTTTCTCAAAGGAAATGTTTGTTTAGTGTTTTTACACAATTTTTACACTGTGTTTTTATACTGATACGTACTTAGTGTATCAGTAAAATTAATTGAAATGATCATTTTTTTAAGGCGAAAAGTACATTGAGGCTATTATCGCCTCCCTAGATGTAAGTGTGAGTGTTAAAGTCGTAAGCGTGTGTTAGACTCGGGTATCGCGAGGGACGTCTAAATCTTCTCAATAGGTGCAACTAGTCTGCACCCTCCTGCGGAAGAAATGATCAAACGCGTTCTGAGGGTTCATTAGCGCTTTGTTTCTTATCCCAAATTACGCAGTACTAACCGTTTGAAAAACATTTAAATCAAAACAGAAACCACCAGGTGGTAAAAAATTCCCCGTCAAATATACAAGTAAAAAAGTTGTTAAATCATCTTTGAATTTCGCCAAGAACCGCTCGCCTGCTTACACAGTTCACTGAACAATATCAGTCTTCGCACTTGAGATGGCGTGCCTCCCTCCGTTAAAATAGCTATCTGATTTCAGTCGTGGTTAAATTTGATAAATAGATGTGTAAAATATTTAAATGTGCTTCTTTCAAGATATCTCCTAGTTTATAGTTTTTATATATTGAATGATTTTGTAAGGCGCATTCGTTAAAGTTTAATATTTAGAGTAATAAAATGTTATTCGATTTGTTTAAAAATAAGTTAAGTATAAGCCATAGATAAACCAGTAAAATTATAATCAAAATTATAATCAATGTAAAGAGAAATGAAATAGTAACGGCAGGTACATGGTTAAAATTAAAATAAAGAAGCATTGTTAAAAGTAATATTTTTTAGTTGGAGTTTGAAATAGATTACAAAAAAAATGAGGAACAAGAAACAGTATATATATAAGAAAAGAATTATCGTAACAATATCAACAAATTATATAACATCTTAATAAATACAATTGTAGCCTTACAAGAAAAATAAATATGTGTTGTTTAGAGGAATTTCAGTTTGAGTATAAACGATTGGCGAATTTAAGATAACCTCAACTAGGCTGAGCTGCAATAAAAGGTAATGTTAACCAACAATTTGGTATTTCCGACATCTCGTGACTTTTAAAAAAGAAATGATTTTAACAATTTTTGGTTTTATTACGCTACATTTATTACGAAACTCTATTCTGACGTCCATTTTTACAAAGCTGCAGTTTTACATCCGTCTCAATAAAACTCGTTATGAACGTTAGTAACTATTACGGAATACTAGATCAACTTAAACACTTAAACAAATTAAACACTTAGCAGCTGAGTGTAGTTAGATTTTAAAGTCCTTTTTTTTAAAAAAAAGTTCTTTTCATTATTAATAACACGCATTTAGTTAATCGTTTTCGCGATGAAAAACAAGTTTCCTACTTTCACGCTACCATTTTAAGGTTATGTTTGTCCCTTTAATATTTATTGTTTTGTATTGTACGATGGTGTAGACTTCGATCTAATTAGCAATAAAAAAACCAATCAGTGGATATTCCAGAAACATTAGACGATATAGTAAAGAAAGCAAGGAATTATCCTTTATCATTTTATTTGAACGTAATAATCAAGACCCTGTTTAATACACAGTTATGTTTTTCGAACTTTTATATTTTGTATTATTAACATTGGGCATAAAATAAAGCTGACTTCCGTGTAACTGCACTACCGCGATGCAGACTAGAACAGGCCAGGATTTTCTTTTCAAACGTATTTTATGCCCAAACATTAAAAACCACTTTTGAATGGTGTTTTAATTTACCCAAACTGCAAAAGGTCGAACGGAGTAAAGAAATCTTCTAATGTTGTTTGTGAATTTTAAAAATACGCGTTTGTGAATGTCTATAAATAGAAAAATATCAAAAAATCTTGAAAACCAACTTTTTGATTTGATTCATACTACAGTTATAAATTTGTCAAGCTTTTTCTGACATAATACCTCGAAATTATGTGTGGAGGGGACATCGGAACGTTTTAGAGAGTTCTATATAAACAATTTATAAGCAAAAAATACACATAATATACTTGCGATAATCCGGAATTTGTAGTAATCCATCGGTGTTATTTATTTGTGTTCTTGTAAGAAAAAAAAGAAAAATTAGAACCATCAACAATCCCAAGTGTGTGTCAAGTAAACGACAAAAAGTGAAATTAGCGAGTTTTTTTTTTGCAATCGAAGAATCACTTTTTCCTAGTTTTTACAAAACAGATATAGACATCAATTTCCGGGGATATAATGCATTAGAAAGCAAAGGTTTTTTATTAAGAAATGACGAATAATAAGGACTTTAAAGCCAGTGACAAGTGGTTTGAAAAATTATATAAAAAACTGTGTGGAATCCGTTTTTCATCTATTTCTTGCGAAAAACTATCTTGCAATGTTAATATCGTTGCTCCGTACATACAGGAGTGTAAAGAAACGTTAAATAATTTAGGCTTAGCTCCTAATAATGTTTACAATGCGGGAAAAGTGGTTTATTTTGGCGGATGTTTCTAGAGAAACTTTCGTTTTTTTTTCTATAATGTACATAGATAAGTTTATTGTTTTTTCACGCTAATTATAAGAGTTGTTCTGCTTGATATAATGTTTTTTTCAATAATAATCCAATTTTGGGCTAGGTTATTAAAACGAAAGTGTTTTTATTGTATTGTAATTATTATACCTCAGTTTACATACTAATTTACTATATTTTTTCTTCTTTTCCAATAGTCCGTAGTTTTCGATAATCCGGCCGATAATATAAACCGGATTACAGAGAGTCTTCTGTATATTAGGAATCAATACCATTTCTAGTTTCAAACGATACCCAGCACTAGATAAATAGAAATGAGAAAATACTTTTGCTCTCAATATTTTACCCTTAAGTTACTTCTGTCGTCAACCCTTATATTTGTCATAGGTTTGCGGGCCGCTATAAAAACCCTTTTGCTAAATTTTATAGTGATCGGTAGAGTCGTTTAGGAATAAGATGCATTACCGACCGACAGACAGAAGTACTTCTGCGCGAATTTATAAGGGTCATCGGTTTCCCTTACGGACCCTAAAAGATACAAAATTCTACAAACTACCATTATATTTCATGGAACGTTGATATGGAATTACGTTTTGCAATGTTTGTCAATGCACAAGTTGTACATATATAGACGTTCGCTCGGTTTTAATTGTTCTCGTCTAACTAAAACTGGAAGTTGTTTAACTAAAACAACTTTGGAACTTTCATGTGCAGTTTAATTGGAGCATTCAGTAGTTCAAAATTCAATTATAATTATTGAACTTAAATCGAAATTGTAGTTTTAACAATTATCATTCGCAAACAAACGAATTGAATTTGAAAGCAATTCTTTGTTCGTACTAGACATTGCTTTATAATAATTTTTAGTTTATCATTATTTATATTTTCTTCCTATTTTTCCCCGATTATTTTATATAATATTACCACCAAGTTAACCTAATCATCTAGCAATTCTTACTATATTAAAAATAAAGTTAGTATTGTGATGATGCAAAAACTGATCTTAAGATTTTGATGGATCTTTACGTTTTTTTTTTAGTGATTTGTAACGTTTTGTGAGATACACGATTGACGTGTCGGCGATCGAGCGCCTGCAATTGCCCAAATACTGCCCGCACACCGCTTTCTTATCGCTATAATTACTCTTTTGACTCAAGACAGAAATTGTAAACAAGTAGTTGAAACATTGCGATAGTTTCGTATCATTGTGCTACGGACATTGGTGCAGCAGGCTGGATTTCCACTGCCAAGGTAAGAAATTTGACTTCTAATAACAATTATCATCGTTAATTGGTAATTTCGAAATGAAATATTAATATTGCCGATTTTCGTCCTTCTATTGTGTAAATTTTGTTTAAACAGTATAAAATTTATGATAACTGTCTAATTAAATTGTTTTCATGTAAAAAGCGTTCTATGAATTTCTGATGCATGAACCATACGTGTAGTTATATATATATATATATATATATATATATATATATATATATATATATATATATATATATATATATGTAAATATATAGGTAAAAGCGTTCTATGAATTTCTGATGCATGAACCATACGTAGTTTTTTATATATATATATATATATATATATATATATATATATATATATATACGTAAATATATACGTAGTTATATTATATATAGCGTACATATAGTAGATAGTTCCAATTTCGTACTCATGTTTGCCTTACGCTTTAGAGTAGCACAAAGAAGAGTTATCCCGAAATTCCACCAATAAAGGTTTAAAATAGAGCAAAAAAACTTCACATTTTATCTCTGTATTTCTAGATCTGAAATACGTAGCAATTTGAAATTGCGTACTCAAGTTTATTTAAAGCTTTGAATTTGCAACAAAAATATGGCTTTGAAAAATTTCACCCCTAAATGACTAAAATTGAGTAAAAACATTTTATCTCTGTATTTTTATATCCGAATGAAGTACAACTGAAATGTCGCGCGTAGATTTATCTTAAGCTTTGTAGGTGCTGAAATAAGGGATTTTCCAAAATTTCATTTCCAAACAGGTTAAAATTTTGGGTAAATGCGACCTTCACATATTTTGCTCTGTATTTTCATATTTAAAATGTGTGGAGAGTTGAAATTTAATACACAGGTTTATCTGAAACTGTAAAGATTCAGAAATAACGGGTTTTCTAAAATTCTATCCCTAAAAAATTTAAATGGGGTAAAAACTGATTTATCATTTTATTTGTGTATCTCCAGGTCCAAAAAAAACATATAAAGCTAAAATTTGGTAGGCTATACATACTTGTCTTTAGCTTTAAAAGTTTATAATGAAAGGTTTTTTTCTAAGTGGTTTTAATGGAGTACATTTTTTTCAAATTTAATGCGGGCGATATAATTTTGTTACACACCTGAGCCCTAAGTGGCTGCAAAAAAATTTGAAAACATTAGAGTTAAAGTGTATACATGCAAAACTCTTTGCAATGACTACGGAAACACTGCATTGATATATTTTTGTATATGTAAAAATAGAAGGTTTTCTGTTTCATAACTAACGTGTATATTACAAATGGAGACCTGATTTGAGGGTACCTTTTTTTTAATACGTTAGCGTCCGATAAAAAAATACTTTCAAGGAGGTATATAAGTTTGTATTGTAAAAATATTTCTTTTCGGATTTTCTTGTAATTTAATATAGACACGATTGAATAAACAAAAATGAAACTCGTACAGTCAGCATTTTCTAAAATTCAACCACCAAAAGTAATTCATATTTACATAAAACAACATCATTAATCAGGCCAAAACCTTTGAAGATATACGAGGTAAACAATAAAATCAGGCTACCTCAGACTTTTGTTCGCCTTTTTGAAGCAAAATGGCGAGCACTCAAAATGTCTGATTTGCTTTAAAACGGATTATTTTTACAAGTTCAAAAAGCAAAACGGATTGATCAACCGACGATACTATGTTATAGTTTCTTCCTGTAAAATTTCAGATTTCTGGTTACAAGATCTTAACGACGCGGGTTTTGGTGTATTAACGGCTTTTATTTTTCAGGAAATTACTATATTCTATCAGTAACAATAACTTGCTTTTTATAACAAATACTTCTCTCTGAAATAAACTCACTGTAGTTTAAAGAAAAACAAAAAAAAACATTAAAAACAAAAAATGATTTTTAAAAAACTTTCAAATTAATCAACTCTAAGTTTTATTCCCTGAAAAATATCGTAGTTAAGTACGGGTATACAGTGAATGTATAATAATGTCCCCTACGATGAATATTTAAAACTATCTTGTTAAACTGTTTATTATGTTACAAACTCGTATGTAACTTTGGAATATATGAATAAATCATACTTACCGTATTTTTTTTCGTCGCAAAAAAATCAGACCCCACAACATCCTCAATGAAAAATTTTCATTTAAATCAAATTTAATATTTAAATTTAATGACATGGCTCTAAGGATAAGTGATTTGAGTAAGTAACAAAAACCAACAAACGCACCGTAACTGATAACAATGACGGGCGCACTACTAATGATGGAGATTCAGCAGTCCGGAATGTAATGACGTACGAGTCTCGTGTGTAGCTTGGCCAAGCCGAATTTCATGATGAATATTTTAAACGTGTAATTGGGCTCAGTGTTTGTGATGTATGTTTTAATGTTTTGTTTGACTTTGTGACGACCTCGACAGAGGGATTTAACATTTTGTATAACGGCCTGAAGATGAAAAGATAGAGTTTCGAAATCGGGTAGCCTTTATGAGGTGAGTTGATAGACCACTGACGGGAAGAATAGGTCATAATCCTAATCATTTGAACATGTGGTCCGGTGGCTATGTTACAATAATGAAATTTAATGTTATGATTAGATTGTTATGAAAAAATAAGGCATTGACAGTAAGGCATTGACAACAAAAATCATTCTATCGAAAAATATGAACATTTTATGAACACGAATTAGGTTAGTTTTCCTAAATAAAGTATAATTTACGTAAGTTTAAATGCTATCAAATAGAAACAAATTTCAACGTTGTCTACAAATAAGCTTTTGTAGAAACAAATTGCATAATTTTAAGGAGGGAACCAACTGTTTAGCTTAGTGGGGTGTTTTCCCCCTCTCCCCAACCGATAAGTCTTTTGTCTCGGTTTCATTCTTTGGAAATATTGCAACCCTGTATATGTCCACATTATTTTGCGGGTTTAATATCTTAGCTCTGACCAGATTTATAAAGAATGTCTGTATGCATGGATGGCCGACAAAATTCCTCCCACCCGGTTCTCTTTTCATTTTTTCTTAGCTATCTTTTCTTGTTCGGGTTCTACCAGGATTAGTGAATGTAGTAAGATGGCGCCCTTGAAATCCATAATACCCTCTCACGCCCCTCTCCCCTGAGTTAACACCGACAGTAGGAAACCAGGGTAATGTTTCAAAGGTGGTTTTTACTTGGATCTATATGTAAAAATATATGTAAACCTCGTATACACCCACACAAAGACACACACACACATACACACACACACACACACACACACACACACACACACACACACACACATACATACATACACACACACACACACACACACACACATACACACACACACACACACACACACTACACACACACACACACACACACACACACACACACACACACACACACACACACACACACACACACACACACACACACACACACTACACACACACACACACACACACACACACACACACACACACACACACACACACACACACACACACACACACACACACACACACACACACACACACACACACACACACACACACACACACACACACACACACACAATATTGCATAACAATTATATTTTCAGCTGTGAGCTTAGTAAATCGATACGACTAATCGAGGCCGCAGCCTGTGAACAAACGGAGCGGTCACAATTGTCTCAGACAGGCCTTCGTTGTGCTCTAATTAACTATTGAATTTACTACAAATATAAATTAAAATTCA
Organism: Callitettix versicolor; assembly: GCA_022606455.1. Classification (NCBI taxonomy): domain Eukaryota; kingdom Metazoa; phylum Arthropoda; class Insecta; order Hemiptera; family Cercopidae; genus Callitettix; species Callitettix versicolor. The sequence goes on along the minus strand of CM040191.1, from coordinate 18,958,969 downwards.
TTTTGCAATTAGAATCTAGACTGTAAAATTTAACAGTTTCTACGAAAATACATTCAAATAAAACATACATTTGTATACATTGACACAATACATAGCACTTAATGTAATGAGTTTATTTAATACGAGATAGGTAACACAGATATTTTACATAACACTCTGCCTCTTCTAAGTCTTTCTTCTTATCTCTAAGGTATGAAATTTACCCCCTTCTATTATAAAGCCACTCGGATATTACTATGCTTGAGATATACATGCCTTTAAAGAACAAAGGGTAAGCTATATAATACATCAAACCTGAAGAGCGAGAGAAAAAACACTGCGGGTGTTTCTTCAAAAGCTTTTTATATACTGTAACACGTAATGTTTCGAAATAAAATATATTTTACATAATCAGGCATATTTTACTTTTTTAATTGAAAAAAATTATCGATGTTAAAAATGAGCGAATGTTTTGCGAATTTTCTTAGGAAAATGAGCTAACGCAACGGCTATCATGGAAATACACGGTGACATTGAAATGACTATTTAAAAATTGTGTCATTTGCTTACGTAATTATATCTTAGTATTCACATGTTCAGAATTTTGTTCAGATCTGATTGAAACTTAGTATAAAAATCGACCTTGCTAATAGCTTGGACTAGTTCGTTATTCAGATAACCGTTTAACAGTTTCAAAATGGCGGCCATTAAAAAAGTTATTACTTTTACATCTTTAAATTCTTTGAAAATCTGTTTGTACTATCGCAATCAAAATTAAAACCAACATAAACCAGGATGTTAAATTTTTAGTACTGAAATTAGGAGAACGAATTCGACGGTCATCGCGGTTCATTTTCGTATTTTCAATGGAAAAAAGTTTAAAATGTTAATTCATATTTATGCTTTTTTAATTTTTTTAACTATTGACAACAACAAATTAGGAATAAATTTATCTAGTAGTTTTCTTTGTAATATAATAACAATAAGAAAAAATTATTCCACTGAATAACTTCATCACTGTATTAAATGATATATTAAAAAATAATATTTTTTTGTACAGTAATAAACAAATATTAATGTTGATTATAATTTTAAAACCAAATTTCAATTAATTGTGATTTAAAGAAATATTGTTAAAATTTTTCTTCTATCACGACTGCCGCCGTTTTTTGTCATTTGTTTTAAACAATAAGCTAACAGTTTTTATCTTCTACTTTCTAACCTATACGAAGTATATAGTGATCAGTAACATAAATATACTTGCTTGATTACATTGAAAAATATATTTTAATTCAGTAATTCAAAACTTCCAACATAATAACATAATAAAAAAATAATAATAATTGCAAAAATAAACCAAAAAAATAAACAAAATTAAAATGTTGTAGGCCTAACAGTTTTCCTTCAAACAGTGAAAACAAAATTCAAAATATATATATATATATATATATATATATATATATATATATATATATATTAGGGCTATTAGAAAAAAGGTTTCAAGAATTCAGGGCGTGATTCCTCACATCAAAATTATATATTTTTTAAGGCGAAAAGCACATTGGGCTTTTTTTCAAGTATTTTCTTGAGTATTTTCATGATTTCTGTAATTATTGTTTTCGTGTTTTTTTCAATGTAATATTTTGAGATTTGTATTGTGGTATAATTTCTGGATGCCATTAATAAAAAGGTATCACTTTCCAAATGTAATAAACTTTAGAGCTGCCCATTTTCCACAGGAGGAAAATTTCGGAGGAATGACACACACACAGAAATGACACAGGAGGAATGACTTCGGGCTCAAATTTCAGTAAATTGTGGAGGGGAACATCCTGCTAATTATCGTGGGTGTGAAGTTGCAAAGGAATTGCAAAAAATCCGGAATAAAACTAGTAATCCTCAGCAAAGATTTCAAAAAGAAGAGGAAAAAAGTATGACTTTATCGCGGATGATTAAAAGACCTGAGGAAAATAATAAGGACGAAAACAGGAGATTATACTCACAAGTGGTTCAGACTAGGCCTATTGAGGTTAAAAACGCAGAGATAAATAATGTATTAGAAAAAATACTAAGGAGGGTGGAGGATATAGAAAAACGATTGGAAGCTAATGATAAGAAATTTGAGGAAGTATCCACAAACCTAGCAGATATTAACAGCTATTTTAAATGAAATAAATAAAACCTTCAGGATAGCAACCTGGAACGCAAATGGATTGTTACAACATATTCAGGAACTAGAAGTATTTTTGAATTCTGGAAAAATTGATATATGCTTAATATCTGAAAGTCATTTTACGAAATCATCATATGTCAGAGTACGTGGCTATTGCTGCTATTCTGCTGTTCATCCAGCAGATAAGGCAAGAGGGGGATCAGTATTACTTGTGAAGGATAACTTGCAACATTTTGAGGTCTTAAAAATTGAAGAAGAATCTTTCCAGGTTATAGCCATCAGGATTCAAACTAATAAGTACAAAGAATATAACATTGGTGCTATATACTGTCCACCAAAATACAATTTAAAACAAGAGGATTTTGTGCAACTGTTTGAAAAACTGGGCAGCAATTATGTTGTTGGAGGCGACTTCAACGCTAAACAAATTAAACAAAATTAAAATGTTGTAGGCCTAACAGTTTTCCTTCAAACAGTGAAAACAAATTCAAAATTATATATATATATATATATATATATATATATATATATATATATATATATATATTAGGCTATTAGAAAAAGGTTTCAAGAATTCAGGGCGTGATTCCTCACATCATAATTATATAACATTTTACAGGCGAAAAGCACATTGGGCTTTTTTGGGCAGCAAAGTTTTCAAGCTAAATTTTCTTGAACAAAATTAAAATGTTTAGGCCTAATGATTTCCTTCAAACAGTGAAAACAAAATTATTATATATATTATATTATATATATTATATATATATATATTATTTTCAAGAATTGCGTGATTCCTCACATCAAAATTATATATTTTTAAGGCGAAAAGCCATGAGTAATGATTTCTGTAATTATTGTTTTCTTTTTTTTTTTCAATGTAATATTTTGAGATTTGTATTGTGGTATAATTTCTGGATGCCATTAATAAAAAGGTATCACTTTCCAAATGTAATAAACTTTAGAGCTGCCCATTTTCCACAGGAGGAAAATTTCGGAGGAATGACACACACACAGAAATGACACAGGAGGAATGACTTCGGGCTCAAATTTCAGTCTATGAAAGCCAGTAATGTCGCTTAAATAAATTTTGTCATATATTCGTTTTATATATATATATATATATATATATATATATATATATACAACCCTTTAAAATTTATCTGGATGTTAATAAACGTGTTAAAAGATCTCTGATCCTAGTCTTACCAGGTTAGCCAACTCAATAGCTCATTATTCAAAAGATATTCTTTAACAAACACCACTAAACAATATTTTGAAAAGACAGCATTTAATTTCTGTCTTTCAATCACTAACTAGATGCTAGATGGGGATGTAATGAGTTCACCGTCTCACTCTTGCAGACAGTGATTGATTATAAATAAATACACTTTCCCTCCTTCAGTTTGTTGATATGCCATAATAATCCATCACTGAGATTGATATATTGTCCTTAAAGATGTTTGATAAAAGTCACTAACATCTTAAGATTTTTTGTAGCCGTTAGTTTAATCAATATTTCAAAATTTTTATCTCGGCGAAAGTATACCACTCTTGTTAGAAATATTCAGCTCAAATACACCCCCTCCGATTTTCGGAATGACAAAATGACAGCAAGTATCTGTCCAAAAAGTAACAATAACACAATAACTCTTATTATCTGTCTTTCATGAAAAAACTGATTTCACCATCAATCTACTGATACAATAGTGCAGATTGTGATTTCAGGTTTTCACAAACTTGTAAGGTAAAAAAAGGAATTTTTAAATTTAAAATGGCCGCCATTATGAAATTCCTGAGCAAATTTCACTGGGTAAATATGTCATCGCCTAAACAACATGGCAACTGAGTTACACAACCTAGTACCGCTTACTAACACAAAAACAACCATGCTAAAAAAATCCCCGTACTTCTCTACCGGCTAGAAAAGATCCTTAGACTGCGAAACCTAATTCACTGCCGTCAACCAAAACTCACTTCCGATTTGTTCGTAGTGTATGCTTATCTCGGGTATGTACTACTCTAGACTAATACTTCTGCCCAGACACTACTGCCGGCGCATCACATCCCATCTCCCGTGTACAAAAGCTTCATTCTGATTGGTGCGTTCTTTCTCTAGGTTTATAACAATGGAATTCTGAGAAATTATAATTTCCAGAACAATTACAGGTCGAAAATCGTTGTTCGGCAGAACATTGAGGAGGACCACTAACTACAGTACAAGACACCACAACTTGCTCGGGAGGAAATAGGAGGGATCCGGTCAAATATAAACAAGAATTACTTTCCGAACCGAAAACGTTCATCGACAGCCCGCGGCCGACGTGATAAACGCCCGGACTTCTTCTATTTCTCCTGAAGGCTACAACAAAAAAACTTGTTAACCTATTACCAAAACTACTTTTCACGCTACGTTTGAGTCAAATTAGGCAAAAATTGAGAAAATGAAAGTTTTTGACAGAAATTTAGTTTTCTTAATTTTGGTCAGATTGACTCAAACGTAGCAGGTCACAAATTTTAATTACATTACAAAAAGTGATCTTGGTCGGCGCTCATTTCAAAAATCCCGTTCAAATTCGTTTGTGACCGCTCTCCAATAGTTAATTTTTCAATGAAAATTCGCCTAACAAACACAGTTTTTAAAATTTTAAGTGAAAAATTACTTTTGTAATACAGTGAAGGTAAAGGTACAATAAATCTGTAGGTAATTAAAGAAGCTCTATTGACCCTGGAAAGGGTCGAGATATAAATTTAACTGGTGTTTATTTTGTATAATTGGATAGAGCTAATTTACCTTTTAAAAGGTTCATTAGTCTTATATACATTCATTGAACCCGTTCACATTTATTACAGTCTCCGTAGTCGGGGACGAAGAGTGTATTGTTTTTACTTGCCAGAAATTTAAAAAATCGTTAAAAAAGCCACAAAATGAAATTATTTTGTGCACGTACGTTCAGGGTGGATTTTCAAACAACTTTGAAAATTTCATCTGTTTGTGTGTGGGGGTGAGTGAGTGTGTGTGTGTGTGTGTGTGTGTGTGTGTGTGTGTGTGTGTGTGTGTGTGTGTGTGTGTGTGTGTGTCTGTGTTTGTATGTGTCATGAAATTTGTGAACAAGAGTAAAGATCAATCGACTGACTTAAAATTTATAACATCAAACCGAAACTATTTTTTCAGCATTGTTGCTCCAAAATTGCAATAACTTAGAGGAAATTTATAGGAAGGGGAACATTTTCAAAATAGGTTAAGTACCGGTTATTTCTATGTTAACTTTTTTTCGGTGTTGTTTCTGTATTAAATTTAAAGGTAATTTTGCGCTGAATCTGAGTATGCCATTGAAATTAAAAAACGTTTTGAGTCTTTGAAAGTCAAAAAGCCGTAAAATGTATAACTTTTTGGCTTGAACATGAAGAGTAAATTTAATCCCATTTACAAGAATGTCCATTAAATTATTTAAAACACCTTTATATTTAAATTCATTTTAAAGCCTTATTAAACATAGAATTGGGTTGCAAAAACATCTGTTAGCATCACTTTTTAAAATAACAGAGCTTTAAAACTTTAATCTGTATTTAAATGTTGTGCTAAAACGTCTGTTAAAATTTAAAGAACCTAATGTTAAAGTCATTATTAAGACTTATGCAGCTCTTTAAAACAATGCTTAAATATATTTTTAGATTTTAAATGTCATCGATTTTCAAAGTCATAACGGTTTTTTTAAATAACAAAATGGCGGACATACGGAAAACTAAGTTAAGTTGTCTTTTGTATTTTGTCCTACTCAATCAGTTTCTAAAGTTGTTTCAGTTATTTTTGGACACTCTGTATAACAGAATTTTAAACCGTTAGATTAAAAATGCTATTTAACGAAGATTTTAACTGAAATCACGTAAATTAAATTAGATTTTTCTAAACAATAAAATTAAAAACTTTAAATTGTTTTTCTTTTGAATGACAGCATTTTTACACACTTTAACGGATTACTACAGGTGCAAAACCTAACATGTGTAAAGTATTAACAAAATCGACTTTTGGGTTAAGTTGGAATACAATCGGCATACATGAGCCTTTCGATATAATCAAATTACATGCTAAACAAGAAACTACATCGTGACTGCCGGTTCATTTTCGTATTTGTAATGATATTTAAAAATTTCAAAAAAGATAATTTATTTAGATGTTCACGCTAATTACAATGGTGAAATAAACTTATACAAAAAAAGATTAAAGGTTAATTAATATGGAGAGTTTTTTTGTAGTGGACTCTATTTTGAAACGTTCAAATAGATTTTCTTGAAAAACACAGATTTTTTCACACAATTAAAGTCGATTTTCCGTTGTCTTTCATTAAAATCTTTTTTGAAAATTTCAAATTGCATTAAAAATTTAAAAAAGGCTATTTTATGCTGGTTACGTTGTTGAAATTATGTTTAAAAAAAATAATTTAAAAAATAGGCTCTATTTTTTTATGATTTTTAAATTCAAATGTGGAATTTTTTTAAAATATATTAAACGGATTTTGATTGATATCGATCTTTTAAAAGCTTTTACAGAAAAAGAGTTTTGTAATTTTAATCTGACTAAACTGACTAAAATTGTGGGCGTACATGAGGATATTAAAACACGCGCACGCACACACACACACGCACGCACGCACGCACGCACACACACACACACACACACACACACACACACACACACACACACACACACACACACAAAAACACACACACACACACGCACGCACGCACGCACGCACGCACGCACACACTCACACACACACACACACACACACACACACACACACACACACACACACACACACACACACACACACACACACAGTTTTTTGTTTAGATTTTGTTTATAAGCGTTCATTCAAACTCCATGATCTGGGTCACACTATAATGGCCGCTCAACGTGCTCATTTTCCAATAGAAATTCGATGAAAATAACAATAATTCAGTAGTTGTTCACAATTTCGTTTCACAAATCGGATTTAATTCCGAATAAGTCTCACGGTACAAGTACTGTTGGTATTAAATTTTACATAACACAATTTTTCAAGCAGCCATCAACTCACCCACTTCATACATGTCTTAAAATTGGAAAGCTGTCACGAACAAATGGCTTTTTTATGTAGTTGGTTATTTATTAAATATTCTACTCGGCAACAACATAAATTTATATGACCTACGTGAGTTTCTACGCGCTCTTTTTCTCCCTTGTGCAGACCTACATATTGGAGAAGTATATGGAAGTTAGGGATATTTTAGGCAACACGACCGCCCATCTGTTCCATTGTTTTGCATTGTTGTATTAGTTTCACAGTACTAAATGCTTCGCACGCTTGAGTTGCGTGATTTGATAAAAGTAACCGTGGTCTTGCATTCGAATTAAAATGACAAAAACCCACGAAAATCCCAAAACCCCACGCAACTGAATTGCTGACGAGATGGAAGCGAATTTCCCACCATATTTTTAAACACTTTGATTTCGTCATAATAAAAATATGCAATATTATCATATCAAACTTTAAAATGGTATTGGAAATACGAAAGTGAACCCTGACGGCCGTCACATTGAATTTCTTAATTTCAACTCTTCCCGGAATTTTAAAAAGTTAATTTACACCGTTTTTAAAGCTAATGTTCAAAACAAAAACAAAAAAGTTACGAAATTTTAAAGATTTTAAATTGCGGCCATTTTGAAACTGTTGAACGAATTTTGCTGTTTAACGATCTTTCATAAGCCCTCGTACCAAAATCGATTTTCCTTATTAAATTGTGAACTTCATATTTGCTAAAACACACACTGGAAATTTTCTAACAATAGGAACAAACGTTCATTCCATGGCCCCTTAGGTCGTATATACATTCCTTATTGGTTGACTTTTGGAAAATGATGAAATGCGTATTTCATTATTGGTGAATAACACTGTTTATAAGTTGCAAGGAAATTTAAAAAATTTTCAAATAAAAACTTTTATACCATCTTATTTCCTAGTCGATTTAATTTAGTAAAATCCTTTCTATGTAAGTTTTATATTAAAAAATTAAACTTGATCTTATAAATAATGAATTTTTATATAGTGGACATAACCATATAGCGCGAACTAATGAACCTGTTTTGCCAGATTTTCTGGTTTTTGATTTGTTTAGAGCTTGAACACATTCGTTACTCTGTTCTATATATTAAATAGTTTTACAATGGCTGCCATTTCACATTTTTTTTAAATTGTAACATTTTTATTTTACTCGTTTTTGAAAACTAATTTTACAAAATTCGGTATTATAATGTACATAAATTAGCATTGTAAATTTTCAAATTCCAAAAAAATAAATAAATGAACCTAAAGACACTCAATACCAATATAGTATTATTGAAAATTGACTTCCATCATGTCAGTATACAGAATATATTTATAGTTTTAATAATTAGTTATAATTACGAGATATAAAATTATAACTTTTTTTGCTAATTCAAAACAAATTTTAATTTTGCTCCATTACTCATTCGTCAAAGACAAAGACAAATAAATAAAATTTAATTTTTCGCACACCACTTATTTATACAAATTTACTGTAAGATGAATAATATTATTTCACATTTTCGTATTAAATAATTTTCCTAGTAAATTGTGTTAGTAAGCGCTAATGTTTATTCAAAACTAGCATGAAAAATAGGTTTAAGTAAACATGGATTATAATAATTGAAGTACAATTGCCTGATTGTTAGAATAGAGGGAAATTTTTGTTTTCGGTATTTCAGTTGGCAACATTTATTTTTATTTTAAATTACTGTAACCTCAACGTTTCTGTATTTTTGTTCGTAGATATTTTAAGAAGTTTGAATAACATAACCTCACACTCTGTTTGAACCGTAAATTTGTATTGTTGAAATATTGTTGAATTAGTACTCTGCGAATTTTATGTGCAATTCGTGTGCAATGAGTTTATTTTCAACTCGATGAACATTTTCCTCGCGTTAAAAAAATCCACTTTGCGTTAATTTAAAATTTAACGAACAAAAGTCAAAACGTAATAAATTCCGTTACTTCCTTTTGTTTGAGACTAAGTATGAACATTAAGTTAACAAAAATAAATTTACAGTAATTTTATTTTTTTGAATTGCAAGAAAAAAATTAATTTTACCACAATGAAATACATCTTCCAATAAAAGAGAATTAACAACCTGAATAAAAAAGTAACAAAATATATTAGCGCTGTTAGCAATGTTTATGGACCGTTAAAATAAAGTATCTCGATGATAGAGCCATAAATTAACAAATGTATTCCAGCGCAAGAATAGATGAGGCAAGGTATAACCCGAGAGTGTACAGAATGGAGTTATCGTTTCTTGAGAAATATACGATGCTGTTTTGTTATCTGCAAATGGTTTTTAGCGAAGTTGAATTAGAAAATTAACTATTAGATCGGCCATCATAGTAAGACCTTTACCTGAGACTTATAAATGAACTCCAGTCCTGAAATCTAAACCACTTCTTAAGCGGCGTTTAACATTTTCCCCTAAAATATTGGCGAAAGGTTTTGTCGTTACGAGGGAAAATTATCTCCTTTAATTTTTTTTAAGTTAGCGAAATAATCGACGTAAAGTATTTTAATACGCCAGCCATTTTGAATTTTTAAAAAAATGATAACTCATTTATCCTTATGCATAAAAATACCAACAACGCCAGGTTTCCATGTCGTTGTAAAAAAAACGATATCTTGTCCCTTGTTAAATTGTTTTTAAGTTAAAACATTTAAACGACCGCCATTTTTAAAATTTTGAAAACAAACTCTTTGTAATGAATAAATGAATTGCAAGGTTACTGTTCCACTGCAACCTTTCTAGATCGTATCCCCTTTATGTGTTCCTGAGATACTCAATTACAGCGCCTTCTCGAGTCTTTTCATAAAGTCTAAGATTTGGAGAGGATTCAAGGTGGGTAACTCCCCACTTCTAATTGGTGACTTCCCAATTCCTTATTGAGGTGCTTGCTCTGCTAATTTCCTTTTAGTTTTTCTTTACCTTGACCTTACGAAGGTTACGAAGGTTCTGATATTACGAAGGTCCTGCTCCGTTTGGCTAATATTTTTTGTTGTGCGGTGAGATCCCGCTCATTCTATTTTACGTTCTTACCCTTGGAAACACCCGCATGTAGCTCAGGAAATGAGAGCCCTTCATGCTTGGGGTAAGGCTAAGGTACAATGGGAGGTCGCCAGGTCGCCTAGGGCTCCGTTTTATACACCATTAGGCCGGTGTCATTCACTACATCAGCACGGGTCGCTTTACACTATGTAGAGTAGTGTGTGTGTGTGTGTGTGTGTGTGTGTGTGTGTGTGTGTGTGTGTGTGTGTGTATTTGTGTATTTTGAGTAGATACGTGAGAGTAGTATTGGCTAGTGGTACGGTGGGGTTTATCAACATCTCCCCAACTTCAACTTCGCCTATAAATTTCTCACTTCAGCTGCCTTTGCCAGATTGTGTTTGTCTTAAGTCTTATATCAAATTTGAACTCAGTATCTTACCTACTTCTGGAGTGACAGTGAGGTTTAAAAAAATTGTGGATTGCGACCATAAGCCTGTAAATCCAAATTCGAGAAAATTTACTGAACATTTTTATTTATTTTAAAATATAGAATCCTATATTATATAGTGCGCTACGTTTTTATATAACATCCTGTACAACTCTTAGCAAGTTTACGTTCTCAATTTCGGAACATTTTGATTTAATCCGATAAATAAAAATTGGACTTCGATATTAGCTTGAAAAATTCGTTAACCAGCAAAATTTGTCATACAGTTTGAAAACAGCGCCCATTATTAAATCTTCTATATCAACAATTTTTGAAAACTTGAGTTCTCAGTCGTAGTCAAAGAACTATAAAATAAATTATCTGGCTAAAATAACATTTAAATTTTCAAATCCACTCAAATTAAGCAAAAGAATTTATGAGCATTCAGGGAACATTTTTATATTTTAAATGTAATTTGCCAGTTTAATCTGGAAATTTATGACAATTTCAATCAAATGTTGAAAAGATCGGTTTTTGTAAAATATTTTGGATGAGTTAGATTTCTAGCAAAATTATTATCAGAAAAAGTATGAAGACAGTCTCGAATATTCAAAAAGAAATTAATTTTGTATACATTATTTCAACTTGTGTAATGATTGATTTTCTTATTTACAGTGTAATTTTTGAATTTAAAATATTAATACATATGTTAATACCGATTATGATAGTGTAATAATTTTTCTCAAAAATTTAAAATGGACAAATTAGTATTCAAATTTTTTTCGCCGAGACAGTTGCGTGCAGAAATTATTTTAGTCAGTAATATCGCCAAAAGAAAGTACAGTATACATTATAATACTGGCCCAAGTACAGTTAAAGTCAGATACATCTTGCTTTACCCTTATTGCTTACTAGACTGTACCCTCTTAGTACTAATTACGTCTAATGGATGTGTATCCATTCATGCAGCATCACGAACTAAGTAGTATCGATTACTATTACCTTAAACGATGTATAATGGATCTGAAAGTTATTTTTATAGTTTTGCACAAAGTGACGCCATTTTTATAATGAAAATCTAAAATTAAATTATAAAAGAACGCTTTTTATTAAAACTTATTTAGAATCATTAATTTATCATGAATTGTTTAAAATGGTGATTCATAATCTACATTAAAATCTACAAATTTTGGATTTTTAAATTACAACGAAAATACGAGAATGTACTCTATCGTCAGATAAATTTCAAATTTTCTATGGTTTCTGTGAAAGTTTTAAAATATCACAAAATTTTATGTTGATTCAGACAATCAATACACTTTTTTAAGAATATTTTAGTAAAGAGTAATTATTTTTCTAAAAGATAATAATAATAATAATAGGCCTAATAATAACAAAAAATTATATGATGTATACATCATAACTGCTTGCACTTTATACAGGTAAACGATTTTTTTTTCTTTGAAAAAACAATCTTATTCAAGCTAATAATAAAATCGATTTAAGTACTCATACTTGGTACAAAAATCGATTTGTGTATTAAATCTTGGCACAAAATTCGATTTGTATATTCAAACTTGGCAAAACAATCGACTTGTGTATTGAAACGACACAATAGTTCAATTTTGATATTCAAACTTGATACAACAACTGATTTGTGTATTCAAAGTTTGCATAAAAATTTATTTTTTTTCAAACAATACAAAAATCGATTTGAGTGTATTGGAACAAAAATCGATGTGTATTCAAAAATCGACAAGTTCAAATTGGCGACCATTTCAAAAAATTTGTATATCCATAAATTTGTTTTTCTATTTTTGAAAATGTGATTTCACCATCGTAATCCGAAAAGACATACCGGTCGCTGTGTTATCAAAACTTCGTACACACGCGCGCGCGCGCTCACACACACACACACACATATATATATATATATATATATATATATATATATATAATCATAGGGTTTTTGTAAAGAATGTATAAATTATCATTTTGAATTTTCAAAAATCGTTGAAATTTTTAGGGTACATTCTCATATTTTCAATATAACCTGAAAATTATGTACATTTTTTTATAATGGGGAAATCAAAATTTTAAAAAAAGAGTAAGATCGCGAAAAATACTTTCGAAAATTCGCTTCAATCACGACAGCGAGGCAGTTGCGTGCATCAATCATATCAATTTAAATATGCTAATAACTGCGTTGTGTAAGCTTCAGTATCAGGATATACTCCGACTAACCAGGTCAGTTAATCTGTCCCACCACACTTGTAAGGGCTGTGTTAGAATAATCCCCAGTGCGTTGCGGCTACTAAAACCCGTACATATCTGTGCAACCGTTGCTCCGCCTGCGTTAAACCTCTACAGCCTGTGTTTATGTAAGGCATTTGTAAGGTTAATCTAATGTAGTTACAAGCTGTGTGTAGAATAACGTTGGTTAGTTGGAAAAGTTACAAATTGTTGTAGACAATGTTTTATCGTTTTATTTTAACACTACACAAAGTAAATACTATTGTTTTCTTTTCTTAAAAGTCATAATTACGACATTGATACATAAGATACAAACATAATTACAAGGCATTCGTCTATACAAATACCTTGTGTATATAAAGAAGCTGGTAAAAAAGAATATATACACAGCTGCTATTATGTATTTTAATAAACTAAAAAATTATCTAAAAACTCTTAATGTAAGTAAAGACACGTTAAAAAATAAATGAAAAAATGGCTGCTCCTAAATGCACCGTTACCATAATCAGTAATTAGAAAAAAATACATTGATTTTTTTTAAGGCGAAAAGCACATTGAGTCTATTATCGCCTCTCTAAACGTAAGTGTGATTATACAGTGTTAAAGTTGTAAGTGTAGTGTTGTAAGTGTAGTGTTGTAAGTGTAAGTGTGTATTAGACTAGTTTTAATACTCTTTGAATTACTAGTAGATGTGTTAATATGAAATTGTTGTTATTTTGAAACTATTAAACTGATTTCGCTGGGTTTTAAGACGAAATTATTCCAACTATTATGAAAATAGAATTCCGTACCGAATCATGATACGTTCTACTAAAATAGATTTAAAAAATTATGTTCTATTAAAATCAGCTTATCGAGAGTGTAACAATATTTTTTCTGTGTTAAGAAGCAAGCAAAACAGCATAGTATCAATTCACGGCGTCATAGGCAATTCAGTTACAGCAGTGTCGTGCATGTTGCATAACCAAAAAACATGTATAGGGTGATGCAAAAGTAAACCATCTTATTTTTAAAAAAGAATATGTATTATTAATAGTGCAAAAAACAATAGACTTCGTTGTATATTCTTTAACTAATTGCCTGATCACTGCTCCAATACAAATGATGCTCGCAAATTTTTCCGCTATTAACCGGTAACCGTAATATTGTTACACCAAATTAAAAATGGCGTGCTCTTTTTTTATGCAGCGATCAAAATTACTATAGGTTTCAACGTTCAGCCAGTATTATAGGAAAAACTTATTTTGCCAACGTCTAACTCTCAGATTTGGAGCTATGTTATCGTACACGATTTTTCGATGCTTGCACTTTAAAGATAACAGATTTGATTTTCTAAAACTTTGGAATAATGCTTCTTCTCAAAACAATATGTCGAACGGCTATACATCAGTTTTTTCAAAGTAATCACAATTTCAGATTCGTGAGGGAGTGTGTGTGTGTGTACGCACAATTGTGCGGCGTGTGTGTGCGTGCGTGCGCGCGCGCGTGTGTTTGTGTGTACTAAAATAAGCCTTCACCTGCCAGCTTCTTTTACAAACTCCGTATGACACAAACAGAAACCAGGCTGGCTGTAGTAGTAGGTGGACCCGCTCTTAATGCAGATTAGCCCGGCTGATTAGGCACAGTGATACTGACAAAGGCTACAGCACTCAGTGGGAACACAAACAGCAGGTCAGTTACCGGCGTCGTCCCACTTGTTTAGTTCAACTTGTTTATCTATTTCAGTGGCCTCTCTAACAATCCAAGTCTTGTAATTTTCTACAATAGCTATCTGTTTGACTTTTAACAAATCTGTAGTGTGGCAGGTTTCTGGCTGATGCTGGTAGAGATCTGAGATACTTCTATGCTTTTGTATATGTATATATATATAATATATAGTCCAATCCGTCCCACTATTTTGAATTGCAATAATTCAAATATTCGTAATCACACAGAATATTTCTTTGTGAGAATGTGATATATATATATATATATATATATATATATATATATATATATCACAATTTTGAAGGTTTTTTTTGTTAGAAAGAAATGAGTACTGTTCAGACGTTATTGGGGAAAATGAAACTTTAATACAATATTTTTCAAAATTGTTTGGTCATTTTATATCGTGTATGAAAATGACAATGTAACAAATTATATATAAAAGACTATTTGAGAATAATTTTGAAAAAACAAAACAGAAAAACTATGAACGCCGTCAGGTTTTATCTCGATTTATTGACGAACTGTAAATGCCTGTAGTTTCAAAATTTGTACGCCGACTTCGCTTATGAAATATTACAAATAAATAACATTGTAAGAAAATGAAGATGATTTTTTCGGAAGAAACTGGTTTTCTCCTTTATCGATAGCTTTTTTAAAAACGACATTTTAGACAATTTATTCCTTTCCAGATAGTTTTTTTTTTTGTAATATTTCCACACCATTTATTACGAAAATATTTATAAACTCATCTAGGAAGGATTAAAATCTTTGTTAAAGACATTCGTAGACATTGTCTAATAAATATGTTTGTAGAAAAATGTTACATTCGATTAATTCAAAAGTCAAAATAAACTATCAAAACAGAACTGTTACCCGAGTTTTTCAAAACCTCAGAAACAAGTTGTAACATGTTCAACCAAAGCTTCCCTTCTAAGTAATATAACTTGTTCTTCGTTTAATTGAAGTAGCACGGGTCGAATTACTAAAGTTTTTAAAACAATAATGCTGGAGGGTTTACAAAGTTCTGATACGATTGCAATAAACTATTATTTTTCAAGTAATACACTTGTTTCAATAAAGCATTAAGAAACAAATGAGCAATTTATTAAATGATGTAACTACGCGTAATAGAAACTTTCAAGTGTATTAACTATAACAATCTGCCATATAAATAAAAATAAACATTATAGTCGACAAGTTGAAAGCAAACTTATAAAGCTATCTTTTCAATTATTATAAAATCTGAGTTCACCATCATGGTCAGCATTAAGACCTACATTTATCGGTTTATATTGGAAATTGCTTTAAGTTATTTAAATTTACCCAGACATCGTACAATGTATACAGTTTGTTAATTTTAATGGAAAATTTTAAATGCTCATTTCAAGATGATTTTAAAGCCTAATGAGGCTAGGATGGCGAAAAGAGATTTTGGAAAAAGATAACGGATCGTCAATCATAATAAAACCTGGGGTTTGTGTGTGTGTGTGTGTGTGTGTGTGTGTGTGTGTGTGTGTGTGTGTGTGTGTGTGTGTGTGTGTGTGTGTGTGTGTGTGTGTGTGTGTGTGTGTGTGCGCGCGCGTGTGTGTGTGTGTGAGAGAGAGAGAGAGAGAGAAAGAGACAGAATGCCTCTGTGTGAGTGTGTGTGTGTGCTTCTGTGTGTGTGTGTGTTTGTGTATGTATGTGTGTGGGGGGTGGGGGGAGCAATCATAATAAAAACTACAGAGTCTGTGTGTGTGTGTGTGTGTGTGTATGTTTGCTTCTGTGTGTTTGTGTTTGTGTTTGCTTCTGTTTGTATGTGTGCTTGCGTGTGTGTGTGTGTGTGTGTGTGTGTATGTGTATGTGTATGTGTGTTTCTGTGTATGTAAGAGTGTCTGTGTGTGTTTGTGTGAATGTGATTGTGTGTGGGGCAATCATAATAAAACCTAGAGTTTTTGTGGGGGAGTTGGGAGGTGTGTGGGTGTATGCACACGTCTTTTAACAAGCTAACTTTGGCCATTTTAGTTCGATTTGATTTAAACTTGGAAAAAATCAATTATCACACTCACTCACATGCACGTACGCGCGCGCATGCACACACACACACACATTTATTGACGCCTAATATTTTAAGGTTTCGGGTTGGGGTTTTACAATGATGGCCTGTCCAATAGATTTTTTCCAAATGAAAATGGCTAATATTATATTAAACCAAATTATACACTAATAATTTCGCTCTCCTCATTAAGTTTTAAACAAAACATTAATGTAGTAGATAATTATAATTTAATACGTACGACAAATATAGTTATTTTACAATGTATGATTTCGTTTTAATATTGGACCAACATATTTGTTTTGTTACCGGAATAAATAAAAGACGGGGTACACAATTTGATATAAGCGACAGACAAACAATCGCTGTTGTTGTCGCTACGGCTATACGTTTTGTATAATTCATTTAATATTGAAAATTTAATTTATACCCTTTCATCGAACATATTCGTTTCTGAAAACAACAACAATTGTTTTTTGTACAAAATATGCATTCGATTCGTCTGAATTCAATGTTTAGAGGCTTCCTAATTAAATTTATTTGTGAACGTTGCAACGAATTTATTTCAAAATCAATTATGTATGCACTATCATAAACTCCTGATGGATGATATTAATATTTTATTACACACTATATATATATATATATATATATATATATATATATATATATTTATTTATACATATATACACTCTTTAAAACGGGGGAAAAGGTAACTAATTGTTTTAGACTATTCTCGACTATTGAACAGAATTGACTTAACTACCTCCCCCAAACTTCATTTTAATGCAGAACTTTTGGATTATTATGAGAAAATAAAGGACCTAGGACTGTTGATTCTAAATTGACTTGGAATGACTATATGACTGAGCCTTGTAGTAAGGTTTTTGCAGGGATACCTTACTACAAAAATGCAAGATCTTCTACAATTTCGAATTTGAGTGCATTTACTTTTTTGTCTCACAACTATTCTTTTAATATAACGAGCAATTTTTAAAACACTTTTTGTTTAAGAAGTTGATTAAATTACTGCTAAAATTGGTAGTTACAATTTTGATTAAATTATCCTGAAATTTCGAGAGCTTTATAGAAAATACTAAAAACCAATTTTTTTAGATCGATTTATGGTTTTTGGAAATTATTAAATGCTGTAATATTTTATTTAACTAACGTTTTTACTAAAAAACTTTTAAAAAATTTTATCAAAAACATCATGAAAATGTTTAATATTTAAAAACAGTAGAAATACATTGCGCTGTACGTTGTATGTTTGTTGTATATTGTAGTTACGTCTGCAACGATTTGTTACAAAGAAAAGATTGATAAGAAAGATAATAAACTGAAGAGGAAACGTGATTCGCGGAGCACAGATGTGTTCAATCTTACACAGACAGCTGGATCTTTTATTCTCGCTAGACATTTTATCAAATTTAAGAATGTAGTCACCATATGTTGAGTTTTGTACAAAATTAAAGTTATGAAGAGTTTATTTTAAAAGTAATTTACAAAAAAAAAAAATAAAAAAACGGATAATTATTAATTAAAATAATTAAACGTTTATTGATAAACTGTGAAGTAAAACTCACTTATGGGTGTTGAATATTTTTTATTATAACAATCATCTTGAAATACTTACGTCGCTTCAATTTCAACCACAGAAAATAACTAGGGAATATTTTATTTGGAAAATGAGTTATTAGATTGGCCATAGTTGTAAAACCCAGTACCGGTACCTTGATATAAGCACTGATACCCCAATCTAGATATCTTTTTTAAGGGTCTTTTATTTTTTTTTTTTTTTTTTTGCCTCATGGGACCACTTTAGTCTAAATTTCAGTTCTTCCCAACATCGGGCTGTAATTTTTTTCTCCAATAATCCCTCATTAGATCGGATCGTTGCTTTCTGACGGCATCTGTGATCTCTACATTCTTGTGTTTCTTCGGTTTATCCACTTTAAATTTATTAGTCTTAAGGGTCTTTTAATATATATATATATATATATATATATATATATATATATATACATACATATATGGTGTGTTTGTGCGTGCGCGCGTACGATTTAGCACACTCAGATTGCAATTTTGGTCTGAATTGATTAAAACGTGGCACATACATCGATTTTGGTAATAGCTTCGGCATGAGTCACCCTGCAAACAGTTTCAAAATGGCTGCCATTTAAAACCTTCTAAAACATTATTAAAAAATATGTCTTAAATTTTAAAAAATTAAATTGCACTATCTGCAATATCAGTGTTAAAATGCGCACAACTGACATTTTGAAATTTTTCAAAATTCGTTTAAAATTTAAAAAATTAATTAGACGGCGGTCAAGGTTCATTTTTGTGCTTCCAACGTACTTTTAAAGTTTAAAACGCTATTTTTTACAGATTTTATTATAGCTGATTGTGGTGATGAAATAATATTTTTAAATCGTTGTAAGATAAAACAATGTAAAAATTTCGATCCCATCACGCCAGCAAGACAGATACGTGATCTAATTATTGTTTAACCACTAAGATATACGGTGTACCTGATGCAAATACGTCTTAGAATCAATCAAGTACTGTATAGAGATTGATTGAGTTTGGTAATGGCAATTTATTTCCTGTAGGTAATACGACCAATCATATATTATTGAGTTACGATATGTTACCTACATATACTGAAAATTAGGTCCGGTAAGCGCTTTCGAAGCAAATTAATAATAATGTTTGAAGCTTTGCTTCTTTAAGCACTTTTATAGCACTTTTTGTATGGATAAAAAGCATTGGTTTCTCATCACGCTTCAGCTGAAAACGGTGAGTCATCGTTTATAAAAAATGTATATAAATTAAAAAAAACTAATATTTATTAATTGATGTAAAGATTATTATAACAGAAAGCTCTTACATATGACAATTTAACTTTTCTTTGATAATCATTTTGGGGGGTTACAAGTACCGATAGATATTAAAACTAGGCTAATGTTATTGTTTTTAATTTACAAATTATGAAATTTTTATTTCTGATACTACAATTAATTTCATAATCAGATGTAAAAATGAACATAATGTTTATTGTAAATTTAATGTTTACAAGCCCATATTTTCTAAACTGAACATTTTAATAAAATTAAAAAAAGGTCTTTATTTTGTTATTTTGGTTTTCTCTCGCAGATTATAAAATTAAAAATCTATAGTCGAGTCAAAATAGTATTACCTGTTGAACTATTAATGTCTCTAAACTCATAATTAGATAGACCTACTAAAAATGAATTATGTTTATACATCAATAATTCTACAATATTATGGCGTTATATGTTACTTTCTGTAACCATTAGTGTAAGCAAAGCTTTTGTCGGCTAGTCCTCTGACTGCCAAGTTTTTTCCTTTCTTAATATTAACTGTTTTTAAATTACACTTGAGCACATATAACTTTTAGCTAATTTTTAAAAGTTCCAGAGCTCGTTATAATTTACAAATTTTCGAAAAAAATGATTAAAATATTATATTGAGATATGGGTAAACAAGGACAACTTATTTGTGATTTTAATGAAAAAAGTAGCTAATGGAGAGGCCATCGTAGTACAATCCAGACCCGACATTTTAAATAAGCACCGATTATAATTTCTAGACCACTTTTAAGGGCCTTTAAAGAAATTGACTCGTACAGTATGTACCTTTCAAATATTATTACTTTAAGTATTACGATCGAATTTTACAAAACTATGTATGGTACTTGAAGGTTTATTAGAACATCAGAAATCTCTCATGCCTCATACGTTTCCATTTTAAGTTATTAACAATAAAATAAAACCGACTTAAAACCGATGAAAGGTCCTGTAAACAAACTACCAGAAGCAGTATAAAGTGTATTCTTGAGAGTGCAGCACAATGCAGGCATAGGTGACAAATAACTGTACCAAAACGGCTGATTGCTGAAGAAAACATTGTTGAAAGTAATATTTAAATTATTACTGTAACAAAGACTTAAAATTATTTAATTATTGACCGAATCAGTTTTTGAAAGTAGAATCGGTAAGAAAATCTAGGCCAGTAAAAATGTAAATGTTATTACATAAGAGGCTCTGCTATTTTAAACAGTAAATAGTGCAGCCTAATTTATGGTGGTAAATAGTGGTAAAATCTGGTTATGGTAAGTTTCATTTCTAATTATTTCAATAAGGTGCAGTGTTAGAATTCAGTCATTAATTTTTATAGGTTATAGTTTTAAATAAGAAAGTAAGGCATGTTATATTAAATAACCTAAATATAATGAAAGTAATTTCTATATTAACAGGTGATACAAGTGTTAAATATAACTGTAACGTCTATTTTAACAAAAGTTCATGTTGACAAGAAATAGTAGGCCTGCACAGTTCTGCAACAATTTTACTTAAGAAGATATGCACAGTAATTTTAAAGTACAAGTATTTAATTAATGATTACTGTATTATAGCAATTAAATGCCAGCCAAAGGTATAAATGGAATTATTTTATTTATGTTTTTTTTACTTTCAATTACGGACAGCGATTTCATGAAAAAAACGACCTAACCTCATTTCCTTTTCGTTCGTGTACCAACAAGGAGAGTTATGATTGCCATTTATATATATATATATATATATATATATATATATATATACACACACACACACACACACACACACACACACACACACACGAGAGAGAGAGAGAGAGAGAGAGAGAGAGAGAGAGAGAGATTGAGAGCTACGTGCCATGGTTATACAATAAGGTCCTAGAAATATTACAATGTAGAAAAAATATTTCTATAAAAAGGGAATACAGAAGAGCAAATATAAATCTGGAGAACAAAGGATGAGAGGTTTTGAAGTGCGTAAACAAAAGAATTTTTTATTCAGAGCTTGCGACTAAATAAATATTTTTGTAGCTCTGTGAAAGAGAATAGGCAGAAACGCTTGCATATATTTTGCAGTCATTCAAAGGTTTCGAGTTTTTTTAAATAAACAAATCCATTTTTATGATAATACTTAACAAGAGTTTCAATTTTAAATGCATTAAACATGCACTGTATTTATTCTGTAAATATAAAAACCTAAGGTTTAATGCAACTGACGTTATTACGCTATGGTGATGAGTGGGAGGGAGGTTGTAGTAATCGTGTACTAAACAGTTGATTTTTCATCACTGCTGTTAATTCGGTATAAAGGAATGCGGCAGCGTTCCGCCCAGCTAAATCACCCTAGCTGCCGCAGTTTTTTAGTGAAATGACAATTTGCAGTTTTCAGTTATCCATAACTTAAAAACGAAATCTATATAAAGCCGTAATTTTGAAACGGTTAATTGGATTTTTTCTGAAAACAAACTTGTCCGTGCTATTACAAAGTACATTTTTGTGTTAATTTTAAAATAAATCGGACCAAAATTGTGTACTTGATTAAGCAAACAAACAAACACACACACACACTCAAATTAATTATATATAATACAAATTGGCACACATTTTTAATTCCACGACCGGGGTCTTACCACAAGGATGTTCCAAAAGCACATTTTTCAATAGAAATTTGCTAAAAATAAGGCGATTATTGTAAATAATAACATTTTAATTTATTTTTTATGTTAATAGACCAGGAAGGGTTTGGTGACCAACAAATCGCAGGACATAGAAGGGTGATTGATCCTTACACTGAAGTTTATAAACAATATAAAAGGAAAAAAATTACAACTATGTTAGAACCACTTGTGATGACACTTATAAGTGTAAAAATAGTGTTAAAAATTTTACGTACATTTAAACTGGTATCTATGAAGTTTCATTTATTGATTGCAATCACAATTAGTGTGTGAATTATTGCGTAACGTACTGCTGGATGGTTGTTAATTAATCAATATGGGCGATGACTAAATAATTATTATACAACACTCGTTATTAATTTATATGAACCTGAAGTATGCAAATAGCATTTTAGTTTTTGAACTATATGTGGTAAATACCCAGAACCGGGTCCTTGAAATGAGCTCTGATTTAGTCCTCTTGATCGTTGTTGAAGAGTCATTGAGTGTGTGTGTGTGTAAACAGAATTAAAGCATGCACGCACGCGTCTCTCCCTCTCTCTCACACACACACACACACACACACACACACATTTGCTTGTTGTAGAAATGTGCACAGTTCATGGTTCCAGGTCTTGGTTTCACCGCAGTGACCGGTCAAACAGCTCGTTTCCCGATGGAATTCGCAAATAAATCGTTTAAACAGAGAGCGATTGTTTATTTTCTGAAGATGAATTTACATTCCAACCACTAAAGCAACCCCCTACTCGGAGATAATTAGAGCAGAAAATGCAACCCTTCAGAACGGAGGGTGAGGCGGATTGATACAGCAAAATTACTAATTATTGTATGAATGAGTTCAACCTCTTCACTTCAACTTGAGACCCAAAATATTAGAAAATATTTTAGTGTGAAATTATTTAATTAATTTACGGTGGGTTGTATCATTACATTTCAAGAATATTGCTTTAAGTACTTGGCTAGCTAATATTGTTCCAAACGTATACTTTACATAGATTACTTAAAATTGTATTTATTTTTAATAAATGACAATTACCTACGTTTAAGTTCAAGTGGTAAGAGATCAATATAGTAAAGGATGTCTGAAAAGTCCGTGTACGGCACAATGTTTCACAAACTAGTGTTATTATTTTTCAAAACTTACTTTGTTTTGAAAATTTGGTACGCCATCTTGAATGCACTTTTTTTAAACACGAAGCTAGTTAACATAAACTGTTAACGCATCATTTTGTTGTAAAATTTTAAGAAAAATCCTCCGGTGAATCCGTTTTTAAGTACCTTATTTCGTTTTGAATTTTCAGCTCTTGAAACTTTGGATGTCCTGCGTACACTATCACAGTGTCGGATAACGCGAAAATTCCCAGAAAAACATTATGAAAATTTAAATAAACGTTATATCAAATAATTCAATTTTGTTGTGTCATACAGAGCTTGTAGACGTACAGCATGAAGGCGCAAACAGAGAACAGTGCGGTGGTAGCAAAGAAGCTTTTAATTAAATCTAAAAAGCTTTGATTAAAGCTTTTTAATTTTAAAAAAGCATCTGGGATCTGGATGGTTCTCAACCAGGAACATTAACAACCTAGGTTCAGGAAAACCTTAATAAGCCTTTTTTATAAGGTTTGAGGGTGCACATGAATAGGGTAGGAATGTATCATGGAAAACCGTGGTTAAGCTATGTTGGAAGAAAGAAGAATTTGCAGGTTATATATTCTACGATTGTGACGGTCTTGTCAGCACGAGGCAGAGAGTGTTGGAGACTTCTGGGATCTGGATGGTCGTCAGCCAGGAACATTAGTATCCTAGGTTCAGGAAAACCTAACGCCTTTTTTACAAGATATTGTGGTTTGAGGATGCACGTGAATAGGATAGGAATGTATCACGAGAAACCATTTTTAGGTTATGTTGGAAGGAAGAAGGATTTTGCAGGTCACACATCTTATGGTTGTGAGGGTCTTGCCAGTAGGAGGCAGAGGGTATTGCAGACTTCTGGGATCTGGATGGTCGTCAACCAGGAACATTAGTATCCTAGGTTCAGGAAAACCTAACGCCTTTTTTACAAGATATTGTGGTTTGAGGATGCACGTGAATAGGATAGGAATGTATCACGAGAAACCATTTTTAGGTTATGTTGGAAGGAAGAAGGATTTTGCAGGTCACACATTTTATGGTTGTGAGGGTCTTGCAAGTAGGAGGCAGAGGGTATTGCAGACTTCTGGGATCTGGATGGTCGTCAACCAGGAACATTAGTATCCTAGGTTCAGGAAAACCTAACGCCTTTTTACAAGATATTGTGGTTTGAGGATGCACGTGAATAGGGTAGGAATGTATCACGAGAAACCATTTTTAGGTTATGTTGGAAGGAAGAAGGATTTTGCAGGTCACACATCTTATGATTGTGAGGGTCTTGCCAGTAGGAGGCAGAGGGTATTGCAGACTTCTGGGATCTGGATGGTTTGTAACCAGAAACATTAAAATCCTAGGATCAGGAAAACCTTAGGATGCCTTCTTTACAAGATATAGTGATTTAAGGGTGAACGAGATAGGATAGGAGTGTACCACGAAAAACCATGTTTAGGTTGGAAGGAAGAGAGAATTTGCAGGTCGCACATCTTATGGTTGTGATGGTCTTGCCAGTAGGAGGCAGAGGGTATTGCAGACTTCTGGGATCTGGATGGTTTGTAACCAGAAACATTAAAATCCTAGGATCAGGAAAACCTTAGGATGCCTTCTTTACAAGATACAGTGATAGGATAGGAAGGTACCACGAAAACCATGTTTAGGTTATGTTGGAAGGAAGAGGGATTTGCAGGTCATATATTCGATGACTGTAAGGCTCTTGCCAGCAGGAGGTAGAGGGTGTTTGACTTCCAGAACTCTGAAGACCTCAAGGAGAATGAGTTGGTGAGTGGACTACTAAAACATATTCACGATACCAATAAATCTACTGAAAAATAATCCAGGAGGCTTAGTGGTACAACAGATTCGTTGATCACGGTACCAAAGATCACTAAATCCATAAACACAAAACTATACCTAATATAATATAATACGTCTTTACAACATTTTTGAAAAATTGAAGTATTAACTTTTATTAAAAAATATAAAAACAATAAGTCATCTTATTGCTAATCTTAAGCAAAAATAACCTAAACTTAAAATAAACATATTTTAAACTGAAAAAGCTGATGTTTTCAGTTAAAAAGTATATCTCACTACAAAAACACATTCTTTGCGTTTTATAAAGGTATTCAACTGTGAACGAAAAGTGAAATAATAATTATTTTCACAAAAAACATTACACAAACTTTCTCGTGTTCAATTATTTCTAGATTTCTGAAAAACTTTCAATTCTCATTCTGCTTATAAAATAAATTCCAGCAACTGTTACATAAAATCTATTCATTTCTTAACAGTTTAAAATTGTAGGTCTTTTGCCGTAAAACCTCAGACCAGTCTGAGCCAGCTGCCAAGGTCATACAGCAGTGTGACGCCAACTTCGGTGTGTGTACCATAACGGGGGTTGTAAAATTCCGTTTTTCTGGTTGACACATAACACTCACCGGAACGTTAACTGGACGCGTTGCTTTTCACTTATGAACTATCCCTTCAAGAGATTACACGCTCTCGAAAGTGTTGAGTGTAGTCATCCAGCCCGCGCTTCTCTTAGAATCTATGTGAACATTAGACTATCGACCTCCCGAATCTAATTATATCTGAACCCGACTAATTAGTGCCGTAATCATTACCTCTTATTGGGTGACTCTCCCATTGATGCATCTAATATTCGGTGTGCCGCTTTGTATCAGCCAGGCTACTTACACAACCTATACGGTACTTTCTCTAACCAGAACCTACAGAGGTTCTGTAAACGGAAATTGAACTAATCACATAAATCTAAAACAGTTGATGGACTTTATAAGTTTAAATTCGTGTTAATAAAATATTGAAATCACAACTAGTAAACATTTAACATAAGACATTTTTTCTATAAACTGTCCTTATTGTGTTATTAATTGTATCCAGGAAACGAATACCAAAGAATTGAAATGTATTGTGTCTACCACTTTCCGAATTTTTGACTGTAACATGAGACAGATAACTGTATTAGCATATATAAGTTCTAATCGCTCCCCCGGAAATTTCTATTGAAATAGTAAAATTTATTATTTTTTATAGAAAGACAAATAATGCTGAGATTATCTATTTATCTTTTAATTTCCTGAACGAAAGTAATATATTAATTTCTTTTTACTATTTAACAGCAATACTTTATGGACATCAGGTTTATAAGACGATTTGATAAAAAGGTTAATTTATAGTTCTGGGATAAGGGTAAACTATATTTATACTCTGTTTCATCGTCATCAGTCAATTCCTGTATCTTCAGCTGTGTACATAAATTCACAGTCATAATTTTTAGTTAAAACCAATTTTAGCTAAAAATCCATTACATTATAAGTATATTTTAAACAATAGATATGTTATCACGCTCACATTTTATTCCGATTTAATTCAAACACGGAACGAAAATCTGATTTTTGGTGATAGCTTACACAAATTTTGTAAACTGATAAATTCGTTGAACAGTTTCAAAGTAGATGGCGTTTCAAATCTTTAAAAATTTGTAACTTTTTTGTCTGAAATATTTTTTTTTGTAAATCTAATTTCACCGACATAATCTGCGTTAACGAGTGTATAAATTAATATTATGAATTTACAAAATCCTTTGAAACTATACAATTTGACAGCAATCAGATCTTCCTCTCTCGTATTTCCAATGCATTTTAAAAGTTTAAAATGCTAATAAATGCAGATTTTTGTGTAATTTTATGATGGTGAAATCAGAATTCCAAAAGACGGTAATGCACAAAAAATACTTTTAAAAATTCGCTTCCATCATATCGGCGAGAGAACTGTATGCTTATTTGTACTCAGAACACCTGAAAACGTATATACGGAATTTTCAAAATCGATGTTTTAACGGTCATAACGCATTATTCATATTTGAAACTTTGTTCATTGACTGATTTATGATTTTTGTTTTTGAATCAAGTATTTTGTATTTTAATATTACAAAATTATGTATAATACGTAAATTTAAAATTATGTTTTTAAAACTAAATACAAATACTCGAAAGGATAATTATTAGTTAAACAGAGCTTATAACTGTTGCATCTATTGGTGGCAGCTGAAGCGTACAGGAGAGGAGTTGGTATGTGTGTTTGAGAGGTGATATAGGGGAAGGGTTGATATCCCTTCAGAGTATGGTCAATGTTGCAATTGGCAGGTCCTTTGTTGAAATTATCTCTAATTTAGTCTCCCTATTATAAACGTTATTGTTTGTCTTACTGTAGCTTAAAACTAATAGGCCTATCTGTTTACAATCAGAATGCAGATGCCAACTGTATATAGATGCATATGTCAAAACTATTTATTTTTGTGAAGACTAAGATAACTATTTTCGGTGGAAAAATGGGTTTTTAAATTTGTATAATTTAGTAATTACCGCTTCATTTTATTATTTTGACACCAAATTCTTAAGTCTTGAGTAGCAGAACACAAATAAAAAAATGTTTTTTAAAAGCTTTGGCCTACTTTTGGTATCTTTCTAAGCGTACCTTATATACATATTATAGTATGCTTTAATTGAAGTATGTATTTGTTTTGTTATTTTGTTTTTCTATATTTTTTAAGATTCAATGAGTAATTGAAACAACAGCTGTTTTTACTAGTACATTCATGTGCTGCTTTACAAATAGTTTTGACGTGTGTTTCATATTAAGTCTAAGTTATTTTCGTTGTTTGCAAATTGTTATCAATATATTTTATTATCTAAATAAATAATATGTAGAGAGCTCTGGAAAATTAAAAAAACGGAAACATGTGTTTATTGGTTATAGAAAAGATAATTCTACTGAAGAAGCAAACTTTTTGTTTCTTATTCTAGGCGTAGAACCGTACTGATCTAAAGAAAAACAGTTCAACAAAAAATTTAGAAGTTTTTTATCTAATTATCGGTCATTCATTTTCTGATTCTAAGCCTAGCACTAGTAGCTCTGACTAAAAAATTTCCTTCTTAAATAAATATTTTGAAAAGAAATAGAATTTGTTATCTAATTATCAATCTTTCAGTTTATAATTCTAAACCTAGAACTAGTACTGAACTAAAAAAAAGTTCAACCATAAAAAGGTGAGATCTTTTTTATCTAATTATTAAGTGTTTGAAGGAAAAATTATTCATGTAAATGACCTCATAAATATAAACGATATTAATTATTTACTTTCCAAAAGTCGAACGTTAAACACCAAAAAAAAAATGCTTTCCAATATTTAGGTTTGTTTCAAAATTATGCTATATTAAGGTTTAGATACAGTTTTTCGTATTCGATTTTATGTTGAAACGTTTTTTTTTTCGAAAGCGTTTGTCTTTAAGATACAGGAAGATTTTTCCGGAAAAATAGTTTTAAAAATTTATACAAAACGTTTTTTTTTTGTTCCTTATAATAATCTATATATTTTAAGTAGAGAATATTTCAGAGTTCTTTGTTTAAAACTTGTGCAACATTACAAAAATATTTTATTGGCAAATTTTGGTCTCGGATGAAAAATATTTTGATGTGAAAAAAGAAATATTTTAGAAGTATTCTGCATCAATTAACCACAAAGAGCCAGTCTTCAGAACAAAAAGAAAGCTTTTGTAGTCGTTACTTTATTAGCTAAATGTTAATCAATATGAACACTTTAACACTGCGGAGATACGGTCATCCCAGGTCTCGCTGATGTGATGGAAGCGAATTTCGTAAAGTAATTTTTGTTTATTTTACCCTCTTTTTAAAACTCTGATTTACAATCATAAATCTATATATTAGCTTTAAAACTGGAAATTAATTTTTTTTTTTTTAGTTTCGATCGATTTTGAAAATACAAAATACTGATTCGTACAGTTTTCAACGCTGATTACGGTGACAAAATCAGTTATTTCTTTAAAAACAAAAAGCGGACTCCATTTTGTAACTGTTTAACGACTTTTGTATGTTAACGAACTTTTGGAAGCTACTACTAAGATCAATTTTTGTGCCACGTTAAAATCAAATCGGAGTAAAAAATAAAGGTAATACTGTAAAAGCAGCAATTTTCAAGGTCGCGGATATGAAACTTACAATGATGGCAGCTATATGAATTAATTTTTAAAATGTTGTTTTTAAATGAATTCATTAGAAAATCGGTTAATTACATGTCATACAAATGTACGCACGCACTCGCGTGTTTTATATATATATATATATATATATATATATATATATATATATATATATATATTACAGTGACATTAAAAAAACTTTTTTGTCGGGACGCTCCCGAAAAGTGATCATTATGTAAAAAAAATGAGCTGTGCAAAGTTTGAGCCCTTAAAAATTATAAAAACACGTGCCTCCATGACCTTGAATGTAATCATTTCAACCTTAATTTTTTTAATTTTACCCTATTTTCAAATAATATTTGAGACTCTCCTTTCCAAAATTTAGTTCTTTAAAGCATACAGTTTGATTAAACTTGAAAAGTACTTACATTTTCTTTTTTATGAGCTAAATTTGGTCAAAGATTCGCCAAGTAATCACTTCTCAAAATTTCAGAAAATCGTAAAAATGGCACAAATTATCGTAAAAAATCGCATTTTTGCCTATTTTGAAGCTTCTCAATGACCAAGAGAAAAATTGTTTTCCCCCTTCTAACTTTTTTACGTCTTAGTTTAATATACAAACATCACGATTTTCAATACCCCAGCTATTATATTTCATTTTAGTTGTAGTATAGGGAACGCCGAAATATGCAGTATTTTAGTCTTTTTCGCATTTATAACGAGACTATAGCCATTTACTTTTAATGCTGAGGACAGCTATTAAAATATGCCTTGCTCTAACTAAATAAATGAGATATTAATTCGATTTGAATTCTATCATTTGAGAGCTCTTGAAAGTAGTTTCATGCACTGGAACTGAAGTTATGACATTTTTAAGATACGATATAAATAGAGGTAGCAAATCTGTAAGGCCCATTTTCGAGCTTATTCTTTAAATCGCAATATATTCCATTCTAATGGACAATAAATCTTTTTTTTAAATCAGAATGAAGGCCTTTTGATCACGTTTTAATTTGATGAGATAATTGATGAGATAAATTGATGAGATATGGCCCATCTCAGGGTATTTCTGTTACTAGAATTCAAAAGAATTAAAAAATTTCAAATATCTTTGTTTTTTATACAAAATTACACTTTTTCTTTTTGGCTTCCTTAAGTAACCTTAGGATTATGAAAACGTCAACATTGTGAATATTGAGTGGAAGTCAATTTTCAGTGACCGAAATTAACAACAACAAAAATAAGAGCACAATATATTGGAAAAATATTTAAAAATTAAGGTTTAAATGATTACATTCAAGGTCGCGGAGGCACATGTTCTTATCATTTTTAAAGGCTCAAACTTTTTATAGCTCATTTTTTTTACATGGTGATCAATTTTAGGGGGGTCCCGCCAAAATACAAAAAAGGTTTTTTTTTATTTCCAGTCTAACACACACACACACACACACACACACACACACACACACACACACACACACACACACACACACACACACACACACACACACACACACACACACACATATATATATATATATATATATATATATATATATACACACACACACACACACACACACACACACACACACACACACAATCTCTCGAAAAGTGATCTAGAGATCAGAATCGCGCTCATTTCAAGATTTTTGGTCTGGGTTTTACTTTGACGACTGCTCTAATAGCTCATTTTCCAAAAGAAATTTCCTGAAAAATCGCTATTTTCACGATTCACTATCGTTATACGAACTTCTTTTAAATATAAATTGTATAACTTTTTTTTGAGATTTACAATTGTAAATGTAAATCTACAGATGTGCAATTGTAAAATGGAACGCACTGACTCGTTTAAAATAACATCTCAGGTTTTTTTAAATTGAATGCCAATTCAGAGCTCAGTGATTAACTAACTAACCGCGAACATAACTTGCCCGAAGGTAACAAGAATTGTTTTGCCTTTATGTCGTCTACAATGGTGTGCTTCACGTCCACGATTTTTCGGATTCGTACATTTGTTTATCTTTTTCCGTTTCGACTGCCCTCAGGCTCTTCGCCAATAGTTTATTTCTGTAGCTTCAAGACATTTTTCTGTTTTTTGTTTCAGTAGACACATTTCTCTTCCATATGAAATTATACTTTTTATAATTGTATTAAATATTCTGTTTATTTATTTTTGATATATGCTAATTCCATATGATACTGTTCAGTAAGCTCTTCTTGCCAAGGTGTTTCGTTCATTTATCGCTATGTCCAAGAGTCAATCACTCGTAATTTCCATTCCCAAATACTTGTAATTTGTACACCCCTCGATTTGTGTGTTGTGTTCCAGTAGAAGATGGCTGCTCTGCCCTCCAAAGCTCATGCACTTCGTTTCGTTTAGTCACCAAATAACATACTCCTCTATAATTTTCTATTCATGTATTCTAAATCCTCATAATCCTGCGCCATAACTATTTGACTTTTCTTAATTTAAATATTATTAATTTTAATAATTTAATTTCATTACATTTTACTTAAAATAAATTTTAGGTTATGACAATAAAATGTAATATTTTATAGAATTGGCCAACTGCTTAATATAGTTTGTAATAATCAAGCTTAAATAACCTTTTCTTAAGTAAGCTGAATTTGTTGTATTATTCATATATATATAAATATTATCAGGGAATGGGAGAAAGAATTAAAAATTGAAGGGCACTGGAAACCAGTTCGACTTGGAAGACCTAAGGACAACACAGAAATCGCGTGCCTAGCTTTTGCAGATGACCTGGCCATACTTACAGATAATGAAACAACAGCGATTAAACAGATAGAAGTCCTAAAGGAATGTGCAGAGAGGGTCGGTCTACAGATCTCGTTTAAAAAAACCGAATTCTTCTGTACAAAATTAAATATTCAAGAACTAAACACAAAATATGGTAAGATAAACAGAGTCAAGCACTTCAAATATCTGGGAGAAATTCTTGAACCCACAGGTGGCGAGAAGGCTGTGCAAAAGGTTCGGCTACTGAGAATGAAGAGGGCTCTTGGTATAACGCGTGATATCTACAATAAGAGATGTATGTCGACGCATACAAAAATCATACACTACAACACAGTCATAAAACCGGAGGTATTATATGCAAGCGAGACGCTAGCACTCCACACAAAAGCTATCATGGAGGGTATTTTGAAGGAAGAACGCAAAATCTTGAGGAAGATCCTTGGCCCGAGATTAACAGAAGATGGATACAGGTTGCACTCCCGGAAGACCACAGAGAAGATATCGAACCTGGCAGCAGATATCAGAAGAAGGAGGCTTCGGTTCTATGGACACATCAGTAGACTCCCAACAACGAGACATGCCAACAGAATCCTTAAGTATATACAAGGTGTCAAATCAACAACGTCGTGGATCGCACAAGTCAGAATAGACCTACATGACGCAGGAATAGACTCAACAGATGTTGAAGACAGGCGCGCATACAGGAGAAAGATGCTCGGTTGGAAGGTCCCAGAGAATGAAATCCCAAAGAGAGCAGGGGTAAAATGAACGGAGGAGCGGAAGAGGATCCATTAAACAGGATCCAAAAAGAGGATCCATGGGAACAGGATGAGGGAGGTGTGGAGGATTAGAAGGAACAAGACATGAGTCGGAGTGCTTTGCGTGATCCAACAGGGTCTATGCGCAAATAATAATAATAATATATATATATATAACGAAAAAATGATCCTTAAAAAGTTATTTAGAGGTTAGGATTGTTGCTGTCCGGGTATAGGTCTTACCATGACGACCCCTCCAATAGCTTATTTTTCATTGGAAATTCGCTAAAAAAGCTATTAAAGAACTGATTATAAATGAATGATATTTCTCTAAATACACCTTACAATGTTACACAACTGGTACCGATAAGATATATTTTTATAAACCTTAGTTATTTTATCGAAAATGGATAATGCAATCACTCCATCAGTGGTTGTAATATTTTGACACCTGACGATACTTGATGGTGACGATATAAAGGATGATCGATCGTCAAACACGGATCTAAACTTTCCTCGTGATACATGAATATGTGTTGGTAAACCTCATTATACAGAGTGTTTTGTAACTGCGCTAACAGTTTTTGTTTCTAAAGTATTTACACAACTACCGCATACATTTTATGAACTAGAGTGTTAATGAAATACAATTAAGTGTACTTTTGACGTAAAAAAGCTAATGGAAATAATCTCGGCACGCAGCTGTCTCGCTGACGTGATAGAAGCGAATTGTCAAAAGTATTTCTTTTATTTTATCCTTGTTGAATTCTTATTTCACAATCATAATCAGTATTAAAAATCTTCATATACTGGTGTTATAAAATTTTCAAATGCCATTGAAAGTAATAAAATGAACCCTGACCGCAGTAAAACAAATTCTTAATTTAAAACAACTTTGAAAGTTCAAAATGCATATTTATACAGTTTTTAATTCTGATTACGATGGTAAAATCAGATTTATTTCGAAAAATAAAAAAAAGTTAGACAAAGAAGTCATGATTTTTAAAGATTTGAAATGGCCGCCCTTTCGGAAATGTTGAATTAATTTTGCATTGTGTGTGTATTGTGTGTGTGTGTGTGTGTGTGTGTGTGTGT
>CM040191.1:18897500-18922500 GCA_022606455.1 Callitettix versicolor | reverse complement strand
AGAATATTGAGTATGCGAATCCTTACGCTCAAGAATATTTAACATCTTAATCCTTACACTGGAGAATATTTAAACCGCGAATCCTTATGTTTGAGAATAATTAGCACCTTAATTCTTAAGGTGGAGAATAATGAGGACCCGAATAGTTAAATTCGTGAATATTGAATACGCTAGAGAATCCTTTTTTTAGCACCTGAATCCTTACGCTCGAGAATATTGAGCAAATATTAATTAAGCTTGAGAATATTAAGTTCGCAAATCCTTACGCTGGAGAATATTGAGTACGCGAATCCTTATATTTAGCACATTAATCCTTAAGCTAGAGAATATTGAGAAAGCGAATCCTTACGCTCGAGAATATTGAGGAACTGAATCCTTAAGCTCAATAATATTGAGCACCCGAATTTTGCTTAAATAAATTGCATGTTTATTGACGGGTGGTTATCGGATAATATTTAAAATAAGTCTTGTAGTAACTAAAAACTAAAATAGGTTGTGTAGTGAACATAATTCATTTTAAATATAACGTCCAAATCATTAACCGAGCAGCTATTTTAGACTTCACTGGAAAACTTTTGGCAATGATGACTTATGTGAGGATTTTCTCAATGGGCCTATTTATAACTGAACCCAAAAACCTTTCTCTGAAGTTTGGCCCCTGGAGCGAAACCTTTAAAGCTGGAGCACGATCCGGAAACAGCTTTACGAGAAACAAGCGTTACAGTATTACTTCACCATCATAATCAGCATTAAAACTTCATGTACTAGCAAGCAACCCTAACTGCTATCGTATCAAAGTTCCTCAATTTTGACCGGTTTTGAAAATTCAAATGTTAATTTATGCAGTTTTTATCGCTGAGTATGATGGTGAAATTTAATTTAAAAACAAAATTAAGACAAAAACTAATGATTTTTTAATGATTTTAAATAGCAGCCATTTTTAAACTGTTGCTGGTTAACGAACTTTTCTAAACTATTATTAAAATCGATATTTTTGCCAAGTTTGAATAAAATCGTAATAAAGTTGCTAATGTGCGCTGGCCAACATAAAGTTATATACAAATTTTATTGACCCCCCCCCTAAAATATTGATCAAGATGTTAGGATCGGTGCTCATTTCAATGTTCCAGGTCTTACCATGATGGCCACTCCAATAAGTTATTTATCAGTGCTAATAATGACGTTTATTAATGTTAATAAACAGATTTTAATGTTAATTATGATGTTGAAATATGATTTTCAAAAAAATATTAAACTGTTGCTTTTTTGTAATTCGCTTCCATTATTACAGCGAGACAGTTGCGTGCAGCGATTTTTTTTATTAAAATGTAAAGAGCCGAGTCCCAAAAATGTCATGAGTTTTCTACGATTGCTTTCAGAAGCTTTGCTTTCGTAGCTAACTCGATTCCGCCCCAACAGCTTTGGAAGTTTTAGAGTTTTCTTGTTTATTTTCTTTCTTTCTTGATTCTTGACAAAACAATGGCGGCGAGTAATATGATACGTGACGCCGTGGGGACGTTCTTTTTGTGAAACGAAGAAAGCAAATCTCGAAGGCGTTTCTTTAAATCGGATATTCGGCTTACTGTTCCCTCAGACTGTACTGATCAGCAACACATTCTTACGGATTATACATTACACTTGTTTCCGTTAGAGTTGCTCGATTTTATCGTTTAATTACCGTTATCAATTAATAATTTGAAGCGAAGATTTTAATGTAAGCTTTGGCGAGAGGAGAGAATAGAAAAAAGTCTACTGATCGGAAGACTGTAACGGAAATATGAAACGAACGAGCAAACGAATTTCTTCTCTATTTCTTTTTCTTCCTCCTTTTCGATAACAGTACACGCGTATTATATGAAAACGATGTTTTGCTTTGGTTTCGGTATTTTTCTTTAGTAAAAGAACACTGCACTTTATTAACCGTTTATAATACATTCGAAATTAATATAAAAATTTATAATAATTGTTAATATTACTAGTTTTTAAGAACATAACCTTAAACATAGCCTAACAGCTGTTCAATAAAATCATCTGATCTTTTACTATAGCTACAGTAAATAATATCTAAACTAGGTTCACGTATTTATTTAAACAGAACACGATGTTTGTAAATATACCTTCAAACTAATTATATATTTAGCAATGATAACGTTAACAGGAGCTTCTCGCTTCTGTCGGTAACCTCGAGTTTCACACGTGCATTTCAATTATTTATACTGTTTTTTTCTCATTACATGGAGTAATAGCAATGAATACAGAATTCTGTACTCATTTGTACTAGTAATTCAAAGAACATTAGACCATGCAGTATGTTCTTAATTGCCTGGCTATAATCGACAACCGTCATGTTTACGAAACATGACATAATGTTACTGGACCAACTTTATTGGAAATTGTATGCTATTTTTCCATGAGTGGACAAAACTGCAATGTCTTGCCGTTCAACAATTATTAAGGAAGTAACAAGATATTAGAGACCACCATTTTGAAACGGATATGACTGCTAACAAATCTTATTAGTAAGTAGTTTGGTTTTTATCAAGGTACCTTCATACCAAATTGAAAAACAATCGGTCAATGCGTTTGGCCAAAATTGCGTAACAAACAAACCAAATAAACTGTCGAGTTAAATAAGAGAACTTGCTTCGCTCGATTAATAAAAGAAGTTTAACGAAAGCGAAAAAATCGAGCTTAAAGTTTTTGTAGATCATTGTTTTTTAGGATCCCTGATTGTAGAAAAGTGGGTTTATTTGCTTGTCTGTTCTCACGAATGTGGCGTTTTTACGTCTTTGGAAATTAAATCAATTGATCGATTTTGTTATTTTAGGCCCTTTTTGTTTAGAAAAAGTCAGATTTCTTCAAAATCGGTTCTAATGATTTTGATCAAATGTAGGTTCATACGTAGACCTACTGGAACAAAACATTGTATATTCCCGAAAAACTGGTTCTGGAACTTCAGTTATGAATACTAATGTATGATCAAAATTAGAAAGAAAACGGTAGAAGCGATTTTGAAAAATTCATCAATGTTATTGTTTTTGGAAGAAATTGAATGTGAGAAAATTTGTGTCACGGCTAGTATCGTGACACTTAGAAGTATCATGATTGAAAGTATCGTGACACGGCTAGCTTAGCTGTTGGGGAAGTTGTAGTTGCCCAAAATAAATTACAAAAAGCGGCCATGTCACTTCTTGGACTAAAAAATGGCGCATCAAGCTTAATGAGACCAGATATTTACATGCAAATTTCATAAATAGGAAATATTACTATAACCGGTCTACATTAATCGACCTATAGTACCGCTTGCTAATAGCGTAAAAATATCTTGGTATAGTCCTTCACGCCAAGCTACGCTGGAAGGAACACGTTAAGAAAAAACGCGAACAACTGAAGATAATGCATTGGCTCATTGGAAGTTGACCTGCTGCTATACAAGTGATAAAACCTATATGGTTATCTGGTATGCAGCTGCTCAGAAATTTTAAAATAAAGTGAAAGCTCTTTGATACGTCAGAAATGATACAATTAACAGGAATTTGAAGATTGAACCAGTAGGAGTAGAAATACAAAAACAAGCAAAAAACACGATTTCGACTCTATTAATACCACATACTTCAGCTGCTTGGCAACGCAGAGCTAGTGACACTGAAACCTTTTCAGTTGCTTTAGGGTTCATAGTGTGGTCATTGGGCAATAACTTGATAAACTGTTATAATTATTTATTAGATAATAAACTGCTGGTAAGCTAGTTTTAGTGTATGTTTAAATAATATTATTAATAATATTAAATATTTAAACAAAATAATATAAAAAAAGTTTTTGCACCTTTTTATTGTTTTATACCAGAAACGATGTTATATTTTTGGTGTGAACTTTTTCAACGGTCGTTTTGATAACGTATATTTAATTGAGAAAATCCAATATCGAAATGTTCATAATTATCTTACTTGATATAATAATAAAGCAAAATAGCCTACTGTTCTCCAGAAAGATCGTGTCCACTTAAGCTGACGTCGCGTAATTAACTACCCCTGTAATTCCTGCCCCTCATTAATAATGTATGCGTAGCTCTGAGCCCTGGACGAGTGCCGAGGTATTCATCATCCCCCTAACCCTACAATTCCTGCACTTATACTGGGGGATTTTTAAATCTCAGAAATGTAAAAATAAATTTAAACGCTTACTCTACAATACACAATAGTGTGCACATATTTTAAATTTATGTAGCAAAAAGTTTTTTTAAGATATATGTTTCTAAAATATATAATTGTCCTCCTTATAACAAACACATTTCCACCCTTCCATTCTTGTTATGGGATATCCTTTGCAGCGTCAGTTTCTTTGGTACACTGTCTATAAGATAGCCGTGACGAAAAACTTTTCGGCACACAGGTGTTTCGCTGACGTGATAGAAGCGAGTTTCCCAAAGTATTTTTTCTTAATCTCTATAAAAAAAATGGCTACACCATCATAATCAGTATTAAAATCTGCGTATATCAGCATTATAAATGGAATATACAGATCCGGCAAGCGCGATGGCCGTAAATATTTTATGGTCCGTAAGGAAAACCCGCTCAAATTCGCGTACATGCAAGTATGTGTTTCTGTAACACATATCATATATGTAAACTATTTGGCTGATCACTTTCAAAATGGCGGAAATGGTGTTTGTTGCTGACCAAATCCAGGAAAATTATTTGTTGACAATAAATAATTTAGGAAGAGTTAATAGGCTATTTAGGAAGAGTTAATGGGAACAAAAACGTTTGTACTACATTTCCACTGGAAAAAATGAGCTTCTGGAGCGGTCACCAAGGTAAAACCCAGATCTGGGGGCTTAAAAAAGAGTACCGAATATGACCTCTAGATCGATTTTTGAGGGAGTAGTTAAAATTTGTGATTACATTAAGGAAAAACAATTTCGATGGTTTGGCCATGCAGAAAGCATGTACGTAAATCGACGAAAACAGATTCTAAAATGAAAACCACACGGTCGCAGAAAAAGAGGAAGACCGAGACTTAGTTGGAGAGAAGGAATTGATAAAGAAAGGAGAGAGGGGGAATTGGATCAAGATTTATGAAACGACATAGAAAAATGGAAGCTAGGAATCGGAAGAACCTTTTAAACAGAAAAGAAGAAGAGTTAAAATTTGTGTGAGTTTATATATATATATATATATATATATAAACACAAGTTTATACAAAGTATTACACACACACACACACACACACACACACACACACACACACACACACACACACACACGCACACTCACGCACGCACGCACGCACGCACGCACACGCACATGTAAATACACGTACGCGCGCGCCTTCACACACACACACACACACACACACACACACACACACACACACACACACACACACACATGTTTTTCTTACAACGTTTTTTGGCAACTAGATTCAATCTGTATAACTTGGAAATTAGTTTTAGAATAAAAAGTTTAGTTTGTGCCTACACATATTGTTTTTGTTTTATCTTTTGTTGACGTTTTGTCATGTTGACAAGTAAAAATGTTTTTGTTCTCTCGCAGTGTGAACATAAAACAAGGTTCAGAATCACATTGCAAGCAAGGGAATAATAAATTCGGAGGGTGACTTGTAAAACTGCGAGAGTCTAGGCAAAAAAAATATTCACTTTATCACAAAGTGTGAATTAAAATTGTTATATTTATTTTATCTTACGTCGTGAATTGAAAACAGTATTATTCGTATAATGTTATATAGGTTATATCGATATCGTAAAGATATTGATTATTTTAATTACCGGTTTCGACAACTACTGTCATCTTCAGATATCGGACATCTGTTATGATTACGTCGGTAATTTGTGAGCGTTTCTACGCAACAATGAAGTTTAAAAATATCTTTAGAACATGAATCAACTTTAAATATGGCCAATCGCGGCACGCAACTGTCTCGCTCACATGGTTCTAGGTAATCTGAATTTAGGCATTATAAACTTTGAAAGGATAATCAAAAAGAACTTTAAACGTCGTTAAATCCATTCTCGAATTAAAAAAAATAATAAAAATCATTAAAACTCTTATTTATTTAAAGTTTAACTTTAATTATGATGGTAAAATCGGATTTAAAAAAGTTTTAAGACTAAAATTGCTTTGCTTTTTGATTAGAGTATTTCTATTGAAAAAAATGAGTTATTTAAGTGGCCATCATGTTAAAATCCGAACTTGGAACCTTATAAGAGCATCAATCCTGCTGAACTTTAGTTCACGTTCTTTATATATACATATATAAAGACGAAAAGCACATTAAGGCTATTATCGCCGCCCTAAATGTTAGTGTGAGTGTAAAGTGTTAAAGTCGCAAGCGTAGTGTTGTAAGTGTAAGTGTATGTTAGACTCGGGTACTGCGAGATCTTCTCAATAGGGCTAGTCTATTGACAAACCCCTGCGGCGGTAAACATATATATATATATATATATATATATATATATATATATATATATATATATATATATAGCAAAATCTCTGTATTGCCAATCTCTTTAAATGTAAATCTCTCTATAATGCATCTCCTTGCAGGGGATGCATATTAGCTGCACCTATTGAGAGGATTTAGACGTCCCTCGAGGTACCCGAGTCTAATACACACTTACACTTACGACTTGAACACTTTACTCACAATTACACTTAGGGTGACGATAATAGCCTCAGTGTTCTTTTTGTCTTAAAATTTTAAAAACTCTCTATAGCGGCGAAAGACATGCTTTCTACTCATCCACCATATTTCTCAATATACCATCACGTCAATCGAGTGTTAAAAGCAGTGCGTAGTCAACTGAATCCGGTATTTTGTAGCTGGTGCATTGTTTTTTTTAATACTTTTACCATATTGGCGTTTAAACGGGAAATTGTATCCTTAGATGTAAAGGTGTGTTTTACAACACATAAAATAAATATGGGAACTGATAAGCGATGACAGCGCTACTAGACAACCCATATATTGTTATGTTTGAGAAAGAATGCAAGAATGAAACTTGTACATGAACTTGTAAATGAAACAGGGTTTTCCCTGTTCTTTCTTAGGGCAATTCAACAAGCCTTCGTCAAACAATGAGGCAGAAGTTTGGCTCACTTATTGTTTAGCCAGTCAGGTCATCCCTCAAGTGTCACATATCAGCCAGTTTTTTGTTTTTTCTTTAAATAACATTATTTAATGACCTTGGTAGCTAAGTAAATTGTTTATTGTTATTCTATCCTAATTGGTGTCTTGTAAACGCTATGTGTTATGATGACAAAAAATTGAATGCAAATACAGTAGTTAGATAATTCAGTAGCCTATGTACAGTATTTTTTAATTTTGTTTTTATCCGAAACAGTATAACTCTAAGTTAAAGAGATTTTACTGTATCTTGAAAATGTTTAATTGGTAATTTTCATTATGTAACTTGTCTAATATGTCTACGTTTACATTGTGTTATGTTTGATTACTTTTAAATTATTTCATGTTTTTTTAATAAATAGTGTGTGTGTGTGTGTGTGTGTGTGTGTGTGTGTGTGTGTGTGTGTGTGTTAGTACTATCACGTTCGCAATTTTGTTTTGATTTG
This sequence comes from Callitettix versicolor, assembly GCA_022606455.1. Taxonomy (NCBI): domain Eukaryota; kingdom Metazoa; phylum Arthropoda; class Insecta; order Hemiptera; family Cercopidae; genus Callitettix; species Callitettix versicolor. The sequence continues at coordinate 18,914,908 of CM040191.1, read as the reverse complement.
ATATTAACTTAGCACAAAATCGACTATGGTAACAGCTTGGAGAAGTTCTATAACCAGCAAAATTATTTCAACACTTATTAAGTTAGTTATTTCAACAGTCATTTTAAATCTTGAAGTGATTTTTTTTTTTTTTTTTTTTTTTTTTTTTTAAATCCAAATTTTACTATCGTAATCCGATCCTGGGCTTGAGTTCTTAAAGTGGAAACACTCCGATCGCTCCTTTTTCAAATGAAATTCGATAAAAATACAGCTGATTTAACTGCGACATAAAATTAACTCGTTTTAAAGTGTACAGAAAATACGATTACAATTTAGGTTAAAACACACGGAAAATCGAATGAAGTATAAGACCAGCTTTGGAAGAGAAGCGCGGAATTTGCATTTATATAAGAGTGAGAAATCTTCCTTCAGAACTTTGCTTAACAAATCGCTCTGTCTTCTGAAGTGGCTTACCGTGAGAAACGATCATTTTTGTTGAACATTTCTTGTTGTTGCTGGTTTCTCTACGATACGTCACAATACTGACTTTTATTAATAGACTTTCAGTAATTTAATTTTAGTAATACAGTCATATTATTTGTAATAACAACGGCAGACAGCTGTCTCACTGACGTATCAGAAGCGGATTTTTAGCATTATTTTTTAATATTACAATTATTTCATAAGCATAATTAATTATTAAGCACAATTAATTATTGTGTTTTAATCTTCGAAACACAATAAGCATTAAAATGTGAGTTAATTAACATTTCGTACTTTTAAATTACATTGAATATACTATAATAGTCCCTGGCTGACGTTGCATTCATTTTTCTTATTTTAAAAGGAATATAAAATTTTAAAATACTAGTTAATATGCAGATTGAAATGCTGATTACGGTGGTGAAATCAGATTTGCCGTTTTCGTCATTAATTTGAATTAGACCAAATTTGCGAACACAAAAACAAGTGTGTGTGTGTGTGTGTGTGTGTGTGTGTGTGTGTGTGTGTGTGTGTGTGTGTGTATTAACGACTGATACTAGTTTTTCTGAAGTAGGTAACATTAGTTTTAAAGTCATGTACAAAGATTTTTCGACGTTAAAATAGAAAATCAAGTAACGATAAATAACTTTATCATCCAACGTTAATTATAAAACCTTAGATTATTCGGGAAATTGAATTAATTTTGTTCCGGTTAAATTAACTTAGAACACAAATAATAAAACTAATTTTAATAGATCGAAAAATAACAATTATTAACAACGAAACAGTTCGAACTTTCGTGAAGAAAATTCAGTTCATTCTGCTTGGGTACTGTACCATTACAACTTGTATCAATTAAACACTTGTGGACATCTGTGGTCGTTGTACTGTATCTGAGACCCTGTTCACCTCACCAATTAATTAACAAGATAATGTTATAATGATTCTGTTCATAATTAAGGGGCATTTCGCACAACCAAATCCTAATATTCGAAGTCGTTTTTATAATTATAACTATTGTTTATTAGTGAATTTCTACTGGAAAATGAGCTATTTAACATCACTGTAAGACCCAGACTCTGAACCATGAAATGAGCCATATCCTGACCGATCATTTTTTAGGGTCGTTAAAATTTTTACAAGTCGTTTTTACGTTCGCAATTTTGTTCCATCTTATTCAAGTTTACAAAATTTGGTACTTGTTTGGATGTTTGTTAACTGGAAAAATCCAATAAACAGTTTCAAAATGGTGGCTATTTCAAGTATTAAAAAATTGTACTGTTTTACTTTAAACTTTTAAAATCTGAATTCACCAACGTGATTAGCAATAAAACCTGATTGAAATTTAATATTTTTAAAATCAATTGAAAAACACAAATTGTATTGATGGGGGGGCAGTTAAATATATACGAAATTTTGTAACAATCTGTTAAAAAATGGTCTAAAAGTCAGGATCGGTGCTAATTTGAAGGTTCTGGGGTGTGCGTCTTCTAATGATGGATAATTTTTAAATGAAAATTCGTTACCAATTTCCAGACATCCTGTATAACCAAAATTTGTTATCGTATCACAATGATATGATTAGATATTTACTTGGATGATTATATTTGATTTAATTCAGAATGAAGAACCTGCATTATCATTTCAATGTAAATGTAGAATTCTATTTGTATGCAGACGGTAACAATGCACGACGAATCGTTTCAAGGGTTTGTTATGAATAGCTTAAAACCAAATGTTATTTAAAAGTCAGTAGGCTGACTGAACATTTAAACAACAAAGGAATATAAACTAATAATAATTCAGTAAAAATGAGTTAGTAAAAACTGAATGAAAACTTCAAAAATAATCCAGATTTCCCGCTGACGATCTCGAATTTTCGAATTTCCTATGAACGCTTTTCATGTTACATTCTACTAAAAATCTTTTTTGGCCATTATAATTAACGTATAGCATTTTAAATGTATTAATTACATTGAACATAGGAAAAATGAACATAGAAAACCATAACCATGTTATTTTCGGTTCATTTTCGTATTTTTATTGAAATTTGAAATACTTATTTATGCAGGATTTTAACACTGATTACGGATTGTGAGGGGTTGAATCGGATTTTTAGAAAAGAGTAACAAAATTTTTGAAGCGAAGCTTTCAATATTTCCTTTGGCGGGGTATTGAATAGAAAACAATCTGCCGAACGGAAGAATGTAACGGAAATATGGAACGAACGAGCAAACGAATTTCGTCTCTCTATTTCTGCCTCTTTCTTTTTCTTCCTCCTTTTCAATAAGAGTACACGCGTATTACATGAAAACGTTATGCTGTATTGGTTTCGGTATTTTTTCTTAGTTGAAGATAACGTGCACGTTGTAACCGTTTGTAATACATTTGAAGTTAATATAAACGTTTATAATAACTGTTGTTAATATTACTAGTTTTTAACAACATAACCTAAAATGTATTATAGCTATCAGCTGTTCAATCAAATCAGATAATCGTTACTAATTAATATAAACAACGATATTTTACTATAACTACAGTAAATAATATCTAATTGATGTTAACGTATTTATTTATTTAAACAAAACCAGATATTTGGAAACATATCTTCAAACTGTAAACATATATATACAGTAATCATTAACAAAAGATTCGCTTCTGTCGGTAACTCCCCGAGTTTCACATGTGTACTAATGCAAAACGTTTAACTTTGTATATTCAGCCTTGTTAAATTTGTTTTACCATGCAGATAGTAACTATGACTTTTAAGCCAGAAAATGCTTAGTTTTCCAAATATCAGCAATTGTTTTACAAAATAATGTTTTATTACCTTTAAGCTAAAAAAGCTTAATTTTCCAAATACCATCAATTTTTTTTACAAATAACCTTTAAACTATAAAAGGGTAGTTCTCCTAATATCAGAAAAAGTTTTATAAAATAATGTATCGTGACCCTTATACCAGTAGATCTTAATTTACCAAATACCAGCATTTTTTACAAAATAATGTGTATGTCCTGTACCATTTGACCAATAGCACGACCGATTTATACGAAAGTTTCTCCTTTATTTTAAAGGAGAGTGTTTTAATAAAGTAACTGGAAAATTGTAACACTTTTAATTAAAATAAGATATAAATAATCAAAGTTTCTAAAAAAACTGAACACGAAAATCGGAAGCAAAAAAAATGAAGTTAAAACAAAAGTGTTTTAAATTAAACGAGATAAAAGTAACAAAAGAATCAGTGAAATAAAACATAAACGAATGTCTGAGGATATAAAACACAAGTAAAATATCTTGCTTTTGTTATAAACAAAAGTAATTAAGCTAGTTTTATTGCCAACATTATCGTCAGGCGGAACAGGAAAGTGGCTTTGGGGATGGGCAGAACAACCCTTGGAATAGCAATAATTGCTTTAATATCCATCGGCAATTTAAAGTCTTTGAAGAGGACGAGATAAAGTAATCAACGCACGCCACTCTCTCGCTGACGTGACTGAAGCGTTTTTGCAAAAAGTAACAATATTACAATAGTTATCCTTCACTTTGTAATTTACATGGGAAACCCGAACCCTTATCGCTGGCAGAATCAAGGTTTTATTTTCAATGGACTTAAAAATATTGAATTACTGACTTATACCAATTTTAACGCTGATTGAAGTTGTAGAATGTAAAAACATTTATGCTTTTACAGTACTTCAATTGGAAAAATGGCGTATTGGAGCAGACATCATAGTAAGACCAAGACCCGGAAACTTGAAATAAGCATCGATTCCTTAACTTCAGATCATTTTTGAGAGATCAATATGAATAAATGAATGAATTAATTAATGAATGAAAGATCCAGTGTGTTTATTGTGATGTGTTGTTCTTATAAAGTTAAGCGTCAGAATTTGTCATTATTTATTTTGAATAATATTACGCAAATGTTACCTACTTATTAACATTATTCAATATCTTAAGAATTACTGGAAGTAACCTATTTGAAGTTTCAATAGTGTCACCAACAATGGCTGTTTAAAACAAAGATATAAAGATACATTAATTTGTTGTGAACACGTAAATTAACTGGTAAATATTGTGTACCAGTTTTGGGGAAGCTGATACGAGAGTTATTTTTGAAGGGAACATTTCTTTAGGCATGCCTAGCATTTTTTATGAGATTTTCTTTTGGCGATTTCGCACCAATAATATGTGAAAAAAGGGACACATAATTTTACGCGTATTTTGTAAGTGAATTGAAGTATACCAGTGTGCAGATAGTTTTGGAGAATACATGGCTCAGTGTTATAATTTCTAGTTAGGAATCTAATAAAGGTAAGTTCAAACCAGATACTGACATTTTTTTTTACATTTAATGTTTATTGTCGTGTAGACTATAACGCTGTTATCAGAAACAAAAGTATTATGAGCATGCAAATATTTATTACACGACTGCCAAAAAAGGAGTTATGTTTTCAGTACAACATGTATGTATGTATGTATGTATGTATGTATGTATGTATGTATGTATGTATGTATATGTTCCATCATAACGTCTTAACGGCTTGTCCGATTTTGATCTACCTTAGCTCGTTGGATTCCTCACTTCACTAGGAGTGTCACAGGTTACATAACTTTCACCAAAACTACCCCAATTGGGTAAAATTGGAGTGAAATAGATAGGATGAACTATAACTAATTTCATATAGGATAAGTAAGTTGCTAAGATGAAATCATAAATTCTTAAATAACTGATGTACTGGAGTAAAACATAATTACTAGGTACTATACAATAGGAATCACTAAGATTCAACAACTGAAATCAATGGAAAAACACTCACTTCGGAACCAATAAGCTTAGAATTACCGCTCAAGTTTTAGCTGATTCAGGGCGTTGAGCTCAGAAAAATGACACCCTAAACTCAAAAATCTTCCAGCCAAATTGGTGTTATGAAACTCAGAAGGAATGGTAGATAATCTAGCGATAGACTCGGCGACGACACCGGCTGTTCAAATTAAAGTAATTAGCGAACAACTTTTACTTTAAAAGTGAACGATTGTCGTGCAATCGTTGACGCGACAAAAATTAAATAATACGAATAATAAAATAATACGAAATTAAATAATACGAATAATAAATAAAAAATCACAAATAATTGATTTAAACTGAAATACAAATTTTTCAATCCCATAAATGATAACTCTAGCCGGCATATTCCTTACATGGCGACAGAGGGAACACATATCAGCATCAGGACTTCATTTGAGGTTCATTTGAGGTTAAAATAAAGTGATTATTTTAAAAAGTTAAAAAAATCAAAACATAATAAGACTTTATAAAATGTACAATTGATTTAAAAAGATAAAAACAAGTAAATCAGAATAAAATCTGAAGAATATTTTCCGAGTATTTAGTTAATAAATTAAGAATTTACATGTTAAGTTCATATAATAAATGCAGTCGGGGGCTGTTTAGTGGAGATATATTGAGATGCAGCCCCATGATTTAAAAGTTTTATCATTTTCATTTCATATTTTCATTTCAGATTATTTAAAGTATTTCAGATTTTCATTTCTTTCAATTATGAAATATATAATTTTTGTATTTTGTGTTTAGCAGTTGTGTTTTTTATTTTTTTAAGTAATTATTTTTATTTTACGAATTTAATCAAATTTTTGTATCCAAATCATATGTGTGCTTTATATAATAAACGAATTTATATATTTTGATAAAAATCGATTATTAAAGTTCATTAGAGACTTTTCATTGGAAAAAGAGCTATTGGAGCGGCCATCACTGTAACATCCAAATCCGGGTATCTGGTATATTCGAGGTTGTTCTCGTCTCCGAGGCTAAAGTTGGAATTTGGTTCGACATTTCAACAGTTTAAACATTGCGGCCATTTCAAATCTTTAAAAATCCATAACTTTTGTCTTAAATTATTTTCGCAAATACCAACGTTAAAAACTGCATAAATTACTATTTTGAATTCCCAAAATCCGTTGAAATTAGATAGATTTTTGATGGAGTTTCAGGGGTTTTAAATTTTCGTATTTTATATGTAATTGAAAGTATAAAATGCTAATATATGATGGTGAAATCAAAATTTGAAATAAGGATAAGAAAATAGTTCGCTTCTATCATGTCAGCGAAATGTATGCAGCGACTGTTTTACATTTTATAATTTTTAAAATTTACAATTCCATTTTTGCTGAAAAATCTTATGAAACTATTAGGAAAAATCAAATTTTCTAAAAATCGGATCTAACATTTGACACGTTATTTTGAAAAATAAACGAATTGTGTGATTAAAGTTTAGCTAAAGAAACACGTGTATTTAAAATAAAACACAAATTTTGATGTTCTTTGAAAATGACAAAAAAAACTGAAAACAAACTCTGATCACCTTTAAAGTTTATTTTAGTTTTACAATTTAGTTTCTCGCTGTAAATTTCTTTAAAACAGCTATAAATTAGGTGTCAATTTATTTGAACAAAATATAATTGTTAAAATTCCATTAATCCCAATCACACTATATATTGTTGTTTCAATTTCACCAATACTATCGAATCGAGACAGAAATAAAAAATCACGTTTATAATATAAATTATAATCATATTAATTACAATTTATTATATTATAATTATGATATAATAATATTATTAAATTATAATTATTTTTTATAATTATAAAAATTAATTTCCAAGCGTAATCAAGCACAAATAATTAAGTCGCGCATTGAACTTGATTTGCCTAACAAATCACATTATTTAAATAGAATATATAAATAAGATTCATGTTGCGCTTTTCGGCAGTGTAAAAACTAATCCAGTCGAGTATATAGTATATATTTTGGCTGGATTTCCTCAGGGAAATCTGCGAGAGAAAATGTAATTCTGTGCAGCGTTTAGGGTTGAAGGCTCGGGCTGCATTGTACAGCTGTGCAGGAAAAGTTCATCTCATTAAAACTTATAGCAGACGGGTAGTTCAGTATCAGTATTATCTGTAGAACAATCTACATAATTTTGTGTGTTATGTTGTTGTATTGGTTTGATTAAACGAGTAAAATACAGTAATGAAAAGGGTGAATACGGTGAGAACTTTATGATTACGTAAAATTTTAATTTATCTAAAAATGTTTTAGTCCATATCATGTTTTGCGAGGGAATGAGCTATTTGATCAGTTATCATAGCAAGACTGAAATAATTCAGACCTACAAATATCACATTTTAAAATTTCTTTAAAATTAAATTATGTACTGACGTACCTTTAAAAAATATATAAATTAAGTTTCATTGGGACATTCTGCACACCCACACACACCCACACACACACACACACACACACACACACACACACACACACACACACACACACACACACATACTCGCGCATTCAGGCACGTTTGCTCGGTTACACGCACACAACACATTATACGTACGCGCGCACACACACACACACACACACACACACACACACACACACACACACACACACACACACACACACACACACACACACACACACACACACACACACACACACACACACACACACACATGCACGCATTCACCTCCCAATTATACACAGAAAAGCCTATCCGCGGCGAAAAACATTTTAAAAAATGTATTTTGTTGACAATGAAACAAACAAAACGTACAGGTAGCCTATATGTTGTCTTTAAAACAAAAACATTTTCAAATGTATTTAAATGTGTTTCTTTTTAACAAAAGTTTATTTAACATAACCGTATTCGGTACGTAGAATTTTAGAAGATAAAAAATACGTTGTGTTTGTTGATTTTAACTTTTCCTGGTGTCCTACAGCGTAAAGAAAAAGTAAAATTTACTATATTTACAACATTTTTGTTTTTAAAGGCAAAGTATACGTTTTGCTTCTTTTTTTTACTGTACAAAAAATATTTTATTTTCTTGAAATTTTTCTCGGCGCGGTAAAGTCCCTCGGGATTTGACTTTATATATACATTTTTTTTTTTTTTTGTATTTATAATAATAATTTATTATTATTACTATACAATTGTCACTAGTCACTAGATGACTAACCTACAATATTATTCTAAAATAAATTAATCACAACTGAGAACTCCCAACAGAGGTCCCAGTATTTACACTAAACCAGTTCAAACGGTTGCTGTCTTTTTAGCCTTCTCTCTAAATGAGTGTTTTCCAGGAGCTGCAGAATATCAGTGCTGATGTGTGAGTGGAGTCTCTCCTCGTGCTTTGCTGCCAGTCTCTTAGCTTCTTCTCTGATTGTTGGAATTTTTAAGTCCCTGTGAAGGTCGTCATTACGATAATACCATGGGGCGTCAACAATGTTCCTTAAAACTTTATTTTGGAAGACTTGGATTTTTTTGATTTGTGTTTTAGCTGCACAACCCCAAAGCTGGATCCCATAGGACCATACGGGCTTAAGTATTTGTTTGTATAATACAAGTTTATTGTGTACTGACAGTTGTGATTTCCTACCAATCAGCCAGTACATTTTTTTATACTTTATGTCAAGTTCTGTCCTTTTCTTTTTTATGTGCTCTGCCCATCGCAGCTTCACATCTAAGTTCATTCCAAGATACTTTGCAGTGTTATTGAATGGAATATTTGTGCTATTAATTACTATCGGAACATACTTATCCTTTTTATAAGTAAAGTCAACATGCACCGATTTACCCTCATTAATTTTAACTCGCCACTTTTTGGTCCAGGTAACGAACTCATCGCATGCTTGTTGCAGTTTTACAGCTGCTACTTTACTACTGTCTCCCACACCCAAGAAAACTGTGTCATCAGCAAATGTGCCGATTGACACACAATCCGGCTGCGGGATATCAGCTATGTAGAGAAGATAAAGCAAGGGTCCCAGAACACTGCCCTGAGGTACACCCGCCTTAATCTCTCTCATGCTAGAGAATGTTCCTCCTGCCTAACCCAAAACATTCTGCCAATTATGTAGGACTTCAAAATTTCAGAATATGTTTTTGGCAATATTTTTCCAGCTTAGAGATTAGCCCTTCGTGCCAGACCTTATCAAAGGCCTGGGCAACGTCTAAGAACACGGCGGAGCAAATTTTCTTTTCTTCATATGCTTTCTCAATAATGTTGGTTATTCTGTGCACTTGGTCAATAGTTGAGTACTTATCCTAAACCCAAACTGATGGGTAGGTATGAGATTGTTTATCTCTATAACTGGTTTGAGTCTTTTAAGTAACAGTTTTTCAAATACCTTTGAAACTATTGGAAGTAGTGAGATTGGTCTATATGATGTAGGTTCATTAGGTGGCTTGCCGGGCTTCGGGATCATAATTACCTCGGCCATTTTCCAGATGTCTGGTACATGCTTCAACCGGAAAGCTGCATTTATAAGGTTAGTAAGTTTTATAATGGCTGTCCTTGGTAACTGTTTCAGTACTACTCCAGTTATTAAATCGTAACCAGGGGCTTTTTTTTGAATTTATGTTAAATTTAATTTCCTAGCCACTTCCTCTTTAGTTACAAGATCTATTTTATGTTCATTATTTTGTTGTGAAAGTACATTATAGTCAAGATTAATTCTATTTGTTATATTTTCTTGTTGAGATTGAAAGTTTATATTAGGTTGGAATACTTGTTCTAAATATGTAGCGAATACATCTGCTTTCCCTTGTTTATCCTTCGCCCAGGTTCCATCTGCAGACCTAATTGGGGACTATGTATGCAAGGTCGTTTAAATTTTTAATGGCTCTCCAGAGCGAATAGTCCGTTTCCTTAGTATGCGTTACATTACTTAGGTATTTATTTATGGACTCGTTTTTAAATTGCAAGATTTCCCTTCTTAACCTTTGAGCAACATTATTTAACCTATTTTTGTCTTCAGGCGAGCGTGTATGTTGCCATCTTTTCCTTAATTTCCTTTTAACAGCTACTAACTCCGTAATTTCTTTAGGATAACTGATACCAGCCATACATCTTCTGACATCCGGGGTATTTGCCCAGGCTGCTTGCTGAATATCCTTTTCAAATTTGGCAGCTTCTTGATCCAACTGTCCATTGGTCTTGAGCGGTACCTTTAAACAGATGTGTGTATTCAGTGCTTCTTGGAAGCCCTCCCAATCTGTGTTCTTGTTAACCAGTGTGGGACCCTTTCAGTTTTAATGATATTTTCGCTAAGTGTTAGAATTATTGGTGAATGATCTGACTCCAGGTCAAAGTTTTCATCAATTGTTATATACTTTATATATACATGGTGTCCCAAAAAAAACTTAACTTATGCATTTTAGAGTAATGTCAGTATATATTTTTAACGACACCTTAAATTGTGAGATTTAGCTGTCTCAGGTCTTGTTAAGACGGCCGCTCAAATAGCTAATTTTTCAATGAAAATTCGCAAATATGAATGAAAACGTGTTGGTATGAAAACGCTTAAAGGGAAATTGAAAATTGTATCTGATTATAGAGGTTTCACTGCGTCCCTTGAAATGTGAGATTTAGAATTCTGGATCATTTCAAAGTCTAAGTTCTATGTCATGGCCGTTCAAATAGCTCACTTCCCAATGAAAATTCGCAAATATGAATGAAAACGTGTTAGTAAAAAAACATTTATATGAATAAGAACGTTTATAGGAAAATTTATAATTTCATCTGTTATAAAGTTTTCACTGGGTCCCCTTTTTCGTCACTCGCTGTTCCTATTTCGCTCGTTCCTAATTTTCGTTTGTGTTCTAATTTTCCTGTATATCATGGAGTTTCACCAAGTACCGACTATGTGTTCCATAAATAACATCTTAACATGTTATAACGTGCTAGATTAAGTTTGCTGTTAACAATTTACGACGTATAATCAGCATTAAATTTCAGATATGTTTCCCGCATCGTGTCGGAAGTAGAAGGGTCAATGATAACGGAGGCAATAAATAAATAAATAACAGTGTGTCTGGGCCGTTTGTCTTTCAACTCGCTAAACAGATGAGTCATGCGTCATATAGTACTGTAAATCATTGTTTTTCACTTGTTGTTGTTGTTGTTGTTGTTGTTGTTGTTGACCTTTTTCTTCTCTTCTAATTCTTTTTCTCCTCCTCCTCCTTCTCCTTCTCCTGCTTGTCCTTCTTCTTCTACTTCTTCTTCTTCTTGTTCTTCTCCTCCTTCTTTTCCTTCTTCTTCTTCTCTTCTTCTACTTCTTACTTTTTCTTTTTCTCGTCCTCCTCCTACACCTCCTTCTCCTTCTTCTTTCCTCCTCCTCCTTCTTTTTCTTTTCCTCCTTTTTCTTCTTCTCCTTCTTCTTCTCCTTCTTCTTCTTCTTCTCCTTCTTCTTCTTTTTCTTCTTCTCCTCCTCCTCCTCATCTTTCTTCTTCTCCTTCTCCTTTTCCTCCTTCTCCTTCTTCTTCTTTTTCTTTTCTTCTTCTTCTTCTTCTCCTTCTTCTTCTTCTCCTTCGTCTACTTCTTCTTCTTCTCGTCTTTCTTCTTCTTCTTCTTCTCCTCCTCCTCCTTCTCCTTCTACTTCTTCTTCTACTTCTTCTTCTCTTCTTCCTCTTCTCTTCTTCTTCTCCTCCTCCTTCTCCTTCTACTTCTTCTTCTTTTTCTTCTTCTTCTTCTTCTTCTTCTTCTTCTTCTTCTTCTTCTTCTTCTTCTAATTAATTCGTCGTAAACAACGTTGTGGCTTAAAAATACATTACGTACAGTATTTGTTTTGAAATAATTTATTTTTACTGGTTGTAATATTTGTTGAAGTGAATACTTCTTTACGCCCGGTACCGCAAATTTTATGGTGCAGTGAAATCGCATTGAAAGTAACGGGAGTGAAGAATTCATGCAACACCTGCCAGTCAGTGAGTTACAATAATACGTATTACAAAATGAAGCGACGTGACCATAGATAGACTACTTAGTTCGAATACTGAATGGCGAGAATTGAATAAATATTAAATAAAATAATGGCAGAATTAGAAGTTTAAAATATTAAAATAAGTGAAATGTTATCGGGAGGAATGAGTAGAAAAAAGGCTTCCAAATGGAATGATGTAAAGGAAATAAGGAATAAACGAGCAAACGAATTTCGTTTCTTTGGTTTTGTCTCTTTCTTTTTCTTCCTCCTTTTCGATAACAGTACACGCGTATTATATGGAAAGGTGTTGCTTTGGTTTCGGTATTTTCCCTTAGTTGAAGAACACGTGCACGTTTTAACCGATTATAATACATTCGAAATTAATATAAACTTTTATAACAATTGTTGATAATATTTGTAGTTTTTAACAACATAACATGAAACTTATTACAACCTATCCGCTGTTCAGTGTGTGTGTGTGTGTGTGTGTGTGTGTGTGTGTGTGTGTGTGTGTGTGTGTGTTTGGTGTATAGAACTGTGTTTGGTCCTTGCGTTTAGAACTAATCAGTTTCAAACTGGCAGCCATTACAAATGTTTAAAAGAAATAAAATATTTTTCTTAAAATATGATTTTACCGTCGAAGTCAGAGTTACGAACTGCATAAATTAGTATTCGAAATTTTCAAAATCTGTTTAAATTCAGCTATTAAAACTGATGTTTCGGTACGTCTGCTAACGTTGTCTACATATCAAAAAAGCAAAACCGAACATTTCCTCACGATTAATTCGAGTAAAGGTTAGGTGAGTTTCTAAGTATTTTGGCTTGTAACGTTTTAAAATTATGAACGTATTAATGTTAACGTTGTAAACCTTGTGATTTCGATTTTTGTGGTATTTTTCTGATTAAAAACAACAAACGAACACGAAAAAAGAGTTAAACTTAGATAAATTCTAATAAGAAAATATTTTGAGCATAAGGACATCCGCTAAGGTACTTGGGAAATGTCAGGCGCTCAAGTTAAACAGATTGATCGAGAAGAAATGCGTACTTCTGTAATCGATGTAAGATCTCAGCGAGGTCTTAATTATGATTCGATCGATCGTTTGGTAAAAGCTATACTCAGAGAGATACTTGCAACAGTGTAAAGGATCCGAGAGAATGAAATGGGATGTAGATAAGTTACGTGAAGAACATTTTTGCACACAGTACGAAGAGACACTGAGAATAAAGTTGAGAGACTTGAATCAGACTCTAACAGAACTCAGTTCAGTGGAGAGAAAATGGTCAGGTATGTAGAATGTCATTGCAGAGACATTGCAGGTCTGTTGTGAACGAGACTGTAGGGGAAAACATCCAAGAAGAATGGAAGGATGTAGAAAGACGAAAAAGAAAAGGATGCAGGATGTGGAGGAGGGCGTAAGGTTATGTGAGTTGGACGATGGTGGGAGAAAGTTTAGACTAGGTAGAAATGGAGATAAGCTGTGAGGTAGACTCATCAAGGGCTGCGGCTCCGGGGAAAAATGTGAATCTAAAAATTAATTAAATGTCGGGTAAATATTACCAGATAAAAAAAATGAAACTTACTGCAATAAAAAAAGGAAGTTTATTTGTTGTTCATCCAAGTATAGTAGTAGTTGAAAGAACAGTAAACCTCGCAGTATATTCTTTACTACACAGAGAGCTCCACGACAGCGCTAATAACGTTTTCAGCCAATTTAACCAGTAACCAAAATTAACATGTTGAAACCGTTTGAAACATGTTACTGGACCAACTTTATTTTAAATTTGCTCTTTTTCCACGAAGCGGTCGAAATTATTACAAATTTCACCATTCAGACAGTATTGCAGGATATAACCAATAAATACCTCTTATTGGGCTTTATATAAGACATCTTCGTATCAAATTTCAAAACAATCGCTTAATGCGTTTAGCGAAAACTGCGTACACTAGTTATTGTAAATCAGAGGCTGCGTATTGAAACGGAAGTAAATGGGCAAAAATCTTACACACACACACACACACACACACACACACACACACACACGTGTGTGTGTGTGTGTGTGTGTGTGTGTGTGTGTGTACATGGTTTTATACAAGATATCTTCGTACCAAATTTCAAAACAATCGGTCAAAGCATTTGGCCAAAACTGTGTAACAAACAAACACACACACAAACCAAATGCCGAACTGTCGAACTGAAACAGGGTGCAAAAACATTAATATTAAAATAAAATTGAATAAATAAAAAAACGGAAAATAATTATTATCGAAGAAATGCAATAACTGATGATTTTGTTTATCAGTAATTAAAGTGCAATTCGGTATTTTAAATTAACAAAATGAATGACGAGAGACGAACTGTAATTCTTAAAGTGAAAAAGGATTTAAAGAAAAAAAATTCGTTAAGCTCCAAGAGGCATATGATGAAGACAGAGCTTAATTAAAGTTCCTTGAATTGCGCTTTAGTTAACGATCAAATCGAGAAAAGCGGTTATAAAACGTCGCGACATAATTAAAACCGATTTAATTCTTTAATCACACTTCTACATCTCGTATTTGAAGGGCGTGATTTATTTCAGTAATAACGCTTTCTAGTGAGGCTTACCGTTACGAAAAACTAAAACAGATTCAAGAAACGTAACGCAAATATTCTAGCAAAGTGCTATCTGAAGTAAATAGGAGATAAACAGTGCGAAAGGGTTAAACACTTAAGTGTTTGGTAAGTGCTACGAGAATATAATCTTTATAATTTATTTAACGTTTTTACTTTACGACAATAAGATTTGTTAGGATGAGGGATCAGCGTTAACGGTAAGGGTAAAGAAACGGAAGTAACTGCGGCTCGAACTAAGAACCCTAAGGTACGCAGCTAGCCAAGCTATGTAGTGTGTGTGTGTGTGTGTGCGCGCGCGCGCGCGTGTGTGTGTCGTTAACCAACAAAATCCGTTCAACAGTTTTTAAAAAATGGAGATAGTTTGAAATATTTACAATTTTATATTTTTGAAAATGCTATTTTATCGTTACAATAACTTTAATCGGTTTATTGTATAAATAAACGTTAAAAACGCGTTAAAAATACATAAATTAGCATTTTGAATTTCAAATATCAGTCGAAATTTAAAAAAATTAACGGAGATCTGAGTTTTGAAATTTTTATAATGATTCAGCAGATATTAATGCTGGTTTATGATGGTGAAATCAGGATTTCAAAGAAGGTAAGATAAAGGAAAATACTTTTGTAAATTCACATCTATCACGTCAGCGAGACATCTGCGTGTAGCGATTATTTACTTTTAAATTAGTTTTTATATTTTAAAATGAAATACTAACTTTTTATTGTTACACAAGCATTGCTGCAATTTTATTTACCAGAGTTGTAAAAACTACGGTAAAAACACAATGAAAATAATAAAAACAGTACTTACATAAACGGTGCTAGTCGGGAAACAAATTCTACCCGTTAATAAAAACAGTTGCTTCCTTGCTTATTGCTCCCAGACTGCTAATGTGCGCATGTACTGTCGTGTTTGTTTACACAAACATTTCACTTTCCCAAATTGCTCAAACAACGAGCTTAAATTATTTTATATTTAAACAATTACTTTAATTTTAAACATTTATTATTTCAATAATTACTATTTAACCAATTGTTACTAAAGCAATTACTATTACATAACTTTTACTGTTATAATATTTATTGACTTTTAACAATTAACAATACAATTTAAGCACTTCTTATTAAAATAACTATTGCATTTAATTTTTTTTTAATTTGAACAATTGTTACGTAAACAGTAAATATTACAACAATTATTATTTAAACAATTGTTATTTTTAACAACAACAACGATTGTTATTTTAACTTTTACTATTGCAACAATTAATATTTTTCAAATGCTTTTACAATTGAAATTAATATTAAAATAAATACTATTACTGTTTTATCTTTTGATATTTTGACATTTACTGTTAACAATTAATATTGATTTAAACAATTACTATTTAAACAATTAATATTTCAAAAAAATTACTGTTTAACAAATTTAAGTATATTTATAATATATTATATATAAGAAACATATATTTACAAACGGTGTTAAAATAAAAGAAGGTTTTCTCTTTTCACTCTGTTATGAACACATATTAATTATAAATAGAAATACCCTCCCTTGTTTCTTCATACCTTGAGGGACTTCACACAACTTGATATATTGTACTTTAGAGTGATTTGAACAATGAACACGTACTCCCACACGCCACCTTTTGCATTTAACGTCGTTCAGAGAAGAAATATTGCTGTTTCTTGGTTAATCTCGCTTTATATTTCTCAACTATTTTCTAAGAGTAACAATTCATATAAT
The DNA here is from genome assembly GCA_022606455.1 of Callitettix versicolor. Classification (NCBI taxonomy): domain Eukaryota; kingdom Metazoa; phylum Arthropoda; class Insecta; order Hemiptera; family Cercopidae; genus Callitettix; species Callitettix versicolor. Next base: position 18,898,291 of record CM040191.1, on the reverse strand, counting down.
GTGTAACTTCATAATGCCGTATCATTTCACTACCACATGTACCTAGCCAAACCGTAACAACAAGTTTAATATTTTATGTTTAAAATCTATTAATTAATAATCCAGAAAATCAGAACACTTATATAGTTTCACAAAATTATTTTTTTCTGTGGACATATGTTTCGCCATAAGGCAACTTCAGACATAGTGAAGCTGAAACTTATAGTGTGCTTGTGTACCAACACAGTTGATGTTAAAACTGGAAGGAAGAATGTAAAAAAAGCCAGGATTGACAATGTATAAAGGTCAAAGACCAGCACGTTGGGAAACCCCTAAACAATAAGCTTGAGTAAGTGAGAAGGATTAATGGGTTTTAAAAATATGTAGATCTATTTTTTTTTAAACCCCAAATTTTATTTTTATTTTTTTAAGGCGAAAAGCACATTGAGGCTATTATCGCCTCCCTAAATGTAAATGTGAGAGTAAAGTGTTAAAGTCGTAAGTGTATCGTTGTAAGTGTAAGTGTGTGTTAGACTCGGTACCGCGAGGGACGTCTAAGTCCTCTTAATAGGTGCAGCTAGTCTTTACCCCCTGCAGGGAATTTTAATTATAATGAACATACTAACTTTAATCCCGCTCTCTTCTTGAAGCTTATTGTTAAGTGGATTTCCCAACCTGCTGGTCACTGATCGTCGTACATTGTCAATCCTTATTTTCTTTACCTTCTTCCACCAGTTTCAACATCAACTGTGTGTGTGTGTGTGTGTGTGTGTGTGTGTGTGTGTGTGTGTGTGTGTGTGTGTGTGTGTGTG
>CM040191.1:18880000-18892500 GCA_022606455.1 Callitettix versicolor | reverse complement strand
CAAATAATTTGAGGCATTGGGAAAATACGAAAGTATATTTCTGGAAGAAGTATATACTAGTAACAGATGAGTGAAGGATACTTGCCGATGAAGCACATATATATTCACTATGTAATAGATTCGAAGAGGGAGTTACTTATCTCTATTTCTTCTGGGTTTAAAGAATTTAGAGTCTGGTAAATCAAAAAGATTGCATAGAGTACCTGAATGGCAAAGATTGGTTTAAGTTGTTTAACTTGAAGCTTAAATTATAAAAAATATTTAATTGATTTGTTTAATTATTACTGGATGAATGAGCCATCTTGGTAGGTTTATAAATGAACTCCGCAGGGGGGTGCAAACTAGCAGCACCTATTGAGAGGATTTAGACGTCCCTCGCGGTATCCGAGTCTAACACACACTTACACTTACAACACTACACTTACGACTTTAACACTTTACACTCACACTTATATTTAGGGAGGCGATAATAGCCTCAATGTGCTTTTCGCCTTAACCAAAAAAAAAGGTTTATATGAAAAACATTGCAATGGTGTATTAGAGAAATTGATGTTGTCTTCGTGTTTCTTGAGTTTACAGTATTTCTTTTTAAATAAACTCATTATTATTAATACTGTTTTTACAGGATGGAAGAGGAAACTTCCTATCTTCTGGTAGGCTGTGAGATGATTGTTGTAAGAGCTGGTATTTTGGGAAGTTACCAGTTAAATTGACGGATGCCTCACATAAAACCTTGAATCTCTTCAAAATCCTAGACTTCGTGAAGAGGCTAGGGTTGAAGATATTGTAACCGAGAGTCTCAGGAGTATACGAAGAGGAGCACAATAGATCTAAGGAGGTAGCAGTGTGTTTACAACACTAATATTAATTTATTCATTCATGTTTATAACAGAAAGAAAAAATTTCAGCTTTCGATCATCTTTTGTAAATATATTTGCATACTTGATACAAAATCTTGAACAAAGTTGGAGACCCATACAAATTTCTTCAATCGTTTCATCATTGTCACAAGAGCTTTTATTCCATCGTGAAAAAATCTTACCTTTGTATGTTACTTATTATTTACCGTGCTCTTTTGAAAATGTGATGTTTATCATCGTAATTGTATAAAACAGTTGTTTATAATTTCACATTTCTTTGAAAATATAACAATTTTCAGTAGAATATGTTAACTTTCAACATTGACCGAATTTGTAAATTAAGATTTGCGTTACAAATTAAGAAAATTATTTCACGTCAGTTAGTGAATTTTTCTTTATTTTCAGTGTGATGTTACAGTTTAAATTTATAATTAATGCAAATCTTAATGCTGATTATGATTGGAAAAATCAGATTTTCGAACGATAAGATAAAAATTAAAAAAATTTACGTGATTGAGAAAACTTGGCGCCGTGTAATCACAGAATCTTAGAAAGCAGAGGTTCCTAAAAGTTATTTTACCGCAAAGCTCTCGCAATTTGGACAATAATTTATAGCCACGTAATTAAGCTTTTCAGGTTACAAAAGAGAAAGCATTACTTTGGCTTGGAAACATCTCACTTTACAGGCGTTTTAATTCTTTTCGTGTAATAACGGAACTAAACAGTCTGGAAAACAAAAAATATCGAATCAATTAATTGTGAAACTAAAATTTTAATTTTGCTTTCAATTATAATATGTATACGGTTATTGTGAAAAAATTGAAGTTGATGGATATATATCCACTTTCACATCAAATTAGTTGTATTTGCATGTAGGTCCAAACTACCGCTACTCGTTTGTGAGTGTGTGTGTGTGTGTGTGTGTGTGTGTGTGTGTGTGTGTGTGTGTGTGTGTGTGTGTGTGTGTGTGTGTGAATGAATGCGTGCGTACGCGTGCGTGCGTGTGCGCGCAAGAGATAGAACAATTTTTTTATCAATTTCGAGGAACAGTTTTAAAATTTCTCGTCTTTTCTTATAAAAAAAGTTTGCATTCGAATTTTTCAAAATTTGCTTTAACGATTTCGATCAAATTTTATTCAAATATCGTCCAAAACGTTTGAGTCTATAATATTATTTTCCAAAAATAATACTTCAGCAATCGAAAAACACCCTGAAAAGTTGTCTAAACGTCTTAAAATTGTAGCCTATATGAGATTTTGTTCATACTTTGAAAAGATATGAATTTTTACACGTATAATTAATTAATATCAATGTACCAAAATCTAATTAAAGTAATGCAGTGATATTAATAAATCATACTCTCTGTTGGCGTTAATTTTGTTCTCCATAAACAGCAAATATCTTTGATTTAAAATTTCGAACACTATCTATAATTATGGATTTTTATGTTACGAAAAACATGGTCAATTAATTTTGAAAAGTTACTCTAATTTCAGGTTTCTTCCAGATTGCTTCAACACTTATTACTTCCAAAGACAATTGAATGTAAGAAAATTCCTAAATTATTATTTTCCAATTATCACTGAAACACTTGTGACATAATAAAGTCTGTATATCCAAGCTTACCCAGCTTAACTTGGATTTATTACACTATGACCTCAATATTCAAATTCGTTAACGTTTTTAAAAAAAAATATTTTACCGGTTAAACTCTACAATGGTGCGGTAAAAGTAGGTCAAATCATATCAACGTGTTTTAATGTATATTTTTCAAGAGTAAAATATAAATATATTTTACAATACAATATATTATACAATACAATATTATTTACAATACAATATAACAAGATACATTATATCGGTTTGAAAATTTAATTAAACTTTATCAATTACATCAAAGATGTTTACTTTGAACTTTAAAAAATATTAGTTTGAATTAATAGCGAATGTATATAAAAGAAAAATAGCAGTTTTTGTTATAGATGCGGTGTACTTTGCTGACCACTTACTTTACTGACGTGGTGTACAAAGTTGTTTATAGGCTAGAAATTAAAGAGCAAGGTCAGTTTTAGTTGTACGCATGCAAGCAGATAGCTTTTCTTAATTTCCGCTTGGCTGCGACAGTAACAAATTTGGCGATTAGTCAGCTGAAGGAATTTTGTGTTTTGCAGTTTGCTAGTTGTTAATCTATAAAACTTTGTACATATATAAAAGGAGTTCGGTGGTCGATGTGACTAAAGTACCGGTCAATCTGCTGCGTCTCTGAACTTCGAACCTTACGGTTCCTTGTTCAAGCCGCAGTTACTCCCGTTGATTTATTCTTACCGTTAACATTGGTCCCTCGTCCTCATTAGTCTAACGTATAGACGTTAACCATAGAAAAAAAACTTCTTCCGTTTTTGACAGTTGTTTTATTATGCATGCACTCAGTTAGCTTTTCTAAATTTCTTTAGCCACCGTAGCAGAACTGGCTTATCTGAATATGCCTAAACAATTTATCTTTCATCAACTGCAAGATGAACCAGATGGTTGGATGATATTGTCACTGACCGCTGGATTGTACGCTAGGACCCGATGACAAAGCTTATCTCCGGTGGTCTCTGAGATCATCCGATCTCGCTCATTGCCCACTTTTTATCAATTGTTTTCCAAGCGAATATTTTGTAGAAATAACTGAGTGTGAGTGCCTATTTTTCCAGACTACCATATCCAAAGTTAGTTTTTACACTCGGTATTGTAATAAACCGCCGTTGTGTATAAGTTGTAGTTATAAAGTTTTAATTAAATTTCACTATGTAAACATACAACGATAAAGGAATGGAAATACTAAGTTTTGAACGTTTTAGATTTGCAAGGCAATTTTGAAATTGAAAAGTTTAATTAATTACAAGATATAGTTGCTCGTCTGAATTTGTGCTGTGCAAACTCTTGCTACTTGTTGCGATTTTACTTGTACAACTTAATTTTCAAAATAGAAAGATTATTGTGAAATATTAATGCGCGAAAATAGTTCGTGAACATTTTCATTTGGCGGAGAAGCAATGTCGGAACTGATAAACTTGTTTAGTAACAAAAAAACTTCTTAGAAATATTATAATACTAGCTTTTACTCGTCGCGGCTTCGCCCACAATTATAATATATAGGTAATAAAATTTATAGTCGATCTTCAAAATCAGAATAGGTTTATTTCAATTTAATATATTTCTATATACAATATATGGTTTTTTGCCAAGACATGTAGATTTTTGTTACTCAACACTCTAGAACAGGCAACAATAACTGACCGTAGGAGAAGCATGTGAGATGATTCCAAGGTAGATAGAGCCCAAAATTTTAATTGCTAACTTTCCAAAACACTGACAATCGCTTTATAGTCTACCAGCAGGTGATGAGGAGTTTCCTTTTCCCTCCAGTATGATAGTTTCCCATTGTATCGCCTGTCAAGATTCCATTGCAATAGCATATTTATATTTCTCGCAGAAAGATGGAGTATTTTCCCATTGCCTCAAAGTATTTGCATCACGGCCCAAATACTCCAGCTCAAGTTCCCTTAGGCAGTTTTTATGTAGTTGTTTATATATGCATATACATCACCATGGAAACCGTGTATACTTGTTCAACACAACGGTTTCTAGAAAAAACATAGTTCCGACGTTCCATTTCGATTCCAGACTTGTATCGAGAATTACCTAAAAGTTATCAGGTACCATTTTGGCGAAACGTCCGAACAATGTTTCTTCTCGATTCTACAAGCTTATTATATGAATTATATTACATTATTATTATGAATTATTATTATATTATTTGAGTTCCTTCGTTTTCGGTATTTCTCCTTAGTTGTAGAACAAGTGCACGTTTTAACCGTTTATAATACATTCGAAATTAATATAATCATTTATAATAGTTGTTGTTAATATTAGTAGTTTTTAAGAACATAACCTGAAACGTATTATAAAGCGTTCAATGAAATCAGCTGATCGTTACTAATTAATGTAAAACATCTGGTCTTTTACTATAATTACAGTAAATAATATCTAAGCTAGGTTCAATTATTTATTTATTTAAATGAAACAAGATATTTGTAAACATATCTTCAAACTAATTAGGCTATATATTCACACAAGATATCATTAACAAAAGCTTCGCTTCTGTCGGTAACGCCACGAATTCTACTCTTGTAATTTTTATTTTATTCTACAAAACATTATAAAAACATTATCTCTATAAAAACATTATGGAAAGCAAAAATAATAAACAGTACGCGGGTTGATAACGACCACTTGATCTAAATCAAATATCGAGTCGTTTCACTGGAAAGTGCGTAGTGGCCTTAGTGCTTAGTGTAACTTGTAACACTTAGTTTTGCTTAATACCGCTTTGTGAACTACAGTTTTATAATATCTTGTACAACCATAATTAGCAAACACTTCCAGACTCCAATTTTCCTGACGAGTTTCCAACAAACTTTGGTGATTAGCCACAAATTTCCCTTCATATCACCTCTTGCCCTTTCAGTAACGGCGTTGAATATTTAACGGCATGCCTTTAACTAGGTTCTTCCGCAAATCCTTTACCACGCTTACAGAATATCCTACTGCACGATATTTTTATTGGACTTCCTTTGGAAAATGCACTATTATTGTCAGAACGAAGACCATTAATACTCAGTTCGACTGCGTGTGCTCGAGCGTCTGTATGTGTGTGTGTGTGTGTGTGTGTGTGTGTGTGTGTGTGTGTGTGTGTGTGTGTGTGTGTGTGTGCGTGCGCGCGCGAGATCGTGTGATTGCGTGTGTGCGTATGTATGTGCACGCGCTTTATTTGTGCGTGTGAGAGAGAGAGTACGCTCACGTTTGCAATTATAGTCCGATTTTATTTAACTTCGGCTTGAAAATCGATTTTGAATGTGGCGTGAACAAATTAACCTATTCCTTAAACAATTTCAAAATCGCCCCAATTACAACAATTTAAAAATTCGTAACTTTATCTCATTTTCTTTTGTGACAATCGTATCGTTTATACATTTATTCCAAAGTTCATGTACATTTGTACTTGTAAAAATACAAATAGAAGAAAATAAAATAATTGTATATTGTATTTTTTTTTTTTTATTTTATACGAAACCTTTGTACGGAACAATATTACAGTGGCACATTTATGTTTGCATAAAGGGATACGCTTACATTTATGATCGAGTGCCACGCGTAGTGCACAGAGCATGTCATGCAAACTGAAGCACAGCTGATTGTGACAGCCGAATGAAAGGAAGCTTTCCAACCCTTCTGTTATACAACTTTGTACTAGGGTACAAACACGAGCAACACACACCATTTTAAAGTATTTCATTGCTATTACTTTACAAAATATAATATAAATAAAATTTAAATGTGCAAGAACATTATACATGCTATCTAACATTCAATTATTTCATTAAAAAAACACGAACCTGACTCAATGAACACGACAAAATATCAATAAGATTATCCTGATTTTTCAAAATCGATTAATCAGAATTTATCCGTCATACTCAAGTCAGTATAACTAATGCTAAATAATATAAAATTACGGTCCTTGTGAAGAAACCCAAAATAATCAGAAACTAATAAACAGTTCTAATCGAACTTATTTTTTCAGTTTTCATTTCTAAGCAACCAAACCGAATTATTTTTGGATTTTTTTAGTTTTTCCTTTATCAAAAAAATGGATTAATTCAGAAAAAGTTTTTAATCTATAAATAATCAATCGCGACACGCAGCTGCCTCTCTGACGTTATAGAAATGAAATTACAAATGTAATTTCTTAGAAATAATGAAAATCTGTATATTAGCACTTTAAACTTTCAGATTACATTGAAAATGAACCAGACCGCAGTCAAATTAAAATGTTAATTTTAACGAATTTCGGAAATACAAAATGCTAAGTTATGCTGTTTTTAACGCAAATTAAAATCGTTAAACTGGATTGTCAAAACAATTTTTTTCTTAAAGGTTTGCAATAGCCGCCATTTTAAAAGTGTTTAACGAACCTCAGTGGTTCAAAAACTTGTTCCCATAATCAAAATCTATTTGCGTGTCAAGAATTTTGAATAAAATTGAACAAAAATTGCGAACGTGGGCGTAATAACACACACACACACACACACACACACACACACACACACACACACACACACACACACACACATATATATATATATATATATATATATATATATAAATTTTAACTAACACGGGAAAAGGTCAGAATCTCTGCTCATTTCCAGGTCATGAGACGTTATAGGTACTACAATAAATCATTTACTCGTGTGTGTGTGTGTGTGTGTGTGTGTGTGTGTTTTATCACATTCAAGTTCGCAATTTTAGTCCAATTTCGTTTAACCTTGGCGTAAAAGTCGATTTTAATTTTGTCTTGAAAACAAGTTCGTTAACTTTCGGAATCCGTTCAACAGTTTCAAAATCGCGCCCGTTACAGACTTTCAAAAATTCGCAACCATTTTGTCTCAAATTCGTTTAGAAACAAACAGCGTTAGGACCTACAAAAATTACCATTTCGAATTTTCCAAATCCGTTTTAAATCGAGAAATTAAATGTTCAGTGTTCATTTTTCTAAATATATGAATGTAAAATTCATTTTTTCGCATTCGCATCGAATGAAAAATTTTAAAACGCCAATACAAACCGATTTTTGTGCCGATTGTGAAGGCAAAATCGTAAATTTCGGTAAAAGGTGTTTTAAAAATTCTTTTTTAATTTTTTTTGGAAATTCGCTTCCGTCACGACACAGCTCTGTACCGAATTTATTTCAAAGTTTATAATAAACCTAACTGGAACATACTATGAAAACAGAATTGGATCAAATTAAATGTGACTTATGTTTTCCATATATACGTTATTTGTTTCTAAAAGTCAATTAACATAGCTAATATTGCATCGGATGCAATTCATTATAATTGCAAAATATAATGCAATGTTGATAAACAGTAAAGTAATATCATGTTATAATAATAACAATATTGTTGATCTATCATTATTTACAATTAATAATGTTCCAATTTCCTTGTTTCTTTTTAAATGAATGTTAAGCTGTTTGTTCTTGAAAGAAACATTGTTTTAAATAGAAATTAATTTGTTATTCTTTAGTTTAAAAATCTAAAATTACCGTATATTTACTAAAAAAACTTTTTTATTTGGTTCAAATAGTTTTACCGTCTGTAATTAGGTAAATTTAAAAACATAATGAATAAAATACGATTGATAAAGAATACGTAAACACAATCAATAGTCTACAGCGGAATTCGTGGTGGGATTTTAAAGATAATTTCTTACATCAAATCGAGCTGAGCAACTATCTTGCTGACGTGATGGAAGCGAATTTTGAAAAGTAATTATCTCATCTTACACTCTTTTTGAAACTCTGATTTCACCGTCAAAAAAACTTCATTTACCATTTCAACTTTACAGGTTTCATTGAATTAGAATTAATTTCAACTGATTTTGAAAATACAAAACGCTAATTTACGCAGTTTTTAACTCTAATTACGATGATTGGCCTCCTCGGTGGTAATAGTACGCCTCGGTGGTAATAGTACGCCTCGGTGGTAATAGTACGCCTCGGTGGTAATAGTACGCCTCGGTGGTAATAGTACGCCTCGGTGGTAATAGTACGCCTCGGTGGTAATAGTACGCCTCGGTGGTAATAGTACGCCTCGGTGGTAATAGTACGCCTCGGTGGTAATAGTACGCCTCGGTGGTAATAGTACGCCTCGGTGGTAATAGTACGCCTCGGTGGTAATAGTACGCCTCGGTGGTAATAGTACGCCTCGGTGGTAATAGTACGCCTCGGTGGTAATAGTACGCCTCGGTGGTAATAGTACGCCTCGGTTGATAGCGTACTAGGCTTTCACCCCGAGGACCCGAGTCCGATTCCCTACCAGGACTTGGCATTTTCAAACGCTATAAATCATCCCCATCGTCTGCATTAGCCCAAGTGTGCACAATAGTCGAACGTTAAACACCAAAAAAAAAAAACTATTTACGATGGTCAAATATTCAAAAATATTTACGACAAATAACTTTATGAGTTTTAAAGATTTTAAATGGATGCCATTTTGGAACTGTTAAACGAATTTTGCTTGATCTCCTACCAAGAATTTTAGCAATCTACTACCAAAATCTATTTTCGTGCCACGTTTGAATCAAATTTGACTGAAATTGCGAACGTGATACACACACACACACACACACACACACACATATATATATATATATATATATATATATATATATATGTGTGTGTGTGTGTGTGTGTGTGTGAAGACCCCTCTAAAAGTAATATAGATTTCAGGTTTTGGGGGAGTTCGGATTTGGGTGTTACCAAGATGTCTCTAGTAGCTCATTTCCCAATGGAAACCTGCTAAAAAATATTGCGGAAAGTGTAAAATATTTCAAAATCTTATTTTCTTTTTAATTAATTTTTCCTACATAAGTATTAATTAAAGTATGAAATGTTGCCTTTAGATTTTTATGGATCTATTCGTTTTCAGGCATCATAAGCCGAAAAGATACTTCAAGTTGCAAGGAGAAGGGAAAGATATTTAAGAAAATATACAGTACTAATGCCTATTTAACTGTAGTTGAACATTCTGCTTTGAAATGCCACCAGCAGCGAGAGCTCATATATCTCTCGATATATGAGGTTATCATTGAGTACGGAACAAAATTTGATTACTTCAAGTTGTACCCACAAGCTGCAAGGAAAGGGGGAAGACGTTTAAGAAAATAGGCAGTACTGTTGCTTATTTAACTGTAATTGAACAGTCTGCCTCGAGTTGTCACCAGCAGCGAGCGCTCATATATCTCTCATAAGGGTTATCATGGAGTATGAAACAAAATTTCACTCAAAACGTATGGGTGAAAAATGCTTATATAGTATATATCAAAAATAACCTGATAGGTCGGCTTGATTTCTCAAGTTCGGTACGTCAAATGTTAATCAATAGTAAGGTATTTCATAAATATAATTTGTATCTTTAAATTTTATCAATAATTGTTGATTCAACTGGGGAATTAAGCATTACTTATTACAGGCGCAAAGGCTACTAAGGATACACTATTGTTAAGATGGTTGCGTCCAGAAAAAAGTAGGCGCTCAATGTATAATTCATTGTATCAAATTTGAAATTAAATGTATTTACAATTCCGGAATAAATTGTTTAAAATACGAGTATATAAAAACAAACCTGACTAATTTTGAGTTATTTTTAGAATTTCCGTCAAAAAATGAGCTGTTGGATCTGTTTTCACGGTAAGACTTAGGCTCGGATCTTGACATGAGCATCGATCCTGAATTCTAGACCACTCTGTGAGCGGTCGTTCTTAAATTTTATTTATATATAGCTCTCCCTCGTTCGCACAAAATCAATGCTGGTAATACCATTGACAAGTTTTATTGTCCAGTAAAATCCGTTCAACGGTTTCAAAATGGCGGCCACTTTAAATATTAAAAAACTTTAAATATTTTTACCTTATATCTGATTTTAACATCGTAATTAGCGTTCAAATCAGCGTAGAAAGCATTTTAAACTTAAAATTTTCAAAATCAATTAAATTTACAAAATTTATGGCGGTCTGATTTCATTTCCTTATTTACAAAAAGGTTTTAAAGTTCAAAATGCTAATTTATACTTATTTTAAAGCTTATTGTGAACGTGAAACTAGATTTTATTTAGTAACGTTAGCATTCACTTCCGTTGAGGCAGCGACGCGTGTGTACCATGTATATTTTCCAGTTTACTCACAAACCTAAATAAATTTCATTAAAATATTTCACCCCGTATTGACACGAGTCATGCTTTGTTCGACTAAAATTTGAGCAAAATCTGATCCTCTTATTTTGACAAACTAAACAGTAATACTACAATTTTCATACCACAAAGCTCTCAGTTATCTACATCTAAATACAAAGCCATGACAGCCCACGTCGAGATGGTTTGGTAATAAATTGTTCCAGCCCGTCAAACTTCGCTGTACACAACTGTACAGATATAATATTACGGTACAGAGAATTACATTATGCAATGCAGACTACGGCACGTTGCAATTACAATTACTTACGGTCAACAAATATAGTTACTGAATGAACAATGTTTGTTCCATTTGAATGTATCGACCCGTCGCATTATAAATACATATTTTAGTGTTTGTTATTTGAAACATGTCCAAATTATCGCATGATACTAAATAATAAGCCTGAAAGAATTTCCAAAGGTTTTCTTTGTTTTACACTGCTTGAAATTCTGATTTCACCACCATAATCAGCGTTAAAATCTGCATATATTAGCATTTTAAACAATCGAACCACATTGAAAATAAAAAAACGAACCGCGATTGTAAAATTGATCTTTTTTAATTTTGAAAATTCAAGATGCTATTGCGTGCAATTTTTAACATTGATTGCGCCTGCGAAATCATACTTAAAAAAATTAACACAAAAAATGTCGAATTTTTAAAGAAATCCAAATGGCCGCTATTTTGAAACTGTTAAACAAATTTCGCTGGTTAACGTACTTGTACACGCTATTACCATAATCGATTTTCGTGCCAAATTTGAACGAAATCTGACCAAAATACGTTGCAACACACATACACACAATACAAAGCACGCACGCACACACACGCACACACACACACACACACACACACACACACACACACACACACACACACACACAATTTTTAATGTAAAACAAGCCTTGGAACTTGAAGACAATTGAAAACAAAGGACGTGTAACCACATTGGTTCCAATTGTTATTGTTCTAATACATTTAAAGGCTCGGTAGGGCATGTAGTTCAGTGGCGCTCATTAATTTTTAAAGTAATTAATGATTTTATTAATACAGGCTTACATAATAAAGAGCAATCTTGTTCAAAATATATGCCTTCAACTATTAATATGCTAACATTTTTACTCTCTATTCTGGTATGTAGTATAAAGGCGTTAATTGTAATTTAAATATACCTAATCTTATGTAGCCTATATACATTACAGTACAAAGTATAGGCAAGATAAGATTTATTTAACTGTAAAGGTTTTAACAAATTTGTACTTGATGACAATTATGTTATGTACGTCGCATAGGGTATTAATTATAGTTACAATATTATTATAAAATTATATATATATATATATATATATATATATATATATATATATATATATATGTGTATATATAATTAATATGAGCACTTATCAAGGTATTAAATTATTAAATGCAAATACATTGTGTAAGATGAGTCGAATATGTATTATAATAGTGTTAATTATAATTAAAATGTTTTTATTCAAATTATAAATTTTAAATTTTAAATAAAAATTGTATTTAAAAATCAGACTGCGTAACCGTGATGGCCAAAATCTTACGTCGCCCGATTTAACACCATCAAAAGATAAATTCTCTGGCGGATCAATCGTACCTACAGAAGTTTTTATTTCAAAAATATTTTAAATAATTTATTTGTTTTACTAATTAATGACAGTTTTACTAGTTGGATACATAAATAAACATAACTTTCAAAAATAAATCAAATAATATCACAATTTGTAGATAAAAATTGAACGCCACATTTACCGTTTTCTATTCGGA
>CM040191.1:18867500-18875000 GCA_022606455.1 Callitettix versicolor | reverse complement strand
TCTTCATCATTTTCGATAACACGCATATTATATGAAAACGTTGTGTTTCAGTAGTTTTCCAATTGAAAAACACGTGCACGTTGTAACCGTTTATAATACATTCGAAATTAATATAAACGTTTATAATAATTGTTGTTCATATTGCTAGTTTTTAACAACATAACATCAAACTTATGGTAGCCAATCAGCTGTTCAATGAAATCAGCTGATCGTTACGAACTGGTTTAAAACAATCTTTTACTACAACTGCAGTAAATAATATCTAAGCTAGGTTCACGTATTTATTTATTTAAACGAAAGAAGAGATACGCATATCGTCAAACTAATTACAGTATATATTCAGCAGAAATATCATTAACAAAAGCTTCACTCCTGTCGATAACTCCGCTTGTTCCATACGATAAGTATATATATATATATATATATATATATATATATATATATATATATGTGTGTGTGTGTGTGTGTGTGTGTGAGAGTAATATATATATGAGAGAGAGAGAGAATATATATATATATATTAATTTATTTATTTATATAATCATAATCAGTTAAAGTCAGCACATATTGATATTTCATATTTGTAATTGAAATTGAACATTTAAAAATTAATTCATGCTGAATTTAAGGCAGATTATAAAGGCGATATCAGTTTTTTTAATATAAAATTTAAAAAAATATTCTTGTTAACTCATCGAGAAAATTATATACTGGGATTATCTTTTTTTAAACTTTCGCTACTTAAATTTAAAAACTAGTAATTCAAAGAAAAAAAGACATTGCAATATATTCTTAGTGGCGAGACTATCGTTTCAATACACCGCTCTGATTTTTCCCGCCAATTTGACCGGTAACCGTAATTTTCACGAAACATATTACTGGACTAATTTTATTGTAAATTTTATGATCCTTTTCTATAAAGCGGTGAATAAATCAAATCATACAGATATGTCGTTAGGGCTTTATACAAGGCCAAAGTGTTTGGGCAAAACTGCGTAACAAACAGACAAATGCCGAACGTTTGAGTGGAAACAATGACTTTACTTGGACCGGAAATAATGACTAAAAAATAGTGAAATATTTATTGATTTAGTTCACCTTAAAATGCGATGTAGTTTTGCTAATTTTTTTTTTAAATTGTATATAAATTAAAAATTAATAAATACGAATGTCAAGTAATTTACGAGGGTTGATCAAATATAAACGAGACTGACTTTCTAAAAACTTTTCCGTTGGACATTGAACTCTAAAGGGTGGGGTTTCAGGTATCCTGGGAGGTTTGGGACGGGCGTAGACGGGCAACATTTCCGTTCGGACCCTTCAGTATTAAACTATACAATGAGTGAGAGTGAAGTGCACGTTTCCGTGGAGCAGAGAATTATTATTAAGTTTTTGGCCAAGGAGGGGGTCAATCCGACTGAAATCTTTCGTAGATTGACGGCTCAATACGGGGACAGGACTCTGTCAAGAGCTCGCGTTTTTGCTTGGCACAAGGAATTCGCCGAAGGACGGAAGCAGTAGAAAACCTCCAGGCCAAATCACGATCGTCGGCCGGGAAGGTAATGGCCACTGTATTTTCGACAATCAAGGCGCCTTTCACGTCGATTTCCTCCATCAACGACGCACAATAAATGCACAATATTATTGCGATGTTTTAGAGGCCGCAAAACAGTCTTTTCGTAGGAAAAGGAAATCTAAACCGGCGAGAAACGTCATTCTTCTTCACGATAATGCCCGACCACATTCGGCGAACGCTACGAGGCTTAAACTCGATCAAATTGGCTGGGAACCAATGGAACATCCCCCATACAGTCCAGACTTATCACCCTGCGACTATCACCTGTTTGGGCCACTCAAAGAGGCGCTTGGAGGCCAGCGTTTCGAAGACGATTCTGCGGTGGAGACCTTCGTGCTCCAATGGCTCAATGAACGCCCGAGAACTTTTTACGAAGATGGAATTAAAAAACTTCCAATCCGGTGGGAAAAATGTGTTACTCGTGCGGGAGACTATGTAAAAAAATAAGTTGTATGAAGAATAATTTGTAAGTAAGCAATAAATTTTTAAAAAAATCAGTCTCGTTTATATTTGATCAACCCTCGTACGTTTGGTTACTGTACTATGTACGACTTACTGACAATTTAATAAGTAGCAGGCGAGTATAACCCCTAAAATCCGGGGAGAGTAAGCGGGTAGTTTATTGCCACTCCACATCTTGGCCAGACCTCCACAACGAGATTGAAACCACTTCAAGGCGGCAATGGCTGAAACAATTGCTGAACAGTCGATAAAACCTAATCTTCCTTAACAGAATCACATTTTTGTCTTATCTGCTCGACTGTCTCGCTGACGTGATGGAAGCACTCATTATCAGAATTATGAAATTGAAATGTTCCATCACGGTAAGACCTGGGACCTTGAAATGAGCACAGTCGTGACCTCCAAACCACTTTTGAGGCGGTCGTTAGGAAGTGATATATATATATATATATATATATATATATATATATCACTTTATGTTTATATATATAAACATAAGATTTATGTTATTAAAAAATATCAATTTAATTGATTAAAATAACAGCCACCATGTTGGGCACCAATGTATAATATAAAATACTCGTGTGATAAGAAATAATGTATCAATTTTAACTTTAAACTGTACCCCTTTGCGCGCCAATGTATAAAATAAAATAATGTTTATGAATAAATACTTTTCACAATAAACAAGACTGGTCTTTGATGATAACTAAAATTTATTCATTTATTTAAACGCAAAATGTAACTTTTAGTACAGCACTATTTAGGTTTTCTGAAATCTTAATACCAATTGTAATAATTATACTACTACCAATATAAATTTACTTTTAAACAGCCAACTTGCTTAAAATTACAATTTATTTTATGATACCTGTAGTATTTTAAATTTATAAAAAAATGTTTAATGATTTAATGCTCGGGGTCTTTAATTGCAACCTAAGGTAATTAGAGTTCTTTAAATTTTCCTGGTAGTTACTTTACTTCTATTACTTTAATTATCCTATTGTCTTTATCTGTAGTTTAGACTGGAGTTGATTGATGCTGCAGAAGATCCTGATATTCTATGTTGCAGAAGTTATCGATAATAAAGAACACACTTCAAGTGACGACAATTAATACAAAATAAAAAAAAACTTTTGCCATTGGCTAATGTATAATTTATGCGATTCATTTGAACTCAATAAAAAAAATATTAATTAATTATCAAAAACTTTATTAAAACTCTTGATCATGACTTGAACACAGTATCTGTCATCCATAATCTACTTGAAATTACCATTAATTTAAAAAGACTGTCACGTTGACTACATAGGCCTAGTGCTAAGACGACGTTCCCCGGCCGCCTAAGTTTTGCAAAAAACGCGAATCCTTGGATTCACTCCTTTGTATCACTTTCTCACTGACACAATACCATTATATTATGACCAATATCAATTAGAAGCTGTGTTCGAAACTACACTTTGAACACAGCTTCTAATTCTTTGAAAACTTAACCGTCACTAATGGTTGCAAAAATCCGTTATATTTCTAAATACTCTAATTAAATTTGTGACTGTTAATTGGCCGTGCACATGCCGACAAAGGCTCTCTATGTGGGAAAGCTAAAATTTAAGTCCATCCCTAACTGACATTATACGATAACTGACATGACTCATAACTGTCTAGACAAACCTGAACATTTTATGAAGTTTTGAAGACTAACTTTCTTAGCATATTATATATATAGATAGATATAGATATAGATGTAGATATATATACATTTTGTGTGTGTGTGTGTGTGTGTTTTAGCACGCTCACTTTTGCAATTTCAGTTTCATTCAAACTTGGTATAAAAATCGATTTTGGTAATTGCTTGGACAAATACGTTAACCAGCAAAATTTGTTCAACAGTTTCAAAATGGCTGTCATTTCAAATTTGTTTGTCTTACAGTTTATTGAAAATCCGATTTGACGACAACAATTGGCGTTAAAAATTGCATAAATTAGCATTTTTAATTTTTAAAAACCGATGAATTCGAGAAATTTAATTTGTCGGCGGTCATGGATTCATTCTTGTTTATTCAGTGTAATTTTTCAAAACGAATCTCAACAACTTGTTAATATAATTATATGTAATAAAACTACAAAGAATCTTTTATTACATAATAAATATGTAGGAAAAAGGAAACTACATTCCAATTTGTTTAAACATGAAGATTTAAATTAACTTTTGTACTCTCATTTTGTTTCGCAATTAAGGGTTTCCTTTTATACAAACCTAATTAGTTTCTGCAAGATTTTTCACACTTTAATAATGAATAAGAATAATCATTTCACAAATAATAGTGTTCACTATGACCAATTCGAAAATTAAGATATCGAAACCAGCATGGTTGCTCTCAAGTAACAACTCAATCGAAAAAATGGCGTCGACGCGTAAATACACTGCTTAAATAAATGGTGCGAGAAACATAAAATAAACTTTCTCACAAGGGATCGTAACTCAGGACAGGACAGTGTACCAAATGTGAAATGAAAGAAAATTTGTGTAACAGATATCAATGAAAGGAACAAAACATCCCTCTGGTGGTCAGAAAGTGTGTGTGTGTGTGTGTGTGTGTGTGTGTGTGTGTGTGTGTGTGTGAGAGAGAGAGAGAGAGAGAGAGAGAGAGAGAGAGAGAGAGAGAGAGAGAGAGAGAGAGAGTAAGGTAGAGAAAGAGAGAGAGAAAGAGTGCGTGCGCGCGCGATTGTGTCATCAACCTGTGTGTGTGTGTGTGTGTGTGTGTGTAAGTGTGAGCAAGTATGTGCGTACACGCGCGCTTGTGTGTGCAAGCAGAGCAAGCATTTGCAAGCACGTCAATAACAAACTAGGAAGTCAACAATTTGAAGTTGGGGTTATCCATCTTGAATCCTCTCCAAATCCTAGACGTTATGAAAAGACTAGGACTGGAGAAAACTGAGCAAATCAGGAATACAGGAAGCACAATAAATCTACAAAGGCAGCCGTGCAACAGTTACACTAGAAATGCATTCATTCGTTTAAGATATAAATTCATGTTTTTTTTAAAATTTCAAGTAACAGTACACTTGAAATTGTTGGAAGATTTTTTTCTGAAAACCAATAACGTTAACCTATTAACGAAAATAGATCTTTATGGAAGTTTATTCGGACCAAAATTACGATCGTAAAAATGCTAACAACTTAAGAAATAATTTAAAGGAAAAGATCGGTGCTTGTTTCAAGGCCTTACCAATTTTCAAATTCGCTAATAATCACGATACGTACTTTGTCTCACTGTCGTGATAGAAGCGAATTTCTAAAAACAATATTTAAATACGTTCCATAAACGAACACTTTAATGTGCAAACACTTGTGTATTTTGTAATAAACATGGTTAAATATGAGTTTAAAATTAAATTAAACATTAAATCTTAATTAATTAATTACATTAATTACTTAATTTAATTAAATTTTTAAATTGCTAATTAATGAAGGTCTTAACGTTGATGGCAAAATATGATCAAAAAAATAGTATAAGATAAAAGGTCATGATTGTTTTCAAATAACTATACTAATTGAAAGAATTTAATTAATGAATCCAGTTTGGAGACAACCATCCCAGAGGATACTATTATTTTGGAGCGTGTTTTTGTGAATGTAAGTGTTGGAGTTGAGCAGAGTGTGAAAGAAATTTTTCTTAATAGATCGAGAACTCGTCAGGAACTGAACTATACAGGGAATTAAAATTAGATTCAGTGGCTAAAAATTATCTGCAAGCTGACATGTTGGAGAAATGCAGGTGGCTGTTGAAACTTAACTTCAAACCGTTTAAAAGTACTGATTTACAATGCTCACTGTGTAACTCAGACAAAATGTAAGATCTGTTCCATTTCCTTGCTGTGTGTCCCGTTTTAACGGAGTGGAGAACAAAATGGTTAAAGACTGACTTGCTGAATAGAGGGGAATTAGTTGAATGGGAAAGACTGCACTTCACTCGTTATCTACTGCAGACATGCGTGGCAGTACAGATCTGGTGCAGTGAGCGAATGCAATTATTTTTTCATTTAAAAACAATAAAACGTTGTAGAAGGAATTATTTTTCATAATGTTTAAGATGTTAAACTTTATAAAAAGAAAAACATTCATGAAAATTTAAACACTTATATAGTTTTACAATTTTTTTTATTCAGTGACATGTTTTGCCGTGAGACATCTTCAGCCATATCTCATATCTCATTGAATAAAAACAATTTGTGAAATTATTAAATAAGTATTCTAATTTTCCTGAGTATTATATAGTTTTACCAAGTACCGACTGTGTGTTAAATAAATAAGAAGAAAAAATTGAAATTATGTTAATTTTTTTGTAATTTTTTAAGACTGAGTTTTAATATTTTTGTGTAAAAAAAGTGAAAGAATTTTTTTCGTTTTATCCCAGTGTAATGAATTAATTTTTGAAAAGCCACCCTCCTGATGGCCGCAGGCCATGAGTGTCTTTTATATTGCATTATATATATATATATATATATATATATATATATATATATATATGTGTGTGTGTGTGTGTGTGTGTGTGTGTGTGTGTGTGTTATATTGCGTAAATTGTGTTACAATAAACAAGTTTATCCATCTAATTACCGCAATTAGTTATATATACGTGTTCCAGCTATATATGTGTGTGTGTGTGTGTGTGTGTGTGTGTGTTATATTGCGTAAATTGTGTTACAATAAACAAGTTTATCCATCTAATTACCGCAATTAGTTAACGTACGTGTTCCAGCTATATATGTGTGTGTGTGTGTGTGTGTGTGTGTGTGTTATATTGCGTAAATTGTGTTACAATAAACAAGTTTATCCATCTAATTACCGCAATTAGTTAACGTACGTGTTCCAGCTATATATGTGTGTGTGTGTGTGTGTGTGTGTGTGTTATATTGCGTAAATTGTGTTACAATAAACAAGTTTATCCATCTAATTACCGCAATTAGTTAACGTACGTGTTCCAGCTATATATGTGTGTGTGTGTGTGTGTGTGTGTGTGTGTTATATTGCGTAAATTGTGTTACAATAAACACGTTTATCCATCTAATTACCGCAATTAGTTAACGTACGTGTTCCAGCTATATGTGTGTGTGTGTGTGTGTGTGTTATATTGCGTAAATTGTGTTACAATAAACACGTTTATCCATCTAATTACCGCAATTAGTTAACGTACGTGTTCCAGCTATATGTGTGTGTGTGTGTGTTATATTGCGTAAATTGTGTTACAATAAACAAGTTTATCCATCTAATTACCGCAATTAGTTAACGTACGTGTTCCAGCTATCATAAAAATTAATTTTTGTGCCAGTTTGCGTTTCCCATTTTGATGTTTATCTTAAAACGTGTTTCATTGTTTGGAATTTTGCTTCAATCACGTCAGCAATTACAGTTACGTGACGTGGAATAACATGTTCATGTATCGTGTATTTTTAATCACTTT
>CM040191.1:18862500-18865000 GCA_022606455.1 Callitettix versicolor | reverse complement strand
AACACAACTTGGTGTTTTTCGCTGGGCTACTATATTTATCCTTCCTTTAAATTTGTTAGACTTTGCACAAATATTTCACATCGCAGTGTACGAACAGGTTGGAAGCGAATTTACACTTTATTTAAAATCTGTTTTCACTATTGTGATAAACGTGTAATTATGCATAAATTTGCATTTTAAACTTTTAAGTTGCTTAAAAATACAAATACGAAAATGGACACCATTCTGGTTTAATCTCGTATATTCAATGGATTTTGAAAATTCAAAACCATTTTGAAACGGGATCTTGGAAAGAACGTGTCCAAAATACGTCTTACTGAAATCGGTTTTGGTACCAAATTTAAATCATACCGACATATGTTAACATTACAAACTTTAAATTACATCGCAAATACGAAAATGAACCTTGACCTCCGTCAGGTTCATTATGGTTCCGAAAATCTTCAGTTCATTATATCTTTTAAAATATCATTTATTGAAAAAAATTTGTCTTATCTTTTTTTATAATTTAATTCTATATCAAATATGTGTTTTTTGTGAAAAGGGGGATGAGAACTACCCTTGACTAAATAGCACCACTTAGGGGTTCACAGGTTTTGTAATATCAAGTTGGCTTAATTCAAAGGTTTAGCTGGATCTAACCTTTCCTCATCCGGCTGTTTTTGGGTTAGATCCTGTCAATCCAAACTAAGGTGGACCGGCATAAGTAGAAGGCTAAGGCACTAGAAGTAAGCTTAGCATGCCTTACCTATGCAAGGGTAGGCATATTATTTTCCTAACTACATGTGGGTTTGGTTGATTGAAACATACCTGCAAAGACCAGAAAACCTATGGGAAGTGGGAAAATGGACCTGGACAGTAACAATATCATGAAGGAAGAAGAACACAAACAGTGAATTGTAGCAGACTGTAAAGAAGTTAGGGCGGACCTACCCAAGGAAAACGTGAGAGGTAATACCGAACATCTCAAGTCAGTAAAAAACGCAACAACAACATTCATCGGAAACGCAAAATCGCAAACTAAGTAGAGAGGCAATAGGGAAAAACGACTTTAAATTAAAATTAGCAGAAGAACCCTCAGGAATCAACCCATTTAGAGCTGAGATGACCAGGCTCACGATAACCACACTCCAAGACTGAAGAGTTATCAGCCAGGAATATTATACCAAGGAGAACTTAGCAGGGCGTAGTTTGTACACGACGGATAAGAAAACTGAAAATGCCAGCAGAAGTGAAAGGGTGTTTCGCTTGTAAAAGAATGAGCTAGTCATTGTACTTACAATGCTAAAACTTATTGTAAGTAGGCCTACCAGTTCACTGAACTAGTACCTAACACATATAATTGCGAAATAACAACAAAACCCCATAACCCGTAAAGAATCCTTTATTGAACATAAAGTCGATGTTTCGCCGTGAGGCATCTTCAATAGTAAAGCTAAAAGTTATAAAGTGTATTAATACACTAACACAGCTGATGTTAAAACTGTAAGGAGGTCGGGGTCCAACAGGTTGGGACAATCCCCAAACTTGAGTAAAGTTAACTAAAATTTTGGTTTTTACAAATAGATCTATACATTACCAGGATTTTTAAATTATTTAGTTATATATCTTTTTGTTTTTTTAAAGATAATAGAGATATTTTTTAAATTAAAAGAATGATCAGATTCTAATAAATGATTCGCAAAATATGAGTCGTTATTTTCGTACTTCCAACTATTGAAATGTTCTTCAACACGAGATTTCATAGCTCTTCCAGATTGTCCTACGCATCCACAAGGGCACACTTCACACTCATTTTATATACAACACTGTTTAGTAAAACATCTATTTTGTCCTTATTGTTGAAAATGTGTTTATCTTAGTTCGAAGCACAGTAAAAAGCTGAATGTCTCAAGATTCTCTACGGTATCACAGAATAAAAAACAATTTTGTAAATATAACATCATCATCATATCGGTCTACAGTGTCCTACGCCTTCATTCCCAAACGCCATTCCTCTCTATCATTCCAGAGACCTTCTAGTCCTCTGTCTTTCAGTTCCTCGTCAATACCACTTTGCCAGTTCTTTCGAGGTCTACCCTGCTTCCTTCTTCCTTTAGGATTCCAGTTTAAAATCTGTTTTGGTATTCTGGCCTCTGGCATCCTTTGAACATGGCCGAACCATACCAGTTGTTTATCCATGATATCTTCTATTATAGAGCGGTTAACACGCATGATTTCTCTAATACTGATGTTTGTAATTCTTTCTTTTCTTGACCTAACAGCTGATCTTCTCCAAAAGGCCATTTTTGTAGCTGTTAAAGCTTTTATAGCTTGCTCTCTTATAGGCCAGACTTCCGAGCAGTATATTATTATGTTTTTTACAGTAGCATGATAAATTCGTAAATATATAAGTGTTCTAATTTTCCTGGACTCTAAACCATCCAGCACGAAACATAAATATCTTACTTTATGAAGCGTACTGAAGAACAAAATACAAAAATTCGTTTTACTGATTTTG
>CM040191.1:18857500-18860000 GCA_022606455.1 Callitettix versicolor | reverse complement strand
GACCTGACCGGTAATTTATCGCTAAAACCACTTAGCGGTAATACAGTGCAGTACAGTGAGAGACGGACGCAATTGTACAAGAAAACACTCCAACATTCAGTGTAAGTGTAATGCGCACTTGTAAGGCTTCAGGCCTTTAAGAATTGTTATCACTTTTTAAAAGGGTCACTCACTAAGTCTCTCTCTCTCTCTCTCTCTCTCTCTCTCTCTTCCTCTCTCTTCCTCTCTCTCTCTCTCTCTCTCTCTCTCTCTCTCTCTCTCTCTCTCTCTCTCTCTCTCTCTCTCACACACACACACACACACACAAAACCGTGCGCGCGCTCATGTGTTACACGCACACAAGACACACACACTCGCACGCGCGCACATACACACACACAAACAAAACCGTGCACGCGCTCATGTATTACACGCACACATATGCACACAAGACACACACACTCGCACGCGCGCACATACACACACACACAAAAACAAAACCGTGCACGCGCTCGTATTACACGCACACATATGCACACAAGACACACACACACTGCACGCGCGCACATACACACACACACACAAAAACAAAACCGTGCACGCGCTCGTGTATTACACGCACACATATGCACACAAGACACACACACTCGCACGCGCGCACATACACACACACAAAAACAAAACCGTGCACGCGCTCATGTATTACACGCACACATATGCACACAAGACACACACACTCGCACGCGCGCACATACACACACACACAAAAACAAAACCGTGCACGCGCTCATGTATTACACGCACACATATGCACACAAGACACACACACTCGCACGCGCGCGCACACACACACACACATTTTAACGTCCCAAAAAACGTTCATTTCAAGGTCCCTGGTCTGGAATCTTACCGTGAAGGCTGCTCCAATAGCTCATTTTCAAATGGAAATTCGGTAATAATATATTTCTACAATCGGTACGGTTTCTGACGTTTTAAAAATGGATTTCGACTACAGCATGTTTAAGACCTGATGACCACTAAATGCTGAGCAGAGTTGCGTTGAGAGGAGCGAATTACTCGTTCAAAACCTAACCTATTGTTTTAAATGTAAATGTAGCCAATGAAAGCGTAACGGAGCTGAGCGGAGGGTAGCGGCTTCACACGATTCCGCCCGCATTTTGTGATCACCCGGCCTAACCATCTAAGAAGTAAAACTATCAATTCATACGCTGTAATATGTAGCGCCTACGATTAAAAAATTAAAAGTGGGATACAACATATTATCACCCTCTTTCAAAATAAATTTCAGACAATAAAGAGTTGCAGGGTCTGAAAACCCAAGGCTTTACTGTGCAGTATTTGTTATCTAAAAGCAAAAGTATATCTAAAAACGTTTCTAAAAATAAAACACTAAAATTGAATGAAGTTAGTTGAATTCAGTAATATATTTGCTTGCACGGAGAATAAACCCAATGAATAATTGGTTACTTTTATCTGCTTAATTTACCCTATAAATCGAGTAACCACAATAAATCCATTCCCTTTTGCCTCTAGCGAGAACAAAGTAGCGGTTACAGGAACCACCAAAATGGCGGGAGTTTATTATCCCACATTGACGGATTTCTAAACAAAATTATAACAGTTTTCAGTTTGCAAAAGTTACAAATTTTAACGCTGAATAATTTTTAAAATAGAAGTCAAGCATGGAAAAATAATATCTAATACACAATTTTGTATATCAATAATAGATATAAAATAAAATAATTCATTCTCACTGAACTGATGAAAGTGAATTCAGCAATATTTTCTTTAGGCCGGTTGGTCACCAGAAGCGGAGCGGAGTCAAGCGGCGTCGCATGACTTCGCTTTGCTTTCAGTGGCTACAATAAATTTTAAAAAATAGGTCGTTTTAAATGCGCAGTCCGCTTCGCTCAACGTAACACTGCTCAGCATCTGGTGGCCACCCGGCCCAACCAATAATTTTTATAATCTGATTTCACCTTCAATTTTAAATTACAATGTCGTGTATATTCCTTATTAATATTAAGAGCTCCACGACAGTGCTCGTAACTTTTTCCGCCAATTTAACAGATAACCGTAATATTTACGACAAATGTTACTGAATCAACTTTATTGGAAATTTTATGATTTTTTCTATAAGGCAGTCACAATTACGATAGATTCAGCCAATATTACTGGAAATAACCAGCAACTACACTCTCAACGTTCAATCAGCGCCCGCTATTTTGAAACAGAAGTGAGTGGGAAAAAATCCTACACATACATCTTCCAGAATTTATACAAAGTACCTTGGTACCAAATTTCAAAACAATCGACCAATGCGTTTGATTAAAATTGCGTACAATCTTTATCGTTAAATCAGAGGCCGCCGTTTTGAAACGGAAGTAAATGTGAAAACATTTGATACATAAGTCATTTGGGCTTTATACTACTATAAAGATACGAGCGTTGATCAAATATAAACGAGACTGACTTTCTAAAAACTTTTCCGTTGGACATT
>CM040191.1:18632500-18852500 GCA_022606455.1 Callitettix versicolor | reverse complement strand
CTATTTTATATTCATTCTTTTGGAAACACCTACAAATAGCAAAGTTAGTGAGGTCCTGTTCCATTCGCCAGACTTTGTATTGTGCCATGAGATCTCATATATTCTATTTTATATTCATTCTTTTGGAAACACCTACAAATAGCAAAGTTAGTGAGGTCCTGTTCCATTCGCCAGACTTTGTATTGTGCCATGAGATCTCATATATTCTATTTTATATTCATTCTTTTGGAAACACCTACAAATAGCAAAGTTAGTGAGGTCCTGTTCCATTCGCCAGACTTTGTATTGTGCCATGAGATCTCATATATTCTATTTTATATTCATTCTTTTGGAAACACCTACAAATAGCAAAGTTAGTGAGGTCCTGTTCCATTCGCCAGACTTTGTATTGTGCCATGAGATCTCATATATTCTATTTTATATTCATTCTTTTGGAAACACCTACAAATAGCAAAGTTAGTGAGGTCCTGTTCCATTCGCCAGACTTTGTATTGTGCCATGAGATCTCATATATTCTATTTTATATTCATTCTTTTGGAAACACCTACAAATAGCAAAGTTAGTGAGGTCCTGTTCCATTCGCCAGACTTTGTATTGTGCCATGAGATCTCATATATTCTATTTTATATTCATTCTTTTGGAAACACCTACAAATAGCAAAGTTAGTGAGGTCCTGTTCCATTCGCCAGACTTTGTATTGTGCCATGAGATCTCATTATTCTATTTTATATTCTTTCTTTTGGAAACACCTACAAATAGCAAAGTTAGTGAGGTCCTGTTCCATTCGCCAGACTTTGTATTGTGCCATGAGATCTCATTATTCTATTTTATATTCTTTCTTTTGGAAACACCTACAAATAGCAAGGTTAGTGAGGTCCTGTTCCATTCGCCAGACTTTGTATTGTGCCATGAGATCTCATTATTCTATTTTATATTCTTTCTTTTGGAAACACCTACAAATAGCAAGGTTAGTGAGGTCCTGTTCCATTCGCCAGACTTTGTATTGTGCCATGAGATCTCATTATTCTATTTTATATTCTTTCTTTTGAAACACCTACAAATAGCAAAGTTAGTGAGGTCCTGTTCCATTCGCCAGACTTTGTATTGTGCCATGAGATCTCATTATTCTATTTTATATTCTTTCTTTTGGAAACACCTACAAATAGCAAAGTTAGTGAGGTCCTGTTCCATTCGCCAGACTTTGTATTGTGCCATGAGATCTCATTATTCTATTTTATATTCTTTATTTTGGAAACACCTACAAATAGCAAAGTTAGTGAGGTCCTGTTCCATTCGCCAGACTTTGTATTGTGCCATGAGATCTCATTATTCTATTTTATATTCTTTCTTTTGGAAACACCTACAAATAGCAAAGTTAGTGAGGTCCTGTTCCATTCGCCAGACTTTGTATTGTGCCATGAGATCTCATTATTCTATTTTATATTCTTTCTTTTGGAAACACCTACAAATAGCAAAGTTAGTGAGGTCCGCGCAAACAGAGCCCTGGTTATGGGTAAGGTATACTGAGAGGTCGCCAGATCTCACTTTACATTTAGTTAGCCAAGCTATATAGAGTAGTGAATGTGTGTCTTGAGTAGATAAGTGAGAGCAGTATGAGCTAGAGGTAAGGTGGGATTGCCTCAGCAGGATAATTTTCTATAAAAGTACATATTTTTCCCTTGTACTCTTAAGGATTTATGGAGGAACAATTTTTGAAAATCGGTAATTGTATTCTATAACACAGTCTTAAATAGAATTGCTTTGCAACTTAACGGATAATAATAGTTTTATTTTAACCAAAACAGTTTAATCATTATCACAATAGACATTTCTCCTTCTTTTCGGCTCAAAATATTCTCCTAGCTACCATTTTTTCCTGTCATCCACAGATCTTGATCCAATCTCCTCTCTCTCTCACTTCCTTGCCAAATCCGTCTCTCCAAGTCTCGGTCTTCCTCTTTTTTTCGACCATTTTAAAATCTGTTTGCGAAGTAGATTTTCGTCCATCCGACCTGCCGCCTTCGCCAATGGTCCATTTCTGTAGCTTCAAGATATTTTTCTGTTTTTTTTTTTTTCAGTAGCCATATTTCGCTTCCATATGAAATTATACTATTTATAATTGTATTGTATATTCAATGCTATTTACTTTTGATATATGTCGATTCCGGGAAATTTTTCCATTGCGCGTAAAACCACGTCAGATTTGGTTAGCTAAACTGCAATCATTTTTAATTTTAATGTTACTGCTATTTTTAAACCTTTAGACGAATATTGGCAAGTAAAAAGCTTTCCCAAAATATTTTAGAATCGATACGCGTGCTTAATTTAAAATAAAATATATTCTGTGGAAATTATATATATATATATATATATATATATATATATATATATATATATATATATATAAACAGTTACTATATCCATGATGGCAGATACAATAGCTTATTTCCCAATGAAAAATTACAAATATTAAATTCGACAATACAAATATTAAAATTATTAATATTAAAATTGTAAATATTAAAAATATAAATATTAAAATTACAAAAATAATATTCGGCTGAAAATTACAAATATTAAAATTGTCCTAATTACAGTGTTGTTACTATCTAACACTTTAATAAGAAATGTACACTAGAAGATAAAGTTATAATTAATGCTTAGATCACGTAATAGTAAGTTAGATGTTTGCACTGCTCCCGTGGGTTACGCAGAAATGGCGTCATATAAACTGATCTAATTAATTACTGGTAAGTTATAGACCTACGTATGTTATTGGTTATAATTTAATGCGCTGAGATAGCATACTAATTACAATGGATTGTGTAATCTCTCATGGCATGGATAGTACGACATTCTTGAGGTTTTCCTTAACGTATTTTCCTATTAGAAAATTTGTATTGGAAAATGAGCTATAAGAGCGCCATCATGGTAAGAACCCAGACTATAGACATATATATATATATATATATATATATATATATATATATATATATATATATATATGTAATGTCTATAGTCTAGGTCTTACCATGATGGCGCTATTATAGCTCCGAGGACCAGGTTCGATTCCCGGCGAGGGCTTGGCATTTTCATACGCTATACATCATCCCATCGTCTGCATTAGCCCAAATGTGCACAATAGTCGGACGTTAAACACAAAAAAAAAAAAAAAAAAAAATATATATATATATATATATATATATATATATATATATATATATATATATATATATATATATATATATATATATATATATATATATATGTGTCCAACTTATATGTATATATGTGTGTGTGTGTGTGTGTTTGTCTTTGTGTGTGTGTGTGTGTGTGTGTTTTATCAAGCTCTCTTTTGCAATTTTAGTCCGACGTGATTCTAATTTGGTACAAAAATCGATTTTGAACCAGCTCGTTAAACAGCACAATTTGTAAGGAATTTGATCTGATGGCGGTCAGGGTTCATTTTCGTATTTTAAATTTGTAATTTAAAAATTTTAAATACTAGTTGGTTTTAATGCTGATTATGATTGTTAAGTCATTATTTCAAGTCAAGTATAAGAAAAAGAAAAATTACTTTTGGAAATTATCTTCCATCACATCAGCGAGACAGTTGCGTGAAGCGATAATTTGTAGTTTGAATCTTGTAAAGCTATTTTTCTTATAACGTATGTTTTTGTTTTAATATGTATCATGATTTAGAGTTGTTGTGATGTTGGCGTTTGCTTTATGCGAGTGGAAACATTTATATTTATATACAACAGTACATTTTGCGCGTAGCAAGTCTCACATTAAATTAATTGTAATTAAAATGTCCTGTGTTTCCGAGGGGGACCTTGCGTGCGTGTGGCACACGTGATAACCACTGCACTACGAAATTACGAAAAAATTTGACCGATGTAAATATATGGATTGAATCGCTAATTTAATTTCGATAAATATGTAGGCCTAATAGTAAAAGATCAGTTGTTTTATATTAATTCGTAACTATCAGCTGATTTCATTGAACAGCTGATATAGCCTATCAATGTTTCAGGTTATGTTGTTAAAAACTAGCTATGCTAATTTGTCGTGTTTTCGAGCAAATTACCGTAATTAAAATAAAAGAGACGACATTATATATTATTTTTATTTACTGAAGTGAATACTTCTTATGGCGGGGTATGGATGTATGTTTTGCACGGGAAAAAATTCAGTTTGCCGTCACGCATCACTCTTTGTACCATTTATATATATCACGCTCTTATATATATTTTTGTTTTAAAATGTATTTTTGAAGTGAAAACTTGTATGTTCGCGCCATTATATTACTTACCCAGTCCAACTTAATTATTTAGTTTTGTGTCAAGTGTTAACTGTGTAACAGTGACGTTTTATAAGTTTATTATATATTGGTAGGTGTGAATAATAAATATTTAAATGCCATTATACTATTTACCCAGTGCAACTGAATTATTTATTATTCAGTTTTGTGATATGTGTTAACTGTAAGCTACAACAGTGACGTTTTAATAATATTTTATACTTCTTAATATAATATTTTAAATTTGAAAGTTTATGTGTTTGTTTTTGTTTGTTATTCAATCACACATTAACTACTAGAACGATTGAGATGAAATTTAAAATGAACATGGTTTAGGTACCTGAGATGGACATAGATGTATCTCCGTTTTAAAAATCTGAATCCCTGTTATTATTTATTATAAAATTATTGTTTATAAGCATACATTTGCAATGATTTTAATTGAAACAATCTTATAATTCCAAACAACCTGCCTTTCCAAATTAAAATATTGCAGTTTCCATTGACGTTGGCATTTACAATGACAATTAATAAGTCACAGGGTCAGATATTAAGAGTAGCAGGAATACATTTGCGACTCCGTGCTTCTCCCATGGTCAGTTATAGCCTATTAATAGTAGCAAAAATCGATGTCTTGGAAAAAAATCATAAAATCATATAATATTGTATTTAGAAATATATTAAACTGAAATGAACGTACTCATGATTTTGAAAATCGACTATAAATTTTATTTTGTGGTGTAAAATATATAGCCATAACCATTGAGTAGTCACTTCTGTCGGCAGTAATACGACTGCCACCTTTTTTTATTTATTTTTTAATTTTAGTGAATTACTTTTGGAAAATGAGCTCTGAAGAGCTCATCCTTATATCATAATAAAACTCAAA
Organism: Callitettix versicolor; assembly: GCA_022606455.1. Classification (NCBI taxonomy): domain Eukaryota; kingdom Metazoa; phylum Arthropoda; class Insecta; order Hemiptera; family Cercopidae; genus Callitettix; species Callitettix versicolor. The sequence continues at coordinate 18,847,308 of CM040191.1, read as the reverse complement.
TCCGGGACGTTGTAAAGGCCGGTTCAAATCCGAGGCCGTTAGTCAATTATCAATTATCTATTATCAATTTCAAGTGGTTAAAAATTTAATTTTTGTGTAAGTGTATGTCCTAAAGTTTGCAATTTTTTCAATAGATTTTTTTCATAACTTCGCAGGAACTGGTAGAAGCGGAATCGATCTATAATATCTGACACAATCTTCAGGAGTTTTGTCAAGTTTTTTAGCATGAAATTTTAAGCTACTTTAAAAGTTTGAAGAATTTCAACCTAAAACACGCATTAAAAATGTAGAAAAGAAACATTTTGCCCTTAGCTGGCATACTTAATACATTTCCTAGATGAGTTTTTATCAATGCCCATTTTTGCTAAATAAACAAAACAGACAGTAAAGAGTTGTTACCAAAAAAATCAAAATAATCGACCATTTAAAATTGAGAACTTTACGTCAGTGAAGCATAATTTGGTCAAGAACAAAGACCGATTGTATTGTTCTTGACAGTAGAAGACAGTATAATCTAAAACCATTCTTTTCGGGCTGTCTCTAATTTCATATTATTTTTGTCAACTATTGAATAAATTTTAGGGTTACTATTGCACTGCGACCTTTGTAGATCTATTATCCCCCTATTATTGTAGACACCTTTCTATATTGCTGAGATTCTCAGTTACGGCACTTTCTTCAGCCCTCTTCATAAAGTCTATGATTTGGAGAGGATTCAAGGTGGTAGCTCCCTCCTTCCAACTGCGATTCCCCGTTTCTGCAGATGCTTGTTCTACTTATTCCTTTTCAATTCTATTTTTCCTAAACCCTCATTACGGGGATTTTCTCCATTTGGCCATATTTGGTTGAGCGGTGAGATCACGCTCATTTTATTTTACAATTCACGAGAACACCCACAAGTAGCTAAGGAAATAACGCCCATACAGAGCCCAGTAACGATATACTGGGAAGAAGACAGGTCTCTATCTGATACGGCATTAGGCAGGTGTTATTCGTTTCGTGAGCACTGGTTAAAATTACGCTTTAGAGTTAACCAAGTACTTTTAGTATTGGTACAGAGATTACGTCGATTAGACCTTCAACATCGTATCTATAGTTTATACTACTTTCTTTCATTTACTCATTTACACACACGCGCACGCACACACACACACACACACACACACACACACACACAATATATATATATATATATTTCATACGCTATAAATCATTCCATCGTCTGCATTAGCCCAAGTGTACATAATAGCCTGACGTTAAACACAAAAAAAACCTATTTCTCAGTATGCCGACACGTCATTTGAGTGTTAAAAGTGTGTAGTTCGTCAATTGAATCCAGTATACTGTAACTAGTACATTTTACAAGTAGTGCATTATTTTTTTCATACTTTTACAACACAGTAAAATGGTGTATAAACGGAAAATTTTATCGTTAGAGTTTTTCGTGAGTTAGAGAAAGGTGAAGTAAATGTTTGCCTTTTAATTTTAGCTGGTTTTTCTGTCGGCACGATATTGAAAAATAAAAAATAAAGAAGGCCTATAGTGAAATTAATTAGCGTTTTACAAATAAAAACACATTTTATACAATTTGTGGGAGATTTTATTCAATTTATTCAAACAAAACACCAAATTACATTATTACTTTCGTCTGCAAAAGAGTTTGGGTTTAAACTTTTGGATAAGATTGTTCTGAACATTGATTCCGCCCGTAAAGCACAGATTGTATTCTTTGATAAACGACTATTGTTGGCAAGACAATTTGTTAAATAAATTTTCTGAAGAAATGTTTCCCACTCTTATATAAATGCAAATCCTGCGGATTCATTTGTCAGATCTAATCATGTCAGCGCGGCAACGACGGCAGAACAAATCGCGCAAAACATTTTTAAAACTTACCGCATCCTGTGAAGGCGAAGGCTACACAACTTGACTTCATCACTATTCGAAACACAAAGTAAAATTAATTTCAAAGTTTATATTGATCTGTTCATTTTTAGGTTATGTGAGTCCAACAGGTAAACCATTTCGGAAAATTATACATTCTACTACGATGAGATGAATACGAATTTTCAATAATATTTTCTTGTACCCTCAGAAAATCTGATTTTGCAAAACAATCAGCATTAAAATTCGCTTAAATCAGTATTTTAACCTTCAAATTGTACCAAAACTTTAAAATGCTACTTTGTTCATAATCTAACGTCGATTAAAAAGATAAAAGATGTTTAATTTCCTTTGAAGTTTTGGAAGAACCTCACAAAAAATCTTATTTTGCCACAATAATCAGTATAAAAATTCGCTTAAATTAGTATTTTAACCTTCAAATTATATTGGAAGTTTAAAATGTTAATTTGTTCAGAATTTAACGTCGATTAAAAAACATTGAGTCTATTATTGCCTCCCTAAATGCAAGTGTGAGTGGAAAGTGTTAAAGTCGTAAGTGTTGTAGTGTTGTAAGTGTAAGTGTGTGTGTGTGTAAGACTCGGGTACCGCGAGGGACGTCTAAATCCTCTCAATAGGTCCACACCCCCTGCGGGGCGATATAAAAAAAAGAAAAGATACATGATTTCCTTCATAGTTTTGGAAGTACCTTTTCTTTTTTGAAACTGTTGAACGAATTTCGCTGGGCAACGAAATTTTCAAGATATAACCAAAATCGATTGGGGCAATATCTCTAGGTTTTCATTGGTTTATAATATACTAACGCCCTCCCAGTCGCGGCTTCGCCTGCACAATTTTAAGGTTAGGAATCAATCTGTTGATTTGTTAATAATTTGCTGGGTTTTTTCCTAAAAAGGATTTTGTAAATTAACGACTCGCCTGCGAATATTTAACCTTTAGAGGACGAGCTTTTTTTTATATTTCGATCAATCAGTGCACTCAGGGTGCTTTTTGGAAAAAATAGATCCAAACAGGATGGACGTCACATAGGGAATTATGGGAAGTGCTGAAATACGTGTTTCGTAATTTGTGTTTTGGAATATTTTTGACATGTTTGAAGAAAATCCGATAAACAAATATTTTTCTCCAATGCAAACATTTATACATCTTTTTTATATTTTTATACTTTCAGGGGATGAATTCGAAAAAATGTTGAAATACGTGTTTCAATATTTGTGTTTCAGAATATTTATGTTTAGTTTTAAGAAAAATGCAAAAATATTTTTCTCAACTGGAAATATCCTTTTTTTCACTTTTGTTTCTTTCAGGGGATAAATTCGAAAAAATGCTGAAATACGTGTAATGTAATTTGTAATCTAGATTTTTTTTAAGATTATGAAAAATATGATTAACAATATTTTTCTCTAACAATAACATTTATACCTCATTTTTACATTTTGTGTGCGCGTGCATGCGGTGTGTATAAGAAAAACTTTGATCTATTATTTAGAAGTTAGTGATTACATAATAAGGTAATATGCTGGTGTTAATATACAATGGTCCATAATTAATATTGTTTAGTATATTGTTAAGCTTAGAGCAAGTGGCCAGTCTGACGTCAGTTAAGTTTTGGCTTGTTATTGACAGGTTAAACTTGTTAAGACGGTCAATGTCAAAGGGATCGAAACCCGGATGGATACTTTTTACTAGCAACTCAATCGAAACTTTGGCAAGTGCGAATGGCGTCAACGCGTGTATTCATTGCCTAAATAAATGTGCAAAAAACATTACACAAACTTTCTCATATTCAATCATTCTGTTATAAATAACTTCTAAATAATTTCATAAATTCGATTAGTCAGATTTCACCAAATATTGATCATAAAGGATCGTAACTCAAGTCAATCTACTAATTTTTTTATCATGTTCATTTTATTGTATATTACAATCTTAATAATTTTAAATAAGTAATTAGAATTATGATCTATTTTTCCGTCTAGTGGTCTATTTACTCATCCCTTAAAGGCTACCGCTGTTTCGAAACCTTACAGTTTCTTCTTCAGGCCGTAACACAAAATATCAAATCCCTCAAGGTATTCACAAAGTTAAATAAAACATTGAAAACACACGTCACAAACACTAAACATAATTACACGATTAAAATACACACCATAAAATTTGGTTTTGACCAAACGATACGTGCAAATCGTATGCCGTTACATTTTATTTAGTTATTTTATTTATACTTATACTTTTATAGTTTGTTTTATACTTTTAACAGTTTCAAAATGACAGCGATTTTAATCTTTAAAAAATCTTAACTCTATCACATTCGTTATTTCTATCCAACTTCAGCATCGTGAATGTTGATCAAGGTAGTGAAACCAAATTTTTTTAAATGTATAATATAAAAAAATATTATTTTGAATTCACTTCCATTACGTCAGCGAAACAATTGCTTGTTCTCGTGTTTCTTGAAGCTGCTAACTGAACTCACTATAGATTTCCATTAACGTTAAAGTCTAGTTTTAATATTATAACTAAACTATTTTCATATTAATTAATTACCTTGTTACTTATAACGTTTATTAAAACCGGTGTAATTTATTTTACTTACATTAATTAAAGTGTTTGCTTTAAAGTATAAATCATCATCGCGTTTTGTAAGCTTTTAAATACTATTTTAATTAATGTAAATCATAATTAGTGAACATTAGTTTTTTTTAAACAATATTGAATCAAGCGTTTACTCCTTCTCGACGTAAGCATTTCTGAAAATTTTGATTTATTATGAAATACATATTCTGTTTATTGTTTGTAGATAAACAGTGTGAACAGTCGTTATAAAAATAGGAAAAAATGGTCTTTATAATGAACTGAACGTAGGAAAAAAGGAGATTGATGATAGAAAATATTTAGGAATTGTTAAGGGTGTTAGGAATTAATACCATTTTAATTATTAGTTTTAAAAATTGTAAAGAGGGTACAGCCAAAGAGTAAACACTATTGAAAAAGACGCCGAAAATTATCAAACTACTGACATAAAGCCTCTTGTTATAACAGCAGTTTAGATAAAAGCTTGGGAAGAAATTGGTCGCGGTCAGTCGATTTTGGGGAGACCAGAGGGCAGGCCAACTGCACTTTGGGAAGTTATTGGTGCTCCAAGAGGACATTCTAGCCAGGTGATGCTGGGGAACAGTAGGTAGACTGTTTTTACGTACAGTCTTTCGTCTCTTTTAGGATTAAACGAATTGGGGTACAAGATTCCGAAGAGGATTTTGGAACATTATTTCGAGAATACATTTTGATCAGATAACACATCTGTGTTCATTCTTGAGTTGTTATCAAGTGTTGAAGTAGCCGAAGCAACATAAGGCTATTAAAAGACGATTTTGAACCACCGATAGTTGTTTCATTAGGAACTCCTGGTTAGGAGAGATTCCAAATTCCAAATAAGGGGCAAACTGTTATGGGCAAATTTGTTTTAGTTACTTATTTTTAATTTGAAACTAATAATGATATCGATTTTGAACATACGAGACCTGTCTAAAAAGTATCAGACCTTTGGCCCTGAAAAGTATATTACGTACATGACGGGATTGGGACCCTAAACCCTTCAAAGTAGCCCCCTTATGCCTCCACATTCTTAGCCCACTGATCCTTCTACCTACTGGAAGGCTTCTTTTGGAATGGCGTTCATCCACCATCGCGACGATTGTGCTTTTTGTTTCCGACCCATACATCCATTACTCATCTCACTGGGTTCAAAAACTCAGCATCAGTGTTTATAGTGTCCAGCAGGTCCTGTGCAACGTCAAGATAAGAGTTCTTTCTGTTCCGTCGATAATGGAACAGCATGGGCACAAATTTTGCAGCCACTCTGCGCGTGTTCAAATCTTCACGCAAAACTGCATGTGCAGAATCTTTACCAATCCCAACCTCTTCAGCAATTTCTCGTACGGTCAAATGACGATCTCGCAGTATCAGGTTTTCCACTCTTTCATCAGCAGTTGCATTCGGAGCGGTTTGTGGTCACCAAGAACGCTGTTCACTTTCCACCGAAGTGTCACCATTTTTGAATTTGTATTATCCCATCCCATCGTCTCCAAACACCTGCTGAACCTTACAGATTGTTTCGCTTTGAGAATCACAAAGCTTTTGATACACAATTTTGCTCAATTCGGTCAATCATCTTGAGAGAAATCAAAAGCCCAACGAACACTAACAACAACAGATCATTCGGCGGCCAGCAGATAGCGACTGGTACACTCAAAAGTAGTGAACAAATTCAAGCATGCACATAAGTTGTCTCCCTCTACTGTACACAATGGCGCCACCCTAGCATCTCTACTGTGCGCGGGAAATTCAAGATCGAATACTTTTTAGACAGGCTTCGTATAATCTTTGCACACAAATAGTCTTAAAAGAGCGGCCAGGCATTTCTAAAAGTTCAAATTTTAATGATCCCCCCACTTTTTCTGTATTTTATCTGTTATGAGTGACTAGCGCGGTCTAGTCCGCGTCGCGTTTGTGCAGACGATACCAAAGTCAGCTGATCCATTCTTGTTCAAAGACAAGAAACAAGGGGTTTACTTACCCTAGTACATGTTTTAGAGCATGTTCTCGACATTTTTTTAAATAAATATTATTCCACTGAAAACTTTGTGAAATACAAATACATTTCTAACACAACAATGTGTCTCAAGCAGAACGTGCATGTCATTCGCCAGACTTGTTCTACAACTATGAATAAGACGCCAGGAAAATAATCCGTTTATGCAAAGTCTGCTTTAATAATGTCGTTCACTGTATGTTACCACTCATTTTTTTAACATGTATCATGTTGTAAGGCTGGTTTTATGATGGTGGATTTTGCGCGATGCGTGCCAATGTCATATTGCATATAATAGTTATATATCTAATCTAATTCATATTATATTTCTGAAAGTTTGTGTGTTTGTTTGTTTGTTATTTAATCACGCTTTAACCACTGGTCCAATTGAGATGAAATTTGATACGAATATGGTTTAAGTATTTGAGATACACATAGGCCTATTCCCGTTTTAAAAAACGTCATTATACTACTTACCCAGCCCAAAATAATTATTAGTATTTAGTTTTGTAACATGTGTTAACTGTAGTTAGGTTTAAATACTGTTTACTGGACATGATATTTAGACACCAGAGATGGACATAGATCTAATCCAATTTTACAAATCTTAATCTGTGTTTTATTTATTGCAAAATTATTGCTTTTAATGTAACATTTTCAATTATTTTAGTTGAAATTTTTTCAAATCTGACTAATTTGTTTGTTACTTTGTGTTGAATTTTCAATATTAAATGTAAAAAAATCCCCACGCAGAGTGCCAATTGTAATTTGTAATATTGCAATTACTGTGTATTTGTAATTAATTACAAATATTACTGTGCCAATATTTGTGTAATTACATTATATGAAAAAATGGTAAATATGCAGTGTAGCACATCCTGGATTTTACGGTATTTTTGTTACTAAAATGCTTTATTATGTGCCCAAAAGCAAGAATCTAAAATATGAAAGCACGAGAAGTACGATAAAAATCGAAAATAAAAGTGAAAAACATAACCTCAAAATTGCTACCCGGCGAAAATCGGTAAAACAATAAAGATACATCTTACACGAGTTTTGGGTAATAAGAAACCCATTTTTTAAAAGAATACTGCATATCCCAACTAACACGGTTGTTAGGCCTAACACGGTGATGCGTGAAAAAACCTGTATATGTTTTTAAAGAATACTACATAACCTAACTGACACGGATGTTGGGCCTATCACGGAGATGTGTGAAAAAAATTTTATATTTTTTTAAAGAATACTCCATAAGCTAACTAACATGGTTGTTAGGTCTAACACAGTGATCAATTAAAAAAACCTTTATTTATTTTTTTAAAAGAGTACTCATAACCTAACTGACACGGTTGTTGGGCCTAATACGGTGATGCATGAAAAAAACCTTTAAATTTTTTTTTAAAGAGTACTCCATAACTTAACTAAAACGGTTGTTAGGCCTAACACGGTGATGCGTGAAAAAGCCTTTATATTTTTTTAAAGAATAGGCTATTACATATCCTGACACGGTTTTTGGGCCTATCACGATGATGCGTGAAAAAACCTTTTTTTTTAAAGAATACTACATATCCCAACTGACACGGTTGTTAGGCCTAACACGGTGATGCGTGAAAAAACCTTTATTTATTTTTTTTTAAAATAGTACTCAAACCTAACTGACACGGTTGTTGGGCCTAATACGGTGATGCAGGAAAAACCTTAATTTTTTTAAAGAGTACTCCATAACTTAATTAACACGGTGATGCGTTAAAAAATCTTTATTTTAAAAAAGAAATTCACCATAACCTAACTGACACGGTTGTTGGTCCTAACACGGTGATGCGTGATCTTTAATGTATATTATGATTGCGAGCAAAGCCGTGACGGGTAGCAGCTAATCATATTATATTTCTGAAAGTTTATTTTCGTGTATTTGTTTCTTATTCAATCACACTTTAACTACTGGACCAAATGAGATTAAATTTGGTGTGAACACGCTTTAGGTATCTGAGATAAACACAATACTATTCCAGTTTAATTGTATAATAGTGACTTTTTAATAATACTGTATTTTATTAAAATATGACAGGACCCTTTTTTAGAGTATCGAGTAGCAAAAATTTATGTCTTGGCCGAAAACCATAAATCTTATAATATTGTATATAGAAATATATTAAAATGAAATGACTTATTCTGATTTTGAAAATCTACTCTAAATTTTATTGCCTACATTATAATTGCAGGCAAAGTCGCAACGGGTAACAGCTAGTAAAAATATAATTGTGACTATTTCTAAACAGCTGATTTCGCACACAGCTGCTGCTTCAATATCATTTCAATTGAGGTTATGTTAAAAATGTTATTTCTAAATAAAATGGACAATAATTTTTTTAAATATGTTATAGAAAATAAATTAAAAGAAAAAATGAAAATTAACGACGAAAATGTTACAATTAATAAAAGAATTATGACTGAAGAGCAACATCAACTAGTTAATAACAAAAACGAGGAATCAAGAAAAACGTGATACATGAATTATACTTTAGTTCGGTAACAGAAATGTTTTTAATATAACTGCGAATGAACATTTTATAATTCGTTATTCTCAACCTAGTTTTAAATATTTTTGAAACCTTCTTTAGACAAATATCCATATATAGCTTATAAAGAATTTAGTTTTGCAGTTAATACGTAATTTAATTTAAACTGAAATTAGATATTTTTATATTATATAAGTAAGCCCATAAGTATGTAAACAAAGAATATGCCCTGTCAGTTCAGAAGCTATCGGAAAAAAATAGAAAAATTGTCCTGATTTCTCAAAATTGGTTTATCTCATTTCGCTCACATTTTGTTCGACTGAAGCAAACCTGAAACAAAAGAAATACATAATGTGGAAGTAAAATAATTTACCGCGGTCGTATTTATTTTTTCAATTTACTCCCAAAACATAATTTTATTTTATTGAAATTTTGTATGCAAATGTATTATAATTCTTCGTTTATTGAAATTTGCGCAAAATCTGATGAAAAGATTTTCAGAAACTAATTCCAGCTGTTTTCGACAGTTACTGAATCGGTTTTTTAGGAAAATAATTTAACAAGAAAATATTTGTAATATTTTTGTATTTATTGATCGAAGCGAGGTGTCTATTTCAACTCGACAGTTCGGCATTTTGTTTGTGTGTGCTTGTTACGCAATTTTGGAAACGCATTGACCGACTATTTTGAAACTTAGTACGCAGGTACGTTGTATAAAGCCCAAACGACATGTGTAAGACTTTCTTCCATTCACTTCCGTTTCAAAATGTCAGCCTTTGATGAACAATGAGTGTATGCTGTTTTAGCCAAAAGCAATGACAGATTGTTTTGAAACTTAGTACGAAGATATCTTGTATAAAGCCCAAATGACGTAACATTTTTCCTATTTACTTCCGTTCAAGATTTAACGTTGATAGTGTAGTTGCTGGTTATTTCCTGTAATATTGGCTGAACGGCAATACCTATCATAATATAGTTGGTTCAGTAATATTTGTCAGTAAATACGGTTACCGGTTAAATTGGCAGGAAAAGTTACGAGCGCTGTCGTGGAGCACTCTGTATGTTAAGAATATACTACAAGGTCTACTGTTCTTTGAACTACTAATTAATTAGTTTTAAATTTTGCAATATCTCTCATTATTGCTTTCAATTTATGATGTTTTCCTGATCATTTTAAATATAAATATTAAATTTTTATCAAACTCACAAAACATTAAGCAAGTACAATTCACAAAAACTCGCTCCTTTCTTTTTAAATAATTATACCTTTAAAAATTACTTGATTAAATATTACATCTGAAAATAGGCAATTAGTGCTGTATTGTTCCCTATTAAGGTTATAAATTAATAAACTCGACATTTGAGCACAATTCCCTACAGCGTCGTAGAATTTGCTCCGTTTCTTTGCAGCGCCCAAAGAATTTCCTCATTAACTTCTATACTTTGGACACTTGACAAATTTTTGCGTTTCCGTTTTTAATTAAACGCGAACAATATTTCAAAATGTAAGTAAGAGAAATAAACAACAATGTAAGAGAATACAGAATATACGTTAAAGTCGTAAGTGTAGTGTTGTAAGTATAAGTGTGTGTTAGACTCGGGTACCGCAAGGGACGTCTAAATCCTCTCAATAATTGCAGCTAATCTGCACCCCCCCCCTGAGCGGAATGTATACTACATACTATTAACATTACTTGAATAGTGGATAAAAGAATAATCACAGCATTCAACTGTCTAGGTAACGTGATAGAAGCAAATTTCCAATATTATATTTCAGTAGCTTAAAAATAATCTGAAAATCTTGTTTTACCAGTAATTATCAACATTAAAATATGCACAAATTACCATATTAAGCATTGCAATTACGTTAAAAATACGAAAAAGAACTGTCACCCCATTTTTTTTTAATTTTGAGTGGATGATAAAAATCAAAATTACTTTTTTAACTTCAAACAGGTTACTTTGGTGGAATTAAATTTCAAGAATATGTTCCTGGCAACTGAAGTAAGCAGTTATACATTACATTGTACATTGTCAATATAATTTTAGTTTCTGCAAATGTTAACAATTCCAGCTTTAACAATGTTGTAACGAATAACGATGCTGAATCAGAATATGTTGAAATATATAAATATAACAAACAAGAACACCAGGGTGTTACGATGAAAGCATAAGTGGAAGTCGTTCATCAGAATGAAAAACAAAACAAACTTGAGAGGCCAAAACTTCTACCAGCTGATAAAAAACTTAGAAAAAAATTTCTGTCATTGAACCAAAAATAATAATCATGTATCATGTGTTTATTTTCCCTTTTTATTTCAATTAGGATAATTTGTTCGAAAACACGACAAAATAACATAGTTTTTAACAACATAACCTGAAACTTATTATGGTCTGTCAGCTGTTCAATGAAATCAGCTGATGTGTGTGTCCATTTGAAAATATTTTTTTAATAAAATGTGTTCATTTAGCTTAAAATGTATCCAAAAGTGCATGACACTGAAAGGTTAAATAAACACTTTTAGTACATGTGAACAGGATCACATTTTGTTAGAAGCTCAATGGAGCCATTTGATTTGTATTCTGATGGCTGGCCAATCCAACTGAGGTAGGAATATACATCTCTACATTTGGATTTTTAGGTAATGGATATAAAGAAACATTACAACTGAACAAAATATTAATGTAATTCTAACAAATGTTTATTCCATGCTTTGTGTCAAATAGTGTTGATTATACTAGTACAAAAAATATATTAGAATCTTTGCAACACTACAAAATATTCCTTGAAGTGGCTTAAGCTAAATGTGAAATATTTACAACAAAACACTTATCACAATCTGAAGTTAATATACAGTAAAACTAAAACAAGAGTCAGTAACATTAACAAAAATTGTTAACAATCGTAAATATCTACCTATATAAAGACTCATTTAATACGATCATTGGTAAACCAGATTTTTGGGAAGGAATATCTGTGTTTGGGTATTTAAAGATTACTTTTAAATAATTTAATCAAAACTGTTACAATGATTTAGAAAAATTCCATTTGTTAGTTTTTACAATTATTAAGTGAAGGTTTTGATAGCCGATGGATATGGTTGTAGTTCATACTACTTTGTACAACACATTTAGAAATTAAAACCAATATTCAAGAATAAGCCCACAATATTTGCAATCCTTTTTTTATTTCTTATAACTGTCCTGCAGGCATAGCACTTCATCTTTATGATGACATTTGTCATTTAGAAAATGGCGGGTCACATGATACTCAAAAAATAACATGGCGATCAAATGATACCAATAATTTTCAAAATTATTGAAAGCACGTTTTTGATGATTTGCTGTCGTAATCATTCAAAAAAACACTTCCTGATTTCTAAAAAATTCAGTCTCGAAAAAGTCTCCTTTAACAGAGTAATGTAAAATATGCTTCCAAAACTTTTATTTATAAAATTTTTAAAATTCCTTCAAGATATTGCGAGGGACACTGCCCCCTTTGCTCCTCTCCCCAATGGAGATAGGGACAAAATACACCTACATGAAGAATTATATTAAAATCAGGCAATTTGTTTATTCTCCTGCGTTGTACAGACATCAAAGTAAAAATGATTTTTTTACTCAGATCTGAAAACGGATATATTCATGAAAATTGATTTTTTCCTGATGACCATATTTCACAAAAGGACGTATTAGGTGTAACATCCAGGAACAACTATGAATACTGATCCATAGAAATGGATGTTAGAATAAGAAACAGTGTGGGCATTACTAGCTCCCAATATAAACCTACAGCAGTTCCCAGGTCTGTTCTAACATAACTCTGGTATCTCGCTGAAGTAATGTATTTTGTATCTTTCTAATATTTTTTATATGTCCAGTCTCTCTTCTCTTCTTTGTTAGTTATGATGAACAAACAGTGGGCGTTAACAAATGACTGGTTACCAACACTCGTGTGTCCCCACCCTACGATTGCCCTGAATATGAAGATTTTCTCTTAATAATTATCAACGTTTTTTTTAACAAGCTACAAAACACTTCATTAAAATTTTCACCTAGGAATTTTACTTAAAGACACTAAAACAAAGCTATCATTTAAACATGGTAGTTAATAAATTAGGCCTTTGGTAGTATATTTATCTTAATAAATTTTAATAAATGGTTAATAAATTTTATCTTTGGTTAGTATAAAGTACATATAAATATATAAATAACATCAGTGTTTTGTATAAAGTAATATGAATGGGGATAAATGTTTTTCAGGGTTAACAATGACGATAAAATAAAATATAGTGGAACTTGATTATAACATCATTTATGTAACCAAGGAAAATATGTTATAACCAAGAGACATTATGATAAGTTAATTTTAAAGAACAGTAAGGAATATAGTACAGTAAGGAACAGTAAGGTTTGATATAGTACTTTTATTACTACATCTATGTATTTAAATATTAAATATACTAGTTATATATTTATTATAAATAATTTTTAGTAACACAGTGTGTGTATAAAAAAATACAGTATTAAAAAAAAGAATAATTATAGTGGCATAGACTAAAACATACAACTGAATCTTGAACAAATATGCCTTTCAGTAGAATAACAAATGTTGACAGCTGAGTCTTTCCTTGCACAACAGTAGTAATTCTGATTGCACTTATCAGCTTGTCTGTTTACTTAATTTAATTTTTATTGCACAAGTTATCATCTGTGATTAAAAAATGAATATAGGAACTCAATACTGGAGTTGTCTCCGCAAAAATATCGTACAAATGAATTAAACTTTGGACTCAGTCCACATCAACTGAAATAAATATGTACTAAAATTTTAATGCAGTTGTGAAAAACCTAGTATCTAAAGTACTAGGTGGAATGTAGCACTATTCTCAACTATAAAAGTAATAGTTTTAACACTTATAAATAACAATAATTAATCACATAATGCATATAACATGATGCCTATGTAACATTCATAATTTATGCTATTTAACAATTACAAAAATAAAACTCTTTTTACATTATTGCTGATTTTGATTTTATACAATTTTATATCATATCACAATTATGATTAAACATTACTGAAATCCATTTAAAAGTGTTCTATATACAACTATAGCGATTCATAATTATCTGAAGGACTAAAAAATATGAAATAAACAACTACCAAAACCAATTACACAAAGATACTTTTTTTTTTTTTTTTTTTTTTTTTTTTTTTTTTTGGTATTTAACGTCCGACTATTGTGCACACTTGGGCTAATGCAGACGGTGGGATGATTTACAGCGTATGAAAATGCCAAGCCCTCGCCGGGAATCGAACCCGGATTCTCGGGATGAAAGCCTAGTACGCTATCCACTAGACCACAAAGATACAAGCACAACTATATGGCATCTACTGAACTTTATTAAAATACATATAAGCACACATAAAATAATTAGAAGAATTTATTGCTATTAGTAAATTTATTGCATGAAATAAATTATTAGTCTGTTTGACAGTCTACTCAGTATTTTTCACAAAAATATTAATTACTTACAATGCCTGCAAGACATTGCCTGTGAAATTAAAATATTTTCACTATGAACGTACTAAGTAAACAGGTGTCATTTTCAGCTATTCAGTTTTAAAGAAATCTAATTAGAAATTTTAAAAGCTGGCTGTACATTGCACTCACACACACAAACATTACTTTAATAGAGATTAAAAAAATAACTATTTTTGTAGTATCATGTGGATAATCATGAATCTGCTGTATATGGTTACCTTATTCCAGTGGAGGCAGCTGATGGGCTTAGCAATCAAATTGTACCTCTAGCTCAAACTCACTCATCTACTCAAAACACACACGTTCACTAATGTACATATCTTGGCTAACTCTAAAGTGTAAAGTGATCTGTGATAAAGCGAATGACACCGGTTTAATGGTGTATCAAACTGAGCCCTGGGAGACCTGGCGACCTTCCAGTGTACCTTAGCCTTACTCATGCACGCAGGGGACTTTGTATGGATGGATCTTATTTCGTTAGCAACTTGTGGATATTCCATGAGTAGGAATGTAAAACAAAATGAGCGGGATTTTACCGCACAACAAAAAGGCTGGCCAAATGGAGCAGAACCTCCATAATGTGAGTCAAGAGAAAGAAAAATTGAAAAGGAATTAGCATCTGCAAGGACCTCAATAATGAACTGGGGAAGTCACCAATTAGAAGTGGGAGAGCTTCCTTGATTCCTCTTCAAGTCCTAGACTTTTATAAAGAGACTAGGACTGGAGACGTCGCTGTAACTAAGCATCTCAGGAATATAGAAAGGGGCACAACAGATTTACAAAGGCCACAGTGCAATAACCTACAAATTCATTCATTCATTCATGGTTACCTTACTGACTAATAACGAATATTAATATTTTACTTCATGTATTAGTATCAAAATTATTATTTTTCCTGTATAAGGAAAAAATACAGTTTATACTTTGTGCATTATCTACATAATACAGTTAAAAACATAGCAATACATTACGAACAATACTGTTACACAAAAATACCAGTACATACTATTTCTATGCACTAAACCAGTCTTAGTTATGAGCACCTAAATTTATATAGTCTAAACAAAGTTTTGTGGGTCATATAACTTGTGTGTTAAGCTGTCATGAATGTGAAGTGGAACTTAATATTTTAAAGAACACTAATAGA
Organism: Callitettix versicolor; assembly: GCA_022606455.1. Lineage (NCBI taxonomy): Eukaryota > Metazoa > Arthropoda > Insecta > Hemiptera > Cercopidae > Callitettix > Callitettix versicolor. The sequence goes on along the minus strand of CM040191.1, from coordinate 18,831,600 downwards.
ATAACAATTAATTCTCTTAAAGGAAAACAAGAAAGGCAAAAACAAACTTACTACAAGCATACCTAGGTACATACATATGGTGCTTTTACATTAAAATCTTTTCAAGCACATACCAGTACTTACATTGCCACCATTTTAAAACTGTTAATGGTATCAAAACTAGAATAAGTTTGTTTCTACTCTATAACAACACATGCTAGATTTCAATTAAATCAGTGGATGTGCATGAAATTGTAAACAGATGATATATGCTTATTATTATAAGTAGCGGGTGGAGAGAAAAAAACCAACTGATTTTTTTCACAAATAAGTGGCAAGTGTATCAAAATGAAACAGTACATTCCTACATGATATTTTGTTAAATAATGTGTGATTCCAAAAAGTTGTATCATGTGCAATACACAGTCATGGAAATACCACCAACAGATGTCCTTCTCTGGAAATACTACCAGCTTTGTACAAGTCTGACATTATTCTAACTTTTTTCATTTAAATTTGGCTTGATACTCATCCCATATACCAGGAATGACATTTTTCCCACCAGTGATTTCATGCTCTTATCAGAACAGACAGAGTTGCTCACATCTGCAGCAAATAGTAAGCTTTACGTAATCTCTTGGGTCTTCTAAATTAGCAACAGCATTGGCTAATAACTCATTCCTCATCAGAATAATGCAGACAAAATGGCAGCACGAATTTACATGACAACGAATGAAGTGATTCGCCTTAATCATTACTCAAGACTTGATGCGGAAAGTTGATGAAAAAGTTTAAGATATGCTTTGTGATTTTGTCTTTATCTAATGACATGAGATAAACTAAAATGCACTGTGCAATCCAAAACACAAGACATGTCATGCAAAGATATTGTTGTTTCATGACAATGCCCATCAACATGTGACTAGTCAAACTCAAGATCTCAAGAACAACTTGCTCCACAATACTGGTCCAGCCCCTAATGACGAATACACCTAACATTTAAAAAAGCACAAGAAGTGGTCAGCATCACAACAACGATGAGATCAAAACAGATTTCATGAATATATGAGGCATGTCCAGAAAGTAATAGCGTTTAAAAAAATTGTAAAATTTGAAAAAAAATATTTTCACATGAAAGATGATACCTTAAACAACTTTTCTAAATAGTCTCCACCAGTGTTCTATATTTAGAGCCTTCAGTCATCTAAATATAGTCAATGGCCGTTATCCTCAATCAACACACACCCTGAACATCAGAGCAATTACAAAATAACCCCATGAACAACTTCCACATTTGCATTTATAGCAAGAACCATACATATTGTCACTCAGGCGTACCTTTACCATTTTGGACTGGATGAATCATCAATCTGTTTGGTTTATCAAGAGCGTGAGGAGACTCTCCAACACATCCTTCTGCAGTGTTCTGGTCCAGAAGGCACTGCCAAAGATATGTTAAAAACCAAACTGAAATGGGAATGCACCCTAGAGAAAATACTGACAAATAATGTCTTTTGAAAACTGGTCTGCAAAAACTGGTCTGCATTGTTTATGGTTGGTATCACCTGATACTAGATAAACGCACAAGAAGTAAGAGGTCCACCAATGTTCAAACACTTGTCATAGTGGTCGACCAACTTACCTAGTTCTTCTTCAAAGAATGACCCAGCTAATGATGACAGCCATAGCTGTACAGTGTTTTACATTAACATTTTAAAGCACTTGCCACCAAGCTAAAGCAAGAACAGGGTAGATGGATGGCGCTGAGTCTGAGCTGTATAGTGGGTATTAAAATTTCTCCCAACAGAATTATCAAACAAGAGGTTGAGTGTCACCAGCACCATGGGGCCGAGCACTGTCATGAAGCAACACAATTCCTTGGCTGAGCATTCCTTTTTGTTTTGAATTTAGCGCCAAAGGTGTCTCAAAGAATATTGTACCGCATATGGTTTGACCTTTGGGATGGAATTCGACAAGCAGAAACCTTTTCTCTCCCAGAACACGGTACACACGATTTTCTGTACTGACACTATCATTTTGAATTTTTGATTTTCGGTGAATTAGTGTGTCTCTATCTCACTGACTTCTGTTTCGATTCTGGGGTGACATGAAGAACCCATTCCATTACACCACAATTTTTTTAAAAAAAGTTCATTCCTTTACCACTGTACTGATTAAGGAATATCAAAGCACTTTGTGGACATCAGTAAGCATTTTTTTAAACCTAGTGGGAACACAGCATGTGATAACCTAAGCAGTCTGAAACAATCTAATGCAAAAGAGATTGTGACACTTGTGGAAATCTATCAGAAAGCATTGACACTGTAAACCGTCTGTTCCCACGAATTCATAAAATGATCTATAATAAAGCTTTAAGCAATGATAATTGTAAAGAGCAGTCACATTCAAATACTAACTGAATTCAATTACTTTGTAAAGTGTTTTAACACAATATTACATTTGTACTATATTTAAAACACAAGCTTTTTTTAAAGTGTATAACCACCAGTTTATATACTTTAACAGTTAATGACATCGTTCTCAACTGTTTTAATATGGCAGTAGCAAGATTACATACAAATCCATGTAGTATGAAAAATAAATACATTTTATATTTGATCTATATGGTGTATTGATGTATATGATCATATTTTATTGGTATTGCTTGTTGCTATGCTTGCAGCTGCATATTTGAACTTTTAAGTGATCCTAAAACAATAGTAATTAACATATCAATCTTTTATAATCACAATATGTTTTCTTTAAAAACTGACCTTTTAATAGAATATAAATTTTTCTTTCTGCATTCTAAAATTCATTCTAATAAAAATGTAATTCCATAATATGCTGAAAACTTTACTATCTAATATTTGTTCCTGTATTAAAACTATAAAATAATAGTAAAAACTTCCGCTACTGAGTAACATAAAAAAAAATAGATCTGTTTATTTTGCATTCCAATCTTGCTTGGCTAAGTAGAAACACTCTATCAGTTTGTCTTGCAAGACTGAAGTAATACAATATTGTTATCAATGAAGTTTTACTTAAAATTCCTTACTTTGTATTTACCTAATAATAAAAAGGTTTTGTTTGCACTGAGAAAATCCAATTTAAAAAAACTATCGTTAAAAAGCAGTGTGCGCAGGAAATCAATACTGTGTCAGTAAAAATATAAAGCTGATTTAAAATTTTTTTAAGTGTATTTGAACTATGTTATCATAAACTTCTATCAATTTTTAAAATTCTTGGTGCCTAATCTTGGATGTTGTACACGAATAATATACAATAATGTTTACAGTTTTTAATTGATATCTATGTTAGAAGGACCCTTAATAACTTAAATCTGAAGCAGATTCAAGAACATTTGAGTTATCAAGGAATATAAATAAGCAAGATTTAAGTTATCAAGGTGGTCAGAACAAAATAACTGAGTTCAAACAACTTCGTTTGAAGTGGCTTAAAAATCTCAACATCAACGATTTCAATAATCTTACATCTTTCAGTTGTGTTTGACAAGTCTTCTCTTTGTCTGCATACAACTGTTTTCCCTAATTGTTAATAGGATATTTGTACCAACACGAACAAACCTCAGAGTGAGACTGGAGATGGAAGAGGGGAGGACAATACAGCTGATCTGAATATTCATGTCCAGATTTCAGCATAAGCATAACTGGAGCTGGAGTATTAAGCTAGGGCTGCAACTTTGAGTTGGTGAGCAAGATACTATCCTCAGAGTGAGACTGGAGATGGAAGAGGGGAGGACAATACATGTGGTCTGAATATTCATGTCCAGATTTCAGCATAAGCATAACTGGAGTTGGAGTATTAAGCTAGGGCTGCAACTTTGAGTTGGTGAGCAAGATAATATCCTCAGAGTGAGACTGGAGATGGAAGAGGGGAGGACAATACATGTGGTCTGAATATTCATATCCAGATTTCAGCATAAGCATAACTGGAGCTGCAGTATTAAACTAGGGCAGCAAATTTGAGTTGGTGAGCAAGATACTACCCTCAGAGTGAGAATGGAGATGGAAGAGGGGAGGACAATACAGGTGATCTGAATATTCATGTCCAAATTTCAGCATAATCATAACTGAAGCTGGAGTATTAAGCTAGGGCTGCAACTTTGAGTTGGTGAGCAAGATACTATCCTCAAAGTGAGACTGGAGATGGAAGAGGGGAGGACAATACATGTGGTCTGAATATTCATGTCCAGATTTCAGCATAAGCATAACTGGAGCTGGAGTATTAAGCTAGGGCTGCAACTTTGAGTTGGTGAGCAAGATATTACCCTCAGAGTGAGAATGGAGATGGAAGAGGGGAGGACAATACAGGTGATCTGAATATTCATGTCCAAATTTCAGCATAATCATAACTGAAGCTGGAGTATTAAGCTAGGGCTGCAACTTTGAGTTGGTGAGCAAGATACTATCCTCAGAGTGAGACTGGAGATGGAAAGAGGAGGAAGACAATATGTGGTCTGAATATTCATGTCCAGATTTCAGCATAAGCATAACTGGAGCTGGAGTATTAAGCTAGGGCTGCAACTTTGAGTTGGTGAGCAAGATATTACCCTCAGAGTGAGAATGGAGATGGAAGAGGGGAGGACAATACAGGTGATCTGAATATTCATGTCCAAATTTCAGCATAATCATAACTGAAGCTGGAGTATTAAGCTAGGGCTGCAACTTTGAGTTGGTGAGCAAGATACTATCCTCAAAGTGAGACTGGAGATGGAAGAGGGGAGGACAATGTAGCTGATCTGAATATTCATGTCCAGATTTCAGCATAAGCATAACTGGAGTTGGAGTATTAAGCTGGGGCTGCAACTTTGAGTTGGTGAGCTATCAGAAATCCCAAAAATTTGACTTTTCCAGGTTATAATTTTGAAAATTCTGACTTGCAGATGTGCTTATACCACTGAGCATTATGAACGAGATTTGTAAAAAATGAGTTATCGAGGTTTGATCTATCAAGATCTTACCATAGTAATGAAATCTATTTTGTTGGTTATTAAAAAAAAAATTTCTTGTTTTTTGTAAATACAAATGAAATTACAGGTTCCCATAACATTTAACATTCAAAATTTTAAAACACACATAAGATTGTGTATATTGAATCTGAAGTTAATAGCTAATCTATTTCCAAACTTTTTTTGTACAAAAAGGCAGCTTGACTAAAAACTAAACGATTTATTTTTACCCAAGGAAGCAAGAGATAAAGTTTACAACATAATCAAACAAAATGTAGTATATAACATTTACTATTTTGAATTGGTTAAAACTAAGTGTAATATGATTTTTTTTCTAAGGCATGCTATTTCCTCAAACGGCCCGCACTAGGCGAGGGTAAGAGTGAAAAGAGATTGCAATAGCTGTTACAGAAACATTAACTCAAGATCTTTGCTTTTCCTAGTCACTTCCATTCAACAGGATAGTCATCACTCGTACATAATGTCCTGTTGATGTTTGAGTGGATTCTTTAATTACATTAGTATGCGAAACTTTTACTACAATTTAAGCAGAATAATTATTACTCAGTAGTGCAACAAAAATAAAATTAAATTAAAAAAAGTAAATTATTCTGAGATGACATGCAATTAGTTAAGACCATGTTAAGCTCTTGGGAGATATCCCTGAGCTCTCAGTACTAGTACAAACACATATAAAAAATTTCCTTAAACAATTATTTTTAAAATCATTATTTAATGATGAAATGTTCATTTCATTATTTATTATATTTTTTTTTATAAATATTGCTGTAATTTGTGTACAATATGAAAACAAATACATAAAGTTTGTAGAGCCCCAACAGCCAATCTAGAGTAAAACTAAGCCTGCCCTAATCAAAAATTAACTTCATATTGAAAATTAATACAATTTTAAATTAAAAAAGACTAATTTTCAACGGATTTAGACGGAGTCACTTTTAGATCTATGGCTAAGAATTTGAAATAACAGGAATACGCTGTCGCATTGCCATCAGTAAGTTGTTCATTTTGGTCAGTACACATCATGTTTTGTGTAAGTTATTGTAAGCTATTGAGTAGAATTTTTTATTTGTGACTTTTGATTCTCTGATAAAATGTTTTATTTGTTATTTTTGACTACTGAAGATACATCTCAATCTTGAGGGTTTCTTTTTAGTTGTAGTATTTCAACACAGGCCGATACATCTAGGCTTATGTACTAGTTGTTACGTTTGTGTTTTAAATTACAAACTTGAGAACAGGAATTGATACATACTCTCAAAACGTGTATTGTTTCTACATGCACAAATTATGGCAAATATTTGAATAAACAATAATAATTTATTGATTGAGACTAGACACAATATCATATAATGCCCAAGCCTTTAACATTTCCTATTGTTTCAATAAAACATTAATAACATATGTTAGTAGTAAATAACATCAATATAGTTGTTTCAGTAACTGTTACTTAAATGCAACAGTTACATGCAAAGTGTTGATGTTTTGACTAGCGTTGGAACCTGTAAAATTTTAATTGTTACTCCAGAATTTTTACTTTTAAAGCCGTTACAAAAACATACAGTACAGATATGTAAATGGTTTATAAGCATGTTTCTCTATTATAAATATTATCACTAACTTAGACTTTGCAATGTGCACAAAATTATTTTATTATTTCTTTCAATTTGTTCATGTTTGTTCCTTAAATTAACTAAACATCTTTTGAATTGTTTCAAAATATTACTCAAACTTGCTTGCATTAAATTATTATACCTATAAAACATTAATATAAAACTAGCAATCAGCCTAATTTCTCAAAATTGCTTCATCATATTTATATACATTTTGGTCATAGTAGTTCAAAAGTAAATAAAATAACCCAAATCTGACACCAACTACCCAAAGCAGACTAGAGGATGCCTATTGTATTACAGAATTAATCATTTTAAATGTATAACCAAAAAAATGTCTAAAGTAAAAAAGGAAAATGTAGAAAAAATTACCTGATAAAAAATCCAACCAGTTCCTGAAAAAACCTCTACTGTACGGCCTATTGGACGCTAGGCTGCAACATATTCTCTTCGATGAGTTACGCCATTCGTGGCCTGTCATGCCAATAGAGATGAGCCAACACTCATGTAGGAACATTATTGCAATAAACAGCATCACTAAGAGACAGTACATGGCAGTAACGAACATTACTGCATATCTATAACACAAGTATGCATGTATAAGTAATAAATTTATTTAGATTGTCAGAAATTACATATCAAGGTTAAATTGTCATATTAATATATACTTCTTTAATGAAGTACTGTTGAATCAAGCATTTATTTATAAATATTTAATTTTTTTATCAGGATTAGTTTAAGATAGATAAAAAAGTAGTGCCAAATTTGAACACTTGAACAATGCGTTAAAAAAAATTGTAAAACAGAAAAATTTCGATTGGGGTGAGTGAAGTGAATACTTGCTTCAATTGTTCAAACAGTAAAATCAACCAGAAGTTCAAAAACTATTGTAGTGTTCTAGACAACAGTTTTGGATGACTGAAGTCATCCCAATCGATCTGTTAGCACAAGAGACAAAAACCATATGTACGAGGTTTGTCCAATAAATACGCGAACTAAGGTCATAAAAACTTTATTTTACAAAATTTCATCTACATTGATTTTGTCCCCTTCAAAATACTCTCCATTCACTGCTATGCACTTATCCCATCTTCTTTTCCACTCTTCAAAGCACCCTTGGAAGTCATCGGAAGTCAGGCTTTTCAGTCTCCTCGTCGTTTCTTGTTTTATTGTGTCCACATCTTCCCAATGCTGTCCCCTCATCACATTTTTGCATTTAGGGAATAGAAAAAAGTCGCAGGAGGCGAGGTCTGGTGAATAAGGGGGATGATCAAGGATAGTGATTGAATTTTTAGCCAGAAACTGGCGAACAATCAAAGCCGAATGTGCGGGTGCATTGTCTTGATGAAGAATCCATCCATCGTTTTGAGTCAAATGTGGTCGCACACGACGCACTCGATCTCTCAAACGCTTGAGAACGTTAAGGTAGAACTCAGAATTTACCGTTTTTTCCTCGGGAAGGAATTCATGATGAAACAACACCTTTGATATCAAAGAAAACCAGGAGCATAACTTTGATTTTTGATCGGCTTTTCCTTGATTTTTTTGTTCGAGCTTCACCTGTTGCTTTCCACTCCATGCTTTGCGATTTCGATTCGGGGTCATACTCGAAAAACCACGATTCATCACCAGTGATAACCCTATTTAAGAATCCAACATCATTTTCCATGGAATTTTTCCAGTCAGTAACACATTCGACTCTTCTCAACTTTTGATGCGGAGTCAGCAGTTTTGGTACGATTTTCGCACAAACCTTTCTTAAGCCCAAATGCTCGGTTAAGATTGTGTGCACTGTTGATTTTCCTAAATTTAGTTCTTCAGCTATCATTCGGACAGTTTTTCGCGATCAGTAAGGACAAGACGCGCACACGATCAATGTTTTCATGCACACAAGAGGTTGAAGGTCGTCAATTCTTGCATCATCCGTGGCGTCTTCTCGACCTTCTTTAAAGCGCTTAATCCACTTGAAAATGGCTGTTTTCTTCATAGCATTATCACCATAAACAACTCTCAACATTTCAGCAATTTCTTGGTAATTTTTACCAAGCTTTACCAAAAACTTGATGTTAATTCGTTGTTCAGTGAATTGGTCAATTTCCATATCGACGAACAAAAAAATAATGCAAAACTAAAAATAACTCTACTCGCAAGATCCGCACAGCGTAATGTTCTGCCAAGCACTGACGGCTCATTGGGTCCCAGACAACACGTGAGGCCAGTGTGCGTGGCTTAACTCTCCGTAATGGCCACCATATTCGACCAGTTCGCGTATTTATTGGACAAACCTCGTACTCAGTTGGGACATGTAAAGAGGCTGCAAAGAGGGCATGAGAGTTGCACTTTGGTATGGCAGCAAAGTTGATCGGGCAGGGAAAGCAGCAGCTAAAGGATGATCAAGTTGATTAGGAGCCCCAGTCAAGTTGATTAAAGTTCAGTTATAATAGATCAAGGCTAAGGAGAGGTTAATGTCTACCTTAACCAGTTTCTGATTGGGCATGGTGACCTTTACGCATAAGTATAGCGCACAGTAATTGTGCATCATACAAAGTAGAATCTTAAGACATTAAGGTCCTTTAAGGTCATGACTTTGCTTGCAAATGATTTGTAGTGCAAAAGGTATGTGCAAAGAAACTTTAAAAAAAGAACTTTAAGTAAAGAACATAGTGGGAAAATTGCTGTTCCAAGGTCAACTGGAGAGCTATCTACACCTTTGGTCTGCAGTAGGAAAACAAGAGGGCACACACAATGTGATAGATACAATGGACCAATACAGTTAGTCTTAATACACTTTCTGTTAAAAAACTTTGTGTATATGACAATGCTTTTAATGGCTAAGAAACCCACACTGCTAGATAACATACCTGCTTATCTGGTTGCTCTTTGTCTCCCCCGCATAAAAAAACTAACCTTGCAACACTATTTAAAAAAAAAAAAGAAGTATACTTACACAATGTCAAAATATACATCACTACAGTCATCGGGTAACATAAATGAACCAATTACTGGAATTGGATGACAAGCTGTTGTCAGTATCAAGTTGGAACAAAGTGCTACTTGCGCATAAGCTGTGAGTAATGTCGCCATATACCATCTGTAATTTTTTTCTCCAATACAACAGTCCAGCCTACAAAACAAAACTTACATAAAATTTACTATAGTGTTTAAGGTTATGGAAAAAATATGATTAACCATTCCCTCATTGGGAAAAACTAACTAAAAATGTGTTAGTTTATAGGTACTATTAAATATTATGTGATCCCACTGCAATCATGAATTCCAAAAAGAACATGGGCGAGAGTAGAACAATTTATTTGATTGTATGAATGAGTCTTTGAATTTATTAAGAATTTATTTTGGTTTGGAATGTATTGCGCATTATACCATATATGGTTTACATTTCTAAATAAATAATATTTTTTCCCTGTAACATTTGGATCTACACAAGTACTTGTTTTTTCTTAATGTCACACAGTTGTGCTCAGAATGTGGTGAAATGTGCTTTTAATTTCTCACTGCATGAAGTATAAAAAAAATTTGGTGATTTCAGGTCCTTTAAGTACAAAACAGTTATTTTTACCAATCTAAGTGTGTCTGTGCACATCATTGGAGACTAAATGACCTATTTTGATTAAATCTGGCATGCAAGTCTTGTTTTCCCATACTTGAAATTTTTTTTCAAGAACAGATCTCGATGCAGTGTTGCCAATTTCAACTGTTACCCAAATCTAGACATAAAATTACCCGCAAATTACCAAAGTCAATAATGTATATTTGTATAGCTAAAAGTGTTTTTTCAAAATAGAAATTCTTGTCTTTTGAGTTATATGCACAAAATTTCACACAGAGTTGTTTATGAATCTAAGGACCCTGTGGAGGGGCAGATTCTTCACACCCATTCTTACCTTAAAATCGCTATTTTTTTCAAATCATTTTACTCAACAAAGCGAAAAAGATATTTTTAGCGATGTTGGTCTTCTTGAGATCTAAAATTTCTTCATAAATACCCTTAACTTCAAAACACTTTCTCAACCCTTTTTTTATAATTATCAAAATGAATTCTAAAAACCATTTCCAAGCAATATAGGTTGCTATAAAACCTATGCCGTGCATGAAAACTAGCAGTAAAATAATATTTTCAAAAGTAAAGTAGGCTAATTCTAAAAATGAGCTGAGTGAAGAACAGTAACGAACTGAGCATATTTCACATTTAAAGATTACTCTGAAAACAAAATGAGTCATTGAGTACAAAAAATGTCAACACTTATAATGGAGTCGAAAGAGGAATTCAAGTAAATAACTTTTTTGATAATTTTTGTAGATCTCAGTGTGACCAAAATTATCTGTTTTTCTTTCATTAATCTCATAATTACCCACAAGCCTCAAAATTACCTGCAAATCTGATAATTCCTGTCCAATTTGCAACACTGGCTTGATGTCATATCATATTTACTGATGATATAATTATAAAAACAGAACTTAGACCCAATACTAACCAAGCACAGTGAAGATCTCGTTTCTTCACACAGATGTGACATATTTGACAATGATAAGTTCTCGGCCCGACTCTTTTTCTACACACTGAACATACTGAAACTGATTCATCACAAGTTGCCACTTCCAATTTGACATCAGTTTTTAAAAACAAACATTCTGCATTTGCTTTAGTTTTGAATCCACAAAGCAACATCATAGTGGTAATAATTAAAAAAATTATATTTTCATCCGATCTAATGTCCAGCAAATTGACAACGGAAATTTCGAAAATCATAAAAATAAGAAAAACTGAGGTCAAAGTCCAGACGCAAAAAAACTTTGTAGGTGAATTGTTACGCATAAATAAATAATGGACGTAGACCAGGAATGAAGGCAGAGATGTGAAGAGTATGACGGAGATCCAAACGCCTTGTGCAGCTAAATATCCAAGCAATGGAAGGATAATTATAGGCAGTACTGAATCTATGGCTATCTGTGTTGCGCCACCTCGCCATGGTAAACGCATACAATCTTGGACCGTAGCCATAAGTCGTGTGAAGGTATGAGCTGGTATCTTTTTACATGACACTAACCTGCAACAAATAAAATTTGTTCTAGTAGTAAATCATTTTCTCATTTTCATGGTGAAGAATATGTTACCATGGCCATATTATGTAACTGTTCTTATATTGTCTAAATTGAAACCCTGAATAACTGTTACAGTTTAGACTGGGACAAACTGCCGCATACACGATAAACAAATTGAACAGAGAGATAATAGAAAAACCTTTAATAACAATCCACTCTATCTATTGCATTTGCACGAATGATAATAAAAAATGTATGTTTATGAGCTGGAAATATATACTGTATGTGAATATACTTAATTTTCAGAAATAAATAATAACTTACATAATTTACATTACGCAGGTCTAAGTAGTCCTTTCACATTTACGGAGTTTAAGTTAGTGAGGTCCCCCATTTGTGTCAAAAATCCACAATAATTCTAAGTGTAAAATTTAAATCATTGATGTATATATTGTACACAACACAAAAAAATAAATTTGTGTAAAGAAGAGATGATGATTGATGATGAGATGATGCACATAACTAACTGGAAGATATGTGTGAACATTGTCAGACTAATGCGATATCCAGACCATGGAAATAAGTAAATGGTTATTAATGGTGCTTAAATACAACACGACTTAGGTTGTATACATGTCTGATTCCTCTTACTTCTGCTTAGGAAAAAAAGTGTGTATGTTCCCCCACTATAGTCCTGTTTAATTTTGTTTACAGACTTAAGAAGTGACAGGAAGGAAGACTTTGGTTATTTTGAAATGTCATCACTGTAAGTACATAATTCTAGATAATGAAAAACAGAGTAAAGGAAGTTTATAGTCAGTTGTGAACCTCCACGCTCAGAAGTAAAGATGCAACTGATAAACAAACCATACACCTCCATGACTGCTACAGGAGTAGTCTGTCAAAACCAGTTTAAATCAGTGCTTCTCTACAAGTTATGTCCTGATGTATATTTTCAGTCAAATGGCTATTCGACTCATCATATAGTAAGCACTCTAAAATAATAACTGAACTAATACAACGCACGCAGGTTTTTACAGGAATTATTTATTTAACAATCTGTATATACTTTTTTATACATTTATGCAAAATTTTAACCCAATCAGCAATAACATTCATATAAAATTTGAACTCAACAGACTAAAATACTCATACAAAATCAAAAAGTACTTAAAATGCCAGTATCGCTATTTGCAACATTAGTATAGCAGTAATTTTTTTTTTTTTTTTTAGTTGTATGGAGCGAAAAATTTATCTATAGCTTTCCTAAGGTTGGAAGATACTGATTGCTTGACTGATGTCAGTTTTGTTCTTCTTTGTCCTTATCAAGCTTGTTTATCTTTTTGCAAGCATAACATTGATCTAATCTATAATACTTATGAAAGCAGTTCTTGCATGAGCTGTTACATAATTACCTTTACAGATATAGTACAAAGCATAATTTATATGATTTCTTTGAAGTTTTGTATTTTTTCAGCAAAAACAGCTTTTGTACTCATTGTTTGATATCATTATAAAGAGTGTCAGCTTTAATTTACCCACTAGGCCTACATACAAAATGAATTAATACATTATTCGAACATCTATTATTTTAAACATGCAACACCCAAATAATTCATGAGCACAAATATTATTTTTAGTGAAATAAAATTATTTACACATGCAATTTCTCAAACCATTTTACTTTAACACCCACTTTTATTATTAGAAATAATTGATCTAACACAAAATTTGTAAATGTTTATTATCAATAATTTTCTATACATTTGTAGGTATTTAATTTCTACAATCAAATTAGAAGAAACTATAAATTCTGTTAAATTAGGCCTCATTTATTTACGGTATCCTTCTAAGGTTTTATTTTTCTTTCTTTTTTTATAAATGTACATTGCCACTACACATCTTTTATCGGTTAGTTATTCTGAAATAAGTCACTGAACTGACAAGTATTACTGAATTCAATTTAAAAAATTCACCATGACCATTAACCATGCACCACAGTTAGGCTGAAAAGTACATTGTGGTAAAACAAATATTATGGTAAAATCTATGGTAAAACAAAAATTAGACTCTATGAACAACTTTGTTTCCAACTTGTATACATTTATACATTTTTACACATGGTTACTTAAAATAATTTTACAACAAAGAAACTGATTTTTACAAAGTGCTAACAAATCTTTATGCCATCAGTAACATGAACTAAATAAAAAGTAACATGAACCATAAATAACTCCTTAGTAATAAATTAATTGAATAACTAATTTATAAATTTAATAATAAAGTATTCCAATTTATAAATTTAACTTCAAACTTATGTTTTACAGAATACTAGAAGAAAAACATTTATAATTAGTATAAATCCTAAAGCAAAGAAAATGTTTAACATAATCAGAGATTCATATTTTCTCCTACCGACACATTTTTTACTGCTTCATATCTCTGCAACATCTAATTTAATGCCATAACTTGCTTCATTTCTTACTTAAGACCTCCGAACAAAAGCCACTGGACATGTAGAATAAACAACAAAAACAAGTATATCGTTAAGTAGAAATATCAAGACATATTTATTTTATTTTACAGAGCTGCTTAAATAATAAATTTTTAATTCATGTTAAAAAATTAGCGTAGTTGAGGAGAGAATAGCATGGCCACTGTTAACTGAGAATTTTCATTTTTATTTTTTTTATTTTTTATTATTTTTTTAATTTATATTATTCTGAATATTATGATGAAAACACTTTTGTGAACACTCAAAAATTGTCGCTGTAGCAATTTTTTTTAAATGTTAGTTGTATCGAATAAGACAGTGATTGAGAAAATTGTTTATTTGTGTGAAATATTAATTAAATTTATATCAGATGAAACTAGATTTATCACTGAATAGCACAAATATTAATTGAACTATACTTTAAATTGTATTAAACATTTTGTAATTTTGAAATTGTTAGTTGTATTGAATAAGATAGTGATTTAGAAAATTGTTTTCTTTGTGTGAAATATTAATTAAATTTATATCAGATGAAACTAGATTTATCACTGAATAGCACAAATATTATTCATGAACTATATTTTAAATTGTATTAAACATTTTGTAATTTTGTTAAACGTTCAACAAAATTTGTAAAACCATTTTTCATTTTGGGGTGTGTTTACAATTTATTTCATAAGACATCTTGTTTTCCAATTCATTCAACTGGTTCCTTGTTCCTTATTTCATAATTCATAAATTTCCAATAAAAACCATAGAATTTTTTTAAAAAATGACTTAAGAACCTAACTAACATGGTTTTATAATAAAATAGTATTGTGTGTAAATCTAATTAACACAGATTTGTATGAAAGAATAGTGTGTGAAAGTTACTAAATGGATCTTAAAAAACTAATATTGATCTTTAAAAAACTAATATTTCAAACAAAGAGAGCAATTTTCGAAATCACTGTTATTCCACACAACTATCAATTATCAATTTTCAACTACACCTACAATTTTCGAGGCCCCAAAAAAAGTCACCATAATATTCAGAATAATGTACATTTTTATAAAAAATTTAAGAAATTTGAAAAACAGCACTCACAATATTCTCAAATAGTACCAAAATTAGCATTAGGCTAAAATATAACATACCTTTGACTATTTACTATTGTTACTTTGAAATTTTACAATACTTAATGTTAGTTGTTAATGTGCATAAGTTTGGTCTTTGTATTGTATAATAAGCACATTATGTAAATAGGTGTTCCAACCACTGCTAATATCAGTGAACTTCTATTTACTATTTTCTTCAGACTATTAGTTGCTATCAACACTTTGCTTGTAACCTACGAATTTTTGACTAAAGAATTTGTATGACAAAATCAGCAATCCTACCAAAAACAAATGTAATAAAATTTGATAAAATATACCAAAGTAATCACAAATATTTTGTAAACTAACAATTATAGTTGGTCACATTTATCTATATCTACAGTGAATATATATTCTAGAAAATATGTCATACTAGAATATATCCTAATAGTTGACTTTCCGACTCCTTGATAGGGATTAATTTCCATACTATAATTCTGAATTCTTGTTTATTTGTAGCAAATGTTCATAGATATTTAATTATATTTAAAAGAGGCAATCTTTTTTATTACTGTATATGTTTATTAAATTGAACCAACACTGAGGGAAAGGCAATTGACATAAGTATAAAAAAAATGATGAAGAAAAAAATTGGCCTAAATTTCCTATCTTTAAAGGTTGAACACCACTGTAAAAGTAGGAGCTATGTTACTCCCAAACAGCAGTAAAAAATCTCGAGCACAACTTTATTTTACAAATATATAGACAAGAATATTGAGTTGGGCCTATTTGTGCAAAAACTATGGATACAACTTATTTTCATGATTAAATTTTTTTTTCTATTACGGCCTATCTATTTTATTATTATTAAGAGATATTAATCCGCAGAAGATTTCTTACAATAACTTACTATCTTACACAATTTTTAACGGAACTACTTTGTGATGTTCAGTGGATTTACATGTTATCTACATTATCATTATCAGTACATTGCTAACTAAAAAAAAAAAATATTACAATGATTACTTCCTTCTGTTAAATCGAAGCCTGGCAGCCACTGTTTGTAAATTTTCATGCAGTATTGGTTAGGTTATTAAGATTTTTTTTTTTTATTTTCTTGTACAGTAATTTTGTCCGCAAGTGAACATCTCTTAATTCGATAATAAAGTACATAATAAAAAAAAATTATTAAAATCATTACTTTAGTATAAATCTTGAAAATTCAGAAATACCTTTTAATTTCCTGTTTTCGATTATTACCTACAGCAAGTGTATTCACAAGAAAGCCATTAACCTTGTAACCTTCACAGAATAGTAATAGGCTAGTTAGATTTTGCAGCAATTTTTAAAAAATTCAGTCTTCTGATAATTTCTCACTTCTATTTTTGATTACTACTTACAGGCATAATATATAGTGTTTTGACAAGAATATTAGCGGTGTCCATCAAATGCACAATTACTCAAAACTGAAAGGTAAACGTATTTATTTAACACAAATTAACTGTTTTTTCCTTTGGAAGAAGAAAAGAGTATGTAGACCAAAACTATGACATAACCTAACCTGGTCCTAGTGGTTATTTAGAAGAATATATTTAATTAAAGGATATTAATAACTGTACATTCTAAACTAACATTATCAAAATTTAAAAAACAGCAAACATAAGACCAAAGACCGAAATATTTAAAATATGACTGATTTTGTAGGTTATGACGAATTAATTAATATAACCTGTACTTTATATTAATTTAAACTAAATTTACCTGTCAAAACACGTATCCAGCTCAAAACAATTACAGCAACAACCCAGGATATGACTCCTTTCCTTCTTTATGTCAGTATATTCACAGCAACATAAACTAGACACATTGTTATTTCTGGAGTGCAAAGACATTTTTTATGTAATTCCACCATAAATAGAATATTTACTTTGTGTAATTTTATACAAGTTTTTCGTATACAATTTTTACATCATGTCATCTTTGATCACAGTGCTTCTCACGGCAATAAGAATTCATAACACAAAATGTGTTTATGTAATATACTGTACACGATTACAGTATCAGCTTCCTTATCTGTTTTTGTACACCAAGCAGAAAGTGCAATAACAGCAGCCCCTTTGTTGACATTTAGAATAATAAGTCATCAAGTTTTCTCCGTATTTCTGAGGTTTTCTGTGAGTATTATAAGACTTAAAGTTTTGTGTTCTAGATATTTAGCATTATAGTGAGTATTTTTTATAAAGTACTGGCACTAAGCATGAACGGACTAGAAGTACAGCCACCGTTATAAAAAGCGTGCTCGATATTAGTGGTTAAGTACAAATAATTGGACTATCTGCCGCTACGAATGCATCCATAGCATGTTGTTATGCTACTATGGTAACATAACAACATGCTTCAAGCAGCTGTAAGGAAAGGTGGTGGAGACGTTTGAGAAAATAAACAGTAGTACTGTTTATACATTCTTTTACAAATTTTTATACTCAAAGGTAAAAGCTGTTGTCTGGATGGGAGACAATACAGTTTTATTATTATATATATATATATATATATATATATATATATATATATATATATATATATATATATATATATTGCTAGATTTGAGTTTTTTCACCTTTACTTTATAATTTTAAAAAAGTCAAATTTAAACCAAGGTCTACACACAGTAGTTGGTGGAAAGTCAGTACTGTGTTTGCCTTTTCAGTAGTGGTTATTTGTCATTGTACTGCATAGGCAAACACCAGAGCAAGTTTTTTTTTAGAAGAAAAATTATAATAATTTGAACTTATCTTTGGTGTTAGTAGTTTATGCAAAACCTTACCTTCACATTATAGAAGTGAGAATGCAATAAAATCCAATTAACAAATCAACAGCACTATTTATTCAAACCACTATCTAAACACTGATCAGTGGAAAATAACTTTTTATGGAGAGATGTGGCAGGGAAATGTACATGTGAAACTACATAGGAGCACAAATGTACATATGCAGATGTTCTACTAGAAAGGGGTACGGATGGGATATGATACTCTCTAAACACTCTTGGTACTAATACGAAGAAACTGTAAAATTTTCTGTGAAACTGGTTTAGTAGTTTTTCTGTCCATAAAGAACACTTATGGACATAGAAACTTTGAAACAGAAACTGAAAACGATTGCAACTCAGTGTACGAAAATGGCAACTCAATGACTCATAAGAGCTGAATTCTGGTTCGGAATACACAACAGTTAAGGACTGAAGCAGAGGTAAGAAAGCCATTCAAGGTTATTTCACACAAATTGAATCAGAAAAAGTCCTGATTCATCATGTTGTATATTAAAGAAGCCTACAAATGAAATAGTCGAAAATTCATTGTGGTTATGGTTCATTCAAGAACAAAGTAAGCAAGGTACTTAAAAACAAAGTACGTCTATAAATTGACTAATCTTACTTGAAGGAAAATATTGTCGATCTAACCAATGTTTTATGTGACCAGGAGTCCAGTCCCATGAAGGTTGATTGAGTAGGTTCCACTATACTGTCCAATGAATATAACAAAATATACAATAAAGAATTTACCTTATGTTTTTGCTTTAATACCTGTATTTTAAAATAATTGTTCATTACTTTTGTTATATTAAATTGTTTTAGTTTTAACCTAACTGTTATTAATTAGTTTTAATGTATTTATACACAAAGAGCTCAAGGGACTTTATTCTTTCATGATATAATATATCCCTAAATGTATTAAGTATTTTTGTGCTAAGAATTTCATATTATTCAGCCTTTATCTGAATATGAAAATTGAAAATTAGAAATTTTGCATAGCCTAAACTTCAAAAAGGAAAATATATCCTAGTTGAAAAAATTAATAAATAAATATATATATATATATATATATATATATATATATATATATATATATGTGTGTGTGTGTGTGTGTGTGTGTGTGGTACTATTGCATTTATATTGTTCATAAGCAAAGAAGTGAATGATACACTTCTTTTATTTTAAATTTGGTGGAGCGACTTTACTTAATTATAAATGCACTGCTGGATTTTTTTTTTCGGTGAAAAACTGTTAAGGTTATCATCGCTGCTGCACTGTTGGAGATGTGCAAGTTAGTTGCACATACTAAAAGGTGTTTGGTGTCCTTTGTGGAATGCATATCAAACACTGCAAACTTATTAATGTCTACACTATAGTCTAACCACTTAGTAAATGGCCTGCACGAGAATTTTTCGCACATGTAGGGGAATCCCCCTCAAGCTCCTTCCAACAGTCCAATGACACAGAACGGGCCAATCTGAGTCTACAAACTGTTCTTAATCAGTGATAGTAAAGGAAAAGGAGGAAGCTATGTGAGAGAGTGGGAATTTGACCTTTCTCTTACACATTTTCTCCTTCTGTCCCACTGGTGCTCTTAGCATGCTGTTTTATAAGTGGCTGACCTATAAATATTTGTGATACATTTAACACATATTATATTTGTAATCATAATGTATACTTACTTCTACATTCAGGGGTTTTGTATTGTCGTGTATATGCTAGCATTACAAAGGTGATACTACTTGATTACATTTGGCTGCACAAAGTTATTGGACCTTAATAAGTGCTTAGCACTGCCGAGGACTTTCAATGGGGCAAATTCTCAAACTGAGCAGTATATAGGCTCTTGGTAAACATATGTCAGTTATAAGTAATGGAGCTTACATTTGACATGTGATTATAATGTGATTGTAAATGAGAGGCCGTCATCTTAAAACATATGTTGTTTGGGCTTTATACTTTTGTAACAAATTTTAAAACAATCAGTCAATGCGTTTTGCCAAAACTGCATAGATTCTTCATGTTTAAACCAGAGGACACCATCTTCAGGTGGAAATGAAAGGGGAAAATTTTTACACATACATCATTTCAGCTGAATAAAGTATCTTTGTATTAAATTTCAAAACAATCGGTGAAATCGCTTGACCAAAACTGCATAACAAACACACAAACCAATTGCCTGATTGAGTTGAAACAGAAACGTCGCTTCACTCAGTCAACAACAGACATACTTGGTAGGATTTCCATTAAAACATACGTTGGCTACTTGAAGAAGTAACCATTGCATTGTAATGCATTATAGTACTACATCTAAACGTATATACTAAATGGAGTAGTTTACAATGATCATACGTAATACAGAGGCCATATTACGACTTGTTGGGATTGTCATTGTAACATAAGTGTACTTCGTGGAGTTGCCATTGCAGTGTATTTGATAGTCTTAATAAAGTAAGGCTGACAATCAGTTAACATGCTTTGACACTTTCAATGCATCACATGGAATGTTAACACATGCAATGCTATCTTAATTTGAAAATACATGTAGAAATTAAAATGTAATAGTATTTAATAAATTTAATTCATCGCAAACATACTCTTTAACAACATTTATTAAATACATAACAAAATATATTAACAAATCTATTCTAATAAATCGTTTATAACCTACAATAATAATACTTAAAGGTTTTTAAAACAATAACATTTACATATATTAAATCTAAAATTGCATTAGGTTACCTGGTGAGTTTAATTGAATGACGAGAATCCACAATTGACAGATGTTCTCGTACAATTTACAAGCTTTACAGTACAACAAATTGTGGTTCACTACAAATTTGTTTAATTATGTTACTAAAGTTGTTTTGAAAATAAGCTTCAGCCAATTTGTGTAGTCTATAAAAATATACTTTGTTGTGAGGTCTCTTCACATTCTTTTCATATCTATTAAAAAACTAATCAAGCAATTATCATAAATTTACAAATTAAATAATTAAACAAATACAATTTGTACTATTCAAATATAAATCAGATTAACAGAAATGCTTTGAAAGATATAAATTCTACAAATAATTAACATCAAAACCAACAGAAAGCTCAATTTTTCTATTTCCAATATTATGAACAGAAACTATTTTATTTTATTAAATTAATCAAATTCGCCCACTTACTATTAATATTTTGTTTAATGAAAACAATATAGTTTCTTTCTGATACATAAAAGCCAAGAAATTTAAAGACAAATCAACTACAAAAGAGATAAACTTTGTTTAAAACATTTTTGATAATGACTTTTTCAAACCCTATTTTTATTTTGGAATGCAGTACTTAAATTAAGAAACAAAATGTCATTACCTGAAAATATGTTTGTTTAAGCTCTCACTGTCACTCGAATTAATTTCCCCCAAACCTTAAAAATATTTCTAACAAAAAACAATACAGCAGCTTTTCAGTTTAAAATATGGTTAAATGGATCATTTTTACACACTGTATGAAGTATAAAAGTAGTATGATTGTGAAAAAATTGATTTTGATGAATCTGTCCCTTTTTTACTATGACTGTCTGTGTCTGTAAACATGACTAGAGACTGAAGTCCAATTTTGATGAAATTTGGTATTCGGGTCTAGTTTGCCAATATCTCAGAACAATTGTCTAATTTTGCACACACAAAAAATTTTTTAAGCCCGTTTTGGTCAAAAATTTGTTAAAAATAAAATCTCTCAAAATGGTTTCAATAATTTTGACTGAATTTTTCTCAAGTGTAGTGCATGAGTACCCAAAGAAAATCTATTGGGCTGTATATTTGTAAATGTTTGGTTTCGGAAGATTTTGAAAAAATGAGTTAACAAATTGGATTATCATGCTCAAATTTATGAGGATTTATAATTCAAGTCAGCAAATATGAAATTGAAGAAATTTAACGTTCGGGAACGTAAATCGAAAAAAACCAAACACAAACTCTGACCGCTTCCCCTCATGTAAGACCAAAATCTGAGGAAAACCTGATGAACCGATTTCTTAAACATTATGACGGTTTTTAAATTTTCGCCAAGCTTCGGAACCACATTTTTTTTTAAGAAAACTATTATGAAAAAGTTTGTTGATTGTTTTTGCACTATTTATTTGCCATTTGTGTAGCAGAAGAGATCAAACTAACAGATAAATTCTTTTCGAACATTATTATGATTTGTAAATTAGACACAAAATGCTAATGGATTACAATAAAATGGAGTAGACCTCATGCTCGAATTTCGTTTAATACTCAGTTTTAATATCTGGATATTTACCATACTAGACTTTGGGCCCAAATAAAGCGACGTAAGTACTCTAGATTTACCGCAGCGATAAATCAAAAATTATTGGCGATGAGCCCGCTGCTCCCTTTTAGTCGTCTCTTCTCAACCTGCTTTATTTGGCGCAGTTGACAGTTGGCGGTAGCGTTGACAACAGGGAATGTGATAATCGTGGCACATTGACGTGACAGAAGCGAATTTCCAAAAGTATTATCTTTATTACCATCTGATTTCACCATTAAAACTGCATATGCCTATACGTTCACTTTCAAATTAAATAAAAAAACCAAAACGAAATTTTTGTACGAAAATGAACCAAGACTGCCGTCAATTTTTTTTAATTTTAACGGATTTTGAAAATTCAAAATACTAACGCAGCTTTTAAGGCTGATCGCGATGGTAAAATTTGATTTAAAAGACAAATTTAAGACAAAAAAAGTTATGAATTTTTAAAGATTTGAAGCAGCTACAACAAAAATAAATATCACTTTTATGACGACCGTTAAAACGTACCTGTAGGTCATAATCGGATGTCGTAACGTAGTCCTAGGTCTGGGACTTACCACAATGGCGCTCCAATAGTTACTTCCCAAAGGAATTTTGTTGAAAAACTTTTCTTCCAATATTTTAATATTCTTATGCCTGGTTGCAGAACTTTCATTTAATATCTCGTTACTTAAAGTTACTTTAAATGTTTTATCTGTGGCAAGAACATTTTAAACAAACCTTTATTTAAAAATGTTTATTGCATTGTTAAATTTAACAACTGTTTAATGGCTGATCATTTTCAATTTTTGTATTTTCAAATAAAATAATCAGAATCTACAAAAAAATGAATTATCTGCTTTGCACCAAAAACTAATGGTTATTAAAAACTAAAGTCTAACAAAACTGATACTACAACATTATAAAATAATAAACGCTTTTATCGATTGTAAAACATAACCTCTAAAAATATATCTAAGCGTTGTTTAAAGTAGCTTCATAGATCAATTGGATAGCGTACTAGGCTTTCACCCCGAGGACCCGATTCCCGGAGAGGGCTTGGCATTTTCATACACTATAAATCATCCCATCATCGTCTGCATTAGCCCAAGTGTGCACAATAGTCGGACGTTAAACACAAAATAAAAAAAAGTAAAAAATGCATAGATCAATTACTTTAACAAGTGTCCTTTAAATTTTAATAGACGTTCTAGCAGCACAACATTTCAACTTGGATTAAAGTCTAAAAGTCTTTTATTTTAAAGGTTATAATTTTTCTAAACAGATGTTTCTACAATCCAATTTTATATTTAATAAAGCTTTAAAATGTATTTCAATATAAAAGTCTTTTAAAATAATTTAATGAACGTTCTTGTTACCGGGCATTAGTAGATAAAAATAGAAAACGAAATGAACAAATATTGTTAACTGTTTCGAAAATTTAACCGTCATTACACTTTCTCAACGCTAACGACATTCAAGGTAAATATGACATCACACAGCGGAAACAGACAAACAGGAAGTTGGAGAAGTGCATTGGTTCCACTGCGCCACAATGGGTGGCTTTGGGAGGGACCTCCGATCAGCTGATTATCCGTTTCGGTCTAACAAAGTTTTCAACACCTATTTTACTTTCTCTATGTGCAACAACCGCCAACTCAGTAGGCTATAAGAGGAAATTGCTAAACGTATTTATAAATCAAATTAACATATGAATTGTACCAGTCCAAGGTGCAAATTAAGGGTTGCCAAAATGAAGTCCGCGGATATATAGATCCTTAAGTAGTTTTTAATAATGCGTTACGGTTACGTTGTATTTATGCAAAGACCAATTACTGCTTCTTGTCTAAACTGAACTAACCTACTATTACCGTGATTCTACCCGTAGTTTAGTTAAGATCTAACTTCAAAGCTTTATGTTGTTTAGTTGACGAAATCCATTAACCAATAACATGTTAGCACAAGAAAACTATGACTAGAAACACAATTTTTCCAGCATTGCTTAGAGAATATATTTGTTTAAAGCAATGAAGATAATGTCACCGTCTACCGTTTCAGTAGGAACTACTTTAATATCAGTTAGACGTTAAACATTTGCATTGCTTAACACGAAGGATCTTTTTGCGTCGCATTGGAGGAGTCAGCCCCGGACACTTGAGGGTCACCACAAGAGTGGTAGACGTTTTTGGTTTGCAAAAGGAACAAGATTTGAAGGCTTGCCTCCTCCGCGGGTTCCTGGGGATGTAGAACGAGTTACACTGCCCGTAGCAGAAGCTATTGACGATGGTACGCGTAACGCATCCTTCGTCTTTGATCTTCTGGATCAACGGTTCCGTCTTGCACCAGTCTTTCTTGAGGTAATCTTGCTTGGTAACTAATAAAGCGTCTTTACTGGATTTTAACAGTTTACCAGCGTCGATTGAGAAGTTCTTGCGCGAAGAAATGGCGTACAAGGACCGATGATTGTTGTAATCCCAGGCCGGCTTGTGTTCCTCTTCTTCTTCCTCTTCTAAGTGGTTATGCGGGTCTGGATATCTGCTGGCGTTCGACTTACGCTGGGCAATCAACCGCTCGACCTCGTCGGTGTTGATGATGTCCAGGATAGACGGTTCGCGGCAGTTACTTAAGGACAAGAGGCAGCTGAATAACATGCCCAGCATCTGAACAGACACGTTTTAAAGGTTTTACAATACCTTCCTTTTGTGTTTAGAAAAATATCTAGATTTATGCAAATATACATGCAGTAAATTTTATGAAATAAAATCACTTATCCTATATAAGATGTTTTTTTTTAACTGTGGTATCACTGCAACCTTGAAACTATAATTCTGACAGGGTAGGCTACTTCATTTTTCTAGATTAATGTACTTAGCACACTATCGTTGAATTTCGGGGATTTTTACACTCATAAAATAATCTCTTACTCTATTTAAAGTAGTAAAAAAATAGAAAAATAATTTTACTAAAATAATGGTCAGTTTCAAAAACTAATAATGCATAAGGTGTCGACGTCTGTTCACGATTGAAAACAATTACTGTTCTGAACTAACAAACTTCTCTTCTCGTATTTCTCAAGTTCCCGTATATAATATTACTTAAATCAACTTTTGTTAAGCCAACACACTAGTTTTTTACAATAAAAATATATAAAAAAAGAACTAATTTCGAAATTTTTAATCTTACGCTAAAAAAATTTACCATCTTCATTGCCATTAAAATCGCATTAATTAGAATTTTTTAATTTTCCAAATATCATTGAAAATGCTAATTTATGTAGATTCTCGCGCTGATTTTCAAAAAATAAGTGGCCTTTTTTAAATGATTGAACATATTTTGTTTGATAGATAACATATTCAAAAAACAAATTCTAAATCAGATCGGACACAAATTTATTGCAAAAGCTCCAATGCTAACGCGTACAGTCCTATTCTCTATACAAGTTTTCAGTAGAAAAATTCCAAGAAAAACCGCCTCGACTTTTTAAACCTAAAAGTTAGCATCACTGGTATTAAAAGCTTAAAGAATTACCGTGGTTGTTGGCGCCGCCATTTTGTAAAACTGAAGGTCAGGTCACGTCGCCCTACACCAGCGTCTCGACGTCTGCAGCAAATGTCAGCTGTTGACCTTGAACTGTACGCTTGTATGCCATCATACAGACGACGCCCTGCTTAACAAAACAATGTAATTATGTTGATGAATTTTTTAAAATAAAATCAGGATAACTGAATCCATAAAAGTCGCTTTGAAATGAACAAACGTTCACTGTATCTCTGAGCGTTACTGGAAACTAAAGTAATCGACAGATTTGATGAAATTAGGCACGTAGGGCCTAGGCTGTGTTGTTTATTTCTCGAGTCCATTTTTACTGTACGAAGTACACGAATATGCAGAGCACTGTGGAATGGTCTTGAATGTACAAATTGAAAAAGGAAACCCCTTTGTCACAAAATGAAAATAAACTAATTTGATATGAAAATAATAAATATCATAGTCAACTTACTTTACCCTGATGTACGTTTCGGTAACATAGCTGTCATATTCATAAAGATACCAAAAGTTTCTTCTTTTTGCTATCTCTTTCAAAATGTTACCTATGTTACAGAAATTTACGGGTAATCAGGGTGAAGTTGACTGGTTTCATATCAAATTATTCTGTTCATATCAAATTAGTTTCTTTCCATTTTGTGAAAAAAGTTTCTTTTTTTATTTATTTGAATTATAAAGAACGTTATGTAATCGTGAAAAAAACCAATCTTAAGGTTTTGTTAGGTTTCATGGTTTTTCACGTTCCCTGTGTCAAAAAGGGAACGGGGGGAGAGAGGGGACGGTTTATTTGAATCCGTCTGTATTAACATCGCAAATAATTCGTTTGTCCTTTTTAAATTATACCAAAAAATGATGATTTTGAAAACGTTTTTGTGGTGAACAAAACTGTTCAAAATCGGATTTTCCTAAAGTAAGATGTAACTAATTCAACTCAAATTTAGTCCGTAAGGCCAAATAATCCCTAAAAATATTCTAATTCTTTAGCTAATGAAAAAAATACTGAATCTTGAAAAATTAACATTTCTCGCAATCGGATTAAAAGATTTTGCTCAAATATTGGTGACATATGAAGGTTTCATAAATCATATTGTGGCAAATTTTAATTAAAGAAATTTATGAACGGTCAAATCGAAAAAAACGCAAAACTAACAGGAACGCTTGAGGCTGAGACAGTTACTACTAAATTAAGTGCAAAATAAATTGCTTAAAGGAAATGGTGTCACTACCACCATCCCCACTTAACAGAAGAAGATCAAAGAAGAAGACAGACATCTACTATCCAACACCACCACTACCCCCACGAATCCAACACCTTCTCGTGCACCCAGGGATGACCCTAGGGGTCCCCCGGGGGGCTTGAGCACGAACCCGTGGTACCAGTATGGCAAAATACCTTAAGGCCTGGACTGGTCACTGGCCCGCTGAGGCTGAGACAGCTGAAGTGATCACCTGATGAGCTTAGCGATCCCACCGTACCTCATCTACTCTAGACACACACACGCACGCATACGCACACGCACGCACGCGCACGCACGCGCACACACTACTGTACATAGCTTGGGTAACTCTGAAGTGTAAAGCGACCAGTGCTAATGGAATGACACCGGCCTAATGGTGTATCAAACGAAGACCTAGTAACCTCCCGGTGTACCTTAGCCTTACCCATGTATGCAGGGCTCTATATACATTTCCTTATCTACTTGTGGCTATTCCCACAAGTAAGAAAGTCAAACAGAAATCGGGATCTCACCGCACAAAAAAGGAGGTTGGCCTAATGGAGCAGAACATCCGTAATAAGAATAAGTGAAAAAAAATTGAAAAGGAATTATCAGAGCAAGCACCTGCAAATACGTCAATAAGGAACTGGGAAGTCACCGGTTAGAAGTGGGGGGGTACCCAAATTAAATCCCCTTCAAATCTTAGAAAGAAGGACTAGAGAAGGCGCTGTAACTGAGCATCATCAGGAATATATAAATGGGCGTAATAAATCTACAAAGGTCGCAGTGCAATAGTAATCCTATAAAATCATTATTCATTCAACCAGGACCTCTGACGGTTTTCAATTCTTTTTCTGATTTGCTCTAAAACCGTATTTTTGTCATTTTAAGGTTGATACACCGATTTGAGTTTAAAATTTTCTCAAATATGATCAAATGTTTAGCGAAATTTGACCAACGTTTCTAAAAAATTAGAACAATATTTTGATTTCTTGGCTGGACCTTTTGTGGAAATAATCGAATATGAAAATGTTTGTTACGTTTTTGCAAGTTTACTAAAATTAAAATAAAAGCTGTAAAAACTTTTTCATACGATGCTACTTTCACTAAAAATTCGTTTCAGAAGCCATTAAAAAATATTATGTTAAATAGTCTATGTGATAGCCTAAATAGTCGCGCACTAAGTTAAAAACAAATTAACTTGTACTGTATTTATCACCGTTTTTCAAAATTCTGGTTTCACTATCACAATCATCGCGCACGCGTGCATATTTATATAAAATTTTGGACGAATTCTCAAAAAGTGATCTAGAGGTCAGAATCGGTGCTTATTTCAAGATCCCGGGTCTATGCCTTACCATGATGGCCGCTCCAACGGCTCATTTTCCGATCGAAATTCGTAAATTTTACTACTGCAGTACAATATAAGGCCGGGTGGCCACAAAATGTGACGGAGTTGTGCTGAACGGAACTGACTACTCGTTCCGGTAACGGAATATATTTCTCGTTACTGTTGCCTAGGTTACAGTTTCTAAACATAATAGTTCATAGAATCCGTTACGGTAGGACTAAATGTTCAGATTTAAAAGATACAAACGCGTTCTTTAAAGTGACTAAACTCCGCTTCCGGTTGCCGTTCATCATCATTCCTCTCCGCATTTGGTGACTGGCCTAAAAGGTCGTTTTAATGTAGCTAATTATGATAACATTAAGTTTTTTTTCAAAACCTTAAAGTGAAAATTATTCTTTGTAAAATACTCACTAGGTCATGACTTTTAAATACCATTTTAATTGTGTCATTTAAAAGTCTTACGAATAAGGGCAAACAAATTCATTGGATATTTCCTAAAAATATGCCTAGGACCATTAATTGAAATTTTAGGCCACTCTTGACATTTTTATCGCTAGGCTCTTATTATTCATGTTTGAAGCAGAGCTGGAAAATATCTCCAGCGAATAATAAAAGAGAAGCGGTATAAGTAAAATATAGTCAGTTTTCCGGTGATAAAATTAGTTTTATTGGCGGTAATGTTGGCATTATGTGTTACTGTAAGAGTTATAGGCAAGGTCAGTGCTGCCAACACTGAAGTCGACAGCGGCTATTTTAGAAAGGTAAATTTAAACCGATGATTGCCACTAATGGGCCTGAGATAAAAATATAGTGGTCTGCAATTTATTAGGCAAAATTAATTTTATATTAGATTGTTATCGTACCCACAGCGCTGCAAGTGGCGATCATCGTTAATTAATGGAATCGTGTGTACCAGAATGTATCAGCTGAATTGGTGGGGAAAGAAACCCAGTGGTCTTAAATTACGCCATTTGTCGTAGATAGATCCTTAGCAGAATATAACTGCGCCATTCGTTGGAAAAACAACCTTGGCAGTAAGAAAATTGCGACATTGATCGAGGATAGAAACGTAACAGAATGTATTATCGCCATTTTTCGAAGACAGAACTTTAGCAAAGTGTAATTATTGAGCTGTTGTTTGGAAATAGCTTCAGAAATGTGTAAATTACGCTTCTAGTTGGGATTAGCAAAATGTAAATGTGTCATTGGTTAGGGATAGATTTTTATCAAAATATAATTAAGCCATTAGTCAGGGCTGGATTATTAGCAGAATATAATAGCAGCACTGTTAGGGAACAGAACCCAAATAGTGTGTAAATTCGCACTAATCATAGATAGATTATTAGCAGAATGTAAATGTGTCATTGGTTGGCGTTAGGTCCTTAGCAGAATGCAATTACGCCACTTGTCGGGGATAAATCATTAGCAGAATGTAAGTGCGACATTGGTTGGTGTTAGGTCCTTAGCAGAATGCAATTACGCCACTAGTCGAGGATAAATCATTAGCAGAATGTAAATGCGACATTGGTTGGTGTTAGGTCCTTAGCAGAATGCAATTACGCCACTAATCGAGGATAAATCATTAGCAGAATGTAAATGCGACATTGGTTGGTGTTAGGTCCTTAGCAGAATGCAATTACGCCACTAATCGAGGATAAATCATTAGCAGAATGTAAATGCGACATTGGTTGGTGTTAGGTCCTTAGCAGAATGCAATTACGCCACTTGTCGGGGATAAATCATTAGCAGAATGTAAATGCGACATTGGTTGGTGTTAGGTCCTTAGCAGAATGCAATTACGCCACTTGTCGGGGATAAATCATTAGCAGAATGTAAGTGCGACATTGGTTGGTGTTAGGTCCTTAGCAGAATGCAATTACGCCACTAATCGAGGATAAATCATTAGCAGAATGTAAATGCGACATTGGTTGGTGTTAGGTCCTTAGCAGAATGCAATTACGCCACTAATCGAGGATAAATCATTAGCAGAATGTAAATGCGACATTGGTTGGTGTTAGGTCCTTAGCAGAATGCAATTACGCCACTAATCGAGGATAAATCATTAGCAGAATGTAAATGCGACATTGGTTGGTGTTAGGTCCTTAGCAGAATGCAATTACGCCACTAATCGAGGATAAATCATTAGCAGAATGTAAATGCGACATTGGTTGGTGTTAGGTCCTTAGCAGAATGCAATTACGCCACTTGTCGGGGATAAATCATTAGCAGAATGTAAATGCGACATTGGTTGGTGTTAGGTCCTTAGCAGAATGCAATTACGCCACTTGTCGGGGATAAATCATTAGCAGAATGTAAGTGCGACATTGGTTGGTGTTAGGTCCTTAGCAGAATGCAATTACGCCACTAATCGAGGATAAATCATTAGCAGAATGTAAATGCGACATTGGTTGGTGTTAGGTCCTTAGCAGAATGCAATTACGCCACTAATCGAGGATAAATCATTAGCAGAATGTAAATGCGACATTGGTTGGTGTTAGGTCCTTAGCAGAATGCAATTACGCCACTAATCGAGGATAAATCATTAGCAGAATGTAAATGCGACATTGGTTGGTGTTAGGTCCTTAGCAGAATGCAATTACGCCACTAATCGAGGATAAATCATTAGCAGAATGTAAATGCGACATTGGTTGGTGTTAGGTCCTTAGCAGAATGCAATTACGCCACTTGTCGGGGATAAATCATTAGCAGAATGTAAGTGCGACATTGGTTGGTGTTAGGTCCTTAGCAGAATGCAATTACGCCACTAATCGAGGATAAATCATTAGCAGAATGTAAATGCGACATTGGTTGGTGTTAGGTCCTTAGCAGAATGCAATTACGCCACTAATCGAGGATAAATCATTAGCAGAATGTAAATGCGACATTGGCTGGTGTTAGGTCCTTAGCAGAATGCAATTACGCCACTAATCGAGGATAAATCATTAGCAGAATGTAAATGCGACATTGGTTGGTGTTAGGTCCTTAGCAGAATGCAATTACGCCACTAATCGAGGATAAATCATTAGCAGAATGTAAATGTGTCATTGGTTGGCGTTAGGTCCTTAGCAGAATGCAATTACGCCACTTGTCGGGGATAAATCATTAGCAGAATGTAAGTGCGACATTGGTTGGTGTTAGGTCCTTAGCAGAATGCAATTACGCCACTAGTCGAGGATAAATCATTAGCAGAATGTAAATGCGACATTGGTTGGTGTTAGGTCCTTAGCAGAATGCAATTACGCCACTAATCGAGGATAAATCATTAGCAGAATGTAAATGCGACATTGGTTGGTGTTAGATCCTCAGCTGAATACAATTACGCCACTAGTCGGGAGGTAAATCATTAGCAGAATGTAAATGCGACAATGGCTGGTGTTAGGTCCTTAGCTGAATGTAATTACGCCACTAGTCGGAGATAAATCATTAACAGAATGTAAATGCGTTACTGGTTGGTGTTAGGTCCTTGGCAGAAAGTAATTACGCCACTAATCGGAGATATATCATTAGCAGAATGTAAATGTGTCATTTGTTGGGCAAGGAACTTACGCAGAATGTAATTGCCCATTGGTCTGGACCCATCTGTAGCAGAATGTAATTGCCCAATTGGTCTGGACCCATCTGTAGCAGAATGTAATTGCCCATTGGTCTGGACCCATCTGTAGCAGAATGTAATTTCAGCGTCGGTATGGGACAGAAACCCAGCAGTGTGTAAATAGAACCTCATTGAAATATAGTAGAACCTTTAGTCGAGGATAAAACTTTACCAGAATGTCATTGCACCATTGATTGGAGAGAAAACTTTAACAGATTTAATTGCAACATTGAACGGTGATAGATTCTTAGCCACGAAAAGGGTGATAAACACTTAACAGTATGATCAATAGGTCATATCTTTTAAAAATTAAATTGCGAAACCACTATGTTGTCCGGAAGGCTACCAAATGTGGAGCAGAGCTGCGTTGAGCCAAGCCCAGCTGAGCGGAATGAAGATGAACGGCAAGCAGAAGCGGAGTTCAGTCAGTATAAAAAAACGCGTTTGTATCTGTTAAATACAAATATTTAGGCCTACTTAACGGATTCTAGGAAACTAATGTTTAAAAGCTGTAACCTAGGTAATGAGAAATAATAAGTTTGGAGGCGTGCTCAACCTGGTAGTGGAGTAAGTTTCAAAACCGAACTAAACAGAGACAAAGCTGCGCGGAACTTAATTTCAGCGACGTTGCTTAATTCGCTCAGCTCCGTTACGCTTTCAGTGGCCGCACTTACGTTAAAAACAATAGGTTAGATTTTGTGCGTACTCCGCTCCGCATTTGTGGTTACCCGGCTTAAGATTTAATTCAAAACAAAACTGCAAGTTCAGTCATTTTCTGAACAACTGTTTAAACGCTAGAGGGCGTTACCGATAAATGTTCGAATGAATACGACAGTTTTTATTGTACACATACGAACACTGTAGTTGTTATTTTGTACAGTAGAGCGTCGATTATCCGAAGCCCGGTCATCCGAAACGTCGGTTAACCGAAAGCGGTGGCGCGGCGGCCTGACAGCGCAGCGGCCAGACAGTGCCGGCGCGGCAGCTCGACAGTAGTACAGTCTCAATATAGAGTGTGCACTAGCACATACAGTGACGAGTCAGTCTCCGTGTTGTTTAGACCGTTTGTGCTTCTGTTTGTTTTGCTGTGTAATTACCGAACTGCAACTTTCTTTACCGAATGTAATTACCAAATGTTATTCTTTCTTTACCGAATGTTTAATTTTACTTTACCTAATGTTTATTTTTTCATTATCAAAGAGTTGTTTTATTGTACAGAACACTGTATACTGTACTGCTTATATTTATCATATGTCATTAAACAACTGGATGAATTTATGTGCTGTACGTGTCTACTTGCTCCTTAAATTGGTTCTACCACTGTTAAATTATATCACACTACCTTTTTTCGAATATGTTCGTTTATCCGAAAAATCGATTATCCGAACACCCCCCTGCACCAATTGTTTCGGATAATCGACTCTCTACTGTATAGCTACACTGTAGGTCGAGTTTTTTTACTTTCATCGTTTCAATACTTGCGCATCGGAAAATACATTATTATGATGGCAGTGGCCTACACTCCACAGTAATAATTGTTTAGCTTGTAGGCCTACGTCCAGTAATTGCAATCAATTTAAATTCTCGCCTCACGTCAAGCTTAATCAATATACGAGATGCAAACTTTACGCGTCAAATAAAGCACATTACACACTAAAACGTGGCTGATTTTTGTTTTGTCTGAACATGTATGAAGTATAAATAATCACAGCACGCAGCTGTCTCGCTGACGTGATAGAATTGTATTTTCAAAAGTATTTCTTTATCTTACTTCTTTTAAGGTATAATGAGGTTAAGGGTAATGAGGAGACAGACGGACTGGCTGAACTGGGACCTCCAAAGATATTTTCTGGAAAGAATATTTCCAAAAACTAATAATATTGAATAACAGTGCGTTAACATTTCGAAATGCTCGGACTGCCCTCTTGTTCATTTATGCATCTTCAGCCGAATTTGAAACTTTAAAATTCTAATTTAAGCAGATTATGACGCTGATTAGGATAGTGAAATCAAATTTTCCAAAAGAATCAAAACAAAAAATGTTTTCGGAGTCAGAAGTGAAAACTTAAAACAAACAAAAATAAATAATTAATCGGTGTTCATTATTGGTTTGTATTAGTCCAGTTAAAAGTTATTATCGTGTAACAGCATGTAACAGTATTACAAGCTGAAGTAATGGTCATTAATGACTGTGTTCAAGAGAAATTGAAACGGGCCTTCAAGAAGGCTAGTATTCGTATTCATATCGATAATCAGACAATTGGAGGCCCAACAGTTCGATCCAAGCTGGTCTAGGCTTGTAGGGAGAACCTCAACGCTATATCACTGGTGTAACCGGGTTACTCTTCACTGGGTTCCGGGGCATAAGGGATTGAGGGTAATGAGGAGGTGGACCGATAGGCTGAACTGGGATCTGAACCTCAGTTTATCGGACCTGAGCCGGAATTAGGGAATTCTCTGTCGTTGGCCAGGTCTGCTATTAACAGATGGATTAACAAGCAACACCAAGCAATGGGATCACCTTCATGGGTATTCCCATAGTAAGCACCTCCTAAGCAAAGTCCTTATGGAGGGCTTAAAGGGGCGGCAGATGTTTTGGGTAGAACACAACTCAAGAAGATGATGGGATTCATTACTGGGCACTGTGGACTGAGGGTGCGCATGAACAGGCTAGCTATGTACCACGGAGAAACTGTGTGTAGGTTGTCCAGGGTACAGGAGGAAACTGTATGATACATAATTTATGATTGTGAGGCTCTTGCTAGCAGGATGCTAAGGGGTTTTGGTTTTCAGGACCTAGGGTCTTCAGCAGAATGAGCTAGTCAGTGGATTGTTGGAACTTACTAAGGGCACCAGTCTGCTGAACTAATATTCAAGAGGTTTAATTGCACAGTAGGTCAGTTGATCGTAGTGCCTGGGGTTGTATTACACTTTCCTCTAGTTTGAATCTAACTAAAAAATTTTTATTCTGATTTAAGCATCACAAACAGTATATATTAACATTTTAAAAGTTGAAAATTCAAAAATGAACCCTGACCGCCGTCAGATTATATTTCTTAATTTTAACTGACTTTAAAAATTCAAAATGCTAATATGCAGATTTTAACGTTGATTAAATCAGATTGTCAAAACCATGTAAATAAAAAAGGTATAATTTAAAAAATTAAAACGGCCGCCATTTTAAACTGTTACACGGATAGTGGTGGGTATCGGAACCATCACCGATATCGATTCTTGTGCCAAGTTTGAATAAAATCGGACCAAAATTGCGAATTTGCGGTTATACGTATACTTACTGTATATATTATAAAATCTGAAGCCACGCTCAAAACGTGATATAAATGGCGCTAATTTCAAGGCCCAGGTCTGGGTCTTACTATGATGGCGCAGCTCCAATAGCTCATGTTTCTAACTGTAAATCGTTAAAAACAAAACAAACTCGACTGTGGTCAAATATTTTCTTCTTGAGTTATGAAGCTTCAAATGTGACCAAATTTAAGCAAAATCTGAAGGTCCGATTTTGAAAAATCTGTGTTTCACTTCAAAAGCTCCAAACCGATTTTTTGTAGATTACTGTTACAGCAACCAGTAGTCTTCTTTAGTAAAGTACTTTTGGACTACATTAAATCATTTTGAGGGGTAGTTAAATTAGTATACAGTAGATATATATTGCGTGTGTGTGTGTGTGTGTGTGTGTGTGTGTGTGTGTGTGTGTGTGTGTGTGTGTGTGTGTGTGTGTGTGTGTGTGTGTGTGTGTGTGTGTGTGTGTGTGTGTGTGTGTGTGTGTGTGTGTGTGTGTGTGTGTGTGTGTGTGTGTGTGTGTGTGTGTGTGTGTGTGTGTGTGTGTGTGTGTGTGTGTGTGTGTGTGTGTGTGTGTGTGTGTGTGTGTGTGTGTGTGTGTGTGTGTGTGTGTGTGTGGTGTGTGTGTGTGTGTGTGTGTGTGTGTGTGTGTGTGTGTGTGTGTGTGTGTGTGTGTGTGTGTGTTTATCACGCTCTCCTGTTCTCTATTTTAATTCGATTTAATTCTAAATTTGGCAAAAAACTTTTTTGATAATAGCTTGGACAAGTTTGTTAACCAGCAAAATTCGTTCAACAGTTTCAAAATGGCGGTCATTTCAAACCTTTAAAAACATGACTTTTTAATGTTAAATGTTTTAGAAAATCCGATTTCACGTCGTAATCAGCGTTAAAAACTGCATACATTAGCGTTTTGAATTTTCAAAATGCGGTAGAAATTCAGAATTTTAATTTGCTGGCGGTCAGGGTATATTTCTTTTTTTTTACTATAATTAAAAAGTTTAAAATGCTAAATATATAAGCAAATTTCAACGCATATTATGCATAGTGCAATCAGAACTTCAAAAAAAGGGTTAAATTAAAAGACAAATACTTTTGGAAATTCGCTTCTATCACGTCAGCGAGGCATCTGTGTCGCGATTTTTTAATTGAATTTACATTAAACCTATAAAATTAGGTGTAGTAGTCGCGACACCTACTATTAATTTCATCAAAATCTGTCAATTAGTTACGTCGACACTGGTAAAATCAATTGGAGAAACACCTAAATAAAAATTATAATTTTTTTATCTTAACACTTAAAAATCCATAAGAATCTCAAGATAATTTTTTTTCACGATTATCATACTTCGTATAGTGAGAAAGGAAAAAAATATATGTGACAGTTTGTGGACTAGCAGAGAAAAGTGAAACTTTAAAAAATTAAACAATATTTATTGTTGGTTTGCATTGGTCCAGTTATATTAATGACCGTATTGATAAATTTAAATTACAGACAATTTATATCAAAGAAAACGGACACTTACCTACATCATTTACGAAATATAAAACACCATTCTTGTACAATAATCCACTGTTAATGCTCTAATAATAGCGATAGCTGGGCTGGGTACATAACAAAACGGCGTTCGTTAATTTTATTTATTATATTTATTAATGAATGAATCTATAAGATACATTTAACTGTGAACGTTCTAAGCAATTCTATCCTAGATGAGTTGGGTATGTAGTTGATGGCGTTAATTAAAATTGTAATATTTATTAAAAAAAAAATCAATTGAGGGACTTAAATTAAAACAATTAATGCAGGAGTACCTCAGGGAAGTGTTCTTGGCCCTGTACTGTACCTTCTGTACACTAGAGACATACCAGTTACTTGGAACTCCACAGTAGCAACTTTTGCAGATGACACAGCAATTTTAACAGTTGGGGACAATATTTTAGAAGTCGCAGAGAAATTACAGAATGCCACCAACGCAGTAAGTCAATGGACAAATAAATGGAGAGTAAAGCTTAATGAAGCAAAAACTGTACACATTAATTTTACGAATAGAAAATATGAACCATTACCAATAATATTAAACGAAAGGAGTATAACATATGCAAACAGTGCTAAATATCTAGGAATGACACTCGATGCAAAGCTCCGATGGAAGGTGCATGTAAAAAAGAAAAAAGAGGAGCTACAGCTCAAATTCAATAAAATGTTTTGGCTTATTGGAAGAAATTCAGAACTTTCGATAGACAACAAGATACTGCTATACAAGCAAGTTCTAAGACCAATATGGACCTATGGTGCACCACTCTGGGGATGTACAAGAAAAAGCAATAGTAAAATTATTCAAGTTTTTCAAAATAAAGTATTGAGAACGATTGTCAACGACCCTTGGTATGTGAGAAATGAAAACATACATAAGGACCTAGGTGTTGAATCTGTTCAGGATCTGTTCAGGTCATTAAAAAGCTCTCGGTTAAGCATTATTGCAGGTTAGAACAGCATAATAATACAGAGATTGTCCAACTACTATGCCGCAGTGACATCACAAGAAGGCTGAAGAGGACCAAGCCAATTGATCTCTCCAGGCTGTAAACACATTGGGGACTGCACCCCAGCACACAGTGAACACAATGATAAAGAAAAATTACTAGATGGGGCACGCCTCAGTTGTAATTAATATAAAATAAAAAAAAATTAAAAAATTGAGGGATTTGAACTCACAACTATTTGTTTGAAAAGCAGAAATCATACCACTGAGCCATGAATGTATAACTCGAAACAGTCATATTTAGAATTAGTAAACATTTTAGGAATTCTAATTATGTGTTTATGGAAAGTGTAGATTTTTTTAAATTTCCATTGAAAAAATAGATATTATGGTAAGACCTAGATCTGGGACCTTGTGTGTGTGTGTGTGTGTGTGTGTGTGTGTGTGTGTGTGTGTGTGTGTGTGTGTGTGTGTGTGTGTGTGTGTGTGTGTGTGTGTGTGTGTGTGTGTGTGTGTGTGTGTGTGTGTGTGTGTGTGTGCGCGCGCGCCATTTCAGTCCGGTTTAATTCAAACTTGACAAAGAAATCGATTTTGGTAATAGCTTGGAAAAAATCGTTACCAAACAAAATCTCTTCATCAGTTTCAGAATGACTGTCATTTCAAATCTTTAAAAATCATAACTTCTTTTGACAAATTATTTTTGAAAATCCGATCTCACCATCAACTTTAAAATGGCGCTTTGAATTTTCAAATTCCGTTGAAATTAAAAAATTAATTCGACTGCGGTAGGGGTTCGTTTTCGTATTTCCAATGCAATCTACAAGTTTGAAAGTTAATTTATGCAGATTACAATGCTAATTATTATAGTGAAATCAAAATTTCTAAAAAATATAATAAAATAATTATTTTTGGAAATTCGCTTTCAGCGAGACAGCTGCTTGCCGCGATTTGTTTACATATTATTTCGAGAAATTAAATTTGTATCACGTAACAAAAAAAATGATCACCTAAAGACGTTTTCACTTAAAAGAGTTTGAAATTTACTAACTAAATTATTAAAAATATAACTAGTATCACGTGTATTAAAATTTCAATACAAAACAGCAGAAGCGATTATCCTATTTACACAAAGCGAAAGTCTTAAAAGGACTAGAGAAAATCAATATAACGCTTGCAGTACATACCTGTAAAAGTATCGGGAACGACTGGCCCTGTTTGCTGCTTCTATATCTTCCCGCCATTTAGTCGCGACACAACACATCCTAGCGTGGTAAACACGAACTAACAGTAACACAATGATTTGTACCAGATGATTGAGTCTAGACTCCCCCCCTTTTGTGTACTACGACTACGACCCAGTTCGTTGTTTGTTATTTCCATTGTTCAAAAGTAATTTTATTTAATGACTAAAACAAAATTAATAAATAGTACGGTAAAAACAAAATCTAGTTTTGTGATTTAATTTGATGTGTTTTTTTAGTTGGTTAGCATTGGGAATTAAAGTTGGCGAGGTCATAATGGTAAGAACAATAATGACATCTAGCCTGTTATTTTTGAGGAATGGTATATATATACATTATTCCTTAAATAACTTTAAAGCTCCTTAATGGTTCTTAAAGCTCCAGAAACTGGTATTTGGGCTGTAAGAACTTATAAATTTTGTTTGAGTAAGTACAGATTATATGGGTTATATTTTTGTGCACAATCGTCAACCTGATTTTTTAAAAATCTGATTTTAACATTTTTCTCGAAAATTATTTCAAAAACCGTTTTTTGAACCGAACGCTTTCAGAGCGCCTGACTAAAAAAAATAATTTCTGTTATTGAACCAAAAGTAAAAATCATATATCATTGTTTTCTCTTCCTTTTTATTTTAATTGCGATAATATGTTCGAAACACGACACATGATTTTTATTTTTTGTTCAGTAACAGAAATTTGTAACTAAGAAATTGCTCTAAATTTGGTATTTTTTTCTTAAAAATTATAATTATATGTATTGTATTTTTTAAATAATATTTTTTTACAATATTAATATAACATTTATGTGTTATTGTTTATACAATTTCAGTAATAATTATTTTATTGTATTTATTTTCATTACTTATGAAAATAATATAAGACTTGTGACGCGCAAAATACATACGATATTTAATATCAATATAAATTTCGCATCACACGATGCGCAAAATCCATCACAACCTGCCCTAAAACATGATACATGTTAATTTTGAAAGAGAAAATACTTTGAAATCGTATCAGGTAAAAATTATCAAGCGGTTTTCTGCTCATGTAACTAAAGAATTTCAGTTCAAAACGCGCTACTGACTAACTTTTTTGATTGATCCATATTTATTTGTATAAAATTATGTATATGAATAACAATTATTGCAATTATAAATTACGCCATTATACCATATACCGGCCCGTTTACCACACAAAATTATTTATAGCGTGTACAGTTAAATAAATATTGCATAATAAATTTAATTATATATATATATATATATACACACACACACACACACACACACACACACACACACACACACACACACACACGAGGTGTGTTCAGAAAGTAACGAGAATTTTTAAATTTCGCGGGCTTGGAGAGTCCGATTGTCAAATATTTTTTTTTTTATTATTATATTAGTATACATGCCCATGAAGTATGATAAAACTTTCAGCTGTTTTCATTGTTGACTTTGTCTATGACAGCCACTAAGGTTAAACGTGTTTTTATGAGCTCGGCTATTTTCGTTTGTTAAAAGAAATGAATCAAAGAATTTGTATCAAATTTTGCGTAAAAAATGGAATAAATTGTAACAAAGTGTTAACAAAGGCCTGTGGTGAGTCTGCTATGAGTAAAGCAAGAGTTTACATGAAGAGTTTTCCAAGAAGGCCGTGAAGACGTTGAATATGACGAACGCCCTGGACGCCCCAACACATCAACAACCGATGAAAACGTCGAAAAAGTTAAAGAAATGGTTATGAACAATCGCGAATCACAATTAGAGAGGTCGCTGATGATGTTGGCATATCGATTGGATCATGTTATGACATTGTTTCTAATGTTTTGTGTATGAAACGCGTGGCAGCAAAATTCGTTTCAAAATTGTTGAATTTTGAACAAAAACAGCGGCGAATGGAAATTGCTCAGGTGTCACTAAATGAAGTCAACGACGATGCAGAATTACTGAAACGTATTATAACAGGTGATGAAACGTGGGTTTACGGATATGACGTCGAAACTAAGGCTCAATCATCCCGGTGGAGGCATTCTGGCTCGCCAAGACCGAAAAAGGCTCCACAAGTGTGGTCGAACGTGAATTTTATGCTCACTGTATTCTTCGATATTAATGGCATAGTACATCATGAATCCCTGCCACCAGGTGAAACGGTCAATAAGGAGTACTACCTACAAGTTCAACGCCGTTTGCGTGAAGTAATCAAAAAAAAAAAAAACGCCCGGATTTGTGGAAAAACAATTCATGGCTTTTACACCACGATAATGCACCAGCCCAAACTTCATTGCTTGTTCGTGAATTTTTGGCCAAAAACAGTACTGTAACGATGCCCCAGCCTCCATATTCGCCAGACATGGCTCCGTGTGACATTTTCCAATTTCCAAAAATAAAGAGAACCTTAAAGGGCCGTCGTTTTACAGCCGTAGATGACATTAAAAGCGGATCGCTGAAAGAACTAAAGGCTACCTCAAAGACCGAGTTTGAGAAGTATTTCGAGGTTTGGAAGAAACGCTGGCACAAGTGCATAATCTCCAATGGGGACTATTTTGAAGGCGACAACATCAATCTAGAAGAATAAATAAATATTTTGTTCAAAAA
This sequence comes from Callitettix versicolor, assembly GCA_022606455.1. Lineage (NCBI taxonomy): Eukaryota > Metazoa > Arthropoda > Insecta > Hemiptera > Cercopidae > Callitettix > Callitettix versicolor. Next base: position 18,789,960 of record CM040191.1, on the reverse strand, counting down.
ATTTAAATTCTCGTTACTTTCTGAGCACACCTCCTATATCTTAGTATATAAAAGAAGTCCTGACTGATTCATAATCAACGCAGAACCAAAACTATTTTAGCTAGCGACTTGAAACTTTCAGAGTACATTTATGTTACCATATAGGCATGCATTAAGACAGGATTTTTCAAAAATTTGATTTTAACGCCATTAAACTACTTACCCAGTCCAACTTTAATAATCAACATACAGCCGAGACTATTACAACTAGAGACTTGAAATTTTCAGGATACCTTCTTACAACAATGTCGAGGCGCACTATTCAAATGCCACTTAACCTGAATACCATCAAGACTCCGAAATGTAATAATAATAAACAATCAAATATAGCAAAAGTTTTAAAAGAATGCAAGCTCATAGTTTAGGATGAAAGCCCAATACCACATAAAAAAGGATTTGAAGCTCTAAATAACTGTCTAAAGGATATGAAAAATTAAAATTTAATAATGGGAGTTACAGTACTTCTATCTGGACATTTTCGACAAACAATACCAGTTACACCTAGGGGAACTCGGGCTAATGAGATTGCAGCATGTATCAAAACTCCATACATGTGGCCTTAGATAATGAAACTCTCTCCAAAAAATATGCGAGTACATTTAGGAAGAGACAAGATTGCTGGACAGTTTTCTGAACTTCTCTTAAAAATAGAAGATGGAAAATACCCAGAATCTGATGGAAAAATTACATTGCCACGAAACTTATGTACAGTAGTAAGAACTTTAAAAGATCTTACACATAAAATATATCCTGACATCGAAAATCTCAAAGGGATAGCTACAGAATGGTTATGTGAGAGGGCCATTTTAACGTCAAAAAATGATACAGCAGCAGAAACAAAATATTATTATACTCTTTCCAAGCAGAAAATATGGAATACAGATCTGTAAATTCAGTATTGGAAGTAGATGATGCAGTTAATTATCCAGCTGAATTTCTTAACTCGCTTAACCCTCCAGGATTTCCACCACATATGTTAACATTAAAAGTTGGTGCTCCAATAATGCTTCTGAGAAATCTTAGCCCACCTAAATTGTGCAATGGTACACGTTTACGTACCAAAAAAACCTGATAGAAGCTGAAATTATACTGGATCTGCAAAAAGCGAATCAGTTTTGATTCCTCGCACATCAATGATACCATCAGATTATCCATTCCAATTCAAGAGAATATAGTTTCCTTAAAGTATATTTTGCTATGACGATATATAAATCTCAAGGACAAACCTTGAAAATTGCAGGGATTGATGTAAGAGAAGACTGTTTTTCACATGGACAATTTTATATGGCATGCTCCAGAGTCAGCACACTCGCAAATTTAGTTATTTTAGTACCAGATGAAAAAACCTAAAACGTAGTTTATAGAGAAGTTTTAAAATACTTTTTTTAATTGTTATTTTTTATAATTTTATACTTTTTTGTATTTTTTTAACTGTACTGTTATTTGTAGTTTTAGTTATTGTTGTTGTTATTAATTTATTGTTGTTTTTAGGTCTTTAAAAAACACAAGAACTGTAAGGGCTCTGAAATATATATACATACATACATACATACATACATACATATATATACATTTTTTCCTAGCTCAAATAAAAAAAATGTCTTTCAATGTGATAATGAATGATAATTTAGAATAAGAACGAGGGTTCTTTGTTTTCTGCTGCTGATATTATCATTTAAAAATTATTAAAAATTTATTGTCCATTATCTATTAATTTATTTTCAATATCTATTCCATTAATTCATAATCAGTTAGAAAAGAATAAACTTCAATGAAATTTATATATTTTGTGAGAATTTAAAATTGCGCGGGTGAAGCCACAAGGGGGCACGCTAGCATTAATGAATGCTATAATTATATCTATAGACCTACAATAATAAAAATAAAAATGGTCGCCATTATACTACATACCAGCTCATCTAATACAAAACTGTTAGAGCTTTTACTGTTAAATATACCTACGTTGCACAAACTTTGAACAAGATTATTCTTTGATGTACCTATATAAATAAAATTAATAATAGTCCTATACTTAAATTATAATTAACGCCTTTATACTACTTAACAGTTCAATATATCTTGTACAAAATTGTTCTACAATATTAAGTGTAAATAATCTCATTAATAATTATTTAAATTATTAATAAACATTATTGTTACTTGCCCAGCTCAAAGTTCAATTGTTAGAGGATTAACAGTTATTGGAACCATTGCCTGAAATATTGGCAAATCAGACAAACATGCTAAATTTTATCTAAACAGCCAATTAGTTACAGAAACAAACAGATACAGATGGACAGACTTCCAACCAAAAACCATTTCTTTGGACTCCTTGTAAAATAGACAATCAACATTTAAAGATCAATTTTTTACAATCACCAAACCTTCTTTTATACTTCATTTAGGCAGAGAGTAAAACGATAAATTCTACATTTTAATAATGTTTGCTTTAAGTTTCATTCACAAAGCTTTTATTATTTACAAACAGTTTATTAACATACAGTGTTAGTCAAAAGTATCGGGACACCCGAATAACTTTTTAGTTTATTAATGGAAGAAAACTAAATGCATGAAATGATTATTTATAAGGCATAAAGATGTACTTTTTAATACATGTAGTATGGGGTAATTGCAGATTTTGGAGGCCGAGACAAAGTTGCCTCGTGCACTGAAATGTACATCTTTATGTCTTCTAAACGCTTCATAAGTTTGGTTTTTCTCCATAAATAAACAAGATAAGTATGAGTCACGACAACATTTGACCAATCCTGTATATTAATAAAACTTACTGTTCAATGACAGAACCGATGATGACGGGCGGGAAGAGGTTCGTTACTTGTTTGCAAATATAACTTTCACAAGTTGACCCTGTAGTCATAATTTCCCAAACAGGTTAAGGTTAGGGTAGGATTTGGAGAGGGAAGACAGACAGACAGCGAGAAGGAGAGACAGAGAATGCCATCACCCCTATATCTGTCTCTCTCTGAGCTTATAGAGAACTTGCAGCTGCAAGTTTAGAAAAAAATATGCAGCGCTGTCTATTGACGGGGAATCCAAGTAGCGTTGTCGGTCGAATAAAATGGGCTGACTTTACCATGCGAGAAGTGTCCTTCTTATGGATTCTGTATTCATTGGTTATACTGCCTGCGACTATTCTTTGACTATAACTTATAAAGAAACTTTGGTCGTGAAGCGACGTAGGTTAACTGTTCAAAAAACTGTAAGGACTCTCTCTCTCTCTCTCTCTCTCTCTCTCTCTCTCTCTCTCTCTCTCTCTCACACTCACACACACACACACACACACACACACACACACACACACACACACACACACACACACACACACAAAAGCGCGTGTATGAGTTTTAGCTCTCTAGCCTACACAATTTTGGTCAAATTCGATTCAAAGGTGACACAAAAATCGATTTTATTGTACAGTAGTTTGAACAAGTTTATAAATTCGATAAACTGTTTAAATAAATAGGAGTTAATAAAAATTTTAAAATATATATTTTTGAAATATATTAATATCTGTTACCAGCATTAGGTCTAGATGTAGAAATTAATTTAAAAACTATCTACTAGTCCGTTTTGCAAAATTCACAAGATTTTACGAATTATAGTCGATTTCCAAAAGAAAAAAATGGACATTTTTTGATAAGAGGTACCATTTGCTGTTCAAAGAAGAGTAGACCTCGTATTATAAAATTATTCTTCATTAATTGCCTGGCCTCGCAATTCCATAGTACACCGACACGCTCATAACCATTGAATATAAACTACTAGAAGTACAGCCAACATTATAAAAAGCGTGCTTGATATCAGAGTCTAAAGTCCAAGTAATTGGAATATCTGCCGCTACAGAAGCTGCAAGCTGCCAAGACAGGGAGGAACACGTTTAAGAAAATATACAGTAATATTATCTATTTAACTGTAGTTGAACACTCTTCCACAAGATGCCACTAGCAGCGAGCGCTCACATATATCTCATAAGGGTTAACATTCCAAAACGTTTATATTCAGTATCGTAAACTTTTCCGTCAATTTAATAGGTAACCCAAATATTAAAAAAAAAATGTTATTGCACTTTTTCTATGAAAGGACAAATTTATGATAAAGTTTGACGTTCAGCCAGTATTTCAGGAAATAGCCATCAACTACACTCGTTATCGTTAAATCAGATGCCATCATCTTGAAACAAAAGTGAACAGGAAACAAAATTTACACGCGTCCTTCGGGTTATACACGGTAACTGTACTACTAACTGTACTCGTATTTTTCAAAACAATCGGTCAATGCGCTTGGCAAAACTACGTAACAAACACATAAACCAAATGCCGAACGGTCTAGAAACTGAGATAATTAGAAGAAAAATTTAATTTAAAATATATCTACGTTTCCGTTTTGTAACAATACCGTACTATAGATTTGTTTAGAGGCAAGAAAGTTTGTGCCTTGTCCCGACGCTAAACAAACAAACCCATACGTTGCCGTTAAATTTACTACTTTCCCTCGTCTTGTTGGCATATTGTCACAAGGAATAAAACTTTTCCCGGACAATCCGGGCACATTTCGTTTTATGCCTTTCAGATTGGCAACACTGATTGAAAGAAACTTAAACGTGCAAATAAAACCAGATCGGAGGCCAATTATGCTTATCAAGATTATTGGTTCTATTTAGTGGCGATGTTCTAACATATAAAAAAACAGTGTATTGACTTTAAGTGGTATTTTAAAAGGGAAAAAATATATCAAACAGTAGAAGTAAAAGTATTTTTATTATATTGCACTGTATTGTATTTTTTACTGCCGTAGTAAATAATGAAACGTTGGGTCAAACTAACTTCCTCACAATTGTGCAGTCACTCGTAATGTTTATAGAACATACCATAGTCCTGTCACTTAGTAAACGGCCTGCACTAAAATTTCTCGCGCATGTAGGAGAACAATACAGTGTGCCAATCTGAGTATACAAACTGTTCCTACTCAACAATAGTGAAGAAAAAGGAGGAAGCTATGGTGAGAGAACTGAGACTCGACCTCTCACTCGCAAATTTTTCTCTCTGTTCCACTGGTGTTCTTCCAATCGTTTCATTTTCATTGCTACTACACGTAAGATAAAATTATGGCCAGCAATAGGGTCAAGCACCGACGTTGTATCAAGTAATTTTACAGGCACTAACCCTTCTATGTCTTGGTAGACTCACGATAGCTTATTAGTCAAATCCCATTGGAAAATGAGCTATTGGAGCAACGATCACGGTAAGATTCATACTCAGAACCTTGAAATGAGACCAATCACTTTTTGAAGGGTTTTAAATGTTTACACACACACACACATATATATATATATATATATACGTATACCCACGGTATATAGATACACGGTAGGGGCTACGGTGGGTGTGCGCAGTAGACTACCGCGCGCGTGACGTCACTGAATCTTCACTGCTACATTCTGTAATTTCCCGTTTAACAATGCGGTGTTCTGTAAATGTATTTGTAGATTCGGTGTATTTATGTGAGTGTTTGTTTTAAGTAAAAGGTCTTTTTTGTGTAAATAAAAGGTGATAATTGTGTTTTGTGGTCGAGGTTTAATAAGTGTAAGAAAAGATTTAATTAGCCTATGTTTTGAATCCTAAAAAATACATAATTTGTTTTGTTTGCTGTAGTATAATTGTGTATGCATAACAATGCCTAATTGCGCTATTGCCAATTGCTATAATAGTGATAAGAATTTTAAAGGGAAAGGAATTACATTTCACAGAATTCCAAAAGATAAAGGCCTGAGAAAAGCGTGGGTTCATGCGTATAAACGAGCAGATCATTTTAATTTTGATAATGTTAAAGTCTGTTCACTTCATTTTAATGACGATGATTTCGAAAGGGATTTTAAATCCGAATTACTAAATACGAAACCTAAAAAACAGCTGAAATCCGGTGTCATTCCACGTTTTAACATTCCCACCGTTGAAAATAAATGTATCAATTCTGAACGAGCTGCAAGGATTAAAAAACGTGAAAACCAAGAAACATTAAAAAAACTTATTGACGAGTCCGATGGAAATCTACCAGGTAAATCACCTGTAAACGGAAATGACGTTGGTGCAATTGTAACGTGTAATTCTGTAAATGAAACCCACCCTTTCGTAGTCAGTAATTTTAATACAAATATTGTTGTAAATAATGCCTCTGTAGAGGAAATGAAATGTTTAAGAAATGAAAATTTACTTTTGAAGGAACAAATTCAACTTGCATTACAAGAACTGGCCTCGGTTAAAAATAAAAATGTGGCTTTACGAAGCAATGTTACTAAGTTTAAGAATATTTTTTCTGATAATATGTGCTGAAACATAAGTTCTAAGAAATACGCATGTTTTATTTTACTGTTTACATAATAGGCATACGCCTATTTGCTATTTAATTTGTTGTTAATTTTTTATTTGAGATGTGCGTTTTCAGTCAACCACATAATTATCACGGAAAATCCACAGATACGTAATTCATAGTGTGATGTGCTTTTAACTTTCAAACAAAAAATAACCTGGAATTTTTTAAGCTAAGGACCTATAATTTACTTTACTTTAATATTATGTAATATTGTATAAAATAAAATGTTTCCGTTTTGACAATGAGCGAATTCAGTAAGTAAAGTAATTAACAGCGTTATTAATGTTAGATATAAAATATTATTATTGCAATTACTATAATACAGTTACTAACACTAACATTACAAACTGTTTTCTACTGAACACTACGTCTGAGCTTCCATGACGTTGAGGGATTCGATGACGTACTTTAGCCGGAAAGTGGTGGGGGGGACATGCGCGTGGCCCCTACCGTGTATCTATATACCGTGCGTATACCCTTTAAAAAGTCATCAAACAGAGGAAAAGATTCCCTTTGAGTTCAGGTACAAATCGGTGCTAATTTTAAAGTCCCAAGTGTGTTTTACCATGACGGTTGTCCAATAGCTCATTTTCGAATAGAAATTCACTGGAAAGAAGTATTTACTTAAACGTGCAGACTGAAATAGCACTACTGAAATTCATAAAGGATGAATGAAACTTAAGGGGAAGGCTGGTTGTAAATGATGGCTCATTCTTTCAAATATTCGAAAAAAATATATTTTATTTCAAAATATTTTCATAAGGAATGTTACCTTTACTATACTCGAAGAAGATTTATTCCAACAGTATTAGTAGCCTTTATCAGACTTGGGGTTTCATACTTTTGTTTCTTAAACCACAATCATACTTGTTTCATCCACAATCTTTGACTTGATTCTTGTGTCTTCTAATATTTTCTGTGCTGTATAATCTCTACTAGTTGCTACACCTTTCAAGTAGGCGTTCATAGCTGTCTGTACAACAACAAATAGAAATGTAAGCATACAAGCTGAAAAGGTAAACTTTAATTAAGTAAAAAAAAGAAACTATTTTACCACAAAATGAAAAAAAACTAATTTGTTATGAACAGAATAAATTTCAAGCTTGTCAAATTATGTTATTCTAATATACATTTTGGCAACACAGCTACCACTTTCAGAGGAAAATCAAACAGGGGTAACTATTACCACCATTAGCTTTATTTTCGTACTTACAATAAAACTGTTAAATGGATTTGGCTGCGTAAAAAATTTGTCTAAGCTATTATTAAAATTTATTTTCGAGCCACATCGGACCAAATTTCCAAATGCTTTATTGCTAACATGTGTGTACATATGTGTAATATTTTTTGTATATAATATAATGTATTTATTAGCAAATTTCTGGTAGAAAAATGAACTATTAGGAGCAGCCATTATGATAAGACTCAGACCTGGGACCAAATTTCCAAATGCTTTATTGCTAACATGTGTGTACATATGTGTAATATTTTTTGTATATAATATAATGTATTTATTAGCAAATTTCTGGTAGAAAAATGAACTATTAGGAGCAGCCATTATGATAAGACTCAGACCTGGGACCTCGATCACAAATCCTGACTTTTTCAGGGGTTGTAAGCATTTGAATCATATGGCATTTTACATTTTTTTTTCATGCCCTGTCCTTACTTTCTATATAGTTAGACTAACAAGGATAGGGAATCGCGTTAACAGAAGGGTACCTTTTGAACCAATTAGTTTAAAGTGCGAAGTTCAAAGATAAAGTAGATTGGCTGGTGTCTTAGTTTAACCACTGAGTCCATCGACCATTTTATTTAATATGAGGGTCAACTTAAATTTTTTTAAAGAAACCCCTTAGCTTCAAATATGGTGGTTAAAATACCAGTCAAATATAAATACATTTTATGATATTTGTACTGCTATCATATAAATACACTGTATGATATTTGTACTGCCCAATCGTCTGTATTAGCCCTAGTGTGCACAATAGTCGGACGTTAAACACAAAAAAACTTGTACTGCTCATTAGTAGTAAAGAAGTTCAGGATGACCTTGTATATTACAATATCAAGTTTGTGAAATTATTCTCACTTTATCACAAAATTTATATTTAATATTTTTCAAAGATTCCAATTGTGGTGGGCACTTTTATAAGTTACGTATTCATAAGGTTTTGAACAAGTGCTCGTAATACGTTTTAGAACTGGAACATTTTATACAGTATTCCTTTAATGGCCTGCTAGCTTTTAAAGGCTAATAAAAATTACCAATTTTGCTTAGGATATCTGCTAACAACAGATGCACTAAATAAAAACACAGACAACTGCAGTAATAAATTTAATAACTGTTCAACTTATATATTAACGAAACAGTAAAAAAAAAACTGTTAGACGTAACAACTACCGGGTAATTTTATTATTTTGACAAGATAATGTTCGTTTACTTACAATATTAAAAATTAAATTAGATAACTTAATTATACACGTAAAATAACAAAATAATTTTAAAAGCTTAGAAAATAAAGACTTTCACATTAATTGATTTTTTTAAAAACACATAGATTATGTTTAATCGTATATATGAAGACTATAAGCATATTTTTAATTCTAAAACATATATATTTTCCTATATACATCTTAAAGGATTAGAATAAGGCAGACTTATCAACTTTTAAACTTAAAATGTAATATCTAATGAAAAATAGCAAGACTAGAAAAAACATTCATAAAGTTAACTCAGTTTAAAAATATCTTTTCACTTTTACATTAATTAAATTTTAAAATTATAGCTACATTAATCAGTCAAAAAATTAAACCAAATGTGCTTTTGACTGTAAAATCATATAATGTTATATAACATTAACATTATAACATTTAATGTTATAAATATACGTAATTTATCATTACAATAAAAATTCCAATCGGTTTTGTACCAAAAATAAGGACTTGCATTATTGAAACTACATAAATGATGTACCTACAGGTTCTGCAAACACAAGGAAATTCTCACACCTCATACTTTTCCATTTTAAAACTTCATGATACAATAATACTGTCTTTAAAAACTTACAAAAGTTAAGTAGAAAATTTCCAGGAGCAGTGCGAAATGTGCCCTTGAGAGTGCAGCACAATGCAGGTATGTGTACTACCTTAAAAAAACGTTGTTGACAGTAATATTTAAATTATTACTATATCCAAGACTTCAATAATTATTGACCGAATAAGTTTTGAAAGTAGAATCGGTTAGACAATCTAGGACAGTTCTAATATGTAAATGATATTAAATAAAAGACACTGTTCTTAGTAAACAGTAAATACTTCAAAGACACAATGTTAAAATTTAGCCATTAGTTTTGTTGGTTAAATATGAACAAAGTAAGGCCTATTGTATTAAATAACCTAAGTATAAAGATATAAAGTTTACATATACATGGGTCCAGAAACGCTTCCTTAGTGAGTTATAGCTGGCAAAAATTTGCACCATGATTCCTGGAAAAAGAGGAAAACTAAGCCATACTGAAATTCTAGGAACCTAAATTAATAAGTAATGTTGATGGTTTGCAATGGTTTTGACCTGAACATTGAATAAAACGGGTTCCAGAGCTGTACGTTTTTCGAAAAACCGATGTAAAAAGCAAAAAATCAGAGCCAAAACAACACATTTTTTACATCTGGCCTACAATAACTCTGTTATTTTCCCAATAAACAAATAAAATTTTTAAATAATACTTGAAAATTTAATGCTAAACAAAATTATGTAAATAGACAAACTACAAAAAATGAACAAATTAAAAAAAACGAATTTTTATTGACATCAAAATATTCACAACATAGTGGGAAAGATATTCGAGAATATATAGTGTGAAATTTTTAAAAATTAAATAGAGAAATAATAAATAAATAGAAAATAATTAAGTATATATACACACACACATAAAGTAGGAACAGAAAAGTCGCACAGTCTTCACAGAAAAGTCACCCGGAGTAAAATGACTTTCCGGCCCCGCTGGAATCGACTGTCCACGCTCTACCCCATGCTTTTGCTTCAACTGCTGTTCTACATACCGTGTTGCTTATTGCAAGAGGCAGTACATCAGCAGTTTCGTAATTTCGCCTATGTTTTTTTTTCAATAGTGTTCATTCTTTGGCTGTGACCTTATTATCATATTCAAAACCAGCAACCAAAAACTAATATTTTTTCTAAATCCTAACAGACTATTTAATTTTTAAGTAAGAAAAAAAGAATGCTTCTATTAGAAATTCATTGCATTTTGTAAATATAAAATTGCATACATATATATTACGTTTTGAGAATGTAATTTAATATTTAATTATTACTACACTTATTTCTAAATGCTTTACACCCAAAAACAGTTAAGGACATGGTAGTAATGGGAATGAAAAAGTAGTCTTAGAAAACTGAATTTTGTACTTTATGTTTTAGCTGCTAATACAACTTCGAGTTTCAGTTTTCTAAACCTGTTTTTTTCCAACTGTTTTAAAAAGGAGTTTTTTCTCTCAACAAACAGTTTGTTGATATTTTGTAAAAATAGCAGAAACGCCCACCCCTAGTTACAATGACTTCCTTATAACATACATATCGCTTTTCTACAAGGAAAAGAACGTACAGACAGGCGTCATAGCATAACGCTGCGTTGCAGTCACTGTAAATATCACAAGTTTGTTTACGTCTGCATCTATTCAAGCCGACCCAACAGGCAAAGATAGTCAGCAGTAGGGATGAGAACTTCTGTTATTTTTAAAAAATATCAACGAACTGTTTGTTGGAAAAAAATAACTGTTTGGAAAAACAGTTTGAAAAAACAGGTTTAGAAAAATAAAACTCGAAGTTGTATTAGCAGCTAAAACATAAGCACAAACGATCAGTTTTCTAAGACTACTTTTTCATTCCCATTACCACCATGTCCTTAACTGTTTTTGGGTGTAAAACATTTAGAAAAAAATAATTAAATGTAGTAATAATTAAATTACATTCTCAAAACTTAATATATATGTATGCCATTTTATATTTACAAAATGCAATTAATTTCTAATAGAAGCATTATTTTTTTTACTTAAAAATTAAATAGCCTTTGCATATTTACTGAAATGCAAACAATTTAGAATATTTTTAGTTGATTAAAAAATATTGATGATTGATAACAAATATAAAAAATACGTTTAAATAAAATTAGGTTATGTATTTACAAATTAGGTTATGTATTAAAATTAGGTTATGTGAGATGTTACTGTCATATTTTTATTTGGGAGAAAGTAGGTTTTCATTTTTCAACACTGAAAAAAGTAACGTTAATAAGTAAAATATAGTAATAAGAACATAGGCCAAATGTTTAAATAAAATTGGCTCTATATAGTTACAAAATTATCGGTTATTAACATTAGGTTATGTAATATCGTGGATATAATCTTAAAATAAATGAAAACTCTTCAGGTTTACTATGAACTAGTAACTTTATTGTACTAACTAGGAGAGCTACATGTTATCGGTGTGGCGGTCACCGTAGCACTGGCACGCCGTGCGGCGGGGCGCGACAACTAGCCACAAGTGGTGCCAACCGTAGGGCAATACAAATACCTATGTACTACATTTCTCCACCCTTAATTCGGCGGTATTATATCATATAAAAATTCTCATTAATTTTTATTTATTTAAGAAATGTAAAAATGAATATATAAAAAAAGGTATAATATTAAAGATTTAATTTGTTCGGTTTTGAAATGTTCCGTTTGGGTCTTTCGTTAACATTAAGAGTTATAGGAAAAGTCTTTTTCACTACTGCACTAGCTGGTCGTGGTTTATCAATCATATCATTACCCGCACTTTTCGATACATGTTCAGTCACTGACGAGCTATCACTTTGCACAACTAACTTTTGATCGCGGCGCAATTCGTTATCTGAGCTACTTGAATCAATAACATTTGGAACACTTTCTTGTTGAACAGCTGACTCGGTTTCTTGGATAAACTTCGGTACATGTAGATCACTGGGCACAGGTATTTCACTCTTCTTGGCAGGTCCCATCAGTTCTCTTGCAAATCCATCGAAGAAGGTGCCTACTCAATGATCTGATCTAAATGTCGTTTCCAAACCAGTCGTGGATCATCCAAAACTTTGCAGAGGTAATTTCGTGGACCAAGGACTTCTACGATCTCGGCTTTTCTCCACCCTGGTTTATTTGGCACTCTATAGTCGCGAACATAAACTAATTGATTTGGTTTGAAAATTAGATCTCGATTGCCTTTATAATATTCTATTTGCTTTGCAGCTTTATCAGGTGACATGTTTTCTCTGAGCAGATCTAATCTCGTTCTTAGTTCTCTTCCCATCATGAGTTTTGCTGGAGTTTGGTTCGTCGTACAGTGTGGAGTTGTTCTATACATCATTAAATATCTTGAAATTAGAGTTTCTTTACTTATACCCTGGTTCACGGGATCTAGAAGCATTTTCTTCATGCCGCTCTTGAAGGATCTGATTGAATTTTCTGCCGCGCCGTTCGTCGACGGATGCGCTGGTGCCGTTCTCGCATGTCGTATACCATTTTTCTTCAAAAAAAACGTAAATTCTTCGGATGTAAACTGCGCTCCGTTGTCCGAAACTACGGTCTTTGGCAAGCCAAAACGCGAGCAGAAGTCTCGACATTTTTCAATCGTCGATGCCGCGTCACATCTTCCCATTGTATAGACTTCGGGCCATTTAGAGTAGGCATCTGTTAAAATTAGGTAGGTTTTTCCCTCGAATGGCTCCAAGAAGTCTATATGGACTCTTTCGAGTGGCTTACTACAATTTTCGTATTTGATCAGCTTGGCCTTTTCGGGGTTATCTGCAACCCGTCTGCAGATGTCGCAACTCTTTGCGAAATTTTCTATTTGGCTATCCATGCCCGGCCACCAGAAAAATTGCCGTGCCAGCGATTTCATCTTGCTGGAGCCCATATGAGTTGCATGGATTTCTTCCAACAGCTCCAGTTGGCATTTTTCGGGTATGATGACTCGGTAACCCCACAATATTAGGCCGCTTTCAATACTTAGTTCTTCTTTGCGGAGGTGGTAGGGCTTCAAGCTGTCTTCTACTTTGCCAGGCCACTCTGTCATCGTGTAAAGCATGACCTTGTTCAAGATTGCATCGCTCTTGATGCTTTGCCTGAGCTTTTCGGCACTTACTGGTGTTCTCTCTTCTATATGGAACACGAAGTAATCGCGTGACTCATCAGTTTCTTTCTCATTATGCTCCATCGGCAACCTTGACAGTCCATCCGCTCCTCCGTTGTTTTGACCTTTGACGTACTTCAAATTGTACTGTAGGCCGCTGTGGTACCAGGCCCATCTTTGCAACCTGCCCGCAGCCATTAGGGGAATCCCCTTCTCCTCCCCAAAGAGAGCTAGTAAAGGTCGATGATCAGACTCGATCGTAAATTTTCTGCCCAATAGGTACTGCTGGAATTTTTTGGCACCCCAATATATAGCGAGCGCTTCCAAGTGGATCGTAGCGTAGTTTTTCTCTGCTCTCGTTAGCGTTCGGGACGCAAACGATATCGGACGCTCGGAGCCGTCAGGATACACATGTAGCAGCACTGCTCCGATCCTCCTTGGAAGCGTCACAGGCAAGCTTGACTGGCAGCTGCGCATCGAAGTGAGCCAAACTTCTTTCGGACATTAACTCGCTCTTCACGTTTTTAAAACTTTCTTTGCATTTTTTGTCCTCTTAAATTCCGCACCTTTTTTAGCAGCTCATACATCGGCGCTAATTTATTTGCCAAATTTGGTATAAAACGCGCATAATAATTAATCATGCCAATAAAGGCTTTCACTTGTGTCACGTCTTTGGGTTCGGGTAACTTGGCAATGGCCTCGACTTTCTAAGGATTTTTGTGGAGGCCTGTGCGGTCGATAACGTGCCCTAAATACTCAATTTTCTCTTGGAAAAAGCACATTTTTTCTATTCAACTTTAGACCTTTTTCCCGTAACCGTTGTAACACTTTTTTAAATTTTTACATGTTCCGCAGTCCCGTTTCCCGTCACGACTATAGTCAACAAAGTTTTTCACACCATCTAAACCTTGCAACACTTTTTCAATTTCATGTTGAAAAGTTTCAACTGCCGGCTTGGTGCCAAACGGTAAACGGTTCATTGCGTACATGCCGCGGTGTGTGCTCCACGCCAACAAATATCGCGTTTCTTCCGACACTTCCAGCTGATTATACGCCCATAGCAAATCCAGCTTTGTAAACGTATCTCCCCCTTGAGAGCTGCGAAGAGCTCTTCGATACGCGGAATCGGGTGTTTGAAATCTTCAAGATATTTATTTACGGTCATTTTATAATCTGCGCACACACGCACTTCACCATTTGATTTCAGCACCGGTACGAGTGGCGTACCCCACTCTGCATTATCGATCTTTGAAATTACACCATCGCGTTCGAGACGATCGATCTCTTTATCGATATCACTTTTAAAAGCGAATGGCATAGGGCGAGGACTCAAAAACACTGGCTTGACACTTTCTTTCAATTTTAAATGCACTTTACGCCCTTTGAGTTTGCCAAGTTTACCGTCGAACAAATCTGCGTACTCAGTCAAAATATTATCAACAAGTCTCTTATCAACCGCTATATGATTCACTTCAGTTACTCGAAAACCTAGCATGTACATTATATCGCGCCCCATCAGCGCTTTATTGTCCTGTCTCTTAACAATGACAATAGTACCTACACACTTCCTTTTTCGGTATTGGAGCTCGACAGTAATCTTCCCTATTGGCAAAATCGAGCTTCCATCGTAGAAACTGAGCACTCTGTTTGATGTTTCTAATTTACAATGACTCAGCTCTCTTCTATATAGAGCTTCTGGGATAACCGACACAGTAGCACCACTGTCGATTTCCATCGTCACTTCTTTCCCGGCAATTTTCACTCGAGCCCACACGGGTGGTGGTGAGCTGGCGCCGCCGTCGGACATTGCATATAGCGCCTCGGACCCCTCTTCCTCTCCTTCCAAGAAATTGGTGTCTCTGCCTCTGCTTCTATTTTTCTGAGAATTATTTGTCGTCTCAGCATTCTTGTTCTTTTGAAAACAAACTTTGCTGAGGTGCCCTATTTTATGGCACGTATAGCACTCATACTTTTTATATTGACAGTCAGCCGACGTGTGATTATCATTACCGCAGCGCCGGCAACTTTGACCCGTTGCAGACCTATTCTTGGAAGACTCCTGTTTTTTCTTATGACTTGCGCGAGTATTTTTGTTTTGGCTTTTAGCGGTCGAAATTTTGTTTCTTGGCTTTTAGCGACGAAATCCCATCCTCGTCGCCAATATGTAATATCGTGGATATAATCTTAAAATAAATGAAAACTCTTCAGGTTTACTATGAACTAGTAACTTTATTGTACTAACTAGGAGTGCTACATATTCTCGGTGTGGCGGTCACCGTAGCACTGGCACGCCGTGCGGCGGGGCGCGACAACTAGCCACAAGTGGTGCCAACCGTAGGGCAATACAAATACCTATGTACTACAGGTTATTAACCTAAAATAATCTAAAATTATTCAAGATATATACAAGAGTAGATATTGTGAATTTTAAAAAGTCCACACATCCATTAAATAATTAAAAACTATGCACTTAATTCTAAAAACATAAAAAAAGTAAAAGAAAACTTATAAATTGTCCACTAAATATTTTTAAATTTCTAAACACAAAGTAAACTACGGAGAAAAACTAATATAAAACACAATTATGGCTGTTTTTACAGTTTAAAAAATGTTTGAACAACAAATTTTACATTTGAAACTTTCAAACAACTCGTTTGAAAAATAGAGATAAACTTTGACAACGCCCAAACAGTTCTTACTTCACTACGTTCCAACAAGAAATAAAGGGGGAAAGTATAGCAAATAGCAAGTTAAAGAAAAGGTGTTTGTACTGTTGTCAACAGTTTAACAGGAAAATAGCAAGAAAAATGTTTTAGCGCTTGCAGCAATGTTCGAATATAACGTAGGTGTTGGGGAAGTCCAAACTGTTGTTCCTTGTTTAACAAATAACGATCCAGTCAATTCAAACTGTTAGTTTCCGTTTGGCAAAGCAGTTTGTTTTTCGTAAATAGAATGACAGTTAGTTTTAACAGTTTGGAGTTTTCTTACCCATCTCTAGTCAGCAGTATTCTGCCTTTGTTATAGCTATCGGAAAGGTACTAACTGCACAGCAGGGTGAAACAAATTTTAACCTACTGTATTGTACGTCTAGGTCAAATTTTAAAACCTAATTAAACTCATTTCCCTACCTGGAGCTCTCAAATTTTACAAACGTTCATATACGTAATTTTTAGTCATAAATGTTATACAATTATCAACTATTTACAATAAAAAAATTATGCGCTGAGACTGGATTCGAAGAAACAAAAGTAGACTAATGAAATGCATTTTTCATCATTTTTTAAAAATTCATCTCTTAAGGGAATTAAAAGAAAGTAGAGAATATAAAAAAGGGATATAAAATTTTGCACAGGAAAAATATTTTTTTAATCGTATATTCTAGAGACATACTCTGGAACACAAATAATGGAACAAAGTTAATAATAATTAACATAAATACTGTAAAAAAAAGAAACTCGTATTCAGCATTTTACCAAGTTCAATCCCGCTAAAGAGATGAAAAGGAGGTTCAAAAGTTTGAATTAGAAAAAGAAATTTTTGTAAAATTTTCTTCACACTTAACAAAGAAATTTGAAAACAAATAACTAAACATGTATTTTAGCATTTTTTAGAATTCACCGCTTGAAGGTGCGAAAGAGACGTTAAAGCTTGCGATTAAAAAAAAAATATTCTACAGTTCAAATAATAAAACAACCATTTCATTATTTTCGAAAAAAGTATGAAAAGGCTTCCATTACTAATCTTCTGAAGAAAGAATTTCAAAATAGACTAACGTGTATTGGGTAAAAACATTTCTTCGCTTTCAATATATATATATTTTTTTTTTTTTTTTTTTTTTTTTTGGTGTTTAACGTCCGACTATTGTGCACACTTGGGCTAATGCAGACGATGGGATGATTTATAGCGTATGAACATGTCAAGCCCTGGCCGGGAATCGAACCCGGGTCCTCGGGGTGAAAGCCCAGTACGTTATCAACTAGGCCATCTATATATACATATAATGTTTATAAATTAAATTATTATGTTACTGAAACAAAGTTTCAAGGGTGTCTTAAAATTTCATGAAAGTTTCGTGGGTGAAGCCACGACAGGTAATGTTAGTAACCTATTGTTTATTTTTTCGTGCAGTACTTTATGTACTATGTACCGCAACATGCAATGTTTCCAAAACATTAAAAAAATCCCAATAAAAAACTGCCTAAAAAAAATTGATACAGTATGTATCATAACCTCCTCCGTGGGCACCCTTAATTACTTTTTCAATATAAAAAGGCTTTTCCTACAAAGGCAAATAGAGTCTGTAAAATATTAAGAAAAACTACCAAATTTTTTTCATTTACGTATACATTTAATACATACATTTGTATATAAATACGTGAAAATAAAGACATTTACCACACAGTTGTCAAAATTAACTGAAGGGTGTCTCACATTCGGCTCTAATTATAAAAAAAGGAAAAACGGAATAGGAATGACGATTCATTCGATTGTTGTGTCGATAGTTTAGGCCTACAGTAGTGTAAACAGTAACACAAAACTCAGCGAGTCAGGACTACGAAAGAAAAAAATTCGTAATCTAACGAATGAACAATCGTCAAGTGACGACTGACTAGACCAATAATATCGAGAAGCATCGAGATGTTTTTACAATCGAAACAATCGAATAAAATATCTCGCAATCGCTCATCGCTAGGCTAGATTCAGCAGGAAATAGCGCCTTTTCAGCTTTGTATATACAAGAGAGGAAGGTAAAAGCTCTGTTGTTTTTTTCGGCTTTTACCGGTGATTAGTTTTAAGGTATGTATTACTTAACCTTTTCATAAGAGTGATCTAAAATAGTATTTTATTAGTTTTACAATAACATTATTAATGTCGGTGATTCTTTGTATTATCATATTTTCAACATGTGGTTCTAATCTGGTCTTCCTTAATTTTGCTTGCCCTTACAGGCAAAGACATCTTATTTGCATAAATACAATGCATGTAAAAATTATGTAGCCAAATATTTTTTTGTGAAGTAGGTATAACAAATTTAGTTCATTCATATTTTTCATTGTTAGCCTAGTTTGGTTTAAACTAGGCCTGAATGTTGCACCTTTAACTGTTTCTTCACAGTGTTAATTTACAACAGATTTTTATTTTTGAAGTTTTTTATGGAGCATCAACCTCTTAATTTCATATTGCGAAGCTGTATCTTTGATCGAAGTATTTCTATTGAATAAACTTGTATAAAACTTGACTAATAACATCTTGCAGTATCTTAACCATTTCTGTTTTCTGTTTGTTGGTCCAAACCATTTCTGCTTCTTTAGTATAATATCTGTGCTACCACAAACATTACCGAAGCAGTCAACGTTTTGGCACGTAAAACACATATGTTGTCTAACTAGTCATATAATTTTAACAAAATATCCACTAATTTTTGGTCTAGAGTTTGAAAAATGCATTAAGTACATGTAAGTCTGAAAAAACCTAATTTTTAGTTGTAAGAAACAAATGGGTTTTGAAACTATCTTTGTAGAACATTTTTTGGTAAATCCGCACTGTCTGGTGTTTTGTCAATATTTGTAATTTTTTCACCAAAATGCTTTATCTAAAGTAATAATACAAAATATAAAATTGCATGAACCTAATTTGTCGGTTATTGTGTGTTTACCTAACTCGACTTGGTTGCTCGCAAAAGTAGGATGTTAAATCAAATTAATTACATGTTAGTAATAATGAAAAGATAAACTTAAAAAAAACAACAATAACTGACTTGTTTGTTACATATATAACTAATATTTCTTAAAACCAAAAGCTACACACCTTTGAGCACAAAGTCTTCACCACAGGTTATAGAACAAAGTATTAAATAGGAATAAATTAGAACATAATTTAATAGAATTAAATTAAATAGAATAAGAATTTAAAAAAAATAGCATGTAATAACTAACTTATTATAATGTAAGTGTGATAACGCACATGAGCAGTACGTAGGTAGGTCACATTGAATGCAAAATAAATATCAATGGTGTAACAATATAGTTCCATTAAAAATGGCTTAAAACTGTAACTTGCCATAAGAATTTAGTCTTCCTTGGGTGAATATATTTTATTCAATAATAAAGTACACAATTAAAAAAAAGTTATAAAAATCATAACTTTAGTAAAACACCTGAAAGTGCAGAAATACTATTGTTTCCTTGTATTGACCTAAGTATCCATTTCTTGATTGTCAGGGTTTCTGTTAAATACTCTGTAGTACATAAAAAAAAATCGTTACATTAGTAAATCCAAAAAATTCAGAAATACCAGGTTAACCTCACCACAGCCTAGGTATTTCACTAGTAGGCATGAGAAAACAAATGTATTTAGGCTATACTGCTTGGATCTAAGTTTTCTTGGATCTGTAAATAGATATAGACATAGACATATTATAAATATGCTTTAGATATTTGCAAAATACTAGACCTATCGGTGTTAAGTCCAGTTACTTTAATATTAATAAGAAACTAAAATTTTAGTAATACAATATTTACAAAATGATCACTAGTTCATTGCTTTTTATTATTATTGTAGTAATTATCATAACAAGAATCAATGTTATGAATTGTAATACTCCAATGAATTGTTGAGTTCAGTAATTGTTAATATTCAAAGTTATAATGTGAAATCAAAATTATAGTGACACTCATGAATTCGCTAATCTTCATCCATTCATGCTTTCTACAACTCAACAGCATTTAGTCCGTAACAATATTTTGTTAATGTATTTCAAAATAAATATTTTCCTTTACATGCCAATTCTTCATTTAAACTATTTTAATAGAAAAATCCGGAAAAAGTTTAACAAAATATATTTTTGGTATCAACAGCAACTTAATTCAAACTGTGAAGTTTACTTTGCTTCAAAAATTGAATTTGAAGCCACATTCATGTACAGTAGCCTATTAATAGAACTTTACTGGCATTTATAAAATATTACACTTCCCAACATAGTACTTAATATTTCACAGTTTTTTGAAATCTGCAATTATTCTAGTACACGTTAACTTGACCACTTACTTCTCTTCGACACAGTTTCTGTAAACTGAAATTTTCAAGGGTTTTGTGATCATAATTTGTTCCCTCCATGAAGGTCAAAATTTGAAGCAGAGACATATCCTTGATGTGAAAATATGAGGGTATGCTTGAGAGGCATATCCTAATAAATGACTTGTATATGCAATAAAGTCATACAAATGAATTACTACTGAAAAGGTTTTGTAAAACCCATTTGGTTAGGTGAGACAAGGTTAGGTTTCCATAATGTTATCTTAATTTTGTAAAAATATTGGGTAGATATGCATTAGTTAGTCTCCACTACTTTTTTTTGTTTTTCTCACCAAAACAAAAGTTATATTTCATGTCTGTGAATAATCTAAAATATACAACCTGTGAGAAAACAACCTAAAAAAAACTAACCATTGTGCCTACTAACCTGTTGTATGAAAGTTACTATTGGTTTTTCCTTCAAAAATGCTTTATTAAATGCCTATAAAGTAATAATCAAAACTATAAAAACAATTAAAATTACCAGAATATCGAGAAAAAACTGCTTAAATAACTTAACCAATACTACTGTGTGAATGTTACTAACCACGCTGTAAACATGTATTGCCAATATAAACCAGCCTCTGTGATAAAACAGGTTAGTAGTACTTTGGTGTATGAATCTTCCATGCAATATCACAAAATTGTTCTGTTAAAAATTTTATAAAATCATAACTCATTGTAAGAAATTAAATCTTTTGCTGATTAATTTCATTAAATTTAGAAATAAGAGGAACCAATAATAATAAATCAAGAACTAATGTAATATTACCATAATGAAAGCAACTACTTCTTATCACATTTTATTGGTCCTAAACCATTTAAAACCACTATACTTAACACCTTATTCAGTACAATTTAAGCAGTACTGTGGTTAGTTTATTTATTTATTGTAATTGCATGCACAATTTTATTTCGAGAAAAAAATCGTAAAACAAATTTGTCTTTTTCAAGCTACAATTTTTTAATTGAACTAAAACATATCCTTTGTATATCCTTGATATCTAAATCTTCATCAGTCAATTCTTCATTTAAAACTAATTCAAAATTTTATGTTTATCCTGGCCTGGAACAGACATTCTTACATAAAAAATCATAATATTGCAAAAGAACAAAGAACTATATAACATCATACCAGCATTTGTTTTTACCAACATTGCTGTGCTATGGTGTAGGCCTACATTATACTGACTAGACTTTGGAGGGCATTATACAGCATGTATAAAGGAAGAATAAATAGTTATAACATTATAAATTCATTTAAGTATAGCCAGTAAATTCATGTAATAAAAAAACCCACTCTTAAAAATTATTTACAAATATATACATTATTTACAAAGAAAGCCCTAAGTGTTGCAAATAGTTTTGTTTAATTTTTACAACTAGGCCTACATTAAATTTGACATTTTTAGTCACATACACAAATTTAGTAACTATGTGATAATCTAATCTAATTTAATATTATTTCTTTTTTCAGAAAAATGGACGAGGATTGGGACGATGGATTTGTCCCAGTTACAAACAGTTATGAGGTAGACATACATTAATAAATAGTAAAAGGAAATTATCTTATTTATAAAACTTAGTTCTCATTTAGTAGGCCTAATATTTTCCCCTGCAAATTACAAAAAAAAAAAAAAAAAAAAAAAAATTGAAATTGTCATTTTTTTTCCTTTAAATTCTTGAATTTTTATATTGCACAACAAAATTAATTTTGATCCTTACTACTTCTAAGTCACTTCTTGTGTGTAACTGAATGATTAAGTATCCTATATTTGTATAATGTTTTTAATTTCATTAATTAACTAATGTCTTGCAATAATAATGGCTTAATCAGTATCTACCCTGGAACATATTGGCTGTACCAGTGGTACACATATCTAACGACTCCCAGTTTTAGAAGTGGTCAATCCATATTAAATCAAACCATATCTGTCACAAACCACTTTAGATTTTAATTACATTGGTTTATTTTATATTTTCCTTTATAAATATAATAAGCATAGACATAACTGTAGGTCATTGTCTATGTTTTTATAGAGCCTTGCACAATCAATGAAGCAATTATTTCTGTTTGTATTTCCAAGTGTTAATCCTTCAACAGTGAAATGAAAATATTAGTTTTTGTAATGGAAAAATGTAGTACATAAACAAAATTATGTGCAGAGTCTTATTGGCTATTCGGTATAGTTTTAGGGTAGATATGCATTAAATTTACTAGTAAATTAGAAACTCGTAAGTGTTAACATCTTATTTTAGCCTGTTACACAAAAATATAATTGTTAACTAAAAATTACGAAAAAGCAGAGCCATTCATACTAAGGGTAATAGGGCACACACATTAGCCCAAGTGTGCACAATAGTCGGACATTAAAAAAAAAATTTGGTTTCAAATTGAAATTTTGAAATGAAATGATTATTATTTTAATGTAGAGGCCCCCCCCACATACACACACCTTAGAGTATTTCTTCACAGATAGAAAAATGTCATTTACATTGAAAATTTTTCTATATCCGTATTTGTTACGACATTTGTAGAAGAAAACATTGTTCTAACGTTTTGCTAAAACCTATCTGGTATTATAGTTTTGACTGGTTAGGTTTCAGAGGAAAATCTACTGTTCAAGAGGACAGATAGGGTTTTGGCAAACATTGGAACAGTGTTCTTCTAGAAGTGGTCCTAATGAACTGTTGTGGTACATAGGTTTACCACTCTAGTGTTCACAAGAAATTAGCATGTTTACAAGGTGCTAACCAAAAGTTCAGGGAATTTTCCCATCAAAATAAAATTGTTTATCATTAACTCCTAGTTTCCATCGTTTCCTTCAAAATAGTCCCCTTTGGCATAGATACAGCAATCTCAGCATTTTTCCGTGATTCTATGCATCCCTGGAAATCTGCCAGTGTAAGTGTTCGAAACATCCTGCGATTTTGCATGGATCTCCTCAATTGTGTCAAAACAATGGTCTTTCAATTTCAGTTTTATTTTGGAGAACAGAAAGAAGTAACATAGGACGAGTTCAGGTGATTAGGGTGGGTGAGGTAATTCAAAAACATAACTATTGTGTTTTTGAAAGCCAAAAAATTATGAACGAGTAGTGATGTATGTGCAGATGCATTGTCGTGGTATGTCCCATTGTTCGGATTTGTGTCTAATGCTCTATTTAGCCACTTCAAAACTTCACAGTAAACTTTCCATTGGGACAAATGCCTTGTGCAAGGCATTCTATTGGGACAAATATAGAAAAGAAAAAATGTTTTAGGCTAATAACTGTAAATCCTTGTTTAATTACTGTTACAGCATTAGAGATGAAGTTGAGGTTATCTCTTGCTGCAATTTTCCATTTAATGCAATCAGCTACACTATGATCTTTTTGGCAGTTGCTCAGTATTCTTGGTACACATTTTGCAGCATTGCACTCATCCCCAAAGTGTTTGACAAGTTATATTGCACAAACCTATACAACATTCGTATGATTGTACGAACATCATAGATTGTTCATCTACGATATATAATTTGCACTTTTGCAATGTTTTCTAGTGTTGTGTTGATGGTCGTCCTGAACGTTCATTGTCATCGGCAAGCGTTCGTCAATCCTTGAAACATTTGTACCATGAACAAATTTTACTTTGTATCTTAGCATTGCCACCAAAAGCTTCTACAAGCATGCAATGATTTTTGCAGTAGTTTTTCTAAGCTTGAAGCAAAAATTGATGCAGGTTCTCATCTACTTAAAATCTTCCATTTACACAAGTTTAAAAAATCACTGCAACACTAAAACACAATGTTACACAAATGCATGAAACTCAAGAATGCGGCATCCTACCGTCACAACTGTTAGCACACTAAATCACAAAGAGTACTGTGATGACAACGGGTAATTCCACAGATTGGTTTGTTGTGGAATTCAAATTACCTGAATTTTTTTAGCACCTCATGCATTGATTTTGTTATGTAATAACTTGGGCTACTGTTATCCATCAAGCAAAATATTTTTTCCGTGTGTAAGAGCAGTTTTATTTTAAGTTATTGCCTAGAACAGGTCTTATAGTGTTGTTGTTGATGTGATTTCCTTTTGTTTATCTGAAATACTCAAGTTACTTAATGAATTGTGTTAATATTCAGTTTCATTTTGTTCAGCCTATAGATACAGGTAGAGCAATCGGAAAAGGCAGAGGATTCATACCTCCATCAGAAGGTGATGATGACAACCAAAATGGGAGTGATTTTGGAAGTGGAAGAGGAGGAAGAGAGAACAGAAGAGGGTTTGGAAACAGAGATGGTGGAAGGTATAACAATGACAGTGATGGTGATAGTGGAGAAAGGCGAGGAGCCTATCGAGGAAGAGGTGGCAGGGGTGGTGGTGACAGAGGTAGGAGGTATAATAATAGTGACGATGATGGTGAATCTTCTCGTGATGGTTTTCAAAGAAGAGGTGGTAGAGGAGGCGGTGATAGAGGGTCTAGTCGTGGAGGCCGGGGAGGTTCTAGAAGAACTGGCGATGATGACGAAGGTGGTTTTGGGTCAAAAAATGAAAGAGACAGGAAGAAAAATGGTATGTTATCTTTTACACAGCTAAATATTATCTTTATTTTCTTACTGTATATATATTTTAACAAAATAAAAATTTTAAAAAATATTAAAATGTTGCTATACATAAAATATTATAAAATACATATTTAGGAAAAGCAAACATATTGTAAAAATAATATATATATATATATATATATATATATATATATATATATATAAACATAAGTTTTGTATATATATATATATAACTTATGGTATGGTTTCGAGGATGTCGCTTTTTTAAAGAAAACAACTTTTTTTTAATTACAATAAGAATTTAATATACACTTAAAAACTTATAATAATTATTTAAGTTTGTCTCATATTCATTGAGATGCGAACTGAGTGAAACCTCGACTAACACTGAGCTTATGCTCCTCCCTCTCCACATACAATAAAAATGCTTACTATGCTAAAAACTACATTGTCATCACTAAATCTAGCCTTCTACAATTATTATCTATATAACTAATGAAAATGCTTACCATGCTAAAAACAACATTGTCATCACTAAATCTAGCAAAGTACACTTATTGCCTATATAACTCCTCCACCCCTAAACAAAACTTCCGGGGGTGGTTGAACAGCAGCTTCCCTCCAAGTTTTCCCAATTAGCTTCTTAAGACGCTAAGATAATAGTTACTAATTCTGATTCATACTTAGCTGGTAAAGAATATAACTTATAAATATTAAAATTTGTTTTTTCAACAATAGGCATGTTTATAAAATACACAATGTTATTTGAATCTAACTTACAATTAACTTCCATCATTTACAAATTTTAATTTAGTTTTTAATTCTTTCTTGACTATTAGCATGGCAATTGCTACAATTTCTATAAAAATGATTCAACATGTTATTGTAATAGACATCAATATTATTTATCTTTACAATGAAATCACTTAAACTAAAATAGTGTACAAAAGTATGAAATGAAGACTTCAGTTTTGCTGGTCTTAAATCTATTGGAATCATCCCTAAGTTTTTAGAGATATTCTTAAATTCTGCTGGGTTGGCAGTGGCTCTGTCAAGGAACGGGAGGAACCTGAAGCAGGTTTAGGGCTGACTTACTTTTTATGTTTTTGAATTTCCTCGGTCTTTTAATTTTAGATAAATGAATTTTCTGCTTAGTATTATGGTGTCTTGGTTTTATTTCAGCTGTTTTCCTTTCTTGATTTATTGAAGACACCTCTTCTTTGTTAAATTTATTTTTGGTTTTACTTTGTTTCTGCAAATTTTTTACATAAACGTCTGTTGGGATTTCTAGTAAAGGCTCTCTATTCTGATTCCTTTTAGTTTGAATGTTTTCTTTAGTCTTCTGGTTAGTTTCTCTTATATGTTCGTACAATTTCTTTGTTTTCTCTTTGTGACTTATTACATAATCGTTAGTGACTTTATTTTCAATGTTAATATTCAAAACGTGATTTGAGTCAATATTCCCATACAATACTTCAAATGGTGTTAATTTTGTTACTGAATGGATGCTATTATTGTAAGCTATAATTGCATATTTTACTTTCTTTGTAATATTATCGTTTTTAAATTCTACCTGGTTATTTAAATTATTATGTGTTCAATTAGGGTGGAATGGAATCTTTCAATTAATCCATTAGAAGGTGGGTGTTGAGTACTTATAAAATGAATTTTAATTTTGTGTAATTCCAAGATTTCTTTAATTATTTTATTATTAAATTCAGTTCCATTGTCTGAACAATGGACTCAGGTATTCGATAATGTGCAAAGTATAAGAGTTTATCAGCGACCTCGGTAGCATGTGCGCCTCCCACACGATACACTTGTGCACAGCGAGAGAATCCGTCTATGATACTAAGAAATCTGTTTTTTTTCTATGCTATCTATGTGGATTGTTTGCAGTGGTCTTACTGGTGTAGGTGTGAGATTCATCTCGAGCTTTAAAGGTACTCTATCGTACTTTGTCTTTAAACATATTTCACAAGAATTAATAAAGTTTTGAATGTGTTCCTTTATATTAGGCCAATAATATTTCCTTTTAATTTGTTCATACGATTCTTGTAAGCCACGGTGATTGGTTTTACTTAAGTGGTAATTATTTATAATCTCTCGAATTTCTTCCTCATCAGTTATATCTAGTAATTTAGAGTTACATTTAACTAATAAAAGTTGAGAGTTTTTGAAATGTTTACCTATACATGTTGCAAATTCTTCAAAAAAGTCATCTTCAAAATAAATATTGTATCTAACCTTGGGTACTAGAAATTCTTTTACAAAATTAATATCGTTTTTTAGGTTATTTCTTGAAATTTCAATGCTTAATCTCATTTTAGTGTTTCCAAATAATTTTAATATCTTAACGTTTTTTGACTGATAATCTACCTTGTACAAAAATATCTGGTTTTTTCCAAAATTCACAGGTTCGTCAGAAATTTCAATTTCCGCTCGCGTATTCCCTTCGAAATTGGAATGAACGGTTTGGTCGCTTTCTTCATTGATCTCCTGCTGATTGACCGCATTATCTTCATTTCAGGACAAAAAAAAAAGGCTTGGCCTTTCGGTTTAGTTTATGGCCAAATATATCACTTTGTAGTGAAACTTTCACACTACAATTGTGAAGAAAATAGTTGATCTATGACAAGAAACATACTAGAAATCGAGGAGTTCTTGGACCTCTGTAATTTCGTCGTTTCATACTTCGTTTGTAGACCACAGTTTGAAAAATCACAGATACAGAACTATATTTCGTAGGTAAAATATTCAACAGATGAATTAAAGAGAAAGGATAAATCTTTCAAACGATACCAACCATAATTCTATTTTAAAATTATTTACTAGGTCAAATATTAGTTTGAAAACGCAATATGGTGGACGCCTAGAAGCAAAGGCAAGTACTAGAAGTTAGTGTGTTTACTTATGAATTTATTGTAACAATTTATATACAAATTTCATAAATCTAAAACATGCTAAATAAAGCTTAGAATCTCTACTTTCTAATGGTATTTATTTATTTTATTGAGATTGCAACAGGATAAATGTGTTAAAACAGTGTGTTCAGGTAATGGTGTTTTCAAACAGCTTATAAGTCGCTCAGCACTTAGAGGTAGGATTTTAAATGACTTATAAGTCGTTCAGTACTTCTAGGGTTAATATAAATTCCTTTTCGAAATCGGGGTATTGTAAAATTGGTTTGTTAGTCAATATGTTTTTGCATGTTTCAAAGCAGTTCAAGTAGTCAGGGTTATTAGGGTCAATTTTGGCGTTTTTTTTAAACAACTGGTAAAAGATTTAGTTATTTTTGCGAAATTTTTAATACATTTTCGGTAAAATCCAAGTAATCCGAGAAATTCCTTTACTTGTTTAGCTGTTTTCGGAATTGGGTAATTTTTTATAACTTTTATTTTTTCTGGGTTGGCTTTTACTCCATCTGGTGTTACTACGTGTCCTAAATAAGCAACTTCCTTTCTTAAAAATTCCATTTTGTCCAATTGTATTTTGAAATCAGCTCCCCTTAATCTATCAAATACCTCTCTTAGTCTTTGCAAGTGTTCTTGTAAGCTAGTTGAATATATGATAACGTTATCAAGATAGACTAGGCAAGTTTCGTTCTGAATTCCACATAACACGTTGTTCATTATATGTTGAAATGTCGGTAGGCTGTTTTTCAGTCCGAACGGCATTTTCAGAAATTCATAGTATCCAGTTTCGGTTGAAAAAGCTGTCTTACCAATGCTGTCGGGATGCATTTCAACCTGATGAAAGCCTGATGCAAGGTCCAGGGTCGTGGAATATTGTGATCTCCCCAATTTGTCTAATATGTCTGTTATATTAGGAAGAAGGAATTTGTCGTCAATAGTTTTTGAATTTAGTCCTCGGAGATCAATTACTAGCGTAAACTTTTGTCTGTTGGATGCGTCTGCTTTTTTTGGAACAATCCATATGGGTGAATTCCGCGGTGAATGTGGGTCGAATTATTTCTTGGATTTGTTTATTTACCTCCTTACGATAAATTTCCGGGTATCGGTAGTTTCTTGTGTATACGGGTATTTCGTCCGTTGTCCTGATTACATGCTTAATTTGGTTAGTAAACGTCAAATTATTATTTTCATGGTGGAATATGTTAGAATATTCAGAAATTAATTTTAAAATTTCTCATTTTTCCTCAGTGTTCACATGATCTGTTCTAATTTTTTGTATATCTAATTTATTATCTTTATTTTTTAACATCGTAAGTCCTAAAAAAATGATTTTAAACGTCTTTGTTTTCTTGTGTGAATCCATATGCATTGTTTTCTTCAGTAAAATTATCGAAAGTGTTATAACCGTCTTGTGTTTCGCTATAATCTTCCGTGAAGTCAATTCCAGTCTGTTCAGCTAATGAAATACTCGGCATTTGCTCTACGCTTTGGTCAGTCGAACTGGTTTTATTTTCTTCATCAACCGGCTTTCCTGTTATCTGGTACAGTTTGTTTTGTCTGATTGTGTTTCCCGTTTGACGTGTAGATATACTCGTCGGTGTGGGTTTATAAGTTTGATTAGTTTTTTGTTGTGTATGATTTCCGAATTGTTTTTGCTGTTGGTTATGGCTTACAAAATTTTGTCTGTTAAATTGGTTAGGATTATTTTGTGAAAATTGTTTATATTGATTTTGGAAAGATTGGTTATTAATCACAGGTTTACTAATTGGTACATTTTGGGTTTTAGGTGGTATGTTTTGCTGATTATTTTGAAACAATTTATTATTTTTAAACTGAAAGTCGTTAGTCAACATATTTAAAGCTTCATTAAGCGTGCTAGGGTTTTTTGTGCGCATCAGAGATCCCAATGATTCCTGAAAACCTCTTAATAACACTCTTAATGCAAATTTCTGAACATAGGCACACAAAATATCTTTTGCATGCGTTTTTTCTTTGTGTAAACAGAAAGCTATTTGTAGTTTAATAGTTTTTGAACTCTTTCATAGAAATGAAAAGGTGATTCGTTATTTTTCTGCTTTAATTCTGCCATTTCCAAATTTAAAGTAAAACAATCTCTTTTGTCTGAATAACTAGTTAGTGGGGTATTTTTAACATCATCCCAAGCATAAGTGTTTGAAATTAAAACAGTTTCTAAGGTCTGTCCCTTTAGTTTAGAAAGTATAGATGAAAACAAATATTCATTCTGAAAATCTTACGAATTTTCAGTTACAAAGAATCTATTAACAATTTTATCACAAATAGAAATGAACCTGTTGAGCATAGCAGGTTCACCACTGTATTTAGATATCATATCTAGGTATTCTCTTTTCAATGTTGGAGTAGTCATTGTCATTGTTAAATTCCTACTTATAACTTAAACTAAAGTATGTAATATAAATCGTGACACTAAACAGGTTTCAGTATACAAGCTAAATAACTTAAAATTAAAATATATTTATAGCAATTAAATTATGAAATTATTCAGTTTGAAAATTATGTACAAAAATTAGTGTAGTTTTTCACTTGAAAGTATTTTACACTTTAATACAATATATATTCTGTGTTGAATATTATAAACTTGTTTTATTTAAATAATTGGCAACTGTCTTAATTTATAGATTTCCTACTTACAATAGGATGTAGAACATTAAGTTCATGGATTCATACTTAATAATGAATAATAAATAAAGTAGTCTTTGATTTTTAGCGATCCTATTCCTTCTTCTTTCTTCCTTCTTCTCTCTTCTTTCCTCTTTCTTCTTTCTTCTTTTTTCTTTCTTCCTTCTTCTCTCTTCTTTCTTCTTTGACACCGACGGACGTTATATGCCTTAACTCTCTGGGTATCTTGCTCTGCCAAATCAATATTCGCTTAATTCTTCAGAAGCCTTACTCTGGAAGATCAATATACTCTTAACTTTCCAAAGTGGTTGTCCCGCCTTGTTAACGGTTGATACCGAAAAGATCCTAATATTCACTTAAGAACTTTCAAGGGGGTCCTACCGACTGCGCCACTTATAGTATGGTTTCGAGGATGTCGCTTTAAAAAAAAAAACTTTTTTAATTACAATAAGAATTTAATATACACTTAAAAACTTATAATAATTATTTAAGTTAGTCTCATATTCATTGAGATGCGAACTGAGTGAAACCTCAACTAACACTGAGCTTATGCTCCTCCCTCTCCACATACAATAAAAATGCTTACCATGCTAAAAACTACATTGTCATTACTAAATCTAGGAAAGTCTTCACTTATTGCCTATCTAACTTATATATATCTTAATCTTATTCATATTATATTTCTGAAAGTTTGTGTGTTTGTTTGTTATTCAATCAGGCTTTAACCACTGGA
Source organism: Callitettix versicolor (assembly GCA_022606455.1). Taxonomy (NCBI): domain Eukaryota; kingdom Metazoa; phylum Arthropoda; class Insecta; order Hemiptera; family Cercopidae; genus Callitettix; species Callitettix versicolor. The sequence continues at coordinate 18,758,431 of CM040191.1, read as the reverse complement.
CCAATTGAGATGAAATTTGATACGAATATGGTTTAAGTATCTGAGATAAACATAGGCCTATTCTCGTTTTAAAAACATTATACTACTTACCCAGCCCAAAATAATTATTAGTATTTAGTTTTGTGACATGTGTTAACTGAAGCTAACTTCAGTTTTTTACTGTTTAATTACTGTTTACTGGACATGAGATTTAGGCACCTGAGATGGACATAGATCTAATCCCATTTTACAAATCTTAATCTATTTTATTTGTAGCAAAATTATTGTTTTTAATGTAATATTTTCATCTAATAATCACAATCTGGTATTTTTCATTTAAGACTTTTCAATGTTTTCGAAGCAGAATGCAGAATGTATAACATACAATTTTATTAGGGTACTTTAATTGTAAGGTAGTATATATATTTGTGTAATTACATTATATGAAAAAATGGTAAATATGCATTGTAGCATATATTGGAGTTTTCAATATTTTTGTTACTAAAATGCTTTATTATGTGCCCAAAAGCAAAATCCAAAATATGAAAGCACGAGAAGTACGATAAAAATCGAAAGTAAAAGTGACCAACATAACCTCAAAATTGCTACCGGCAAAAATTGGTACAGTGTTGTAGATAGGTAAAACAGTAAAAATACGTCTAACACGGGTTTTGGGTGATAAGAAACCAATTTTTTAAAACAGTACTGCATAACCTAACTGACACGGTTGTTGGGCCTAACATGGTGATGCATGAAAAAATCCTTATATTTTTTTAAATAATACTAGGCTGCATACCCTAACTGACACGGTTGTTAGACCTAACACGGTGGTGCATAAAAAAACCTTTATATTTTTTTAAAGAATACCACATATCCTAACTGAACAGTTGTTAGACCAAAATTGGTGGTACGTAAAAAAACATAAAAAAATATTGTTGGACATATTTTTTTAAAGAATACTATGTATCCTAACTGACACGGTTGTTAGGCCTAACACGGTGATGTGTGAAAAAACCTATAATTTTTTTTTTAAAGAAACACATATCCTAACTGACACGGTTGTTACGCCTAACACGGTGATGCATTAAAAAAACCTTTATTTTTTTTTTTAAAAAGAGTACTCCATAACCTAACTGACAAGGTTGTTGGGTCTAATACGGTGAAGCATGAAAAAAATTGATATTTTTTTAGAGTACTTCATAACTTAACTAACAGAGTTGTTAGGCCTAACACGGTGATGCGTAAAAAAACCTTTATATTTTTTTAAAGAATACTACATATCCTGACACGGTTGTTGGGCCTATCACGGTGATGCGTGAAAAAAACCTTTATTTTTTTTTAAAGAATACTAGGCTACATATCCTAACTCACACGGTTGTTAGGCCTGACATGGTGGTGCGTAAAAAAACCTTTATATTTTTTTAAAGAGTACTCCATAACTTAACTAACACGGTTATTAAGCCTGACACGGTGATGCATTAAAAAAAAACCTTTATTAAAAAAAAAATCACCATAACCTGACACGGTTGTTGGTCCTAACACGGTGATGCGTGATCTTTAATGTATATTATGACTGCGGCAAAGCCGTGACGGATAACAGCTAATCATATTATATTTCTGAAAGTTTGTTTTTGTTTATTTGTTATTCAATCACACTTTAACTACTAAACTAAATGAGATTAAATTTGGTTTGAACACGTTTTAGGTATCTGAGATAAACACAATACTATTCCAGTTTATAATAGTGACTTTTTAATAATACTATATTTTATTAAAATATGATAGGACCCTGTTTTAGAGTGTCGAGTAGCAAAAATTTATGTCTTGGCCGAAAACCCCGTATAATATTGTATATAGAAATATATTAAAATGAAATGACCTATTCTGATTTTGAAAATCGACTATAAAGTTTATTGCCTACATTATAATTACAGGCAAAGCCGCAATGGGTAACAGCTAGTCATATTATATTTCTGAAAATTTGTGTGTTTGTTATTCAATCGCGCTTTAACCACTGGACCAATTGAAATGAAACTTGGTTTGAAAATGGTTTAAGTATCTGAGATAAACAGAGGCCTATTCCTGTTTTAAAAAAACATCATTATACTACTTACCCAGCCCAACATAATTATGTAGTATTTAGTTTTGTTTCATGTGTTAACTGTAGTTAGGTTTAATTACTGTTTACTGGATCTTAGATTTAGGTACCTGAGATGGATATAGATCTAATCCCATTTTAAGAATCTTAATCCGTGTTTTATTTATTGCAAAATTATTGCTTTTAATGTTACATTTTCAATTATTTTAGTTGAATTTTTTTCAAAACTGACTATAATTTGTTACTTTGTGTTGAATTTTCAATATTAAATATAAAAATGAGTGCAGATCACGATACGTTAAAAATTACTATAATTGTAAGTATTTTCTCTTTGTGAAAGTCTGGTTTGCTTTATTGTATGTAGTTTTGTTATTTTAAGTTTCAATAGATCAAATAATCACAATCTGGTGTTTCTCATTTAAGACTTTTCAATGTTTTCGACGCAGAATGCAGAATGTATAACATACAATTTTATTAGGATACTTTAATTGTAAGGTAGTATATATATTTGTGTAATTACATTAAATGAAAAAATGATAAATATGTAGTGTAGCATGACCTGGATTTTTTGATATTTTTGTTATTAAAACGCTTTGATACATGCCCAAAAGCAAGAACCCAAACTATAAAACCACGAGAAGTACGATAAAAATCGAAAATAAAAGTGACTACACAATACACACAAAGAATAAGATACTACACAATACTATTCCGGTTTAATTGTATAATAGTAACTTTTTAATAATACTGTAGTTTATTAAAATATGACAGGACCCTGTTTTAGAGTATTGAGTAGCAAAAATTTATATCTCTTGGTTGAAAGCCATAAATCGTATAATATTGTAAATAGAAATATATTAAAATGAAATGAACCTATTCTGATTTTGAAAATCGACTATAAATTTTATTGCCTACATTTTAATTGCAGACAAAGCCGCAACGGGTAACAGCTAGTAAATTATAAAAATATAAAAAATATATATAGAAGTTATTATTTAGACAGTCAGCTATTATTAAACTAGCAAAATAATATGTTATAAGCCATAATCTGCATTGCTTTTTAAGTTTTTTTTTTATAGAACAGGTACTGTTGGATTTATAACAGAATATATAATAAAAAGAAATTATTTTTAATAATTTTTTCTGAAACTTAGCTTTTTTGTGTTATTTTATTTGTACCTTTGTGTTATTTCATTTTTGTGTTATAATTTATGTGGTACAGTTTTTATTTTTTTGTATTACATTTTTTTGTATTATGGGTTTAGCCAGTGGTAACTTGCAAAATATAATTTCAATACCTTTATCTGTTCTTGAAATATTAATACGTTTGTAAAAGAACCAAAATGGCGGCTATATGTGAACCGGAGCATTTTGGACATATGTTGATATGAACTTTTTTCATAATTTTTTAATGTATAATCTTATCCTATTTTCTTTAAGTTTTTTAAAATACTGAATATATATGCAGATTTTACACACACACACACACACACACACACACACACACACACACACACACACACACACACATGCATGCACACACACACGCACACATACGTTGTTTATAACAACTTTAACGGCAATAAATAGGAAAGGCATTATAATTTTTGTTGATTTTTTTAAGTGACATACAGAAAGGTAGTTTTCAAATTTTTGTACGAATTAGGGCCAAATATGAGTTACATATTTTTTGTTAAAATATTAGGAGAAAACATTTAGAAATTAGTCAGTTGATTTGAAAATGGTGAAACTAATGCTGTTTAACTATACCAATTAATGGTGTATTTAAAAAAAATTGCAGAAGATAACGAAAAAGCTAGGGAAATTTATATTCCTCCGGATCCAACAGACGATGAGGAAACAATGTTTGGAGCAGGTATATCGTCAGGAATCAATTTTAATAAATACGATAGCATTAAGATACAGGTAAATAATATTAATCATATCCTTACACTAATGTTCTAAGTAATAGTGGATAAATTTTGTACTAAAGGATTATATAAATCAAAATTGATTTGTTTTACTATAAAATGGCAGTCTGATTGTAGTCTTTTTTGAGATACCCTGCATAAAATGCGAGCATTGATGGTTGGTAAGAACATTTTTTATCAACAACAAATAAACTTTTTCAATTAAATATTTGGTTCAAAAAAAAATCTTTTTAGTACAATATTTTGTAAGGGAAAATAATATATAGCGTAGTATAGCTACCTCCATATAAAGCTATATTTGCAATGTAGTGGATGGTCGGTTTAAAGTGTTCAAAGTCTCTAAAGTATTTTGTATTGTAACTGCCATAATAATGTAATTATTCACATTAGCCAATACCTAAGTGAACTTAACATTAGGAGCTATATTGTTAAGTGTTTGTGTATGCGTATGTCTTGCTGTTGCAATTATTACTTTTTTTATATTATTAATAATTGAAAACGAAAGCTTATGATTTCAAAATAACTAAATTTCAATTCTTTATCATTAATGAAAAAGATTTCTCAATTTAAATAGAAAAAAGTATAAATGTAACAATTACCTATTATTGAAAATTTGATGTACTAACTTATGATTTTAATAGGAGGTGTGGCTAAAAATAATTGGGTTAATGGTATCACATTTGTTTTTATTTTATCACAACTTTTAACATTATCCCCTTCACGATCCCTACACCACTCAATGCTAATTTTCCATTTTCTAAAATAGTGTTTCAAGTCATTTTTTGAAAGCTGTTCAGGGTCTCCGTTACTTTTTTCAAAGCTTTATCATATATATCATTCCTTTCAATACTGATTTACAAGGGGTGAATGTTCTAACATGGGATTCTTGCTTAGCGAAAACGTCTTGGCAACCAGTGCAGTATGGGTCAGTGCATTGAGTCCATAACTTTTTTCCACAACTCGGGTCACTGTCTTCTTACTTGTTCACTGAGTATTATAGAATATAGTTAGGACCTCAAGATAGGTCCAGTGAACTTCTTATTCGCAGTTTGACCTTCAAGTACATAATCCCATGGATGTCGAAAAACACATTCATCACGGGCTTTAAATTTTGATTTAGAAATTGGAGATTTTTTCAGTCTTAGTTAATGGGGGCTCTTCCAGTGCATTGATTAGTTCTTAGTTTGTGAATCGTAAGGAAAAAAACCACGATTCTTCATATGTTATTATTTTTCCCAAGAGTTTATGGTCTTTTTTGATGGATTTCAAAGTGTCAGCACAAGTATTCATTTGAGAGTCCTTCAGTTCAGGTGTGAGATTTTTGGGCACTGTTTTTGTACAAACTTTATTCATATTACGATAATCTTGCAAAATTTACCAAACTGATTCTTTGTTGATTCCAAATCTCTCTGCGGCAATGTGAATACTGAACTGATAGTCTTTTCGGATTAAAATGTTGATTTTTCAAAGTACTTGCCCTCCTTTGAACTGTTTAAACTACTTAAAGCATTTGTCGTCATATTTTTGTTTCAACAAAGAGTGAGTTTCTGTGGAGGACTTCACGAGTTTCACATGAATGTGTTGCTCTTTTAAAACGCTTGACATTTTACTGATGGGCAGCCGATACACATTCTAGTACAAACAAAAGCCACAGCCCGACTGAAGGGTAAGTGGTCGTATCGACGGCAGGAATGGAGAGAGGGCATGTCATGTGACTTGGCAATGTAGCATTTGACCTTGGTACACTAGCTAGTTGTCTTTTGAAAAATTACAATTTCAAAAAAATCAAAATTTTTTAGCCACATCTTTTATGTGAGCAGTACCAATAGCCGGCTATTGGAGGGGCAAAGTCGGGCGGTGTCCAAGGGTGCTAACTCAGTTAGGGCGCCGCTGTCTAGGTTTTTAAAGTTATAAATAATACTATTTATTTATACTAGTTATCTAATACTATTTGTTAATAATTTAAATAAATGTTATTTTTCAATAGTAATCAATATCATTATAATTAATAAATGATTTTCAAATTTATTTCAAAAGTATATTTATACCTATTTTTATTAGATATCTTAAAAACACGTCCCTACATAGGCGCCACAGTAAATTTTGCCCGACCTGTCCAAAAGGCTAAGGCCGGCACTGTATGTGAGCGAAATTTTAACAAGATCAAGTAGTTTCTTCTTTGGATTTTTGAACAATAATTGAAGACAAGAAAGTTTGTGTAATGTTTTTGGTCCATTTATTGTCTTGTGTGCTGCTAATTATTGGGAGCACAAGGACTCTGGTACCTCTGTTATGAGTTACCACTGAATATATTTTACAGTATATTGTTTTAATAAATGTGATCTACAAAAAATGAATTTATTTTTCAGGTAACTGGTGAAAACATTCCAAATTCTATAAATAGTTTTGAAGAGTCAGGAATGAGGCCTTATGTTTTAGATAACATTAAAAAGTCAGGTTATTCTAAACCCACTCCTGTGCAGAAATATGCATTACCAATTATTATGGAAGGCAGAGATTTAATGGCCTGTGCACAAACAGGATCTGGAAAAACGGTAAGAGCTATTATGGTACATATCGATATTTATTTTAATAAGCAGAGAAAGGTATGAAGTTCTAGTAACTTGAGCCCTAGTAGTTCAGAATTATGTTTAGTTTGTGCAAATTAAACGTAACGTACAGTGGAACCTCGATAATATGAATTAATTGAAACCAGAAATGGTTCGGTTAATGAAACATAGACAGAGGCTAATAAATTAATTGTACAGTACTGTACTAAGAAATAATAATAGACCTACAAAATAATGTGCCACAAAATGACAGCAAATCCTTTTATAATATAGTGTTACTTCTGTGAATGGTCTTAATTCATACCAGAACTAAGTCTGTTACCTGAGTAAACTCCATTATTAACTAATAATGGAGACTTAACGAAAACATTTTAATTTGTTCCATAGAATAAAATAATTGAGTACTTGATCTATGTCAAGATAACGAATGAAGAAAATTCACGGAAGTCACACTTTATTTTAAATAAATTCATACAAATGTAATTATGTCACACATATACACAGGACAAATCAATTTATTTTTTTAGTTCATACTGTAGCTTTTTTTAGTTCAGTAATTAAAGTTTGTCTTTTACTTCTACTACCACAAGACCTTCTTTTAGGACCAATTTAATTAATATTCACAAAAAAAAATTGAAAACAGGATTTAAAGAACAATTTGAAACTTGCATACAAAGATGCTTAATGTATTGTTAAATTTAAAAATCAAAAGTACCTAACACTGTAATATTATAAACTGTTTAATTTTTTTAATGGGCTAACAAATTAAAAACACAGTAAAAGAGTTGATGACACACAAAATAAAATTAGTTATGATAACAGAAAAGGAATAGGAGTTGGCATTCTGAGAACAGATCTAAGAAATTTCATGTAAGTTATTGCCCTACAAAAACCAAACACCCATCAATTAAAGGCTTGTTTGTGTTAACTCAGCACAGTGCTTATTTCTGTAGCACAGCACAATGTTATATCTATATTTATACATCTGCTTGGAAATAATTTAACAAAATGAAATGTTCAGCTCTTTCATGCTGTGAATTAGAGTTAGACCAATATTGTTGTCTGATGTGACCAACAGTTGACCAGGTCGATGTAGGCCTGGCACCATTCTTGGAAATGTTGATTTGTGGAAATATATGATTAGCAAAGCAATTCTGAGAAGGGTAAATGTGAAGTAGGCATGTTTTGACCATTTGACAGCATAACTATATTTACAGTGTGTCTTGCTTTCAATATTTTCACAAAAATGTCACTTAGATTTTAGGATAGGCCTTATTAGGCAGATCTTCTTTTTGCATTTCGTAATGGGACCACCCTTCTCAGTTCATAGCAGTGCCAATTATAGACTAGAGAAAAGGATAGTACCCCGGCACTGCGATCGACTGATCTGTTGTGCAATAAGAAGCGCCAAGCAACACATACTGTGTGTAAGTTTGTAGCACTTCCTGCATAAGCGCCAAGCAACACATACTGTGTGTAAGTTTGTAGCACTTTGCATGTAGCACTTACTGTAATAAGCATAGCGCCAAGCAACACATACTGTGTGTAAGTTTGTAGCACTTCCATAAGCGCCAAGCAACACATACTGTGTGTAAAGCGCCAAGCAGCAACACATACTGTGTGTAAGTTTGTAGCACTTCCTGCATAATTTTACAAGCACTTGCCTGCATGTAAGGGACCACCTTCTCAGTTCATAGCTGTGCCAATAAGGCTAGAGAAAAGGATACAACACATACTGTGTGTAAGTTCATAGCACTTCCTGCATATTTTCACAAGCAACACATACTGTGTGTAAGTTTGTAGCACTTCCTGCATAAGCGCCAAGCAACACATACTGTGTGTAAGTTTGTAGCACTTCCTGCATAAGCGCCAAGCAACACATACTGTGTGTAAGTTTGTAGCACTTCCTGCATAGCACAACACATACTGTGTGTAAGTTTGTAGCACTTCCTGCATAAGCGCCAAGCAACACATACTGTGTGTAAGTTTGTAGCACTTCCTGCATAAGCGCCAAGCAACACATACTGTGTGTAAGTTTGTAGCACTTCCTGCATAAGCGCCAAGCAACACATACTGTGTGTAAGTTTGTAGCACTTCCTGCATAAGCGCCAAGCAACACATACTGTGTGTAAGTTTGTAGCACTTCCTGCATAAGCGCCAAGCAACACATACTGTGTGTAAGTTTGTAGCACTTCCTGCATAAGCGCCAAGCAACACATACTGTGTGTAAGTTCGTAGCACTTCCTACTTTAAAATTTCAGAACATTTTAAAATTATTTATACTATTTTTAGTCATGTAACACTTTAACACGGCATATTCAAATGTTTCAGAATAGCTACACTCTGATGAAAAAAAAATTTTTTTGCAGAAAAAATGCAAAATTTTCTGCAATTGTAGCAAAAATTGTTTTTGCCCATATTGAGTTTGAATTGTCAAGGTTCTACTATATATATAATATTTTTTTATTTTAGATATATAAATATAATTATTCAATAAAGTATTTACATACAAGTAAGGAATTCATTTTAAGGACCAACCTATGTATGGGCATTTATGCTTCCTGTAGGTCCTTCATATTTTGTATTATATTGTGTAATTTTTGAGGGGATTTTGGTAATAAATAAATAAATATAATTGTTCATATTTTATATACTTTGTGCCACTAATAGATTAATTTTGGTAGTTGTGTAATTACTGTTATAAATTTTATGTTTGTAGGCTGCTTTCCTTTTGCCAATTATCAATCAGTTATTACAAGAGCCTGTAGATTTGGTGTATGATTCTACACATACTGAACCTCAAGTAGTTATAGTGTCACCAACTAGAGAATTGACTCTTCAAATTTATAATGAAGCTCGCAAGTTTTCGCATACTTCTATGATAAAATCGGTAGTAGTGTACGGAGGCACAGCGACCTTTCATCAAGCTCAGAAATTACAGGTATGTACCTATTACTAGTGTACTCATTGGAACTTGGTTATAATGTCACTGAAGTGACCACAAAAAGTGATTTACAAAAAATTAATTTTAAAGAGTAAAAAGTCAATACATTATTTTAATTATTATATTTATGTATTTAAATATTAAATTATTAGTGATGCAGTATTTTTGTTTAAGAAACATAAAGAAGAATATGGTATATACTGGAGTGGCACCGATTTTAAGGAAAGCATTTCTGCCCCTCCCCAAGTATTTTAAGAAATTGTATATTTATTTGTCTTCCCAAGTATACAATATCCTTTTTTATAATTCATTCAGTTGAAAAGATTTCAGAAAGATGGTAGATTGTTATTGATATGTTTGAGTGAGTAGAATATAAGTTTTTCAAAATATTTCAATTTGAATTTGATCTCACTGCGACTTTGTACCAAAAACTAAATCAGCCTTAACAGCACTAAACACGGACTTGGCCTTGCAGAATGTAGAAAACTATGTACTGATTGTATTATGAGGCGCTACTCAAAAACTTAAAGGAATTTTCTCAAAAATAAAATTGCTTACCATAACTTTTAGTTTTTACTGTCTTCAAAATAATTTCCCTTGAGCATGGCTACGGAGAGCCCAGCATTTTTTCATGATTTCGTGCATCCCTGGAAGTCTGCAAGTGTAAATGTTCAAAGCACATTCTGTGATACGGTCTGGATCTCCTCAGTTGTGTCAAAATGATGACCTTAAATTTTAACTCTATTTTGGGGATCAGAATAAAGTCGCACACGGTGAGGTTAGATGAATAGGGTGGGTGGGGAATCACTATTGTATTTTAGAAGGCGAAAAATTCTGAATGACTGATGTGTTTATAGAGTCCTTGTATTAGTGGAGCTGGTAGGTAGTTGAAGATGTCCTGTTGGTAACATCCAGCTGTACAACTAACTTATCAAATGGATTTAAACAAAGTTCATTTACGCAAATGTTATTTACAATGTTCAAACTTGAGACTTTGATTGTTTACTCTGTATGTCATTGATTCACTTAAAACTTGATCTGTCTAACTAAAGTTCATGATTCAGTTTTATACTGTTAATAGGCACCTATATTGGTCTTGCTGGTGTAGTTACAATACAGGATTTGTGGAATTCAGTTGCCTCGCTTTCTTATCACAAACAGAATTGTAAAGATATTCGGTGCAGTTACCGGCAGTATCAAAACACTCCACTGGTTTTCTATAAAAAACGGTTAGATTACTGTAATAATGTGATAAGTGATTTTAGTTTTATGATCTCCTGACATCTCATAGTTGGAGAGTGATCTAGGAGATATAGAAAACCCAAAGTTTTCTGAGTTTCAATGTGGCCTTTGTTGTGGATGGACTGTCCACAACATCCAAAAGCATACACAACAGTTTTTCTGAAGAACAAGTCAGGTTGAACAAGTCGGGTGTGGGGACCGTCAGATTGTGACCTTGACTGTTGTCTAATTAACTAATCCCCAAGCATGGCTTTGTATAGTTCCATTTTAATCTATCTCCAGCTTTTATGAACTACTTGATATTGCAGTAACCTTCAACAACGCATTATTTTGGTTTGTGTGGTTGGCAGTAGAGACCCGTGAATGTTCATTGTTAGAGTTATAGAATTTTATTGGTATGAAGTGGTTTAAACATATACAGAATTTTATGCAGTAGAGTTTTAACATGAAGCAGAACTTACCAAATTGTAAAACCGTTTGTTCATATATCTATTTTTATTTCAGAATGGCTGTCATATTTTAGTTGCAACTCCTGGACGACTGAACGACTATGTTAGCAAAGGAAGAATTACATTTAATTCTGTAAGATACTTTGTACTAGATGAAGCTGACCGCATGTTAGATTTGGGATTTTTACCTGAAATTGAAAAAATGCTCAATCATTCAACAATGGTGCCAACAGTAAGTGTTTTAACCTTTTTAATGTAGCTACTTTTTTAAAATTTTTGAAATAAAAATTAATGAAAAATACGTGCTGTGATACTTCAATTAACCATCACGTTTCAGTTAACTATTAGTCTGTTATTAAAAGTTATTTGCAGTTATTAAATATTGTATTGTAAATTTCTTTTATACATAGCTCTTGGAGAAATAATAAAAGCAACAGATAATAATTACATTATCAATCCTTGGCTGTTTGATTAAAGGAAAATCATTAACACACACACACACACACACACACAGGACTTGTAATCAATAAGTTATTCAAAAAAAGTAGTTAGGATCAACAATTAATTTTGGGTATGAACATTTTATAAATTTAAAATAGCAAATTAATAAACAACAGAAAGAAAAGAAGTGTAACGAAAAATTTACAAAATTCAAATTTACTTTTAAATTTGTGGGATAAAGTATTAATTTATTTTTACTACTATAGTTTGTTGTTATTGTTGTTTTTTTTCTTCTTATTGTATGTAAATGTTTGTAAATTAATTTTTTTTTTATACTTTCATTTTGCGTGACGGCGATGATAACCTTAATCGTTTTTCGCTGCAAAAAAAAGTATTAGGCCTACAAAATTATAAGTACATTTTATAAAATAAAAGATAATTTCTTGTTGCTTTCTATTAATGTACGCTTGTCTCCAAAAAATTATTGTTTGTAATTGGAGTAATGACAAATTTATCATCCCAATCCTCATTCATTATTCTGAAAAAAGAAATAAAATTATTAGGTGACACACTATTAAAAGTATGAATTTATCCTGTTTAGGGGGAACGTGTAACGTTGATGTTTTCTGCAACATTCCCCGAACAAATTCAACATTTGGCATACAAATTCCTTCATAACTATCTCTTCCTTACTGTTGGAATTGTTGGAGGTGCATGCGCTGACGTTGAACAGCGTTTTTACGAAGTGTCCAAATTTAAGAAGAGAGAAAAACTAAATGAACTACTTACAACAGAAGGTAAGAAAATGTGTTTTTTTTTAACCAAGTGTCTCTTATATTTGTGACCTTTTATAGCTTTTCAATTATAAATTAATACCTGACTAAGGATCTGTGATGTTGCTTCTCACTCCCTTGATCTCCTTGTACTGTCATCTCAGGTGTAAACTATATCACAAAGGCAGTGTGCGTCCTTTAAATGAATATATTTTAAGAACAGTAAAAAATAGATTTTTGACAGATTTTTAGATGTTTGCCATTTTCATAGCAATGTTAACATATATAAAATTGACAAACTGGATTCTATTACTTAAACTTCTACAAATCATCTCTTCCAGTATGCATTGTAAATTGTGATATATCACCCCAGTTAAACTTCAAATAATATGTGGACAGGCTTGGCGATGCAGTCTAGAGTGCAGTAGTCAGTTTTGATGTGATCACAAAAATTTAAATGGACATAATCTGTACAGGCTTTGATGTAGTTATGAGTGATTTTAATGAATATGCATCATACAGGATCAATCGCACAAACATCATAAATGATATACAGTACAGTCCACTTATCCAGCCTTCGATAATCTGACCTACTGTGTAATTTGATCTAGCTTTAAAGAACATTTTTCAAACAATTTAAAAGATTTGTAGCGACACCGAATGTACATTGCTCGTGCACCACTTTCGCATCAGGCCTTTATGTGAACATGTCACTTACACGCCCAGCCGATGACCTACATTCTCTTAAAAAAAAAGAAAGGTTGACCACCCTATACCTGCTCTGTTCATTTCCATCTTTTAGTATCAATTCAGATTCAGGAAGAGTTGACATTTGGAGTGCGTTCTACTTGTGTGTGTTTCATAACAATTCACATATTTTTTTTTTTATTTGCTACTTTCTAAAACGCAAAAGATATTTTACTTCTCTTGAGATTGTGTGATGTACGGCAAGAAGACGTCAAACAGTTGGTAAACAAAAAACAATTACAAACTTTTTCCATCAGGTTTGATGATTTGACATATTGCTCTTTATTACTGTAGTGAGATTCTGTGTGCTGTTTTATGTTTGTTACAATGTTTTATGTATTATTACAATACATTTAGTAATAATACATGTAATTCAAAGATTTTTAATGTAATAAATTCAATTCAATACTTTTAAATGGTTTTTAATGGTTTCCCGTGTAATCTGACCCGGCCGCGCCCGGTTTAGGTCAGATTAGGGAGGCTACTGTAATTTGTTTCTATTTGAGTGGATACTACAAAAATATATTTTATTATTTCCTTCTAATAAAACAGTATACATTAATAATGAATTTATTTCCTTGTAAGCCTTTAAATTGGAATCTACCTCTAAATAGTGGATATTATCTAACTGAAATAAATAACAGGTATATGAATATAAATGAGTTTGTAAGGTTGTTATAGTACTGCAGCCTTTGTAGATCTAATGTAGCCTCTTTCTACATTACTGAGATGCTCAATTTTTCTCCTAACATAGTCTCTTCATAATGTCTAGAATTCGGAGGGGATTCAAGTTGGGTAACTCCCTCACTTGTAATTGTTGACTTCCCAGTTTGTTATTTAGGTGCTTGCTCAGCCGATTCCCTTTCAATTGTCTTGACCAGTTCTAGGTCTACTTCATTTGGCCAACCTTTTGGTTGTGTGGAGATTCCGCTCTCTAAAATTGGCGTTTTGAAGTTCCAAAATTCAGTATGTAAGTGTCAAATACTTAGAACATTATATTGATATAGAAATTAATTAATGTTTTTAGCATACAATAATTTCTCAGTAATATGGCAGATATCAGAAGACTGTTGAATTAACGAAAATGCTGGATTAGTGAAGGCATTAAAACACAATTTAATGAAATAGGCTTATTTATTGTGTTCACAGCAAGCAGTGACACCAAGACAGAAACTATATTATATTGTGTTCTACAGGCAATTGCAGTTCCTCTAATAACACATACAGGTCAATAGATGGGCACAATAGTCTGTGTTTTCATCCTACTCAGTGTTCCTAAAACACCAGATTAGTGAAGTGCCAGATTATGGAGTGATCACTCTGCTTTTTTAATATTTAAATTACATTTGCTATACAAAATATGTTTAAATTATGAAAGATTTTGTTAATTAACCGGATGACATAAATAACACATTAAGCTATAGTTGAAATCTTATAAAATCAAACATACCTTTTCGATGTTAGAGTTCATGGCAGAAACGAGTGGTGTAGCTGGTAGATGCGTAACTGTACAGTTATAACAAATGGCATACAGTTCTATATACAATGTTCATTTACTGTTCACACAATGTTCTTTTTATTCAGTGTCTACTTATTCAGATTTTGATTGCTTATAAGCGCACAATATTTAACTTATAACACAATAGGTTCAGTAAGTGAATTAGTTGTGAGGACTTTAGGTTTCTTTGGTATATACACTTATATCAATTTCCAAGCGGAGTATGACAAACCGAATCAAAAAGCTTAACACTTTCCACTCAAAGGAACTCATATTGTTCTAATAATATGTAATGTGTACCACACTAAATAGAAGAGAAATTTAACTGTCTACAGTCTCGCAGGCAGAGAGCTATAGAAGATTCCAGAAATGTTTGATATAACACAGTGGTTAGCTTGTGGATTGGAACACAAACACTTATCACAGAGACAGAAACAGGCTTGGTAAGTGTGGGTTGTTTTTTTGTGGGAGTTGCTTAGATGATGTGGAGTGCAATTTTAGCGGGCTTACAATGGAACAATCACCACATGTAGTTTACTGGTTGCTCTGAACTTCCTAGAAACCCTGTATTGGTCGAAGTGCTTAGCAGTAGAGAACATACAATTTTCAAAGTTTAAAGGTGAAGTAACTTTACTGAACGAAATTAAAAGTAATAACATTAAATTTCAGCTTACAAATTGTTATTCCCAAATTTTTAATTTGTTTTATTTAATTTGTTGTAATATAGGTGATGAGAGAACTTTAGTTTTTGTTGAAACCAAAAGAAACGCAGATTTCCTGGCAATATATTTGTCCGAACAAAATTATCCGACAACTAGTATACACGGAGACCGTCTCCAGCGTGAACGAGAAGAAGCTTTAGCTGACTTCAAGTCAGGTCGTAGAGGAGTATTGGTAGCAACTGCAGTGGCTGCCAGAGGGTTAGGTACGTCTGAGGGATTAATTTTATTTTAAACACATTCCTTACAACGGGTTCAAGCTATGACATATTATGAATTCTAAAAAACGTTAAACTACAGTATGTCCTGGCATAGTTAATTTGTACTAATTATTATTAAGCATGGAAATTATTTTAATACTGTTTGTTTAATATGTACTTTATTTTGTTATTTTAGATATCAAAGGTGTAAATCATGTTGTAAATTATGATTTGCCTAAAAGTATCGATGAATATGTACATCGAATTGGACGAACTGGTAGAGTAGGAAACCGAGGCAAGGCTACTTCATTCTATGACCCTGACCAAGATGGAGCCTTAGCAGCGGATTTGGTAAAAATTCTACAACAGGTCAGTAGTTGTGTAGGTACATACTTAGACAAAGTGTATTATCCACATAAATAATATACAATAAACCCTCATTAATGAACACCTGCTAATTGGAAATTTGATTATCAGAAATAAAATCTGTATTTGCAGCAGCTGTTCAAATGTTGAAAAGTATATTACCCATAAAATACAGTGTTCAGCGCACAAAATTCAGACAATGTATTTGTAAGGAAAACTTTGATTTAAGGTTATTTAAATAAAATTACATAAAGAAATAAATGAATTTGTGGAATGTAATGTATTTAAAGAAGGCTATGTTTTAAAAAACTACGTGCATTAAATGCCTCACAAACCGTTGTCTGAACAACTGCAGATTGTGCATCAGTGATAACTTTTTCTTTTCTAACATGCTGTACTGTAAACTAAATTTGATTTAATTTTGGGAAGGAAAAAGAGACAGAGGTTTTTTTTATTTTGAAATGAGTGTTGAGGAGTTTTTTTTATTTTGCTTTATTTTCAATTATCGAGAAAAAGTTCTCGTGCTTAAAATTGCATGCTTAACTATATGATATATAAAGATTTAAAATGTTTTATGTGAAGAAATCAAATTATTTGTTACACAGGCCCTAATTAAACTATGCTTTTTGTTTGGATGGCTTGTGAAGTAGGCGTAATATTGATTGTAACATTACATTCCATAACAAGTCCGGGAATGCATGCTGACATATTTCAGTATAACATACGTATTCTCTTAAGCTGCATGTTTTGCTTCAATTAGTTTGAAGTTTTACAACTGTACACTAAATTGCAATAAGGATTAATAATTTTATTACCTAAATAATAAAGTAAAGATTTCTCAATGAAAATTATTTCTGCTGCTTTGTCCTTATTGAACTTTGCAGTGCTATACCTTATTAATCGCTGTAGGTATAAATATCCTTGACTACTTGTAGACGTATCTAAAGTTCACCAAATAAATGATAGCTGTTCTTTCATAAACAAGTTTTACAGATAAGGAACAAGTCTAAACCATTAAAACTACACCCTCACTATGTTTGTTGTACTCTCAAATAGGCTTAAGTCTACATTTAAATACGAGGTTTGTCCAATAAATGCGCGAACTGGTCGAATATGGTGGCCATTACGGAGAGTTAAGCCACGCCCACTGGCCTCACGTGTTGTCTGGGACCCAATGAGCCGTCAGTGCTTGGCAGAACGTAACGCTGTGCGGATCTTACGAGTAGAGTTATTTTTAGTTTTGCATTATTTTTTTGTTGACCATTATGTTGCATTATGGAAATTGACCAATTCACTGAACAACGAATTAACATCAAGTTTTTGGTAAAGCTTGGTAAAAATTACCAAGAAATTGCTGAAATGTTGAGAGTTGTTTATGGTGATAATGCTATGAAGAAAACAGCCATTTTCAAGTGGATTAAGCGCTTTAAAGAAGGTCGAGAAGACACCACGGATGATGCAAGAATTGGATGACCTTCAACCTCTTGTGTGCATGAAAACATTGATCGTGTGCGGCGTCTTGTCCTTACTGATCGCCGAAAAACTGTCTGAATGATAGCTGAAGAACTAAATTTAGGAAAATCAACAGTGCACACAATCTTAACCGAGCATTTGGGCTTAAGAAAGGTTTGTGCGAAAATCGTGCCAAAACTGCTGACTCCGCATTAAAAGTTGAGAAGAGTCGAATGTGTTACTGACTGGAAAAATTCCATGGAAAATGATGTTGGATTCTTAAATAGGGTTATCACTGGTGATGAATCGTGGTTTTTCGAGTATGACCCCGAATAGAAATCGCAAAGCATGGAGTGGAAAGCAACAGGTGAAGCTCGAACAAAAAAATCAAGGAAAAGCCGATCAAAAATCAAAGTCATGCTCCTGGTTTTCTTTGATATCAAAGGTGTTGTTCATCATGAATTCCTTCCTGAGGAAAAAACGGTAAATTCTGAGTTCTACCTTAACGTTCTCAAGCGTTTGAGAGATCGAGTGCGTCGTGTGCGACCACATTTGACTCAAAACGATGGATGGATTCTTCATCAAGACAATGCACCCGCACATTCGGCTTTGATTGTTCACCAGTTTCTGGCTAAAAATTCAATCACTATCCTTGATCATCCCCCTTATTCACCGGACCTCGTCCCCTGCGACTTTTTTCTATTCCCTAAATGCAAAAATGTGATGAGGGGACAGCATTGGGAAGATGTGGACACAATAAAACAAGAAACGATGAGGAGACTGAAAAGCCTGACTTCCGAGGACTTCCAAGGGTGCTTTGAAGAGTGGAAAAGAAGATGGGATAAGTGCATAGCAGTGAATGGAGAGTATTTTGAAGGGGACAAAATCAGTGTAGATGAAATTTTGTAAAATAAAGTTTTTATGACCTTAGTTTGCGTATTTATTGGACAAACCTCGTATGGAATGGACACTTGAATACGTTAATGTATTGCTAAGTTTATGTTTTGTTATTTTACTTGATAAGTAACACAAAATGTTTATAGAAACCAAGTTTCATGTCAAAAATAATACATATTTATGAACTGTGTTATTTACAACCATAAAGTTAGATTGGTTTTTACTGATCTGATTAGTAGATATTTACACAATGAAATTATTTTCAGTATCGGAATTTCTGAACCACTTCTTACTCCAATAAATTTGTAGGTGTCACCAATTGTATTGCTGTAGAACGAAATACCTATGGTTAAGAAGGCATTAATTACTCTAATATTATGTTTATAGTTTGATAAAAATTACGGTACAGTCAATATTTGTGACTTTTTTTTACCCAAGGTAGATGTATGTGTTTGAGCAGTTATGTAAAGTAGATCCCAAGTATAAATTGACACTTGAAAAGTGATTATCATAGTTTATTTACTCTTCAAAGATTAGGTTTGTTTAACCAATTTCAAAAGTGAAAATTTCTGTATATCAGTATAGCCATTGTATCTAATTTAGTTTATTGTAATAATGCAAATACTGTAGAATTCCATTTGTGGTATAGATTGTCCAGCAGTGTACACAATTTTTAAATGAATGCAAATTAATTACACAGACAGGGTGACCACTCGGCGATGAAAAACTTGTGAATCCAAACAATTTGCATATTAAAAAAAAATTATAAGTTGTTAGGTTATTACTTTTTTTTAATTATTTATGGGAGTGATAGTTGATGTGGTCAAGCCAGTCTGTGGATGCACACTAAGGTCGTAGGTTTAAGACGCACTTACTGTAGTGTATTTACCCTTTCCATTAAGACTAACCTTGAATGGTGTTCAGCATCCATTGTATTGTTAAAAATCCAAAATATAAATCAATTTATAAAGGTCTATTTTTATAGATCTAGCCAAAGTGTGTAGTTGATTTGTTAGAGAAATAGTTACTGAATCACTGAACACTTTGGAATAGTTAATATAAGGTTTTTTCCATATGTGATAAGTTCAAGAACATAATCATTGACCGTGTCAAGTAGCACATATAAAGTATTTGTAATTTTTTCCATTCCAGTTACGACAGTATCGGAAAAATGGAGGTTCTGAATTTTCACTTCTACTTTAATTTATTGTTTCTTGGGAGGTGTTTATATAACTAAGGCAGCAAAAAAATGGATTCCAAGAGGAAAGATGAGGAAATACAGATCCTTCTGGACACCTGAACTCATGAAACTAAAGCAGAAAAGAAATGAGTTGAGAAACAAGGCAGAGAAGACACAGAACCACATAGATGTAAGAGAATGGAGAAAGGCTAATGCAATGTACACTAAAGAAGCTAGGATCACAAAGAAACAGGCCTTCACAAAGTTTATTACTGGCCTTAATTATAGAACAAGTAGCACAAGGGTACGTAAGCATATTGGTTCTCTTACAAACAGACACACTGAAAAGACAACAGATCCAATTAAAAACAACACCGGGGATTGCTACATGGACCATGATATTGCTGAAACCTTTAACAGCTACTGCAAAGGAATACATACACTCTCCAAAGGAAACAATAGATGCAATAAAGAAATTAAAAAGGACATAAGGAGACAGAAACAGGACACAGAAATTGGTCTCTTCGTGGAAGACTTCAGTGAAACAGAATTAAATATAGCCATTAAAAAATTAAAGGACAAGACGGCACCCGGAGAAGACAACATACAGGCAGAATTCCTTAAACACCTTGGACAAAAAGCAAGAAAATTACTGTTGAGCATATTTAATTCAATATGGAGAGGGAAGAGTTCAATGCCAGACACATGGAGAAAAGCAACAATTATTCCTATTAAGAAAACAAACAAACAAGTAGGAAATCAAGTGGTTAACTATAGACCAATTTCATTGACTTCAGTGGTGGCTAAGACCATGGAAAGAATGGTGGCAACATGCACATTACATGGAGAAAAACAAACTGTTGTCTCTGGACCAAGCCAGATTTCGCTCGAATTATACAATACACAAGGTTGGAAGATTAACACAAAGCATTAAGGATTCTTTTAACAGGGGAGAATTGGTTATGGCGGTTTTCATTGACTTCAAAGGTGCTTATGATACAGTATGGATAGCAAAACTTTTGAGAAAGTTAATTGACTATGAAATAGATGGAAACATGTATAATTGGCTTAAAGGATTCCTAACACAGCGTTAGATAAGGACAAAATGGAGAAGTACAAATTCATCATATAAGCAGACTAGGGCAGGTTTGCCTCAAGGAGCAGTTCTGAGTTCAATTCTTTTTAACATTTTCATTAATGATCTTCCGAAAAAATTGGGATCCAGTGGGGTGAAATGTGCAATGTATGTAGACGATGTGATTGTGTGGATCGAGGCAAGCAATAGAAACAGGAGGATGTTTGACTACATGGAGACAGAGCTTAACAAGGGTCTAAAGGGAATAGTGGAGTGGAGTGATGACAATAACATATATATCAACGAAAATAAAACATACTACCAGTTCTTCTCACTTAAATCCAAGATCAAGGATGTAAATTTGAAAATTCATGACAAAAGTATCCAGAAAAGTATAGAGACAACATTTGTGGAATCACTCTGGATAATAAGCTTACATTTAGGGCTCATGCTGCAAAAGTTTTTAAAAAAAACCAAGTATCCTTAAACGCTTGGCCGGAGTTAAATAGGGAGGATCTCAAAATCTCCTAAATAAATCCTATAAATTCTATATAAAACCATGTTTAACTTATGGAAGGGAAATGTTGGCAACTGCCAGTAGAAAGGCAAAAAACAAACTAGAAATAAGCCATAATAATTGCCTACGACTTATTACTGGCGCAGTTCGGACAACTCCAATATACGTTCTGCAAGCCTATACAAATAACATCCCATTAGAAGATTTCAACATTAGAGCTCATATTTTGTATGAAAAGTTGATACAAAAAGAATTTGATAACCCATGGATAATAGGATCTCCTCCAAAGCAAACGCTAAAAACTCAGACCAGCTTTAAACAACTTATCATCTCTAATAGGATAAACAAAGTAAATGTGGAATGACCTCCTCAACTCATGGACCCATTGGAAATCATGGATTTTAACATTCTCTTGGATCTGCTTGAACCAGTGAGCAAGAACTCTGATGTTCCAGTGAAAATATCTCAAATCGCTTTGGAAACCTTGGAAGTGCAATACCCGTCAGACTCTTGGATCCATGTATATACTGATGGCTCTAGAATGGAAGGAGAAACAGGAGCTGGAATATATTGTGACCACTTCTCGCACTACTTTGCTTTAAGCAGCAACTCTACAGTGTTTGAGGCGGAATTGATAGCTGTAAATGAGGCTCTCGAAGAGCTGATTGTAAGACCATGGCTGAACACAAACATAGTGGTCTTAGTTGACTCCAAATCGTCTCTGCAGGCAATAGCCAATAATGATGATCCAAAAAGTAAAGTAATACAAAATATCAGACAGAATTACAAAATTGTAAGAAATAATGTTGGCAATATCGCAATGCAGTGGGTCCCTGCACACGTGGGATTGATGGGAAATTAAGCTGCGGATAATTTGGCGAAGAGAGGAACAAAAATTATTCAAAAGCCAGCAGGCTACCTGTCATTACAGACAGTTATAAGAAAACTAAAAACAGACTCACAGCAAAAATTTGTTAGTGAAATGAAGAAAAAACTACAAGACAAAGCTTATGATCTGTTTAATCTTTTTAAGGACAATAAGATGCTTCCACACAAAATACCTGTAGCAAATTTTCGCCTGGAAACTGGTCACGATTGTCTTGCCAAGCATCTCCATAGGATGAGACTAATAACCTCTGACAAGTGCAAGATTTGTTCAAAAGATGTGTATGTTATGGGCAAGGATCACTTACTGATCTGCGAGGGCCTGGATAGAGAGAAGCAGGGGCGAAGGGACTTTCCTGGATTGTATTGGGAGGCAAGATCCAAAATGGTGTGAACCAAAAGGAGCCATTGGAAGAAGAAGAAGGAATAAACATCTAATTTATT
Organism: Callitettix versicolor; assembly: GCA_022606455.1. Lineage (NCBI taxonomy): Eukaryota > Metazoa > Arthropoda > Insecta > Hemiptera > Cercopidae > Callitettix > Callitettix versicolor. The sequence continues at coordinate 18,736,024 of CM040191.1, read as the reverse complement.
GTTTGAATTTTAAATTAGATGTTTAGTCCTGATGTTAAAAATAATGCAAATATTCTATAAAACAATCAACAAAAATTATTTTTATCTAATTTCTATACGATAATGAGCAGTTGGAACAGTCATTCTGAAATCCGAAAATTGGACCTAGAAATGTTCATAAAATCTGACTTCTAAAACACTTATTTTTTTAAGTATCTTAAAAATATTGTTTTTTATTTAAAAAAAAACTATATTATACTTTTTTGAAAATTGATTTGAAAAATCATAATTAGCATCTGGCAGAGGTAGCTGAAGTGAGCAGCTGATGGGCATAGTGATCCCACCATACATCTATTTCAAACTACTCTCATTTATCTGCTTGACACACACACACACAAACTTAGAAGAATGTAAAATAGAATAAACGTGTTCTCACCAGACAACAGAAAGGTTAATCAAATGGAGAAACAAAACCTTTATAAAAAGGGTCAAGAGAAAGAAAAATTTAAAAGGAATTAACCATAGCAAGCATCTCAATAAGGAAGTGGGAAGTCACCAAGGGAGGTGCTGTATACCTCAAGGGAATTAGATGGTCCTTGAATTCCCTCAAAATCCTAGAAGTTATGAAGAGGCTAGAATTGGAGGTACTATAAGTGAAAGGGAATAGATCTACAAAGTAGTAGTACAAGGGAAGCACTGCAATAGTAATCCTACAAATTCATCCATTCAATATCACCATTAAAATCTTTATAATGGAAAATGAATCTGGTTTGTTATTTTTTAAATGAATATTGTAGTTATTTTTTGTAAAAATTGAAAACAAAATGATTTCATCATTATTTTTATACCCACATTCAATCACTGATGGGTGCTACCCAGATCTGCTATAATAACTTGCTCTAGATCATGGCCCTTCTGGGTCCTCCAAGATATTCATAGAGCATCTTTCCACGAAAAGAAACCACTTTTCTTTATTGTTATTCTAATGTTGGGTCCTGCAAACAGTTCCATTGCCTTCAATATTTTCCATGAATCATAGGTACTTCTCAGTGCCTTTACTTCCCAAATTTGAAGATCATTCTTCAATAACTTCATGATTACCCATATATTACACTACATTTTTGTTATTTTAAGGCGAAAAGCACATTGAGGCTATTATCGCCTCCCTAAATGTAAGTGTGAGTAAAAAGTTAAAGTTGTAAGTGTAGTGTTGTAAGTGCAAGTGTGTGTTAGACTTGGGTACTGCGAGGGACGTCTAAATCCTCTCAATAGGTGCAGCTAGTCCACACACCCCTGTGGGTTATTACACTACAGTAAGTGACTGCATGACGGATAATATTCTTGTATATTTAAAACCTCTGGTGTTTCTTGGTAAGTTCGTATCATGATTACATAAAGATTTTAAAATTAGACATTGTCCACAAAAATCTTTGTAAAACGAAGAGTTTCAATTGCAGAATATTGTTCGATTAATACACTTGTATTGGTCTGTACAGGCTGACCAAGAAGTACCAACATGGCTCAACAGTGGTGGAGGAAGCGGATCAGGTGGCTTCTCAAATAATCGCTTTGGTGGCAGTGATGTTCGAAAGGTAAGCTGCAACATTATTTTTATTATCTTCTGTTAGGCTGGATGGCCACCAAATGCGGAGTGAAGTTGTGCTGAATGTAGCAAACTACATATTCAAAACTGAACCTATTATTTTAAGTGCATGTGGGGCCAGTGAAAGTGAAACAGCTGAACAGAGTCAAGTGGTGTCGCATCGCTTCGCTGTGCTTTCAGAGGCTGCACTTACTTTTAAAATAAAACTTGTGTTGCTGGAAAACAATAGATCCTTAAAAAAAGGCTCAGCTTTTTTTTACTAGCATTCTCACTAATAGAATTGTAACGGATGTCGTGGAAATCAGGTGTATTGCTGGAATGGTTTTGATTTACTTAATAAATTAGGAACTGCCATTGTTACTTTCATATTTATTTGTATTTCAGTTTGAGAAGAACGATCCATTTGGTACAAGCGGTAACCAAGGTGAGCCACAGGTCGCTGAGACTGAAGAGTTTTGGGATGAAATGTGATGTTTTTGTTACGTTATTGATATCAATTTAATTTTTAAAAACATAAGATGTGCTAATAAAGCGAAACTTTAATTGTAGTGTTGATAAAAGAGAATTTCATCACATAATGTTTACTACACAGCACTGAACTGTTTTATAAGTAAGCTAGTTTTGTATAATATGTGGATCTACTTTCATAGATTCAAGAGGTATCATAATTCACTGGTACTTGTGTTTAAAATTAAGGCACCTCTCACACTAAAGCAAAGAGAGATACGGTTTATTTCATTGTAGCAGTGCCGACTCTTGCGTTTCTTGTAGATTCAAAAAACAATGTAATAAAGCTGAGACTAATATTTTAAGTTAAATTACTTCAGTGTGAATGGAAACAAAAGCAGTGTGAATATTTTAATATTGTTAGGCGAGGCCTGTTTCAAAACTGAGGGAAAATGTAATGTTTGTAATACATAATTTTACTTTTTATATAGTTATCAAGACTTTTGAAATACTTCTGCTTATATAGCAGAATAAAACTAAAGGCCTTAAACAGAAAATTCTTCCTCCAGAAATTTCATGGAGTTTAGTATAGTTTTCTTTCATTATAGTTATGCAACCATTGATAACAATGCTGCTACATAAGGTGAAGAAGACTTAAAATATAATGTGCAAGATCCAGGCTCGATATAACTGGACAATACATATATATTCTAGAATCTTAGTTCATGCAACACGATGTAATATGGTTGTGTGTGGATGAGAATAATTATTAATATTACTTTGTCACATTATTCACTTTTCACTCGTTTTATTTAAAACATAGTACTCAGTTTTGGAATAATACAGGAATTTGTTATTTTTATTAATAATCATATCAACACAAAGCAGGAATAAACAGTGTTAAACTTCGAAACTGATGCAAAAATATTAACTTTTGGACAAAAAGGAATGGGCACAGATACTATTATTTTAGTTTGTACTTAACTGTGTCAAAACTATAAAAAATAAATTGCTAATAGGCAGCAAGTATACGTGTACTTCATAAAAAAGCCTCATTAAAAAATATAAGGCTACATTGTGGCCAGCTTTTATTTGACTGTTGTTATGCAGACATTGTTATGTTGTCTGTATATTCTAGCCTTAATTCCTTTGGAGTGTAAAAATGCACATGAATTTTATTAATGTTTGCAACGTTTTCACAAGACCATCTTGTACTTAATGGTCTTGGCTTAAAATAAAAGCCTTTCTTTACAGTATGAACTTCGTGTATAGTACTTCACAGAAATGAGATTAGTCTCTAAAGAAACTTATTTCAGAACTCACTTATTCATTAAGGTCATCTATTTTGAAATAATAGACTTAGTGTTTTGTCCCAAACAGTATTTTGTGTATGTTTATTAAACTTAAGATGCTGGTTTTCCTGTTCATTCTTGCTGAACCAAGTCAACTTTAGCAACTGGCATTTAATTATTTTTGAAAAGGTTTCATATAATTATGTACACAATATCCCTAAACCTAAGGAAATGTGTGTAAGTTAGTATAAAGGAAAAAATTTAAATCTTTTCCAAAAATGCTTAGTTTTCTCGATTTCTGCCATTTTGTTTTTTTTTACAAAAGAAATATATTTTCAGATTTTGTATACACAATCTGTATGTTACATTTTATGTGTACCGAAAATAAAAACTATTGTATTTTTTCAAAATGGTGGTCATCTGAAATGTTTAATATTGAATATCTCGAACACCATTAACTTTATAAAACATTCACAGGATACAAAAAAGTTTCTTCTTTTAAAAATGGATAAAATTGTTTTCAGTTTTTTTTCTCTTTTAGTCAAAGAAAAATCTAATTAATGTAATACTTCCATTTCTTCTGATGTATACCCTTCTCTAATTAAATGTGTAGCGAAATTTAACATGTTCTTTTCATATTTAAATGATCTTATTATGTGTTCATTACTTCGCATTTAAATTTTTGTCCTGTTGTTGCTTTGCATTTAGATTGCATTTTATAAATCCCATTTTCATTAGATTTATCTTTTTTTTCATTATTATTGTTGTTAATGGTTTCAAGATATTTAATAGTATGTATTTTAAACGACTGCTATTTTTATAAATATAGATCTACAGAATAATTTTTTTTTAGTATACTGAAAGAACATAACATATAGAATGTGTATACAAAATCAGAATTAAAAATCTTTTCTATTTCCAAAGTTTTTTTGTAAGAAAAAAAACAAAATGGCGGATATCTGGAAAACTAAGCATTTTTGGAAAAAGTTTTATTCTTAATTTTTTTTCCTAACTAAGAATCATATCCTTAGGTTTTGTAATATAGTGCATATACACCTTTAATATCATGTGGAAATTGAGTGTTGCCTCCTTAAAAATAAACATGAATTTTAAAATTAATTTCTCAATAATTAATTTTTGATATGATGTTAGATTTAGTTTTGTTACAATACTTAGTTTGTCTTACAAAAAAAACTTGTACTGATATTATTATTCTTGAACAACTGTTATTTTAATTTAATAGTTTTAAAAAGCATTCCAATTTGTATATAAGTTAAATATTCAGTTTCTTTTTAATCTTAAACACAAGTGCCTTTATTAACTATTGTTACCATCGTCTATATTCTGAAATTTCATATTTTTTTAGTACTTTAGATGATATTGAATTACCAATAAAATACTTTAGATGAATTGACATGCATTTTTAGAATAATGTGTCTTCCGCTTATTATATGTTTGGAAATAGACTGCATAATCTGTGAATATTGCTGTACTGTTTTGTTTACGGGTTATGAGAGTGACAAGAGACAATTTGTTTACCTTTGGAAAAAATGAATTTTTGTTTTTCTTATGTTCCTCTATTTCTTATTTTAACCTTCATAAGAGGTCTTATTGCCTAACATCAAATTCTTTATTTGCTGATACTTGTTAAAAATTAAGATGGTTACTATTTTTACTTTGTAAGTCATTAATTAAAAAAAAATGTTGATGTTAATTTTTAACTTGTTAGTTTGTTTTGTATATAACAAATTGATAACAATTGTTATAAATTAATTTGTTTCTGGTATAAAAAAATTTATAAGATTCTTTTGTTTTTTCCTCCTTTATTCAATTATCACTTAGTTCAGCCTGAGTTGGCATTTATTCATTTTGTTTGGCCTAGGGTCCAAACTAAAGGGGAGTACACTTAGTGTCCATGAAACTTGGTTTATGCTCACTACTGATACATAATTCTGTATCAATTTAGGTTGGAGAGTTGTAATTTATAGAAACAACGTACTTAGTACAGCAGAATGAGTAAACTGTGAATCATTAAACAACACAAAACTAAATTAATGTGTGCATACTTTGTGACCCAGCTTTATGCTATATTGTTCGTGTTTCTTGTATCAATATTTTATGCCATTTTACACTAAACAGAGCAGGGTATCCGTGTTAATTGCAAAGGGAAAATACCGTACTCCAATCTCAAATGTAGATACAAAACTTCGAAAACATAACAGACCAGTGCTTAAACACCTAAGACATGCTGGTTCATTTTTTTCATTTTTGTAACATTCTACAATGCCTATGTTGGTTTTCTGTACAGTATATCTTTGACTATGTCTTCATTAGTAGCTTGAAGTAAAACCTTTGATTGAATTTTACAGCACATGTGAATACAGCCGGTAGTGAAATCGGTAACAAAATATAAAACTAAACACAGGCTGTCAAAATCGATGCTGATATTGACAAGTAGCAATCATCCACCAGGTCTTGGCTTCATGATATCTAAAATATTCTTTTCTGATAACAATATGGCACAAATTTATTAATACAATTTCCAGTTATAAACAATAGTACAATGAAATTACAATATAAATTGGTAACATTACTCATTTCTTTATCAGCAGTCTTCTTATTACAATATCTTACAAAATTAACATATCTCATTCATTTACAATTTGTATTAACAGGTATGGTACATGTAAAATACAGTAAATAAATGCTACTTTTTTAACATTAAAATTATTATTATTTATAACAAACCAATATTATTTACTTGTCAAATAAATTTTACTGTTAACATAGGCTTACAAAATTGCAAATTAACTGTATTTTCTACGGTTTAATAAACATGTGGAGACACTGTCTTATGACTGGGGAGGGGACCTAAGAACCGTACTTTTTGAATACAGGCTAGCTTTACCCATGTCCTCAAGAGTGTAAAATCTCTAACTTCTCATTTTTAAAGTTCTTGATAAAAAAAGTGAAAATTAAAGCTATAAAAAATGGTAACCTATTGAAATTTTAAAACCAGCTTTCTGTATAATCATTCCAAAGTGCAAGTTGTCACAAGAAATGAGAAAATGAAAAATGGACATAGCCTGGCAAATATTATAGAAGAGGATAAGACTCTCTCATGGTGTAGTTCCAGCAGTCCAATATATATATATATATATATATATATATATATATATATATATATATATATATATATATATATATATATAGCTATGTTACTGACAATAACTTAAAATGTGAAAGAGGTATAGATTCCCCATAGTATTCCACTTTAGTTCATTACCATAATAGTGGTTTTGTTTGATATAACTTGCCTTTTAAGTGACCTGACACAGTAATCAAGGTGATTAATTTACTTGCCATTTTAAAGGAAAAATTTGCACATACCTAGTTTTAAAAAAAAATATGTCTAAGTCTAATTCAAGACTGCTTGAAAATTTCAATTGACCGTCATATTAATAAGGTGTTTCAAGAAAAATCTACCGCTTCACAGGCATACTTTTCATCAAAATAAAATAGTTCTTATAGGTCCAGTTATACTGGAAATTTTTTGTTCCAAAGGGTGAATCAAACCTTACTGAACTGAAAGGGTGAATCAAATAATAGGAACTTTTTAAGTTCTGTATGCTTAAAACAGATTCCAGAATTGTACCTCTGGTTGTCAATGAGAAACGTAGGGCGAAAGAAAAGATTGGGATCAAAAAGTATACTTTTTATGTTTAGATTATTAACTACTTCATTAAATTGCTAGTAAGCTTAAAAAATTGCATATCACAATTTGTATAGTCCAAATTTAAAGCAATACTTCAATTAATACATATTAATTATGGCTCCAGTAATTTCAGCTTAAGCAAAGATCACTGTAATCTGCTAATGATGCATTCACCCAACGTTTATACGAACTTGTTTCATTATTTTGATAAAAATATGCTTGTATATAATGGCCGAGTCATCATCATTCCATACATATAAGAATAAAAACAGAGTATTACTTAAGGTGTGTGTTTCTAATGAATATCAAATCTAAACATCTAGACTGTGTTCTATTAAACCCCAACCTAAAAAAAAACAATATTTATGACAGTCATCTTAAAAAAAATTAAGTTTTGTAACATATGATATCCTATCTTCAGGCATGGCAAAAATAATAATACTCTTATCACTGTCTATCCTGAAATTTAATTATGTTTGGTAAAATATAACATGTATTGAGTACTTATAGCTCGGTTTACAAAATTTTAGTGCAAACAATGACCCTTACAGAACCATGTTAACTTAATTAAAAAACATTTGTTTTTTAACAGTCCAGTAACTCCATCATATGCAGTTCCATTAGTAGAACATAATCATTTTACAAACAGGGTAAATATGTTTAACTTTGTTGTATTTTAAGAGCAAGTAAAAATATATCCAGAAAAAATGTTGAAAAGAACATTTAGTTGAAACCCATTTAGTTTTCTTTCAACTAATGTAGTATCACCAAAGACTGGGCCATTGTTTTATTAATGAATTTATTTTGGCATTCATTTTTTTTATTTATTATTTTTTTGAAGTAATTAGGACTAAAGCAGGTTCAGATTATTTCAACCTCGTAGTGTTAACTGTATAGTAGTCTATTGAGCTTAGAGAGAGGTATTAACAGCCCTACAAAATGACAACGAAAATCCTTTTTAACACATTACTTCTAATATACTTCTTGAAAACGTGGTGGAAATATATTATTACAACATATTCAGTCCCGAGAATGGCAAGGCTGAGTAGTCTGGTTTGACGATTAGACAACATGCTTGGGGTGGTAATCACAGAACGGGTTAACTCAGTATCTGTACTGAACATACGTCTAGGTTTTATGTTATGGCTGACTAGGCAAATCTTTGTAATGCATTATGCATTGTTGAAAGAAGATACCCAGCACAAAGCATAGCAAGCAACACGCACTGTGTCAAACACTGTAATCAATATTTGTATTATCAAGATTCTACTTGGTCATTTTTAAAAGTAATTTTTGCAACACTAAAACATTTTGTTTTAGAATTTCACAAGTTATTTAATATTAACATTACATATTTATTAAAAAGTCCTGAAAGAGGACTTATAGTAGGGATCGGCGGGACGAGGTTTTTAGAGTCCGGGTCGGGATTTTTTTTCGGGTCGGGTCGGGCCAAACGGTTAAATGGGGAACCCAATCATTTTTTGCTAGGCCGAAGTCAAAAATAATAAAATAGAATTAAAATTTTCATTTCATATTTAATCCTCTGATCGCCCTGGACCGATTATATCACCGCGCAAAAGTTGTATAAATACCGCCACGGGCCGATTTAATACGGGCTCCGTTGGTCTGACTGAATACCGCCACGGACCAATTACATCAGCGTGCAAAAGTTGTGTGAATACCGCCACGGACCTATTACATCGGCGCACAAAAGTTGTGCAAATACGCCAGGGGCCCGTTATATCGGCGCGCAAAATTTGTGTGAATATCGTCACGGGCCGATTATTAGAAGTTGTGTGATACCGCCACGAGCTGATGTAATACGGTCTCTGTTGGTCTGACTGAATACCACCAAGGACCAATTACATCGGTGCGTAAAAGTTGTGTGAACACCTCCACGGACCGATTACATCGGTGTGCAAAAGTTGTGTTAATACCGCCACGGACCAATTATATTGGCGTGCAAAATATGCGTGAATACAGCCACGGGGCGATTATATCGGCGCGCAAAAGTTGTGTGAATACCGCCACGGGGTGATTATATCGGCGCGCAAAAGTTGTGTGAATACCGCCACGGGGTGATTATATCAGCGCGCAAAAGTTGTGTGAATACCGCCACGGGGTGATTATATCGGCGCGCAAAAGTTGTGTGAATACCGCCACGGGGTGATTATATCAGCGCGCAAAAGTTGTGTGAATACCGCCACGGGGTGATTATATCGGCGCGCAAAAGTTGTGTGAATACCGCCACGGGGTGATTATATCGGCGCGCAAAAGTTATGTGAATACCGCCACGGGGTGATTATATCAGCGCGCAAAATATGTGTGAATACCGCCACGGGGTGATTATATCAGCGCGCAAATGTTGTGTGAATACCGCCACGGGGTGATTATATCAGCGCGCAAAAGTTATGTGAATACCGCCACGGGGTGATTATATCAGCGCGCAAAAGTTGTGTGAATACCGCCACGGGGTGATTATATCGGCGCGCAAAAGTTGTGTGAATACCGAAACGGGGTGATTATATCAGCGCGCAAATGTTGTGTGAATACCGCCACGGGGTGATTATATCGGCGCGCAAAAGTTGTGTGAATACCGCCACGGGGTGATTATATCAGCGCGCAAAAGTTGTGTGAATACCGCCACGGGGTAATTATATCGGCGCGCAAAAGTTGTGTGAATACCGCCACGGGGTGATTATATCAGCGCGCAAATGTTGTGTGAATACCGCCACGGGATTATATCAGCGCGCAAATGTTGTGTGAATACCGCCACGGGGTGATTATATCGGCGCGCAAAAGTTGTGTGAATACCGCCACGGGGTGATTATATCAGCGCGCAAATGTTGTGTGAATACCGCCACGGGGTGATTATATCAGCGCGCAAAAGTTGTGTGAATATCGTAACGAACCGATGTATTACGGGCTCATTGTGTTCAACATTTTCATTTCATTTTTGTTTTTGAATAAATTACATCTTTTAATTTAGTAACAACCATGAAACGATATACATCAAGTTAGAAGAGCAAAGGAAAATGTTCTGATTGGTATGATGGGTGTGAGAGGACAAGCTCGTTCCTTGGTGATAATCCAAGCCCCCCAAGGAGCTGTGGGACTTACTAGTTGAAAACAATGGTTGAAGAAATTGTCAAATGGACCAATAGAAAGCTTACTGCAGCTCGAGTAGAGATAGAAAGTAGGCCAGAGAAAAAACCAAATGACGTTTGTAAATTATGAAAAAAATTTGGTGGAAAGTTTAGAAACACTGATTGTGATGAGATAAACGCCTTCATAGCGCTTTTGTTATTATCCTCAATTTATAAAGCAGCCAAGGAAGATGTGAAGTCCCTTTTCTCTTCAGGAATGTCAGGAAGACCGATTTTCAGAGCCGTCATGTCTGGATACCGATTTGGAGTTTTAACTTTGGCCATGAGGTTTGACAACCCTGAAACCAGGGTCACACGAAGAATGAACGACAAAACTGCACCATTTGCATTCATTTTTGACAGTTTTGTAAAAACTGTAAGGATCCCTGGAGCTTAAGTGATGCACTCTGCATTGACGAAATGCTCGTACCATTTTCGAGGCAGGTGCAAATTTAGGCAGTACATGCAAAAAAACCTGCCAAATATGGCATCAAAGTGCAGTGCCTCACTGATGCTAAAATGGATATTTGTATGATGCCTACATTTACACAGGCGCAGGATCAGATGGAAGAGGGTTGTCAGAGAATGAAAAAACTTAGCCATCCCTACACAGTCTGTACTCCGCCTTGTCAAATGTGTGTGAAAACACAGGACGAAACATAACAGCGGACAACTGGTTTTGCTCAGTTGAGTTGTGCCAAGAACTCACAAAAGCGAGGGCTTAGTCTGGTTGGTACGCTGAAAAAAAAACAAACGAGAGATACCAAGAGAGTTCCAAGCTTCCTAAGAGACCTGTGAAAGACACAAAATTTGGATTTTCTGGAAATACGATGTTAGTTTCATTTGTTCCAAAAAAAAATAAAAACGTCCTAATTAAGAAAAAGGATATCTGCAGATTCTCTGAACTGATTGTGTACTATTGTCAATCATAGACATATTTATTTGACAAGGCAGCTGTGTTTTGACCAGGCCCGAGGAGGAAACTATTTGTAAACATGCACAGTCCACTAGGTCCCTTCTCATTGTAGCATCACAATAAATAAAACTACTAACCGATAATACTGCACCCACCGACAGGTCAACAATGTTTTGTCGAGTAAAACAAATAGAATGATTATAAGTGGTTAGACTCTTGACCTTCGTCATTAATTAAATAGTATAATTAAATTTATACTATTTGTATATTACGTATTTTGGTAGTGAAATATGTATGCGTATTGCGTACATTATTGCCTAAAAATAAACGTTAATATTTACTTGGCCCGAACCAAAATCGGGTTTTTCAATTGACCCGACCCGACCCCGCAGACCCCTAACTTATAGCGAGAATTTGAATTTTTTTATGCACCAACTCGAGGCAAACAAATAAAAATTGAGAACATATTTCTTCAAGTAATGTGATTATTTTCTGTTCCCTATTATTTCAATTAATCCACATACAAATTATTATAAAATGAAACATATTTGTTAAAAAAGTTAACCTAAATTACAATCCAACTTAAATAATTATTTTTTTACCACTATGGTTAAATAAAGACGCAACACTTAGAGAGAAAACCATGAAAAAAAATGGTCATAAGAAACCATTTCGCATTTTGGACCATACTTCAACAACTCAGTTTTATTCTAAACATCAATGATCAGAAATATTTCTGGATGTCAATATGTAAATTTAAATTTTAGTTGGAATATCATATTACAAAGATATGGAAAGCATATAAGATAAGTAAATCTTAATTATAACAATGAAAACAAGTAACTAAAAACATACATATAACACAATTAAAAATTATAGTGATGTTTGGTACATAGGTTAAATAAGATTATAAGCATAACATAATTTTAGAGACATTTCAAAATCCTCTAATCAAGTCACAAACAGGAAATGACAAGACAATTAAAAGCTTTTCCACAGCATAGTGAAAAACTTTCTTTCAACCATCAGTCCTTGCACAGATTATGTCCAGACAAAGCACTGTCTGACCACATTTAGATTCAGTCTGTTGTGGTCAACAGACTTGATGTCAGTGTAATAACTTTTAATTTTGCTCTAAACTAAATCATTTTCGTTTTTCTGTCAATAAAGTAATTGGGAGATGTATTTTAAATATAGTGACTGTATAATTTTTGAAAGTGTACAACAGATCTGAAATAATTTGAATAAAAATGGACTATGAACAATATTCTCAAGAGGAAATATTTAGAAACAATTTATATGGAGATTTTTTTCTTTAAAAAAAAGGTTGAAGAGTGGGTAAATTCAAGTATAACCATCTACAAATGTGTTTTTGAAATTATTTGCACTTTGTCCAACATTTTCATTTCTTTCTGTTTTTTAAGTTGTAGAAAAGTTATAGAATTTAGTAAGAAAACTGCCCTACATTATATTTTGAATCTAAACACATTAAATAATTTCAAAAACTTTTTTGTTACTGAAATAATCAATTTCCTTTAACAAAATGCCTGAGAATATAATTTGCACGTAACATTTTGTTCTGATAAAGTTTCAATACTCCAAAAACTGATTTTTAAAAAACTTAATATTTCAAAGAATAAGGTTTTTATCTCAGAAAAAATACTAATCACCCAATGAAATTTTAATTAATTCATGTCATACTATTTTATACGTCAAAATTAGAATTGTAAGGTGCATAGTTGTCAAATAGAACTTGCACTTAAAAATATTATTACGAGCGATTATTATGATAATGAGCAATTATTACGAGTGTCTGATACTATGAGAACTAGGTAATATATATATATATATATATATATATATATATATGTATGTGTTATTTATATATATAACATATGTATATGTTATATATATATATATATATATATATATATATATATATATATATATATATATGTATATGTGTTATATATATATATATATATATATATATATATATCAAATGGTAACAAACTTTGTTTAAATGTCAACAAATTTGATATCATTAAATATTAAAATATTTGTGGTTTCAACTATTTAAATGTTAAAAATATGAGCCTATTACACTCACAGATATAATAGAAAAGTATTATGCAGAAAAATTTCTTTTTCTTAAATGTTAAACTAAGTATACACATGACATTAATTATAAACTCTCAAATAGTCTTCTTTTACACTCTTGCTATATCAACAGCACTGGTGAGTAGCTTGACAGCACTATACGGCAGCTCTCTTAAAGTTTTGTCCTGCAAATTTAGACTTGTGTAAACGGACACTGCCATTACTGAAGAGTAGCTCCAGCTCTCAGATAAAGAAAATTATTACAATATTGTTGAGACAGTTACGTAGCAGCTGCAGTAGTATCACTATATAACCTGATGATGATGCAGCATAGGTTCTAGAGGTTCAAAAAGTTGGTAACAAAGTGCTGGGAAAATAATTAAAAAAAAGATGTTACCAGAAAATGGACACATGAGTTTATAAGATAAAAAGTTGGTAACATTATGGAATGTTCTAATGTTCATTATGGACTGATTATAATAACCAGATAAGAAGCATTTATTGTCTGAAACCGCCAATAACTGGCAAAAGTTAAGAAAAAAAAACAGCTTAAAAATGGGAATAAAATAAGAAACCAAAATTTTGTCTTGGTAATTAAAACAATGAAAGAAGCAAGACACTGACATTTTAACATTTTTCTGTTACATTTTACTTCTAAGGCACCTGACTAATCTCTGCATAATCTCTGCAGGCAACTGCATAATCTCTCTGTTAAACTACTTGTGTAAACGTTTTGTAATCTACTCTCAAACATTTCTTTAAATCTACTCTTTACTATCAGACTGTAAATATCTGAAAAAAAAATTGTCTTTTACGCAGTTCTGTCAATCATTCGCATGAGTAAAAAAACTGTCATGTGTATACCTAGCTTTACCCACCCAGTATTTATTCTAAATTAACAAATATTTTTAACATATTATTGTATGTTACATTACAGTACATACATATGCATACATACATGTAACATATTACAGTACATATAAATACTGGCTCTTTATATAAAACTATAGGACATTTCAAACTACAATTATTTAAAATTGGCTAAATATTTAAACAAATACAATGTTGAAATATTTCTTTTTATCACCTAAGATTAATTTAAAATCTTCTAGTCATTAATATTCGTTGGAAGTAATATACTAGTAGAAATCTGTTAAATGCGATGTTACATGCAAACCTTTGAAAACGTTTTGAAGTTATTAATCCTTTAGATCCAGACAGTCACCAACATGAAGTTCCAATGGCTCTAGTGTAGTAAATACCATGTTGCATGTAGGATTTGGACAATAATAACGCTGTGGAGGGGGAATTTCTTCTTCATAAGGCTGTAAATAATTAACTATATTTAGTAATTAATAGCAAATATGTTCTGTTACTGATTCTAGCATTGCCTTTAATTATGTTTGTGTAATTTTAGTAATAATATTGATAAACAAAGAAAGAATTAAAAAAATATATAATATTATTAACAGGCTTTGGATTTAATGGAATATTTTAAAATTTTGGAAACTGGTGATATTCAAATTTTTAAAATCATTTTCTAATAGTTCTGGTACATGTACAGTACTTATGAGTCTACAGTTTCAGTTCATCGATGAAAGTGCCGTAGTGGAAATCCATTTGTAAACATAATCTATGGAGTTCTAAGAAACTCACACATTTAACATGACATTTTAGTTTTTGTAAACAACTGAACGAAAACATTAAACAAAGCAGTTAAAACAATTACTATTAATAATCCGAGCACTTGCACATTCCACCTTCATTTAACAATCAATCGGCTTTAATAAACTGCTTTCCTTCCCTTATAGTCTGTTATAATTATATATATGTTATTTGGTATTTAAATCAACAAAATTTGGGTGCATTTTCTCAATTCTTTTTTATACTTGTACTTCTCCACTACAAATCAACATTTCAAAGCCAAGTAGAAGCAATAAACAAATTAATGTGAAATCGCACAAAAAATTTTACAAATGATATTTCAAAAATCAAGCTCTTTATGTTCATTTTCTACACTCCTGAACGTTATTACTATTTTACATTATTTTGTCTTAATAATTAAAGGTTTAATTTACACTACTCTTTCAAGCAAAGAAAAACTAATGATAGCAGTTATAACAAGAATAACCGCTTTCGGTTTTAATCTGGCAGTTATAACTGTTCAAAATAACTCATTTTAAGGAAATACAACACTGCGCTTCAAATCACTGCATTTGTAAAGTATTTCTGTACTAATACAACTGTACCATATAGTAATACGACAAGCATCCATTAACAAGAGTGTAAAGCAACTAAATTTTGAAACCTCGAGTCGGTTGCAAATTTTGGTTAGTGTTTACAGCATAAATAATTATCAATGGTGTTGACAAACTGACAGTTGTCGTTAACTGCTAATTTAATTGTGACAGTATTTGTTAAAATATATATGTATTTGTTTTACGAAATACATGTATATTTTACTTCGGGCCACTATGGGTAGGACAGTTGAGCTAGTGGAAAGTGATAAGAGCCATTAGGTGTGGCCCGTCCGAGATGTGTTCTGAGATGACAGAATGCAACATAACATTGACGACCTCATCAGCAAAAATACAACAGCCATTAAGTGTGGCCTTCTGAGTTGAGAAGAAGATCTGAACTACATTCAATCTACTGCAAAGAGTTAAGCAGCAGGAGCAACTGGAATATGAACAGCTAATGGGCTTAGTAATCCCAACATAGGTCATAATACTCACATTTATCTACTCAACACATACACACTCACTACTTTACATTGGCTACATAAATAATACCCATCATCGTCTAACCCTTGGCTGTAGTGTTCTTCCAGAATAGTCTAGTTTTTTAATCCCTTAAATTACCCAAAGTTTTAGTTACTTAAATTATTTAGTTTTTTAGTCACTTAAATCATCTAGTTTTTAGACACTTATATCATTTAGTTTTTACTCACTTAAATTATCTAGTTTCTTAATCACTTAAATCATCTAGTTTTTAGACACTTATATCATTTAGTTTTTACTCACTTAAATTATCTAGTTTCTTAGTCACTTAAATCATCTGGTTTTTTAGTAAATCATTAAAGTTAGACATACAATAACAACTTAATTGAAAAATAACTAAATACCTTTGGAGGAGGTGTGTGTTCATGACTGTCGACCCTGAAACAAAATTAAGGAAAGTCAAAGCTGAGCTTGTAAGTGAAATATAAATATTAATAAATACTGTACATTACAAAACTAACCTGTGGGAATTTTGAGCCAGACTGAATTGTTGTTCTTGATAAGATTTCAACTCATCAAGCAGCTGTTGGTTTCTGCGTTGCAAGTGTCGCAAATCATCAATTAGTCTATTTTTCTCACTCGCAATTTCTTCTCTGCTGTGCCTCTCAGCTTCAAAATCCGATTGGTAAACAGATGCCTATTAAAGGAAAGCAAAGAGTATTTTTGAGTATTCGTTGGATACAAATTTAAACCAATACACAGTTGAACTTAGTTATAACATTTAGAAACCAAGAAAAAATGATACTACTATATACATGATGTTATAAAAAATAATAATTGAAATTAGGAGTTAGAAGTAACACAGATTATTGGCGCTTAGATTATAAAGATATTATTTTTATAACTATTTTTACATTGAGTAATGCAGTACAGTAATACTACAGTGATACCCAGCTAACAGAGGACCTGGACAACAGTCTAAATTCACAGATTGAAAAATGACCCACATAAGAGTTTAGGTTTCAGATAAAGGGCTGAACATATTATAAGAATGTTATCATTTTGTTTAAACTATTTCTAAGCAGATGTGTAAATATAGAGATAACATTGTGCTGTACTACAGAAAGTTCAAACTGCTGAGTTAACACAAACAAGCCTTTGATAGTTATCTGTTCTCAGAATGCCCACTCCTATTCCCTTTTCTGTCATTTTACCTAATTTTACTTAGTATGTCAACTTGTTTACTATGTATTTAATTTGTTAGTCCATTAAAAAATTTAAGCAGTTATAATATTATTGTGTTACATACTTTTGATTTTTAAATTTAACAAAACATTGTGTCTTTGTGTGAGCGTTTTAAATTGTTTAGATTATGTTTTCAATATCTGAACAAATTAAAATGTATTCCATACATCTCTACTGTAAAGGCTAACTCTCACAGCAGTCTATTCAGATAACAGTTTTAGTTCTGGAACGAATTAAGACTGTTAACCGGGGTACCACTGTATTTGTAAATAAAAATCATACACACACGTCCGAGTGACAGTCTTTTACGAACTTCCACCCTTCAAGTAATCGAAATTGTCTCTAGGCCTAAGTGTGTCTCTAGACATACAGCTTAGCCTTAAACAATTATACGATTCAGCAGAATGAAAAATTCTGACATCCAAGACTCGGCTGAACAGACTTAATAAGGCTTCAACAGACTAAGGCCTTAACAGATTTAATGAAGTTGTTCTCTAATAGCAATTATCTGCTAGCCAGCTACTTGACTATCGAGACTTGAATTACCACAACTCTATTGTATGGTACACGGTACACATTAAATTTAGTGGAGGAAGCATTAGAATTCTAAAAATACTCTAATGCAGTTACACTGAGGGGGTCAACACCTTGCATCAGAGTATTGTAACTAAAAAAACGTACTTAAAAACTCGCTTTTAGGAGTCCTTTCTTTTGTTTCTATTTTAAATTATGTAGGAAAATTAACATTCATACTTATAAATCACTAATGGATTTAAATTTGAAACTAAAAAATAAATTAAATATAAAACTTTACAATTATTTTCCAAATTTAAATCTATAAGCAATGCTTACACTAAACACTTTTCAGATATTTTTGAATAGTTATTCAGATAAATCTGAAAAATATTACGTTAAAACTATTTAAAGGCACAATATATTGGAAAAATCCAAAATATATTCAAAAATCTTTGATTTTCCAAGGTCAATAAATTACATTATTTTCTTACATATCACAACCTGCCTTTACCTGTGATTTCAGTATTGCTATGGCTTCATTTTCAGCTTCTAATCCTTTGTTTTTCTTCACAAGCTCATGGATTTGTTCACCCTTTTCAGTTAACTGTTGATCTTTATTCGCAATATCTTTTTTCATTTCTTCAATTTTTTCTCGAAGAATTTTTATTTCTTGGGATGTCTGTGGGATATCCTAAAATAATAGAAAAATAAATTAAAACAAGAACTGCATTCTTGAGAAATCAAACATAAATGTACACGATTGTACCTTTCATCTCCTACTGTAAACCAAGTAAAGAAGTATTTAAGTAACTTTTACAGTAATAAATCAGTGGCAAAGCCACTTAACACAGTTAATACTGGATTTACTAAATGTATTTATACATATTTACAGTTGAATACTTTTGAATTAATCATCACAGATCAAAATTTACACACGCTGCAATGGTCAAAGTCTTCTGTGTAAAAATACACAATGTATCATAAAGAAAGTACATATCCATAGAATATTAATGTATACATCATATGTACTTGCAATTATTGCAACACTAAAATTTAGAAAATATAATAAATAATTTAATAAAAAATAATAACCTTACAGTAATAGTAGTGTTCTAGGGAAACCCATGTTTATAACTTCAATTTTATGTTTTGTTTTTATATTTTCTAAATACATTGTAAAGTTATTTATACAAGACCATTCATACTTGGCGAAAATCCATTATATTAATAAAATAATAATGACATATCTGTTATATTACCACAACTTTTTTTTTGAGCCTTGCTAACTTAAGTTTCACTCATAAGATCATTGTCAAGGTCATTTAACAGACTGATCATCAGGTCTCTAACGAGTGAAACCTTGTTTGGCAAAACTCAAATAAAAAAGTTGTGGAAAACATACAAATGTGTTATTATTTCATTTATATTATAAAGCTTGTAGACAATCTTACTGCATTTTTATAGCCAAGTCAGTGAACAAATGTCTTACCACAAAATAAAACACTAATGATCATGCAAGTATCACATGTTTCAAACAAAACTGAGTTCACTGAAGGCCTACTAACAAAAATTGGAAAATGGTGATTTTAAAAATTTTTGCTTAATGTCCATACGTTACGCTAGTTAGACTAATGAGGGTGAGGGATTGGCGTTAAGAGAAGCTGACAGCAAATCTCGAATCCACGTCCTTGATGTGCATAATTTAAGCCAGGATTAGCACAAAAAAATGTTTAATAAAATTATTATAAGTTGTTTAACCAGGTCCCCTTTGATATCAGAGTTCAAAGGGATTGTCCACACTTGTTTGGCAAAACAAGTATTTTTTGATAAAAGAGCCGGCAATTGCCTGGATGACAGTTCAAATGTCAATTAAAATTTCCATTTACTGTAACTAATAAGAAGATAAAAAAAGAATTGAAAAGTTGGAATTAACTACAAATTCTAACTAGACAGGTACCACTGTTTGTATTGCCATTGACAGTATATCCAATAAAAAGTGTTACATAATATAATAAAGATCAACTTTTTAACAAGCTACCTTGGTTTCATTTTGCAAACGCAAACACTCCTGAAGTAATGACAAGTTGCGTTCACTAATTGCCAAGGCTTCTTCTTTTCCAACTAACTGAGCGGTTAGAGAGTCTAATTTTTCTCTGTAGCTCTTCTTTGCTATCGCTTCGTATTCACTGTTATGTTTTTCCTAGAACAAAAAACATTTAAGAAAATTATTTGAACAGCTAATTTCTATTAAAAAGATTGGAGAAATCATTTTGGAAATAAATTTCCGTTGCAATGATCATCATTTTAAGAACCGGGACTTTGAAATGAGCTTTGATTATAATCTCTAACATACTTTTCGAAAGGTTGTTTTACAAAAAAAGTGTATAGGCCTATACCTGACCAGGTCTTTAGAAGTTAGTAAGCATTAGTCAGATCATTAATTAAGGCAGATATTTGGTGAACTTTTGAAATAAACAAGAGAATAAGAAATAAATATATCTTATGATGTATTTCCTGTTCTGCAGCACACTTTGCAAGGTATAGGGTTTTAATTTTTGGCTTCCTAAGGTTATATGGGCTTAAGGCCTGAAACGCCTATGATACCGAAATGCCTATTCGATGTAGTAGACTATATTTACTCTCCAAGCAGTGGTCATGGATCTTTTAATCTTGATTCCTCCTACGACAGCCATTGCACTTAGCTTAAGGAGCCAGCATGTATGAGCACAAACACAACTAACCGGAATACACATCTTAATTTTGCTACCAAGTTCGTGCCAACAATACAAATTTTAGAAGAAGACTACTCTATTTAGAGGGACACTGCACTGATGTTCTCGAAGGGTCTTGTGCCCCTCGAGGCCAAAACTTAAATGCCCATCCTAATTAGTTACATAATATATCTACCATTAATTAGAAAGAAGATGGTGGTCACAGGTGAATTACTTCTCTAAAATATGAGTCGGTGCTGTTAGTTTGAACAATCAGTCCGATCGAGTGAAGTGGGGGGCCATGCAAGCGCAATCTGCTTGCATAACCTAATTCTAACAATAGTTTACATACCTTAGCTATCATATCCTGTTTCAATTTAGCAATCTCCAGAATTACAGCCTCAAAATCAGCAAACATCTCCTGTAAGCTATTCAATGCGATGTTTAGGTTTTCTCTGAAATCAAACATTTTTTAAAATTATTATTACCATTATAGCATTTAACAATGTATTACTTATCAATATATACATTTAATTTTTTTCAAAATATGTACAAATATGTTTTACTCAAAATACAAAGCAGTTTTATTTAGTACCAACAAATACTGTCACTTTCTTTTGACCTGCATACAGGGTGTTTGTGAGCAGACGTAGCTTTTTCATTTTGTTTGTGACTTGTTTCTCTGAACACACATAAGTGTTAGTTTTTACTTTTGATCACTCATCAGTCTTAATGTGTTGCTACAATTATGTTTTAAATTAGGCTCTTAAGAATAGAGTTGATTTATACTCTTGAACCATTGTGTATTGTTTCATATACCCAAATGATGACAAATGTCCAAATAAACAATAACACAGAGCCGCCTCGGTGGCCTAGTTGATTGCGTACTAGGCTTTCACCCCGAGGACCCGGGTTCGATTCCCGGCCAGGGCTTGGCATTTTCATATGCTATAAATCATCCCATCATCTGCATTAGTCCAAGTGTGCACAATAGTCGGACGTTAAACATCAAAAAAACAAAACAATAACACAAATATTCGATTATTAAATAACAATTTTTAAAATGCAATAAACTATAATATAACAGATTAGGTAAAAACAAACTTAATTTAAAATATCAGGCCTTTTACTTCCTTTTAACAATCTGAACTTGTTCTTCAGTAAGTAGTTTTCTTAACTCAGCAGTTTCTCGTTACAAAGGTACCCGCAGGGGATACAGACTAGCTGCACCTATTGACAGGATTTAGACATCCCTCGCGGTATCCGAGTCTAACACACACTTACAACTTTAACATTTTATACTCACACTTACATTTAGGGTCAATGTGCTTTTCGCCTTAAAAAAAACAAACAAAAAATCTAGTTACAAAGGTTCACCTGGTAGTTACCCAGCACAAGCAGCTGATGGGTTTAGCGATCTCACCGTACCTCTAGCTCATACTACTCTCATTCACCTACTCAGGACATACATATTCACTACTCTAAACAGCTGGCTAATTCTTAAAGTGTAAATCGATCCGTGCTGATGGAGTGTGAATAATACCAGTCTAATGGTGTATCAAATGGAGCTCTGAGGTATCTGGTGACTTCCTAGTGTACCCATGAATATGAGCCTTTTGTGTTATTTCCCTAGCTACACATGTTCCCATGAGTACAAACATAAATAGAAAAGCGGGATTTCACCACACAACAAAAGCTGGCCAAATAGAGCAAACTACACTAATAAGGGTCAAGAGAAAGAAAAAGTGAAAAAGTGAATTAGCAGAGCAAACATCTGCAAACCTTAATAGTGAACTTGGAATTCACCAACTGGAAATGGGGAAGTTGCTTACCTTGAATCCTTTCCAAATCCTAGACTTTGAGAAGAAACTAGGGTTGGAGAATGATCTGTAACTGAGCAATTCTGGAATACTGAATGGGGGCAAAATAGATCTACAAGGAATGCAGTGCAATAATAACACAAGAAAGTCATTATTCTTAATTCATAACGGATCAGTTCAGGTGAAAATAAACAAAAATATTAAAAATATTATGCCTCTTACTTTCTTGCCACACTCTGAATTTGTTCTTCAGTAAGTAGTTTCCGTAACTCAGTAATTTCTAGTTGCAAAGGTTCGCCTGGCGTTACCATTTGAATCCAAGTGTCCATACTGGTTAACCTGTATTACAAAAGTATGAACATAATGTAAACAAATAATATTTAATCACTCTGTAAGTTTTAAAGCCTTTTATGAAACACTGTTTAAATTATTAAAATAATTTATAATTCTGTTATAGCTTTGTCCATTTTACATTTGGAAGTCCAGAAAAAGTGGAAGTATGTACTCTACACCCTATATAAAAGCTGGCCTCTCTTACTTAAAGACAGAATTGCAAACGTTTACCTTTCAGCTTCTTGCTTCACTGAATCTGCTAACTGAAATATGAGTTGCTCATATCTTGGCAGTCGAGAGTCCAAATCAAGTTTCTCATTAGATTTTACAGCTGGATGATTCTGAACATTAGCCTGTAATAATAAAACTTTAATGTAGTAACAAAACAATTTAGCCCATCAAAGCACCCAATTAGACATACGTTATTACATAATTTGGTATTTACTATGTTTATTTTATTAAAATATAGACTACATTATTCAGCAATTAATTAAAAAAAATTAAGTAGACAGATCAAAAAGGATGAAATGATTTTATGACTTAATTTCTTAGTTGAACAGAACAGAGCCATCATAAAATGAGTCACTAATTTTACAGGGTCAGTTGTGTAACATAGAGGTTTTTACACAACACTATACTGTAATGAACCACATAGGTTATCATAAATTGTGTTTGCAATATGCACCAAAAACAATTTTACTTTGAACACAGAAAACAAAGAGACTAGACAGTGTATTGACATTTCTCATCCAACATAAAAGTGACGAGTTTTAAAGCCAAATAGTGATTTATAGCAAGACTTATCTCAAATTATTTCAAAAATTGTTTAGACAACAGCCACTGGAACAGAGGCACACAAGTACTACAAAAAACAAAAGATCAATGCTAGAATGAAATCATAATATGCACCATCTTTTATAACATCAAAAGAAATTTGATTATTTGTTTTGTTTTTAGCATAGAATTCTGAACAAAAACATGTCAAACAATTCAAGTTGTAGAATGACAATGCTGCAGGAACGAAACTATAGCCAAACTGCCAATTTTGGCTAGAAACTAATTGACCATCCACCATATTGCCGGCAGCTTCATTATTGTTCAATAAATTTAAAAAAAATTAACATTTTAAAGAATACTGGCTGTGTTTACTTGAGCATGAGCTAGTTGTTGCTGTGTTGACAGTAATTCATTCTGAGTGCGAGAAAGTTGAACTGAAAGTCTTTCTATGTCGATGGTTTGTTGCCTGCGGGCACGTTCGGCTGCCTCCAACTGGCGTGTCAGCTGTTCCACTACTTTATAAAATTCTAACTCCTTAGCGCTTGGTTGCATCTGCATAACATAATTTAAACATTCAACTGGATTAGTTAAGTATTAATTTAGTTTAAATAACTAAATTATTCATACATAATTTAACTATAAATAGTTAATTTTAAACTATTTGTTGGGTTATAAAAAGTTGTACTTTATTACAGCCAAACAGCCTTTTCGTAACAAAATATAATGTAGTGAGAAAGTAATTTTTATTAATTTGCAATATTATAACAGGTATTATATGTTCATTCTTGAGTTTGAATTAACAAGTATGTCTTAAAATTTAATTTAATATGTATAAAACATTAATAAATTTAAAATATGATTTTTTACAATAATGGTTTACTATGGATAATTAATATTAATAATGTTCAGCTGCCAATGTTTTTGACCAGTATCACCTGCAACTGTACAAGCTATTATTTTTGGAACTCTGATATTAGTGTTTAAAATGTACAAGAAGATCTGACAGAGGACTGATGTAACACATGCAAAAATGAACAGCAGTAACTAGAGTGAAATTTGTTGAGTGGACATGTTACATGTCCAATTCCGTTTTGAACTTTACCATTGTTGAATTAACAATTGTACACAAATAAACCAAAACTCAAAATTTTAAAAATTGAATAAGCTCATTTTAAATGTTAAATCTTAATTCTATATAAGAATTTTACACATATTGTAATATTAATACGTATGTAATATTAATACACATATTGTAATATTTGGCAAGTAAATAACCAGACTGGTGCTGATACCAGTAAACAGAAAGTATGCTATGACAGGTTTACACATGTTTTTGTTAATGTTTCCGCCACCCAGAGCTTAATGTACGTTGCTCAGTCTCGTTGTAGCAATAATCCATTCAAGTCCATGCATTAGCATATCATCGAAAAAATTATTAAAGTGAATGTTTAACATGCACACAAGTTTTTGAGTGGTTTAAAAAATTTAAGGAGGGACATGGACAATCTGTTTCCTGGACGACCCTCAACATAAAAAATGAATGACAATATCCTGATTAATAAAATGAATATCCGTGAAAATTGTCGTCTGTGTTCTTGCTGAAATCTCAGGAATTAATGAAGAAAGTCTCAGTCAGATTTAGCATGAATCAAACATGCAGAAAATTTGCGCAAAAATGGTGCAAAACTTTTCCCTTCACAGCAAAAGGGATCAAGAATAAATTTTTGTGCAGATCTTTAAACAACACTGGTAATGATCCAGAATTGTTAGACAGAGTGATTATTTGTGATGAATCAACGTTTTTTTACCTATGATCCTGAAACAAAGCGCCAATCAATGTCCTGGAAGAGCCTTACCTCACCAAGACAAAAAAGGCTTACCTCTTACCACAACAAGAAGGCCCTTACCTCACCATGAACAAATCAAAATTCAAGGCCATGATGGTTTTTTTTTTTTGCAAGCATGGAATTGTCTACAGTCACTGGTTTCCCAAAGGTCAGATGGTCACTCAACATTACATTAAGGTTTTGACTGCCATTCATAAATGAATGAGAAGACAAAGCCTCAATTTGTGGAAGAGAAATTTCTGAACACTTTACCAAGACAATGTGCCTGCCAATTCTGCCTTGTCTGTGAAGAAATTCTTTGCAAAATACGCCATCAACAAGTTGGACCACCAAACATACTCACCTGATCTGGTGACTCACAGGAGTGTGACTTTTAATTTCCGAAGGTCAAATCAGATTTCACAGTGTGGAAGCGGTGAAAGCAAAAGCGATGGAGGTTCCAACAAGCTGACAGAAGCGGACTTGCAAACAGAAAGGAAAATTCATACGGAGCGACGTGAGATTGGCAAGAAGGTACATTGTGGTACATTGAAGGTGACAAATTTTCAAATATGAACGAAATGTTTTGTAGCACCAGTCTTGTTATTTAATTGCCACTCTTCACATATTATATGAATATCTTATGTTGTTAACAAAATCATCTTATTTTTATTTTAAAAAGGAATAAAGTGGTACTATGGTTAACAGTTTTAATTTGTTCCAGTACTAATACTGTTATCTGAGCAGACTGCTGTGAGAGTCAGTGTTTACTATTGAGTTTTACGGAAAACACCGTAATTTTTTACAGAAAAAAATAATTAAGTACTCATTCAAACTAACAATTTTTAAAGGGGCTAACAAATTAAACACACAGTAAATGAGTTGATGACAGACTAAATAAAATTTGATACAATGACAGAAAAGGCAATAGCATTCTGAGAACAGGTAACTAAGAATTTTTTTTTTTTTTTTTTATGTTTAACATGGGACTATTGTGCACAGTTGGGCTAATGCAGCCGAGATAACTAAGAAATATTATGTACCTTATTACCTTACAAAAACCAAACACCCATCCAAAGGCTTGTTTGTGTTAACAAACACAATGTTTATTTCTGTAGCAGAGCAGAATGACATCTCTAATCTACACATATGTTTAGAAATAATAACAAAATGTAAACATTCTTATAATATGTTTATGTCCAGCCTCTTATCTTACACTCAACTGTTATGCTGGTCATTTTTCATCCCATGAATTAAACATTTGTTGATATGACTGTTAGCTGAGGTACCACTATATTAGAAATCTTTAAGTTGATTAATTTTATTGATGGTTTACTAGATTAGACAACTGACTTGAGTTTAGGAAAAAATATAACAATATTAAAACAAAAAATAAAAATAAAATATACCTGAGAATAAAGCCTCTTTTCTTTCTGTATTTGGTTGTCAATTTTTTCTTGCATCAGTGTAATCTGCGCTGAAAGTTTTGCATTTTCTTCTTCCAACTGAAGCAACAAACATCAATGATGTGCATACATTGTACTAATTTGTATTTACAGCAATCAAATCTTTTATTTATTGATGTCAAACATAATCATTTATGAACAACTCGTATTTGTTTACTTGTAAAATTCCATATGGCTATTTCCTATAAAATTTTTAAAGAAATTTATTGCTTAAAGATTTATTTTAATACTCCTTATTATTTTTATTGAGGTGATTTTTCCCAATAACTGAAAAAAAACATATACATTAAACCCTATAAAATCTAATTTTCCATCAACCGGTTATGGTTGGTTAGTAAAACTGCTTTTTTTTAAATATTAACGAAGGGCGTATTGAGGTCATACATATTACAGTAGGCTACATATAATATCCCTCCACCCTTGAGTGATCTTCAAGGTTGACTCAGTTCACCTTATATGTGAACATATTGTAAACATCTGTATTTCACTGGAAAATGTAATGTGATAGTGTGAAAATTTTAATGAAACTCAATAAATTGTCCAATTTATGCTTTGTACAAACAAGTTTATTGAGGTAAGTGTTTTTTCGCACATACACATTTTTGGGTGGTTTTAAAAGGTTCCAAAAGCAATTAGAAGTGATTGCAAGCAACCTACACCCTAGATAATGACTATCAAAACTTTTACTCCATGCAATACTAAAAAAAATCAGTGAATTGTTGAGCTTACAGGAACGCAGTAAGTGCATGCCATTACAAAAGTTTTAATCTGAACAAAGTGTATTAAATTATGGTACAAAAGAACCTTTCATTCAAACAGAAGGTATATCGTGAATGAACACTTGTGCAACATTTTTTTTTTTTAATACAAACACTGAAAAAATCCTAAATATTATAAGTATTGTAGGTTTTTTTATATGTTTCTAAATATAAGTGCAAATCATTGAATGCATTCCCATTTCCACCATGACACAATCAGTTTCAAATGATAAGGCAAAATCCAAAGCAAAGATAATTGTTTTCTGATATTCTTTGCTTGTGTATATTTATTAGACGTCTGAAGGTCAAAATGTTGACAGGGGTTTTGAATGTCTTTCAATATCGAGTAAAAAGAAAACATGATTTGTGGAAACATCAATCACGAATTCTTCACCAGAACTAGACCACACTTTCTATCGAGATATTTTTTTTATCCAGGTGGGGTTCTTTTGTTAGATCATCCATCCTATTCACTATAACTTGTTCATGTGACTTTTCATTTGTAAAGGCCAAATAATCTCTATTAAGAACAAGATTTAGAATCACTGTTTTTCAGAATCCACTAAACAGTCTACTTTTTCTGATATCTGGTATAATCTTCTATTATAAGATTCTATATTAATAAGAGTGCCTTGACTCAGCTCAGAAAAAATTGGTGGGGGAAATAAAATTTTCGAAAAAAAAAAACATTGAGTGTGAAGGAGGATTAGTATTAAAATGAAAAATAACAAAGAGAATGAATATAATACCAGGGTGAATAGATTTGTTAACAAAAGAGCTTCACAAATACTTACTTTGGCAGTTTTTTCATGTGTGATGCTATTATTCATTAAACTGCATTTTTTAAGCTCTTGGTTTTCTGCCTTCAACTGAAACAAATTTAAATTAACAATCACAATTTTTAAATACAATTATATACTGTATCAGTATTATGTAAAACCACAATATGTTATTACAAAGATATCATATTTTACACAATTAATTACTTTGTGACAACCTATTTTCTTATTTGAACATAAGCAGACGTGTGCATATGTTCAATGGACATATAAAGTCAATGTTATTCTACTGCAGGACTGTATGAATCTTACATACACTTTGTACTTTACTAAAATTTGTCTTTCTTGATTAGATGACAGAGGATTATTATTTAAAATAAAATCGTTCTTCCCCAGCAACACTTATAAGATCCTCAAATCCTTCATGTATTTGGCCTGATTTAATGAAAACTAGTGACACATTTTGTTTCGAGGATGTAAATTTTCAAATGTCATGACAAGTCCCGACCTTAACTTAATTATATGTGAAATGTGAATAAATATCATTAATAATATTTGTATCATTTGATATTTGTAGCTATTACAAAAATAATTGTTTTTATAGAAATCTTGTGGGAAACCCCTTACAGTACTTTAATTATACATGAAAAGAATAATAAAATTATATAATATTTAAATTACAATTGGGTTTTTAAAAAAATATTAAAAATTTACTTTGTAATTTTTTTCAAGAATTTTAAAAGGACATACAACTTATTTTCCTCCTATATTTACTTATGAGCCTATTTGATGACCATTCTGTTGTTTGTTAAAAATACTAAAGTTTAAAAGTGTATTTAAACAAACACACACACACACACTCTCACCCTCTCTCACATATTGTTATTACTAGTAGTTTCAAGAACTGTATATTCTTAACTACACTCCACGGTAGCTCTTGAAACCTTTTCAGCCAATTTAGCTGGTAAACATAACATTTACAAACATTTCTACTAGACAATTTTATTGTAAATTTTATGATCTTTCTCTGCAGAGTTGTCAAAATTACGATAGGCCTTGCCATTCAACCAGTATTATAGGAAATAACGAGCAACTATATTCTCAATGTTAAATTGGAGCCAAACATTTTTAAACGGAAGTGAATCAGGAAAATTCTTACATGTACGTTTTTCGGATTTTATACAAGGTACCTTCATGTCAAATTTCAAAACAATTGGAAACGTGTTTAGCCAAAATCTGGGAACACACTAATCATCATTAAAGCAATGGCTGCTATCTTAAATTGAAGTACACTGGGAAAAAACTTTACACATACATAACTCGGTCTTTATACAAGGTAACCGAATTCCAAAACAATCGGTCAATGCGTTTGACCAAAACTGCGTACCAAACAAATATACAAACTAAATGGTTGAACTGAAACAGAGACCTCACTTAACTCTGACAATTATTATTATTATTTCAATATATATTGCATTCACTTTGTTTCTCATTTAAAATGATCATGTTAGTTCTTATTACAAATAATTACGACTTTTAAAATTAAATGAATTTTGGTCATAAGGATTTATAAGAAATCTGGATTGTCAACTTAATTTGTGAATAAATTTGTTTTTGTCTTAGAAAAAAAAACAAGTACTGAAAATAAAATAGACGTCAAAAAAGATTATACCTAAGCAAAGAACTGTCATGTACAACAAATATTTTATTGTATAAGTGTGCCGTTTACGAAACTTACTACCAAATTCTTTCACTGACGGCTGAGATCAATTATTTTCAGTCACATAACCAATAACATATGACTGGATAACTAACTGGTATTATTACAACTGATAGTGGTATTACTAACTGATAAGTTAACTGGAAAAAGTTGACTTACTTTTAAAATTAAATTTTTTGTCTCCTCAAATTTTTCCTTGTGATTCTGATGAACTTTGATCACTTCTTCTTGCCATGTTTGAAGTGTGCTAAACTGTTGCTTCATTGCCAAATTGTTTTGGTGCAAAGTTTCTGGAACAGAATGTTGAAAACGATATAAAATTTACAGTATGTTAATATTTGAATTTGTTTCTATTTTAAAAACAGCTGACTCTGAATATTATTATGTTTTTTTATTTAAAGATACTGTTTAATTCAAAGGTTTTGTCAGTCCTTAGAATTCCCTATGAAATGAAATGGTTAAATTGTTGGTAATCTGAATTTCATAACTTTATTTGTATAAAATACAAGGTGTGTTCAGAAAGTAACGAGAATTTTAATTTTTTGAACAAAATATTTATTTATTCTTCTACATTGATGTTGTCGCCTTCAAAATAGTCCCCATTGGAGATTATGCACTTGTGCCAGCGCTTCTTCCAAACCTCGAAACACATCGCAAACTCGATCCTTGAGATAGTCTTTAGTTCTTTCAGCAATATGCTTTTAATGTCATCTACGGCTGTAAACGACGGTCCTTTAAGGTTCTCTTTATTTTTGGAAATACGAAAGTCACACGGAGCCATGTCTGGCGAATATGGAGGCTAGAGAATTGTTACAGTACTGTTTTTGGCCAAAAATTCATGAACAAGCAATGAAGTGTGTAAGCTGGTGAATTATCGTGGTGCAAAAGCCATGAATTGTTTTTCCACAGATCCGGGCATTTTTTTTTGGATTGCTTCAAGCAAACGGCGTTGAACTTGTAGGTAGTACTCCTTAATGACCGTTTCACCTGGTGGCAGGAATTCATTATGCACTATGCCATTAATATCGAAGAACACAGTGAGCATAACCTTCACATTCGACCGCACAAGTCGAGCCGATTTCGGTCTTGGCGAGCCAGAATTCCTCCAATGGGATGTTTGAGCCTTAGTTTTGACGTTATATCCGTAAACCCATGTTTTGTCACCTGTTATAATACGTTTCAGTAATTCTGCATCGTCGTTGACTTCATTTAGTGACTCTTAAGCAACTTCCATTCGCCACTGTTTTGGTTCAAAATTCAACAATTTTGGAACGAATTTTGCTGCCATACGTTTCATACACACAAAAAAAAACTGGAAACCATGTCATGACATGATCCAATCGATATGCCAACATCATCACCAACCTCTCTAATTGTGATCTGGCGATTGTTCATAACCATTTCTTTCACTTTTTCCACATTTTCATCGGTTGTTGATGTGCTGGGGCATCCAGGGCATTTGTCATCATCAACGTCTTCATGGCTTTATTGGAAATGCTTATACCACTCATAAACCCTTGCTTTACTCATAGCAGACTCACCATAGGCTTTTGTTAACATTTCACACATTTTGTTACACTTTATTCCATTTTTTACGCAAAATTTGATACAAATTCTTTGATCCATTACTTTTAACGAAAAAAAATTGCCGAGCTCATAAAAACACGTCTAACCTTAGTGGCTGTTACAGACAAAGTCAACAATGAAAACAGGTGAAAGTTTTATCAGACTTCAAGGGCATGTATACCAACATAATAAAAAAAAATGTTTGACAATCGGACTCTCCAAGCCCGCGAAATTTAAAAATTCTCGTTACTTTCTGAACATACCTCGCATATTAAATTTAAAAAAATATACCTAGCTTCTTGGCAATTTGTTAATAACATAGAAAACATTATAGAAACATGAAGTATTATAATATTTGTATTCGATTATGTGAAATATTTTAGCAGAGGCATCAGCAAACCATATAGTTAAGACAAAAGTAACAATGTATCCTTATATACTAACACCAGTATAAGTTAAAACTTGAAAGGAGAAAAAACAGGTGAGCAGAGCAATAACCAGTAAGTAAAGTAGATGAACCTTTATGTATTATGTACCTTATGTATTAATGTAATTTTGTTAATTTCAATGAAGACTGATTTCTAATAACATACTAGATTTTACTGATCTTCACAGTAAAGTATTGTTCACATAAAATGTAACTAAATTTTTCTCCTAATTTAAAAAAATTACAGGTTCAGTGTTTTGTACATTATATTTTTATGGTGACTGATTATATTATATTATTAATTACTTGAATCATATTTTTCAATACTAATATCAAATCACTTCAACATGTTACAGGTAATATTTATGACAAATTGATTAATGATCAACAGCAGAACGTTGTAAAATACAGCAAAACCTCAATTACTGTTTAAAAATTGAAGAACCTCGATTGCCTATTTGGGGAAATGATAACCGTGAAATAGTTTACAGCTAAGCAGGAGGAAAAAATAATTTTAATAAAATAGGTCAAGGCTTTTGTAAAGACACAATACTTAAATAGGCATAACTAAATACCTTTTTAACAATAAACTTTTGGTTTTCCTTTCTAATTGAAGATTGAAACCCAGTCAAAGGTAGACCTTAAGTTCAGCAAAATACTGCAAATTTATTCTTCTGCGCTATAATTAGATAGCGTATAGATTCTACACTATAATTAAATTGAATATGAGGGAACAATACCATCCAGTACAATGGGAATTTAATAAAACCTTTCGTAAAGTGTTAGGATATTACTTCTTAAGATAACTTTATAAAAATTAAGTTTTTTTTCTAATCATGGGTAATTATAGTTTAAAATATTTTTATTTTCCGGTTAATCTTCCCTAATTTTTTATTAGTTATCACAAATAGTTTTGTCTTTGTTACAAAGGCAAGATGTTCAGTGCCTACATCTTGTGTACTATAATGTACACTGTCTCAGGACTACAATTAGTATTATATTACCTTTAATATGACTGTAGTTAAGGGTCATATTAATGCTATATTACTATGTCTGTAAGTTAGAATTAGTGATGGTTTATAAGGTTATTCAACTGTTGTTTATCATTTCCAAAGATGTAGGCCCACTACTACTTTACACACATTATAATACATGATCTTTAAAATAAAATTTCTTAATAATTAAAAGAAAAACAATTAAAGGGACTGTAAAAAAAATCATTATCAGTCCAAGTCAAGTTACTTCAAACAAATAATCGGGCATATCATTTCAAGTTGAGATATATTTACCAAATATCAACACTTTTAAAAATACATAAATGTTTATTTAAACTGTTATTTGTTAGTGCTTACCTTTAAGTTCAACATTCTCCTTAAGTACATCATGTAGTCGCTTTTGTATTTCTTCAGGACTCATATTTGTCATCGATGTATTTGAAAACGCCTAAAATTAAGGCATATGTTAAAGTATTGTTTAATTATTTAATTAACTTGTACAGCCTAATAACAATTGTTTAATACTCTATATATAGACTACTATAAGTCAATACTATATAAATACATAGTATGTATTTTAACAGTAAGTACCTACTGTCTCTAGACTATATAGTCTCTAGACTATATAGTATTTTTACAATTGAGATTTCAAAGTCTTCTGGTTTGTTCTGGCATAGTACAAGTGGCTGATGGCCATCAAAATAGTATGTATAAGACTTTACATGCCCAAATTTGTCCACCTGAACATGAAAACAGCCTGAGAGTTTACCACACAATTGAGTTTATTCCAACTGAGAGCAAATGCAGTACTCATTTTGCCAAGATTTTTTTTTACACCCAATTTTTCATGCAAAATTAAAAACACTGTTACCTGGGATATGACTGTGGTCTCAACTAATTTGCAATTTTCATTTGTCTATCACTTAAAATCATATCATG
Organism: Callitettix versicolor; assembly: GCA_022606455.1. NCBI lineage: Eukaryota > Metazoa > Arthropoda > Insecta > Hemiptera > Cercopidae > Callitettix > Callitettix versicolor. The sequence goes on along the minus strand of CM040191.1, from coordinate 18,702,228 downwards.
GATTTTGTTAATCATTTCAGGAGTAGTCACTTCCACTGGACGTCCTGAATGATGCTCGTCTTTTGTAGACATATGGCCACTTTTGAACTCATTTATCCAATTGTAAACAGTCAAAAATACAGGAGCAGATGTGCCATGAACTTTATCCAACTCTGCTTTGATCTCTTTCGGTATTAAGCTTTTTAAATATAAATGTTTAATCACCGTTTGAAACTTGTATTTTAAAGAACTACTGAAATCCTCTTTTTTGGCCAGCTTAGGAAAGTTGGAGAAAGACTTCCAGAAGTATATAGAGTTAAAGGGAGATTATATAGGAAATTTAAAAAAAAATTATGAAAAAATTGTTTTTCTATCTTTTTTTTTATGGGCTTATTGAATGACCCTCGTAACATAAGTTATAGCTGGGGGAGAAAAATGAATAATTACCAAAATAATGGCCTAACTGGTTTTTGTTATCTGTTATAACACAACCCAGCAGGGGGATGCAGACTAGCTGCACCTATTAAGAGGATCTAGACGTCCCTCGCGGTAACTTATATTTAGGGAGGCTGTAATAGCCTTAATATGCTTTTCGCCTTAAAATAACAACAACAACAAATGTTATATCACAACCCATTAAATTAAAGGTTTTAAGTATTGTCAGATTGGTTAGGCCTAATTAAATATGCTTACAAAAAAACAAGGTATGTAATTAAGTACTTACAAATTTAAAGGTATCTCTCAATTTTCACTAGCTTTACTACAGTATTAACTTTTATAATTTTTGTTTTGTCTTATTTACATTATTATTAAATTAATGAGATTAAATTTACTAAATAATTTATATCATTTAAACCATTTTTAATGAAACTATATTGTGACAATACTGCTGTTTACTTTGTATGCTAGATTTACTACGCCAAGGTCACCCACCAAGGTACTGTTTATACATGTTCTGAATCACTATTCTTTCATTAGAACCAGCATGCTTACGTTCATCGCAAGCAAAAAGGTATATTTTGTTAAAAATATGTATTAGGTTTTTATTCACAACTGTGTTATTAGGTGCTTAGGTTTATTTATTTATTTGTCAAAGTTTCTAATGTTTTCATTCTTAATTTCATGCATTTTATTAAATCATTTTCATGATGACAAACATGTTACCTACTTTAATGCATTAGTAATTTTAATGTTATTTTGATCACTTTTATTTTTTTAACTTTCTCTTGTTTCCATACTTTCATATTTTGGATTATTAATATTGGGTGTATAATAAAGTATTTTGGCATAAAAAATTATCAACATTTACAAAACTAGTGAAAGTTCACTTTTACAGACTTGAAAATTAAACCTGTCTAACCCAAACTTGTTGACTGTTAATCAAAGGTCTAATTGATCAGATCATAGTTCAGAATTGCTTAATAATAAATTTACAATGGAAAACAATTTACAATTCATAGGCAAGTTAGCCTATATTAGCTTAGGCTAGGCTATTTCTAATTTCTATAGTCATTTAATGCTATATTTTTTAGGCTTACCTGACTTTGAGATTGTGAAGTTACATCAACACTTGGAGAAAGAATTGTAGTAGATGATTGTAACATGGACTGTGGCCAATTAATATCCGTCGCAGAATAATTTGGTCTATCACTTGTAGATGTTTCAAGTACCACAAAAGAATCATCCTCATTGTTTGGAATGATAGGAACAGGTTCAACTTCTCCATTCATGATTACCATTTCACTTTTGCTGATATGCTGAGATAAATACCTTTAGATTCAGCCAAAATACTGAAAGGTATTGGCTGTAGATGAAAAATAATAAAATTTTATTATCAGGCAAAAATAGTAAAATTTTACCAACAGGCAAGTTACACTTAAATGTCTAAAAAATTTTAAAAACCCAGTACAGTACTTTAAATAAATCTAGGGTGTATGATAAAATTTATTTAGGCCCTCCAGTATGCTTCACTGTGATGATTAATGCTACTGTCTTAAAACTATTATAACTACTTATCTTGTTTAAATACAATTTAAAAAATTGTGACTCATACACTTCAAACTTTAAATTTAAACATTTCAAATCAAAAGTTCAGTTGAATATAATGTAGTTACCTGCAAGTTATTAATAATAGGTGTATATTATTTTAAAAGTGTTACTCCCTAAAAGACTATTATTATTCACAAAAACGTAGTTGTAATATTAATCGTAATCCATAAGAACTTTGAAGTAATTAAGCATATGATTAATTTCTTAATTGTAACCAGCTGAACAAGCCACACAAAAACAAAATTATGCAATAGCTGAACAGCTGATTTGATGTTTTGCTGCAGTCTAGCTTCAACCGGGGAGTGCACCAAATTGCCGAAAATCTTCGTTGTACGAGAAGGCTGACTGTACGAAAATGGCGGATTTCCGCCATCTTTGATTTTTGTATAAAATTCATAGTTTAGCAACCTGAAATTATTTAAGGGCTGGCAACTCTCAGGGTAAATTTAGAAAATCCCACGAAAGTTTGGAAAAATCCCTGCAATTAATTTTGAGTTTGTACTAAAATAACTCTAACCTTATAAATCGTGTATCTCGGAAAAAATATAAAACTTTATACTAGTATTCACCAGATTAAGAATGTTGATTAACATTGTTATGGACACTAATGTAAAAAGTTGTTTGTTTTTTAATTTTATTAATAAATATTTTATGTTAGTATTGGTTTTTAATTATAATACAGTGAATACGCCTACTTGTACTTTGTGTTAAAAATGCTAGGTTAAGTTTCATTCTAGCAATAGCTTGTTTTGATTACTGCTGGTAGTTTTTAGTTAATCAATTGGTAGCTAATTTTATTAATCTGTTCTATCATATAGAATATTACAAACGCCCAGCACTGCTAAAGTTTTCAAAAATTTGTAAAAAATATGAAGTTAATAATGTTCCGTAACCTATATAATAGAATTGTTTAAAAGTTCTAACATTATAGTTTAATTAGTTTAATTTTTTTTCAGCGAAAATACTTGAATTCCGTGCCTATAATTGAATTGAATGAATAAACCTTGACCTCTGTCTGGTTGGGTTTTTCCAATTTCTTAACTAAACTTAATATTGACCACCTTCTGGATTATTTTTTCTATTTTCTAACAAATTAACCTTGATCACAAAACAGTAAAAAAAATGTATTTAATCAGTTCCATAGATAATTTACTAAATATTTATTTAGTGGATTCAATTACTTTCGCCGGTCCAAAGTTTCTTGACGATCGGATGAATGGTATGATAATGCAGAAAGTAATACTTATATTAATTTTGAACCTGGGCAGTTACTGTAATTGCAAATGGTTGAAACTACTCTGCAGAAACCTTTGCGGGAGTGTACTCAATAATTTCCGAAAGTATCATGGTGATCTAATGAATAGTATTGTAAAGCACAAAGTAAATACTTTATAATAATTTTTGGCATGGGCAAGTATTGTAATGGATTGTGGTTGAAAGTACTATACTAAAAACCTTTGCGGGAGTGTAATCAACATTTTCCCAAAGTTTCATTGCGCTCTTATGAATGCAATAGTAATATCAATTTAATTTTGGGCCTGGGCAAGTACTATAATGAATTAATATTTGAAAAATTGTATTAACATCAAGTGTCATCCACTACAAGTTTAAAAAAATTAATTTGAACTTAGGGGGATGAATAGAAAGTATTTTATTAACGATTGTAGATTTGAACAAGACACACACACACACACATAGGAAGAGTGTGAATTAACAGTAGAAATTGAAAAATAATTATTAAAAAATAATTAAGTGAGCAATATTATTGTTGAAATAACTAAATTATGTTTCTTTTATTAGCGTAAAAATAGTTTTCTAATAAAAACCTATAAATGCACTGAAAAAAAAGGAATAGACAGAATTAACATTAAAGGAACTGTTGCGCAATAACGCTGTGATGTAGTATGATGTTACACTAATTATAAATCAAATAATCATAATTCCATTCATAAAGCCTGTCTTCGAAAATTACAAAGACTTATGATGCATTTTAGCAAATAATATTTTGCCAAAGCATTCCTCATAGAGAAGGTATATAAAACTCACGTGCGATGAGAAATACAATATTTCCCACCAAACAAAGCAATGTGGGTGCACTCATTAGATGCGATATGTTGGTAACACATACTTTATCGCCTCAAGATCGAGAGTCGTCTGCTAACGATTCAGGTTGACAGCCTCTAATCGAAATAGCAGCCATTTCCCCCCGTTATTTTCGCCAATCGGCAAATATACCACAACCTGCTTCAACCAGCTGTCACAGTTAACGCTGGAGATTATATAATATAATAAGGTTTTTTCTCCTTGTATAACAATAAAGTATATGAGTACATTCGTTTTCTCATAATTGTCAAAATACTCCGTACTATATATACAGTAAATGTATCCATTCACTGCTGCTACCAAATATAACTAATTATGTTTGCTATTAAATGTCATGAGTCCTGAAAACACATTAATCTGTCAGTATTAACATCATTAGAATATATATTTTTATTCTTGTTAAATAAATTTATAAATACAAATTTAATAATTCTTTATTATTATAAAACGTTAGTAATTTTAATTTAAAATGATGTTAAATTATATATTTTATCAAGAATAAAAATATTATGTATATATAATATAATAGAAATTTTAATATTTTATATTTTTATAATAAAACATTATTATTTACAATTATACAAGGAACAGTTTGGCACAATTAACAAATTTATTAATAAAAGCATTTAGGCTATATATTAAAGACTGAAGATAAAATCTTCAGGAATTTATACTGCTCTAAAATATATAATTAAACATTATTTTTACATAATAATTATTAACACTTTGTAATATTGTAGAATGTATTAAATTTTTATAAATTAACTAAAGGAGAATACAAATATATTATCTAATGATATTGAATGTTGACGGATCATAATGTAGTTGAGAAATAGTAAAATTTTATTATTAGGCGTTGCACTTCATGTCTGGACTTCTGTTTAAAATTATCGGATAAGTTATGGTAGGAAACATTATCTCTAGTAGGAACCACTGATCAATGAGGGATATTATATGTATGTAGTATCTCACAATTTATGAGAAAATGAATTATGCAGGCCTAGGCCTAAAACTGTCAATCAGGCCGTAAACATAGATTTGAAAACAGCTGATTATGTCATAGGAAATTTTAAAATAAATTCCAGATCTTACCAGCTGATAAAATGAAATTTATACATTTTAAAATGAAAGTAGTGATAATTGCACGTGTTTCCAGAACGAATCTGTGCTGCCAAAATATGTAAAAACAAAACCTCAAAAATAGGAAAAGGAATATTTTTAAATTTAGGAAATTTTAAGATCTAAGCTATTTTAAATGTAATATAAATAACTAAAATTTTGTTTTTTCAAATTTAGATTTATGGTGTAATTACATTATACTTAAATATTAGGTCTAAAAAATAAACTTTTTTTAAAACCATAACCTTGGTGGATTATGGTTACTTATTTTTAAATTATTACTTATTAAATTTGTGAATACTTAGAATAGTTTCATAATTTGTTTGTACATTACTGATATGTATTTTATTGTAGCTTATGCAATACAAATATAGCCTAATTAAAGAAAACTGTTGATAAATAATTTCTTCACCAAATTATTTATGCAATTTTTATTTCTGCTAGATTTGTTATTATTCTATAATAAATATGCAGTGTAGCATGTCCTGAATTTTTCAATATTTTTTTTACTAAAATGCTTTAATTTTTAATATACATTTCTAAAAGCAATAATATAAAATATAAAAACACGTTATGAAGTGTAGCATGTAATACCGATATTATTTTGTTGAGTATATTCATCAGCTTTTCCTAGATATTTGATGCTGTGTTTCGGATTACCTACATTGTAGTTGTATCTAGAATAATGGGTGGGGGTTTACCATTACTAGGAGGAGATATGGCATATCCCCAATTTAAGGTAAGGGGTTCTGGGGTAAATTTTTTAAAAAGTAAATTAAAAATTGTGAATTTTAAGATATGAATGTTTTTTAGGTTATTCATATCTTATTAGTTACGATAGTTCAGCTTGTCTTTATTTAAAATTCTTTTATTTTAGTATGTACCCACATACACACTTTTGGTAAACATATTGAACTGTGAAGTCCAATTATAACAGGCATTCTTTTGTTTGTTATGCATTAATCAAAATGTTCTGCTAAAAAAAAAAAAAAAAAATTACCAAACCTGACATGGTTTTGAGTGGAGTGTAGATTTATGTATTATTGGTGAAATTGAATGTATAAAATTATGTTTTAGGCCTATTATAAGTAAAACTATTATTTAGAGATTTAAGGATACTTTGTTAAGGCTGATATATCAGTTTTTGAAAGTACCAATCATTTTTTTTGCCATTATGTTTAGGAAGACATGTTTTTAAGAAAAAAATAATTGACATCAATGGCTACCATAAACTAAACTAGTACAGAATATTTAAATTGTAATTTCACTTCAAAAGTAAAAAGTTATGTCCGAATTAATTGTTATTATTAATATTAGGTCTGAAAATGGAAAACAAAATGGAAAATGAAAATAATGCTGAAGAAACTTATGTAATTGCTGGATTTGGAAATCCATTATTAGATATATGTGTTGCAATAAATGACAATGCATTACTTGATAAGTTTAACCTTCAGCCAGATGGACAAAAAGAAGTGGATGAGGTAGAAATGAGAGCTATACTCAAACTCTTATTTAGGTCAGTAGCCTTTTTTTAAGAATTTTGCATGACTATATATCATTGTGACAAATGATTACATATTTTCTTTAATTTTTCCTGGGTTATTGAGTGCTATTACATTGGTTGTTATCACAAACATTGTTGGAAGCTTAAACAAATGATTCCAGTCATTTTTGGGAGTAAGCAAAATGTTTAAATTGCTCTCAAAAATGAACATAGTAGCAATTTAAAGTGTATAGGTACAGTAGAACTCATATCTGTTGCTACTGAACTGTGTAATGATCAGAACATGGGAAAAAATGAAAGGAGAAAAAACCCTGTTACAGTACAGTATAGTAAAAAAGTCTATATTGTTACAAGTTACAGAAACTCCCATAATTCTATTTATACAAGTATGGAATAAAATGTTATTACTGTACAGTATAGCTTATGTTTCCACACAGGGGGTGCAGACTAACTGCACCTATTGAGAGGATTTAGACGTCTCTCGCGGTACCCGAGTCTAACACTCACTTACACTTACAACACTACACTTATGACTTCAACGCTTTACACTCACACTTACATTTAGGGAGACGATAATAGCCTCCAATGTGCTTTTTGCCTTAAAAAAAACAGCTTATATGTTTTAACCAATCATTGGTATCCATGATTTTGAGAAATTTGTTACAAAATTGGGCTATATGACTGTACTGATTTTTTGTTTGTTTATTATTTAACTGTACTCTGAACTGTGTTTACTTTCTCATAATCAGAATGGAACTGCCAAACTGGCTGCTCTGATAAGAGAACAAAGTATAAAACTCATACTCCCTTTTTCGCTCAGAGCAACAAGTGACAGTCATGGCATCTGACAGTCTTATCCTGAGGAATTACTCGTGATGGATTCTACTGTATCTTATTTCTTTTCCATCCATTATAATCATAATAACAGTTTAATTAACAAAATCAAAATAACACTGATTTTATTGATTTATTAGGTTACATGGTGAACAAATGATAGCAAAAGTAGTTTCACTATAAATCGTATGATGTACAAATTATAAAAACATTCACACTGACAGATGGTTTTGTTAGGTAATGAAAGGGTGAAAGGAGTTGTTATGACAGAAGTAGAGAACAAGGCAGTGTCTGTGTTCCTGGCTATGTAGAAAAAAAAGCAATTCTTTTGCAAATTTTGTACACCATGTGACTTTAAAGAGTTTTTTTTCAAATGCTAGAAAATTATTCATTATCATAAATATTTATTATGTATCCTTTTCAGAAATTAATGACATTTCTCAATCAGCTTTTATTTTTTACTTTTTAATAGGTTAAACTTTTATTCTAATATAATAACATATTTTTGTAATTGGATAACCCCCTTTTTACAACAAATTATTTTTTATTCACAAACATTATTTGCTTGATAGGAGTGACTTTGAATCATCCCTTAACAAGCAGCTTCTGAATAGCTGTTTTGCAGAGAATATAACTTCGCATTGGTTATTTCAAGACTGATCTCATAATGTTACCACAAAAGCACTTGAACAGTTTCTTCTTCGAGCAATTTTTTTAAGGGCTCCATATCAATAGAGCAAACAATATTGAAAGAAGCTGTATAAGAAGCTGTAAAAGAAGCTGAATTTATTGACAATGATACTTGAAAGCAAAGGGTTTTTGAACATTTGTTGCACTGTTCTGCAAGAGATCTAGTCACCAATATACCTTGATTCTGGAAGGTGTTATAAAAGTAAGAAGTTTAATATTGCTGCTGTAATGACTGTCTTGTGCATGAATACAAAAATAAATCATCATTTTTTATTCAGCTCTGTTTACTTTGAGTACCTAATATTGAATAACTAGCCATGATTTTTTTGTAGACATGTAAGTATTAAACATTTTATGTATTACCTTCTCTCTACTTATGGAGTCCTTTACATAGTACCTCCTCTAATACTGACATGCTTGTTGGAACATTAGACTCAGTTACATTATGGTGTGTACCTGACTTTTTAATAAGTTAATTTTAAATATTATGCATTTTGATGTGTGATTTAGTATCAGTTTTAATGTGATAATGACCTCCTAAGATCAATATATAAACTGAAAATAGAATAATAAATTCTGAAATTTGTCATAAATAAAATGTAAATGAGATTAGGTTAATTTTTTTGAGATTGTGGGGTTGATACTGTGAGGTCTAAGAATCTATTATGTAACTAAGTCTCTTGGATTCTACTTCAGTAGACTGTGTGCACAATAGTCAAATGTAAAAAAAAAAAAAAAAAATACTGGTGCTATCATAATGAGGTTTAGAAGTCTACTGACTAGCTCTTTCTGCTGGAGATTCTCAGGGTCCTGAAATCCAAAGATTCTTGCTCTTTATAAATAAATAAAAATAATCACAGATTATGTGACCTGCAATTTCATCTTCCTTCCTGTATAACCCATGTACGTAACATAATTTATGTAAAAACAAAACAAATAGGAAATGTGGGAAAAAATGTCTGTATTTCCTCATGGTACATTCCTATCCTGTTTTTGTGCATCCTCAGGCCACAGTGCTCTTTAATGAGTCCCATGGTTTTCCTGAGTTGCTTTTTATCCAGGATTTAAAGTTCCTTGGTGACAGTCCTCCATTCTTCAAGTGCGGTTTCCATCAGTCTTGTCATTGCAGCCCTCTAATGCTTGTGTTTGTCACACCCAAGGTTTTATGCCGATGAGGTCTTCTGCTTCTAGGTTTCATTAGCTTCCATTGCTATTGGCTGTTCTCTTCTAAGTTTGTGCTCCCAATGTACGATTATATATCTACAAATTTCTGTCTCTTTTGAGGTAGGTTCCCCGCAGGGAGTGCAGACTAGCTGCACCTATTGAGAGGATTTAGGTACCCTCAGTATCTGAGTCTAACACACACACACTTACAACACTACACTTACAACTTCAACACTTTACACTCATGCTTACATTTAGGGAAACAATAATAGCCTCAATGTGTTTTTTGCCTTAAAAAAAAGAGTATGTTATCACTCTACTGATTTGAAATGTCAAATCCATTTCTTTATTCTTCCACTGCAGATTGGGCAGGTCCACCTATCATTCCAATAATCTACTGCAGTTAACTGCCTGTGGGTTCCATAGGATTAAATACAGTCTCTCCATGCTATTTCCATTGCATAGATTCACTTTTGCCAGTTACAGAGGGTTTTCTGGGCTTTGAAAGTTTGTTTCCAGCCATCCAAGTCCCATAAGTAATTAGTGTCCACTCATACAGGTCCTGCATATATAGGTTATATCTTATGACCATCTAGAATCCACCGACTTTTCCGTTAAGGTATGTTCCTTCTTTTCCGTGCCTTCTATGTATGCTGTGTCCATCTTGGGTTGGCATGTAGGGTCTAATCCAAGAGCAAATAGGTGAAGTATGGTTAGATCCAGCTAAGGAACCTCAGGATTGCCAGACCATACTTAAAATGTGTGAGCCTCTGGGGGAAATAAGATGTAAATTAAGTCAAAGACAAAGTACAAATTGATTTTCTGTACTATCAGTGACTTGGATACATTGTAAAACATGAATTTAAAACTTGTAGCTAACAAACTCTTAGACAGGGTAGTATAAAATGTTCATTACAAGCTGTATTTTAAACTCGGATATTTTGTATACAGTACCATTGGGAGTTAGTTCCGTAAACTTCCCTAACTTTAAAGGGTAGTTTTTTTGAACTTACAAAGCATGTGTTTGCCTAACCATAAATAGTCTCCGAGTCATATAGCTATAAGTGTTCAGTATAGCCTAAAACAAAAATTATATTTCTTATATTTTGCGTAAACCAGAAGTGAAACTTTGAAATGTGATAGTTTACATTACAATTTTATTAAACTTTCTTATTTTGATATCAACTCTTTGCCCAGTTATAGAGAGATACAAGAAAACAAAAGCAGAGAGTAAGAAATTGTGAAAGTTCTGTTTAAAAAATTAAGAAAACTAACAATTTTTTAAAACTTTTTTATTTAGGGACGAAAATGAACTGTCTTATTGTGCCGGTGGAGGTGCACAAAATACTCTGAGAATTATTCAACACCTTGTAAAAACTCCGTCATTCACAGTATTTTTTGGAGGCTGTGGGAATGATAAACAAAGTGAAATATTATCAGCTCAACTTAAGCAATATTGTGTAAAAACCAGGTAGATTCTAGTTATATAATGTTATTTTTTATAAATTATATTTTGAACACTCTGTATTTTCCCAAAATTGTATGGCTTAATTTGTGAATAGACAAAGTAAACAAATTTATAATATTTACACTACCATAATTAAAACAAATAATATACAGTATTTTTGTTCCTTTTTTCCACCAAAATGTCTGTCTTATAAAGTAATGGTCCTCGAAATAGGGTTTGCAGGTTGATATGGGGTCCATGGTAACACAAAGAAAAAATGTAGTAAAGAGTACATTGTGAAAATACCTGAAACTGTATGCAGACTTGAAAGTAATAGATATTTACGAAAAAGAAAGATTTCATTCATCGTTTACAGTTAAAAAATCAGTAAGTAACCGACTTAAGTAAGTAAATTATTACAATGAGTATACAAGTAAGGACCTAAAAGTAACTAAACTTGTGATTATAGTGTCGTATGTATTTATTGGATAAATTTGTATCCGTATTATTAGTAAAAGCTATGTAAATTATAAAATTAATTTTAGAATTTTTTTCGTTCATTTTCATCTTAAACAAAAGTGATATGTGTATATGCTCAAAAGAATGGGTAAACTATCATTCTTCAAATAATATTACGATAAGCATTCCGATTGGTTTTGTACCAATAAGTACATGTGTTCCTGAAACTACACATATGAGGGGGGGTATCTACAGGTTCGTCAGAACACCAGGGAACACTTACTCATACTTTTCCACTTTAAGGTTTTACGATAAATTAAAAATTACTTAAAACTGATAAAAGGTTTGTAAACGAAATTCCAAGAATAATACAAAATGACCCTGTGAGAGTGCAGGCATAAGTGACATAAATTGTGTGTATCAAAAACAGCTTTCTGCTAAAAAAAACCTTGTTGAAAATAATATTTAAATTATTCCTGTATTCAAAACTTTAAGTTAAATAAATATACTGTCTGCTTTTAGTAAACAGTACATACTGATTGATGTTCGGTTATGGATAGCTATTTTATAAAAAGTAGAAGCCTAACCTGTTTTCCTTTTTATTCATGTAGTAATTATTGACCAAATTCAGTTTTGATAGTAGAATAGGTAAGATAATCTAGGGCAATTCTAATATGTACATGTTTTACATAAAAGACTGCTTTTAGTAAACAGTAAATACCACAGCCTAATTTAGATATGTAATGTAAAATCTGATTATTACTATAATAATAACCAGATAATAATAAACCTACTGGTTTCATTTGTAAATATTTTAGATATTGTAAGATACAATGTTAGAATTCAGTAATTAATTAGTTTTAAAATTTATGGTTTAAAATCAAAAGTGAACAAAGTGCCTATTGTATTAAAATAAACTAAATTTAACTGATAATTCTGTCACTTTGAACATTGTTTATGAAGATGTACTGTAATACTGATCAATTTCTTGTTATACTTGGTTGTATATTATGTTTCTTTTTTCCATTAACTGTGAAAGGTTGTATGGGCCTACTATTTAAAACACATGCATGCGCTTGCGCATACACACACACAGACACAAACACAAGCATGAAAAAGTAGTCCTAGTCCTATTTTAAGTTTAGCTAGTGGTCTATGGCTTAATGCAAATTGGGAACCACTGTTATAACAAAATACCATTCTGCCATGCCATTTTGCTTTTATAGCATATCAATATGCGTACATTAAAAAGAAACGTAAAAAATAATGAATAGTTTTTGTGTTTTAGGTATGCTATTCATGAAGGAAAGCCTACTGGAACAGTAATCTCATTGATAAATGGATCTAACCGCTCTTTGGTAGCCCATCTTGGGGCAGCCAACATTTATACTCTTCAAGATCTGAAAAATGAAAATAATAAAATTATACAAAATGTTAATTACGTTTATATAGAAGGTTTCTTTTTGTCTCATAGCTTTAATGTAGCGTGGGAAGTAGCAAAGATCTGTTGCCAACATGGAAATATCATAGTGTTTAATCTCAGCGGGGCTTATCTTTTTGAAAAAAATGCACTAGAAGTAACGAAAATGGTAGCTATAGCAGACATTGTTATTGGAAACAAACAAGAGTTTCAGGCATTAGGCGATTTTCTTAAAATACCAAAGTCATCTATAAAGGATTTATTATCTGTAATCAGGACAGTTGATTATACAAAATACATGTCAGACTATCAAGATTTCATTAGAAACAAACCTTATAAGTGTGAGCAGATGGTAGAATATACAAAAATTTTGATTTGTACTGATGGAAAGAATGCAGTTCATGCTCTTTATGGGAATTCAAAGTTCATCACATTTAAAGTGCCTTATTTGGATTCGTCTTTGATTACTGATACTACTGGTGCGGGAGATGCTTTTGCTGCAGGCTTTCTTGTAGGTTTTTTGAAGAAAATACCTTTAAACAGCTGTTTGGAATTGGGATGTAAAACAGCATGTCGAGTCATTCAGTCGGTAGGCTGTACCTTATCAGATGACAGCTGAAGTAGGTTGTGGTTAATGTTAAATTAAGGCTGAAGTTAAATTTGTGGTTGTAATGGAATTAATTTATAACTTATTATGGCAATAAAATATAGTTCCTATACTGTACCCTCATGATTTAACATATTTGTGGTTTATGGATTTGTTTATAAAGTTTGACTACAATCATTCTTTTGCTTAATTTGAGGAAGAATTGTTAAATTGGTAGAAAGAACACATTATTAATGTTTTTTAAACATAGTTTCAGTTTTAAAATACAGTATTTATTTCTTAAGATTATTTAATATTTTTATTACAAATTTACATTAAACAGAAACTAAATAAAAATCATGAGTTTGATATATGTTGTATGTAGCCTATTATTATTTGTCCAGAAATAATTACCTGATAAAATGTCTGTCCTGACCGGTAGTTTTATACTAATGGTAGTTTGGCACCTCTTTTGAATAAACTGTTTGTAAACATGTTTTTCATCTCATGGAAAATTACTAATAGTATAAAATCCCGTCTGGTATGTGACTATTTAAATAAGTCTGTAATTTCAATATCACAGAAAGGTGACAAAAGGTCGGTAGATAAGGGTAAGTGTCTGTCTGATGTAATGGTAATGGATTTCCAAGAAATAACAGTACTTGTTTTAAGTTATATGTTTTTCAAGTACTTGTTTTTCAAAATATGTTTTCACAATTATAATCAGCATTAAATTATGCATAAATAAGGAGATTCATTTTCATGAAAAAGTGTAAGATAAAAATGATTTTTTTTTTTTGAGGTTCTGAATGGCAGCAATTTGAAACTATTAGATTTGTTGAAATGGATTAACGCTAGGTAGTGAACGTGTCTAAGCTATAACTAAAATCTATTTTTGTTCCGAGTTTAAAAATCTAATCAGTCCAAAATAACAAACAGAGAATAAAAGTCTTACAATGTATTCAGTTTTTACTTCACATAAATTTAAATAATTTTTAATGACCCTGTAAAGCCACTCCATGATAGGTTTAATAGCTTTTTTCTGTAGAAATTTGATAACAAATTGTAAAGGAATAAAACTGATTTCTGTTTAGCATCAATCACAGAAAGAATCTCAAATACTTTAATTTTGATTTTTTTAAAGTAAATTTTTTATGAATCTCAAAGTAAATATGCTAATTCTGTTTGAAAGCTTATAAAAGAAATATTCTGTGAAATTTGAATAACTATAGATGCAGTGGTTTTTTTATAAAATAAATTTGAATTTTAGTGAAGATTTTAATATATTCATTTTCCTCAACCCAAATTAATTTTCTTATGATAAATTGTAAAATCCATGGATCCTGGACCTACACATCGCCTATAATGTTTTATTAACTTTGTCCTGAACTTCTGATTATAACTTTACTGTGGTACTTCTGCAATATAGGAAACATTAAAATTATGGTTAGTAAGAGAGTATTTGAGTGGCAAATTAAAAATACTGTAATTGAAACAGTTTAAATAAACTACACAAAGGTATAAATAAAAAAACTGCCACATTCTTTTCATGCAATGTCTTAATTGCTTTTAAAAAGTTTGTATACACATTCCTTTGTACTGTACAACAATACTTACAATTATTTTACAATCTGCAAAAATATGTTAATATATTCACAAGTTATACATCTATAAATTATGAGTGTTATATAAAATTAATTAAGAAACTTTTTTCATAAGTAATGTACAAATAATAACATTAACACAATAATTAACTAATAAAGCACAACATTTACAGTCGAAAGTAATTTGGCTAAAATATATATACTGTACAGATTGTATTACGTACTGATACACAATTGTTATCTTTGGCAAAGGTAATATTTTTAAATTGAAATAAATAAATAGTCTGTATATTCTTTATGAAGAATTTTGATATCCTGTTTGTGAATACATTTATATTCATTCACTAAATATGTCCAGAGAACAATGACCTTTGTTTACAATATTTACTGACAGAAAAGTTCATACAGATCAGATAAATCTATTAGAAATAATGAGTGTGTATACAGTAATAGTTTCTGCACTTAAGTTAATATAAACTGATTGAAATATTGAATGTAGCTTTATGCCTTTTTAAATGTCCTGTTATTCTTCATAATTTGTACTGCTGGGATTTTCTAGCATATGTTTTCTGAAGATTTGTGTATTTATTCAGATCTTAACATATAATGAAGGTTTTTTTCCAAAGTAAGGCGTGTTTAAATCATATATGTTATTCTGAGTGAATGTATATCATATTTTGCAAAGAAGCTGATGTCAGTTGCACTCATGGTAAACTATATGCTTTTAGTATGAGTTTATGTTGTTTAAATGATGGGCCTGCTAATTGTGAGGCAGTCGGTGATATGTTTTTTGACAACATGAAATGTCCTTACTACAAACATGGGTACTAGACTGGTGAAGTATATACATTGTCCCAATACAGTGTAGTAGTACAGAGCAAAAACGTCAGGCTGTTGCAAAATGGACAGGAAAACGTCTATAAGTTAAAATTTGGCTGGCTGTTTATAATGACAAATAATTGATGCTAATTAGTTTATTTCAATTGACACTGAAAAAAACACTGTATTTTTGGGTTAGAGAAATTAAAACAGGGGCAGCATTGTTCAAAATCAATTGCTCTGTTTACATCTAAAGTTCCTCTGTAGTGCCCAATAAAATAAAAATAATTCTTAATTTGACGATTATAATTTTTTACAGAAATAAGTTTTAAAAAGTTCTTATATACATCAAAACAATGATAAAATTCAAAAAAAAAAATTAATATTCAGAGTTTAGTTGTGGGCACTGGCCAGAGCTTACTGCATGCTCTGAAAATGGAATATACAGCAAACAGCCGAAAGTTTTCTTCTTATAGGCAGTCTGAGATTCTACCTAAGACCACTCATACAAATGAAAATCTACTCAAACTGTGGCTACCATTAACTTGACCAGTGTTAAATTGCTACATACTTCTGTAAAAAATCGAGTAATTTTCCCTGTGCCGTGATATGTTGGTGAACTTTTATGCAATATTGACTGTGCTTGGAGAAATACCTCCACTTTTAATGATATTTGAGACATATAAACAAGCCTTAAGTCTGCATTGAAAAAGCTTTAACTCTTTAATGGTTCTGAATATTTTCGTGTAAATAGTTATGGACATTCTGGTGCATCTCTAACGATATATACAAGAAGGAGTAGCAATATTCTGGAATGTCATTCAACCAAGATTTGCATCACTACTTTTAGCGATTCTAGAACACATGGTGTGACAATTATACATGTTTGGGTTACTGAATCTATTGGCTTGTGTGTTTTGTGGAGGAGGAGGGTTATCAGCCCTGCGGAAGAAATGGGATTATCAATTGATAGAAACAAAAAAATTAAATAGTGCATAGAAACTACACGCTGTCGAAGTGAATACCTGTTAATTACTATGTTTACACCAAATCCGGGATCGACTTTTAACGAAGTGACTTGTACTTGCCTCCTTGTTTGTCAATTTTTGGTTATATTACTCAATTCGATTTCAATGCACCACAAAATTTAAATAGTATCATTTCAATTAAGGTTATGTTTTTTGTTTTGTATATATGAGTGCAATAATAGATAACTAATAATAATGATTTACAATATGTTATATTTTGTATTCATATGAATGAGAACAAGAAACATAACCTCAATTATTTTGAGCAAAAGCTGTTGTAAAAGCTATATTGAAGCTATAGCAAAAGCTATATTGAAGCAATGGCTGTTGTGCGAAATCAGCTGTTTCTATCTATCTACATATGATTCTGGCATGATGGCAAATCCAAGACTTTCCCCAGTCCAAAAAAGTACAGTTAGGCCAGCCAAAAGAACCACTTCAAAAACCAAAAGTGCAAATTGGTACTATAAACAGTCAACATTTGTTCTTCAAGTTCAACAGTAACATTTTTTTATTTACATCCCTATTGAACTACTCTTAAAGACTTACACTAAACGTTATTCTTTGTTCTGTGATTTAGTTGGTTCCTTCATTTTATTTTGCGATATCTTTTTTAGTTTTATTGTTTTGTTTTAGTTTTTAGTATTGTGTTAGTCTAGATTGTTTTATAAAAGTTTATTAATTATTGTTTATAAGTATATTGCTACAGTAGTTCATTAGTTTCTCACAATGGATCGTAATATATGAACTTCAAAAATCTGGTTTTTAAGGTAATTTGAGCCTATTATATGATTTAACTGATATAATATTTAAGTGTTTATAAAATTTTGTAATGAATAGATTTTCATTATTATTTACACTCTGTATTCAATCTATATCTTCACCTCTCTAACAACCCAATATTATGACGTTCCAGAAAATTAATACACCTCAAAGAGTTAAAAGTTTTTTTCTTGATTTTTTAAAAACATTTAGCTGGGAAGTGTCCTGCTCTCCAAATCCCCTCCTCCCTTGCAGATAGGAATAGCACTTCTCATTGTCATAGCTAAGAGCTGATATTTAGATAAACTTTAGAAGTTTTAACGTTGAAGGTTAAGTGGAAGTGCTTATTGTCACAGGTGGTTGCTTTCCCAAAAAAATATTTTTTGTAAACAGCTACAACATTTTGTAACAATCTGAAAATAAATTAATTTTAAAATATTAAATCTTTATATTCAATGAACCTTACTTGGAAAATAATCTTCATTGTAGTACAACATTGACTTAATACATAATTAACAATAGTTAAATATATAGGTAGCCGATAAACTATTTAAATGCAACCCAATCAATTAAAAGTTAGTATTTGAGATTTTAAAATATACCTTATGCTTTATTCCAAATTTTACAATTTTGTTAACAATTCATGAATGAATAAAGAAAAGGTCTCAAAGGACAAAAAGTGGTTCAATTTGTTTAGTTTTACAAATTATTTTCGTATTTAATCAAAAAAAGTACTTAATTTCCAACCTAAAACTACTAAAACATGAATGGTTTCTAATATGAGGCTTCAAGTAATCCTATATATATATCTTATAATCTAATTATAAAAGGTATGCTATGAGCTCTTTATTTAGATAGGTAAAGTCATTTCAACAATTTGGAAAACAAATTAATTAACCCTAGAAAGGTAGTGTATGCTATATTGACTGACATGTATGAAATAAATAATCACAAACCTTATTAATCCAATCCAATCTAACCCCTTGCCCTCTTATCAGTGCCTCAGGCAGTCAGTTGCTGACCAGCCAACACTGTGAGTAGGTGTATTCTGATTAGTTTTTGTGATTTTTTCTTTAAAGTCATTTGTCTGGTTGACGTGTTGCTACCTTCTAAACATATTTATCATGTATTCATTTTACATGACACTGCCTATAATAGTATTATATTTATTTGTGAAATTTTTGTGTTTTACTGGAATTTCTTTCAATTTTTGCAGCTAAAAAAAACTATGCAAAAACTACACTCTTTTTCCTTTTATATCTTATGTTTAATGTTAAGAATTTTTAGTTAATTTTAGTATAAAAATAAATAATTTTGCAGATTTCAGCTAGTTATTTAGAGTTATTACATTACCGTAACCACATTTTTTTGGCAACACATTAAACTAAAACTAACACAGGTATTTTAAACTGTAAAATATATATTAATAAAATTTTAATCATGAAATTATAAAAACTATATTCTTTTTCATTTAAGTATACTATTTTTGTTTTTTATAAATAAATTGTTTTTGATTTCTTTAAAAAATTAATGCCTGGTTATTTTTAAATGTTGAATCTAACTAAAATAAATAAAAATAATATTAAAAAAACATAGCATTTTACAGCAGACCTAGCAAAGGACCATATGTTCCTGAAGTGAATTTCAAATTTACGTGTCGCTATCCATACCGTAATTTTGTTGAACGCTACCTTTCTAGGGTTAATAATAATTGCTTGAAAATAAATAAGAAAACAATATTCGTGAAAGAGAGTTGTTGGTAAAATATATTTTATGATGTACATAATTAAAAAAAAACTAATAAAAATATTGAGAATGAAATTTTTATTTTGCACATGCACATGACTTTATTGTAAATTTCTAGAAAATTAAACTAACCGCTTAAAAGTGTATTATACAAATTGTAAAGAAAATTAAAAGAACGAAAAATTTAAAAATTAAACCTATTGGAAATTTTTAAAGAAGTAATAAATCATTTAGTATTACAAATTGCCATTAAATATTTGTTTTGTACTGAATGTATTTACTATTAAAATAAACCTTAGGAACTATTACTATTACATTTTATTATTCTTAAAAGGAAACCTCTACATTGGCACTTTGAATTGGCATTAATTGTACTGTAACATCATATGTTTATGGCCAACAATTTAATATAACTACATTTTTAATTTGTTCAAACTTAATATTGACTGAATGGTTGTTGTAAAAAAAATATTGTAACAAAGTAAGTTGTAATTGTATTTGTGTGTTTCATGATACAACTCAAGTTGTAATATTATGATTGAATATATTATATTCAGTCTAACAGTGTACATTTATACATAAACAATGTAAGAAATAAATATATAAATATTTTTTAAAATCACATACCATATTGCATCTATTATAATGGATAAATAATCTATTATATTATTGTATTTGGATTTTCTAACAAAAATAAAATTACTTAAGATTTTTGAGACAAAAAATTAAGTAATTAGTCAGTATAATGTTGTTAATATCAAAAATAATTTCATAAAATGTTCTAATATCTTATTTACTTCTTAGCTTACTCTCTTTAACAAACTCTTTACAAATCTGTTTAAAACTGTTTACAAATCGTACCTTTAAAGAAGTATTTGTTAATAAGAACCACTGTTGGCATCACTTATACATGTAGGCCTAGATTAGTTTGTCTTCCTGCGTGAAATTAGTATGTTATGGTTACTTTAGTAATTTGTCTACAAAAATTCATTTGTGAGAGACTTTTAATCAGAACTCTGTTGTTTAAAAGTTTCATGTAAGAAAAATAAAGTGTTGCCACTGTCACGTATACTAACCTAGCTTTAAAATTCTTAGCTATGACACTCTTGTCAACACTTTTTGACAGTGAAGGTATATACTAAAATTTTTAATTATTTTTTTTTCAATAAAAAAATTAGAAAATTATTGATCAAGAGATAACACAGTTCTTTTCTTCAGCGCTCTTTTTCGAAGGAGATTTAGGCTGAGCAGCTTGTTGGCGTTGCCTGGCTATGGCTAAGGCATCATTAGGGACATATGAAATTCTAACACCACCATATGCCCGGCGAGGAGGCAACTGATAGGCAGAGAGGTCATCGCTACTAGAACTTGTAGAACAAGTTGAACAGTAACTATCTCCATCATCATGGTCATGTTCTGATCGTAAACCTGAGCGGCCAGAATAGCTACGACTTCGAGGAAACCTACGCCTTTCCTCTGCCTCTGGAGATGCTCCTTGAAATCGTACACTAAGGTTTTTACGATGTGGGGACGTAGGGGTAGGAGGTTGGACAGCTAGTTCTGGCATGGAAGAAGCATGACCGCTGTCATGAGGAGACTCTGATTGTTGTGGTCGCCAAGAGTCACCTTCAGTTAGACGCAAAGGTTCTCGGTCCCTTGAACTTCTCTCTGATAGCAGTCTTTCCATTTCTTGTTGTGCCATTGTATTGCATTGTTCTTCATTCACTATATTGTTACCAGCTAACAGTCGATGAATTTCAGTCCTCACTAAACTACAACCACTATCACTATTACTTTTATCTAAAAGTATTTTTTGTAGTTCTGGTTTAAGTGTTAATAAATTTTCACCCTCAATAATTAATCTATCAACATTTAAATTTGAATTTTGAACCATATTGTCTGTGATTAGTAATTGTTGTATACGTGTTTCTAAATTAACACTGTCCGACATATCATTATCGTTGACTACACCATCTACACCACAATCTGTGTTAAAATTGGTTCTTTCAGGGTCTGAACTTGTGGACTGATTTGAACCCCCTCGTTCTGATAACAATTTTTCTAAATTTCTTTCTAGCAGTACACGATCGAGACCTTTAGAGCTGGAGGCAGCTGACAAATTGAAGGATGGTGGGCTAGCTGGTGGTGGGGGTAATGGCGGAAGACCTCGAACAGGGCTATAATCAGGTGGACTAGGTGCGGCTTTGTTGGGAGATCTCTGTAATGCGCGTCTTCCCATTTTAGGAGATCGTACTTGTGGAGGACTCCTTAATACTTGCAAAGAACTTGATGTAGGTGATGGATCATTACTGTAAAAATAAATAAAATGTATCTTAAAAAAATTTCCCAATGATGTAAATTAGTAGGAACTATAATCATATAAAATTTATAGTTCAAACTTAATAATGTAATACAACATAATACTATTTTGATGCAATAGTACGATGTAAACAGTATATACCACAAACAGAATTAATAGGCCTACAGACATTCTGTGCTACCTTTAAGAAAACTGAACAAAAATTAGTTAAACTAAAAGTTAATGGATATATTATACATTAATATATCCATTAATGCTGCATTATATCCATTATATGCTAAAGGTATGACCTATAGCATACCTTTAAATAGCTAGCATACTTAAAGTACCATAAAATTATACTTTGGGAATAAATTTTCATTGTAAAATATTTTCTCATGTCTGGATTTGTTTTTATAAATGTTAAACAAATCTGATTACGGTGAATTTGATATACATGGATAGATCTTAATAACTTTATAAAAGTCCAAAAAAGATTACATTTTGAGAACTCTGTTATTATATAAAATCATCTGCCATATTACATTTTTCATTTGTACTCAATTTTATGTCTTAGATCTACATCTAGATCTAAGAGGGATAAAGATGTATGGTTTTTGCAGGTGTATTTCTGTTTGGAGAGGGCTGTCTATCGATTTGTCATTGTGAGGCATGTTGTATTTATAAATGTAAAACTAGGACACAAGACCTGTTTCATATGGAGGATGAGTTACATAGGAATGACAATAAAAACCACAATAAATTGTATTTTTATTTAATATTATAAAACCCAATAATTGTTTAAATTTTTGAAAATTTTAAGTTTAAATTTAAGAGTTTTGAATTACCACGTTTTATTTGAAACATCATTGGTGAATATTTCTAAAATAAAACCAGTATGAAAAATATGTATTTAATATGCTGAGTTATACTGTAGAATGTATACAATTTAATTGATATTATATAACAGGTAATACAATTTTTTATTCTTGATATAAAACATATAATTTGTTATGTCTTTTGTAAGTTTTAAAAAAATACTCTTGATAAGAATTAATCTGATATATATTTTATCAATATTATAGTGAGAGCTGTAAACTAATAATGTTAATTACAAAATTTGTATTAGGAAATTCAATATTATCAGACATAACAATGAATGTTTCTGCTAAAGTAACAAATGAACAGAGTTTGCTCATTCAAAGAGACATAACTCATGTTAGTGCAACAAATTCGAAACAAAACAAAATTCACAGAGTAAATAAAAACAAAAATAAAATTGAACCCTGAATGCTGTCAGAATTCATTTTGTTTTTCAATTTCCTCTTGAACTGTCAACTTTCCCCCTTGAAATTGGCAACTCAGTAGGGTTTGAGTTCTGTTTGTTCTTCCCCAATAATAACAAAAGTGAAATATTGTTTGAATGGAAATAAATACATTAATGATGACTTACGATTGATTTCTATTATATTTATTTGTGCTGGTATTCCCTAGTGGAGATGATGGTACAGATGAACTAGCTGGTGAAACTGGAGGTTTATTTTGTTGTGAGGGTGAAGATGCAAGAGGTATTGCACGCCTTATGTTGCCAGGAGACGTTGGTGGTGTACTAGATCCTGCTTCAGATGGTGGCCTATGAGCACGCCTTTGTTGCCTACTACCTAGTCTCGGAGCAGGCCCTGAGCTATCGGATGGTGTTGGAGGTTCACCTTTACTACAAGCAATGCTACAATATATGGCACCTCTTCGTGGTAGAAATGGACGACCCAGAAGTGAAGCTCGACAAGTGTGACAACAAAAACATTGTTCTGTAGCATGCCAGTGTTGACCCTCATGACTCATTTGACCTTCAAAAATCAATTATAATAGTTAGAAATAAAATGTAAAATAAAATTTTTCTTATAAAAATATTTATGTTTCAAATCATGTCTATTTAGCAGTAATTAGTCTGCAGAGATTATGAATGACCTTATTTAGGCATTCGTAAGGAAACATCTATGGTTTTGCAAATACATTTTATGTAAACTAAACAGAAAATTAATCCAAAATTTAATTAGAAAAACATAAATCTGTATTTATTAACTAAGTACCCATTCTCACCGCAGGTGGGTGCAGATTAGCTGCACCTATTGAGAGGATTTAGACGTCCCTCGCGGTACCCGAGTCTAACACACACTTACACTTACAACACTACCCTTATGACTTTTAATACCCTACACTTACACTTACATTTAGAAAATCCCAAGCTAAGGTGGAACAGCATACACCGAGGGCTGCATGGCTAAGGGGGAGCTTAGTTTTTAGTATGCAAACTCTGGATATTAGATGACCTCTAGTTTCAATTAGCCTTACCAATGCATGCGGGGCTCTGCATTGGTGGACTTCTTTTTTCCCTAGCTGATCATGGGACCATATATGGATACGCAACAATCTAGTTCAACTAATACACACCTTGGACTTGGGTGTGTATTACTTCAGAAGAGGACCTGGGGAGTGGTAGTTTGGGTAAGGAGGATACTGGGGTTGAATTCAGTCCCATTGAATCTACCAGTGATGTATCGGAGCCGACTGTGGGGCTGCCAGGCAGTTCTACCGTGTTGGTTTCTGATGTAAGTTGTATTTCTGGGGGACCTGCAAAAGTGGACCTGGTAGTCAGCAGTTTGGGTAAGGAGGAAAATGGGGGTGTAATCATTCCCGATGACTCCGCCAGAAGTGATGTGCAGGGGGCTGTGGGTCTGCCAGTCAGATCCATTCAACCTGCCATTGAAGTAGTGAGAGATGGGGTTGAACACCTCACTTTTACTAGAAGAACTGTCAAACATCCGTCAGGAGTGCAAAGGTGCCAACTGTGGAGAGAAAAGGCAGCAGCACAAGGGCTTCTAGTAAAAGCTGGAGCCAGTATACCCAAAAGTGAACAGTCGGTGGGGGTGAGACAGGAAGGACTGGGGCTCCAATACCACCGAGCTGGTGTCTCAAACCCAAAGCGACTAAGATCTGATGGAAGTAATTCCGGGTCTGAGGTGACAAAGAAACCTCGGACCGGTAACTGGGCTGGTAGAAAACAGCACTCCTCAAAAGGAGGGCTGCCAGTTGGAGGTTCTCAGGGGGGTGTTAAGGTGGTCATTGTACCAACTAACTTCCCGGGGGCAGTTCTGTCATTAGAGCAGGCGGAGGTGATCCAGGAGATTATTCTGGGCGAGATTCTCTCCCTTGAGGATGAGTTTTCAGCTCCCAGATTCCTTAGCTCTCATCATGAGGACGGGGCCTTTTGGATAACCTGCACGGACGATCAAACCAAACAGTGGCTTCAGAATAGGGTTCCCGCTATAACAATGGCAGGGGGCCTAGTGCTCAAGGTGGAATTAGCCAAGGTGGTGTTTCAGACGGTGAAGGTGATGGTCTGGATACCAAAACCCCTGGACAAACTTCCATCAGTTCAAATGCTGAGGATGATTAAAGTCCAAAACACTGGGCTCAAGACTTAGCAGTGGAGGGTCGTCGATCAAAAGGTGTCAGAGTCTGGAAAGACTGGTACTGGTGATTGATGAGGAATCGCTGAGGACAATGAAGGAGGTCGGCTACAGGATATGTCTGGTAGTGGTGGGGCAGAAAACACCAAACTGTTAAAAAAAACTACTTTTCTATAAATGACAAACAAACTGCATTTTCAAACGGAAACAAGCAGTTGGATTTTTACTGGTTTATGATTTGTTAAACAAGGAACGGCTTTCCGCACTACCACACCTATGTTCTATTTGAACATTGCCGCAAGCGCTAAAACTGTTTTCCTGCTGTTTACCTGCTAACTCTTTTCTTCTACCTGCTTTATGTTTTTTCGCTTTATTTGAAAGTTGCTTGTTGCTTGTAGTGAAGTAAGAACTGTTTGGTCAATTTCAACGTTTATCTCTATTTTGTTGCGAGTTGAAGTAACAACCTCTCACATTTTGTAAATACAGAACCTAATTTTATTTAAACATATTTTTTATATTTATTATCAATCATCAATATTTTTTAATCAACTAAAAATATTCTAAATCGTTTGAATTTTGGTAAATATGCAAAGGACTATTTAATTTTTAAGTAAAAAAAAAGAATGCTTCTATTAGAAATTCATCGCATTTTGTATATAAAATGGCTTACATTATTATTACGTTTTGATAATGTAATTTAATTATTACTACACTTATAAGGATTATTTTTATCCTTTCTAAATGCTTTATACCCAAAAACAGTTAAGGACATAGTATCAGTGGGAATGAAAAAGTAGTCTTAGAAAACTGAACTTATGTGCTTTATGTTTTAGCTGCTAATACAACTTTGAGTTTCAATTTTCTAAACCAGTTTTTTTCCAACTGTTTTAAAAAGCAGTTTTTTCCTCAACAAACAGTTTGTTGATGTTTTGGTAAAAATAGCAAAAACGCCCACCTATAATGTCTGGGCCTCTCTAGAGTTGTCTTCAGAGTGATCTCTGCCCCCAAAAAGGATGAGAGTAGTTCAAGCCAACCTCCATCACAGTAAGGCGGCAACTGCTGTCTTATGGAGGCTGTTTGAGCAGGGAGAAGCTGACCTTGCCTTGGTTTAAGAACCACGGGTGACGGGTGGCAGAATAGCAGGACTGACTATTGGCGGAAGTAAGTTGATTTATGACAGATCTGATGCTAGGCCTAGGACTTGCATAGTTGTTAGGAATAATATTGAGATACTTGTGTTGTATTCTTTATGTTCCTGGGATTGTACTGCAGTTACTACAGAGCTACGTGTGGAATCTGGGAGTAGAAGGGTTGTCATGACATTTTCCACATGAGGAAATGGACAGCTTCCCGCCTGTCAATTTGAGAAGAGTTATGGAGTACTGCAGTGATGGAGCGGTTGAGCATCTGGTTGGGGCAGATGTCAACATACATCACACGGTGTAGGGGAGCAGCAATACAAACACTAGAGGTGAGCTTTTACTTTCCTTTATTGTAGCAAATAATCTTTATATTCTTAATAAAGGTAATACACCTACCTTCGTAACGAAGGCTAGAAGTGAGGTGTTAGATGTTACTCTGGGGACCAAGGGCGTGCAAGCTGCATTGGGTATGTGGCGTGTGTCTAAAGAGCCGTCTATGTCGGATCATAGGCATATCGTCATGGATCTCGGGGTGATAAATAAATCAGTAAATACTTATCGAAATCCTAGGAATACTAGATGGGGGGCCTATGAAGAAAAGCTTAGGGCTGACCTTAGGGATTTTAGGAGGCCGATAAGTAATTCGCATGAATTAGAGTACACAGCTAGAAGACTGGCAGAGATAGTTGTGGACTCCTTTCATGAGAATTGTCCCCTTACGAAGAAGGTTGCTGGGTTAATGTTAAATGGTGGGCCCAGGCACTTTCTGAGCAAAGGGGACAGGTTAGAAGGCTGTTCAATGCGGCCAAGCGCTACGGTGCTCATAGATAAGCGCTACAGCATGCTAGAATCACAGACAAGATCTTTGACCCAATCTTGATGATGGGGACTGATCAGATGGTTAAACGGCACATAGTATCTAGATCCTTTGATGTCAACTTGGCCTTTGAGCGGAGAGATTGTGTGCTGGAAAAACCTGGAGATATGGTATGGTATACAGATGGCTTCAAGACAAAGTCAGGCACTGGTGATAGGGTATACGGTCTGAGACCAGGGTTAAAGAAAGTAATTACCCTAGACAGCATACAACAGTATTGCAGGCTGAAGTGATGGCCATTAATGACTGTGTTCAGGAGAACTTGGATCGGGGCTTCAAAAAGGCACGTATTCATATTCATACCGATAGTCACGTGGCAATAAAAGCACTTGTGATTCCTATAATACAGTCCAAGCTGGTCTGGGATAACCGGGTAACTCTTCACTGAGTTCCGGGCATAGGGGAGTTGAGGGTAATGAGGAGGCAGACCGACTGGCTGGAATTGGATCTGCATCTGAGTTTATCGGACTTGAACCGGATTTAGGGATTTCTCTAACATTGGCCAGGTCCGCTATTAATGGGTGGATTACATGTCAACACCAGGTAAGATGGGACAACCTTCATGGGCATTCCCATAGTAAACGTCTCTTAAGCAAAGTTCCTTCTGGAGGAATCAAAGGGGCAGCAGTTGTCCTGGGCAGAGCACAACTAAGGAGGATCATGGGGTTCATAACAGGGCACTGTAGTTTGAGGGTGCACATGTGTCTGCCACAGAGAAACCGTGTGTAGATTGTGCAGGAAGGAGGAGGAAACTGCAGGTCACATAATTTATGATTGTGAGGCTCTTGCTAGTAGGAGGCTAGGGGTTTTTGGTTTCTAAGACCCTAGGGATCTTCAGCAGTGTGAGCTAGTCAGTGGGTTGTTGGAACTTATTAGGGGCACCAATCTGCTGAACTAGGTATTTTAAGAGGTATTCAACCGCAGTGCCTGGGGTTGAACAAATCCCTTCTTCTAGAATATAATCTAATCTAAGTACCTATTCTGCATTGTCACCAAACACACACGAAAATTATAATTTGTCATAAATTTCATAAAGAATAATAAGTTGGCAAATGAAATTTAGTAAGTTGTCTATTAAAATACAATGTAATTTCTTTGATACATCTTTTTACACCTGTATAAGGTGACCAAGCTATGTTCAGTAGACACTGTTATTAGTAGGTTAGTCCTATACCAATGAACATCAGTAACTTTGAAAATACTAATTTTCTTATTAACTTTGAAGATTCCAATAGTACATTCTAAGTACAGTAAAGTCTAGATTAACTGTCATTCTGGAGACGGTTGGGTAGACGGATGACAGAAATATACCACCAGTACTTCTGCGATCAGTAAAAATAACATACTATTCTCTGTTTATGGCACAAAATGTTTCATTATTATTATTATTGTTATAATTTTGAAAAATGTAGTAAAACTTTTAAATTTTCTGTTTAATTCTAACTATGTATTATACAAATTTTACATACATATGACTTTAATTCAGTAAATTATCCTTACTTAACCTATTGGCCAGTACTCATGTAACACATGCAAGAGCACTGCAAGCGCCACTTTAGAGTGCTCAAGTGACTGTTATGTGATCAACTTATATGCTGAATGGTGTTATCGTAAATGGTGTAAAAGTGTTTATTTTTTCCATAGAAACATTCATGCATTTTCCCCGAATGTCTTCACACTATTCAAAGTGTTTCTATCTCATTCCACTAGATGATAGAATCGTTTACTTTTTGATCATCACTGCTTGCTTTGAATAGCAATTAGTGTCAGCTGCCCTCTCTGTCTACTTTCTTAAAATAATAAAAACCCATTTTTTTTTAAATTGTTAGTTTTTATTGATATATTAGATACGTCAGTCATTACATTTCATTGAATACTGTATAAACATTGACAATAATTGTTCTTACTAATTTTGTTGAACATAATCTGAGCTTAAAAGTGGAATTGGTTACTAGGTATCTTATTTAATCTCCTTTAATAATACAAATTCATTATATGAGTGTTATTAATATTTAGGATAGTTTTTCTTATGCTCTATACAACTCAATTATTCTTATTACATTTATTATTAGGTTTTTAAGTAGTTGATATGCATATACAGTCTGTGTTAAATGAATTTTTTTACTAAAAACTAATTTTCCTAAAGATAAGTCCTACTAAGATCAATTTTTTGAGCAATAAAGTTTAATATTTTTATATTATATTAAAATTATTAGAACCTATCTGAGAGAACATACACACAGATGTTGCTAGTATAATATTAAAAGTTCTTCATTACTTCTTACACAACTCAGACTAAAGTAATATTTTTTTGGTCACTTTGACTTAATCATACCGTGGTCAACACCAATTGGCTCTCCGCAAGAATCGCAATATTCAGCAAACATGGCATCAAAGCAATTAAGGCAGTACGGCCGACCCTCTCTCATGATGTACCTCTGACCTCCCAGCTGCCGGTCACACTCAAGACATGCGAAATGTTTCATGTGCCATGCACGACCCTCAGCCTCTGTACATTCGTCTGCCAGGATAATCTGGAATAATTAAATACTAAATTAATTTAAAGCAAAAATATGTCTCGATACAAATGTAACATTATTTACTACTGCAATTTCTTTAGTAGATTTCTGTTAACATGTATCATGTTTTAGGGCTGGTTGTGATGTTGGATTTTGCACGTAGCATGATGCGAGTGAATACATTTATTTATTTATTTGTTTTGTGTTTAACGTCCGACTATTGTGAATACATTTATAAGCCTATCTATTGGAAGTTATAAGTAAAAGATCAGTTGTTTTATAATAATTCCTAATGATCAGATGATTTCATTAAACAGCTGTTAGGCTTATAATAAGTTTTCTGTTAACATGTATCATGTTTTAGGGCTGGTTGTGATGTTGGATTTTGCACGTAGCATGATGCGAGTGAATACATTTATTTATTTATTTGTTTTGTATTTAACGTCCGACT
Source organism: Callitettix versicolor (assembly GCA_022606455.1). NCBI lineage: Eukaryota > Metazoa > Arthropoda > Insecta > Hemiptera > Cercopidae > Callitettix > Callitettix versicolor. Next base: position 18,672,157 of record CM040191.1, on the reverse strand, counting down.
ATTGTGAATACATTTATAGGCCTATCTATTGGAAGTTATAAGTAAAAGATCAGTTGTTTTATAATAATTCGTAACGATCAGATGATTTCATTAAACAGCTGGTAGGCTTATAATAAGTTTTAGGTTATGTTGTTAAATGTTAAAACTAGCTATGTTAATTTCGAACAAATTATTGTAATTAAAAATAAAAATGAAGAGAAAACATGATAGGCCTACATGTTTTTATGATACATTGTATTTTACTTTTGGTGAAATATGATTGATAGCGTACGACTTGTCAGTGAATAAAATTGTATTTTTTAAGAGAAAAATCTGATTTATTTAATTTTTGCTAAGATTCGTGCAATAATATTTAAACACGACATATAGCTGACTCACTGATGTGAGAGAAACCGTTTTCGAAAAACTAACAACATTGTAAACAAACATACACAAAAACCACAGCCTCTTCAATCGGTTCAAAACTGCGGCTGTACACGGCCACGCGTTACTGTGTCTCAGTCTGTGGTTCAATTTAACAATGCATTCTGAAGCGCTGAAATTGAATCGTAAAATATTTAGTTTTACGTGTGTTGTTTTTACGTCCAACAACGTTGTTCTTAAAAAAAAAAGAAAAGGAATACCTGACACAAATGTAACATCTATATAATAGTAGGTGTATAAAACATGCACTATGAATGCAACTTTGTGTCGAAATTTTTAAAACAATTGGTGAAGAATTTCCGGAGTTTTAAGATTTTGAACAAAAGGGATGCTGACTCGAGAAATAATATATATGATCTCGGTGAGACCAAAATTACCCGCAAATCGGGATATTACCCGTCAATTGGTAACACTGGTTTTCATTCAAATTACCTCATCACAAGCGGAACACCTCGGCTTCAGCGTTTCAGCGTGATGTCTTCCGCAATACAATTTTCCATCTCTGAAGAAGTAAATGAGATCTACCAGAAGCTCTTTGCAGACGCAGCAAACAAAACACGCAGGATGCCAACACATGTTCGGACCAGCTCTGGACGCAAACACGCTCATGTCTCCTGTGGACAATGCTTCATCGCACTGGAAAAAAATAGGATATTACAAGTACTTTCAAGAAGACTAGACATCGCAGTGTATTCTTATTTAATTGCCTGGCCACCTAACCACTACAGCTTGCAACCTTCTCCGCCAATTTAAACGGTAACCGTAATATTTACAAATTTGTTTTGCTTAACGTCCATACTTTATGCCAGTTAGACTAATGAGGACGAGAGATCAGCGTTAACGGTAAAGGAAAAGCAACGGGAGTAACTGCGGCTAGAACAAAGAAAGGTGCGCAGTTCAGAGACGCCGCAGACCACCGACTCCCCATTTACGAAAAATATTACTGGACCAACTTTATTAGAAATGTTATGCTTTTTTTCCATGAAGAGTCAAAATTGTGATAGGACGAACTGTTCACGCAGTACTGCGGCAATATTGATCAACTACATTCTCATTCTAGTGGCCGCCATCTTGAAACGGAATCGAATAAAAAAGTCGTATACATACGTCGTTCGGGCTTTGTACAAAGTGATATTGCACCCAAATTTCAAAAAAATTGGTCAATGCGTTTGGTCAAAACTGCGTAAAACGCGCGCGTGCGCACTCGCACACGCGCGCACACACACAAAATTGTAAAAGGTAGGTTAGCTCTATCACGTTTACAAATTTAGTCAAATTTGATTCAAACGTGGCAAAAAATCGATTTTAGTAACAGCACATACAAGTCCGATACTCGGGGAAATTCATTTCAAAATGGCGGTCACTTCAAATCGTATCATTTTCCTTTAAATATCTTTTTTTTAATTCAACCATCGTAATCAACGTTAAAATCTGCATAAGTTAGCATTTAATATTTTCAAAATTTATTGAAATTAAGAAAATGAAGTTGACGGCGGTCAGGGTTCGTTTTCAAATTTTTGTGTCTAAAATTCCAAATAATGCAAAGTTTAGTGCTGACAATTACAGGAAATCAGATTTAATGCACGAAATTCGCTTCTTCAGCTCAGCGTGACAGTTGCGTGCTCCGATTATTTTCAGAATTGTACAGTTGATGGAAATCACAAACAGCGAGAGCATCAAGTGGGGTTGGAAGGAAGAGCGGAGGCCTAATTAGGTCTTAATTATTCTATGAATTAAAAACAAAAGCTAAACTGTTGCAGTGTAACTCTATCATTACAATGCTTTTCAATTTACAGCTCTGAATTGCTGTAAACTGTTTGTTGACCATTAATAAACATTTCGTTGTTCGGTTTTGTATTCCAGGTAAAAACCTGGTCAACAAATTGCAAATATATTTGCATAAGTAGGGCGATCAGCAGATAATATCGCTTTTATGCTTTGACCAAGCTATTTGTTTGGCACCAGCTTCCATAACTGAATATTTACAAGACTAATTTTGATTATTGTTAAAATGATATATCGAATCGCGTCACTCATGTGTCTCGCTGACGTGTTAAAAACAAATTAAAAAAATTAATCACAAAAAAATGTCACTGAACATTTGAAAATACCGTTCTCAAATTCGTTTTTTGTATATTCAAAAGGATTTAAAAATTTATAGGTTAATACTAGACTAATTTATGCATGTTTGATAAATTACCACAAAGATGGTAAAATTAGATTTTTCATAAAAATTTGATTTTTTTAAAAAATGGGATGACAGCTATTTGAAAGTGTTTGATAGCTGATACCATGTGCCATGCACGACCTGTACATTTGTACATTCGTCTGCCAGGATAATCTGGAATAATTAAATACTAAATTAATTTAAAGCAAAAATATGTCTCGATACAAATGTAACATTATTTACTACTGCAATTTCTTTAGTAGATTTCTTTTAACAGGTATCATGTTTTAGGGCTGGTTTTGATGTTGGATTTTGCACGTAGCATGATGCGAGTGAATACATTTATTTTTTAGGTGAAACAAAAAAAAACATTGTTTTTGCAAGATGATATAACGGAATTCGCTGGTTAACGAACATAAAAACGATTTTTGCGCAAGTTTGAATCAAATCAGAGCAAAATCTGTACTTTTTGTGTAAAATTATTTACATAGGCCTATATGTGTTAACACGTATATAATCCCTCTCTCTCTCTCTCTCTCTCTCTCTCTCTCTCTCTCTCTCACACACACACACACACAAGCAACACAACACACAAGCATGCATGGACTATATATATATATATATATATATATATATATATATATATATATATATATATATATATATATATATAAACACACCCTGCAGGGGGATGCAAACTACCTGAACCTATTGAGAGGATTTAGACGTCTCTCGCGGTACCCGAGTCTAACACACACTTACTCTTACAACACTAAACTTACGACTTTAACACTCTACACTCACACTTACATTTAGGGAGGCGATAATAGCCTCAATGTGCGTTTCGCCTTAAAATAAAACACACACACACACATAAATATACATAAACGTACATATTAATAAACGTACATGAGTAATATATATATATATATATATATATATATATATATATATATATATATGTGTGTGTGTGTGTGTGTGTGTGTGTGTGTGTGTGTGTGTGTGTGTGTGTGTGTGTGTTTTAGCACGCTAATGTTTGCAATTTTAGTCTCACTTGATTCGAACTTAGCACGAAATTCGATTTTGTTAATAGCTCGGGTAAATTCGTTAACAAGCAAAATTCGTGTAAGAATTTCAGAATAGCTACTTCATTCAAATATTTACAAATCCTATTTCACCATGGTAATCAGCGTTAAGAACTGCACAATTTGGCATACTGAATTTAAAAATCCTTTGGAATTAAGTAATTTTTACAGACGTCAGTGTTCAATTTCCTATTCTCAATTTGAAAATTTAATATGCAGATTTAAATGCTGTTTATGAGAGTGAAATCATTTAATCGGCTTCAATCACGTCGGCAAGATAGCTGCGCGTCGCGATTTCTTTAACTGTTAACAGCATTTGTACTAAATCATTCAGTAACATTTAAACTGCCTTCTAAATCATAACAGCAGTTTGCGACTATTACAGTTGCAAAACGAACTAATGTATAAGGCACAGGACACGCTCTACCTTTCTGCTGACATTGGCAATAAAAATGAATTATTTAAACTGAGCAAGGTTGGTACATTAGCGTGGTAATATAAACGCTTTTGAATGCTAAACAGCTGAAGTTCTTGCATTTTATTTATGTGCTAAGGGCGGGACTAACAAACACATTAAGGTTGTGAAGCTTTGCGTCATATGACATCACGTTAGGCTTTGCGTTATACTCGCGGCATATGACGTGCTAAGCAGTAGCGTTGCTATACTAATTCATTTGAATTGGGAAGTACGTACGTAGGTTGCGTATACAATATACTCTAAGGAGACTTAGTTAAAAAAAACATAAATAAAATGAAAAATCAGCTGTCTCGCTGACATAATGGAAGGGAATTTCAAAAAAAAATTGATCTTCGTCTCCTTTTTGAAACTCTATAATCACCATCATAAATAACGTTAAAGTTGCATATATTAACAGTTTAAATTTTCAAAACGCTAATTTATGAAGTTTTTAACGATGATTATTATATTTTCAAAACTATTTAGGACAAAAACATTATGAATTTTCAAAGATTTGAAATGGTCGCCATTTTGAAATTTTAGAACGAATTTTGCTGCTTAACGGATGAACTTGTCCAAACTATTACCCAAATTGATTTTTGTGTCAAGCCTGAACAAACTAGGTGAGATTCCTGTTTTGTTGGAGGAACAACCATCAGACCACGATTTAGGCGAGCTTCCTGTCTTGCTGGAAGGACAACCATCAGACCATGGTTTAGGCGAAGTTCCTCTTTTGCTGGAGGGACAACCAACAGACCACGGTTTAGGCGAGATTCCTGTATTGCTGGAAGGACAACCATCAGACCATGGTTTAGGCGAGGTTCTTGTTTTGCTGGAGGGACATCCAACAGACCACGGTTTAGGCGAGATTCCTGTATTGCTGGAAGGACAACCATCAGACCATGGTTTAGGCGAGGTTCCTGTTTTGCTGGAGGGACAACCTGACCACGGTTTAGGCGAGATTCCTGTATTGCTGGAAGGACAACCATCAGACCATGGTTTAGGCGAGGTTCCTGTATTGCTGGAAGGACAACCAACAGACCATGGTTTAGGCGAGATTCCTGTATTGCTGGAAGGACAACCATCAGACCATGGTTTAGGCGAGGTTCCTGTCTTGCTGGAAGGACAACCATCAGAACATGGTTTAGGCGAGGTTCCTGTTTTGCTGGAGGAACAACCAACAGACCACGGTTTAGGCGAGATTCCTGTATTGCTGGAAGGACAACCATCAGACCATGGTTTAGGCGAGGTTCCTGTCTTGCTGGAAGGACAACCAACAGACCACGGTTTAGGCGAGATTCCTGTTTTGCTGGAGGGACAACCAACAGACCACGGTTTAGGCGAGATTCCTGTATTGCTGGAGGGACAACCTGACCACGGTTTAGGCGAGATTCCTGTATTGCTGGAAGGACAACCATCAGACCATGGTTTAGGCGAGGTTCCTGTTTTGCTGGAGGGACAACCAACAGAACACGGTTTAGGCGAGATTCCTGTATTGCTGGAAGGACAACCATCAGACCATGGTTTAGGCGAGGTTCCTGTCTTGCTGGAAGGACAACCAACAGACCACGGTTTAGGCGAGATTCCTGTTTTGCTGGAGGGACAACCAACAGACCACGGTTTAGGCGAGATTCCTGTATTGCTGGAAGGACAACCATCAGACCATGGTTTAGGCGAGGTTCCTGTTTTGCTGGAGGGACAACCTGACCACGGTTTAGGCGAGATTCCTGTATTGCTGGAAGGACAACCATCAGACCATGGTTTAGGCGAGGTTCCTGTTTTGCTGGAGGGACAACCAACAGACCACGGTTTAGGCGAGATTCCTGTATTGCTGGAAGGACAACCATCAGACCATGGTTTAGGCGAGGTTCCTGTCTTGCTGGAAGGACAACCATCAGAACATGGTTTAGACGAGGTTCCTGTTTTGCTGGAGGGACAACCAACAGACCACGGTTTAGGCGAGGTTCCTGTATTGCTGGAAGGACAACCATCAGACCATGGTTTAGGCGAGGTTCCTGTATTGCTGGAAGGACAACCAACAGACCACGGTTTAGGCGAGGTTCCTGTATTGCTGGAAGGACAACCATCAGACCATGGTTTAGGCGAGGTTCCTGCCTTGCTGGAAGGACAACCATCAGAACATGGTTTAGGCGAGGTTCATGTTTTGCTGGAGGGACAACCAACAGACCACGGTTTAGGCGAGATTCCTGTATTGCTGGAAGGACAACCAACAGACCACGGTTTATGCGAGATTCCTGTATTGCTGGAAGGACAACCAACAGACCATGGTTTAGGCGAGGTTCCTGTCTTGCTGGAAGAACAACCATCAGATCATGGTTTAGGCGAGGTTCCTGTTTTGCTGGAGGGACAACCAACAGACCACGGTTTAGGCGAGATTCCTGTATTGCTGGAAGGACAACCATCAGACCACGGTTTAGAAGAGGTTCCTGTTTTGCTGGAGGGACAACCAACAGACCACGGTTAAGGCGAGATTCCTGTATTGCTGGAAGGACAACCATCAGACCACGGTTTAGAAGAGGTTCCTGTTTTACTAGAGGAATAACCAACAGATCACGTTAGGGAACTTTAGGGAAGACGTAGTTGGTTTAGAAGATAGGACGCAGCAAACAGGAGAACTGGCAAGTGATCAGGCAGAACTACGAGACAGTTCTGATTCTAGTGGTAACAGGGACGTTCATTTTTCTTGTAGCCCGAAAAACAAGATAGTGGTGGTTGGTTCTGATCTTGCTTGACTTAGACCTATGTTTATTTGTTAATGCAAGTAAATAGTACTAGTTAAAATAATATGTAAACAAATATGCTAGACAAACAAAAATAATACAATATTTGTATCAATTATAGAATGTCCACAACAGACATTCTTACTCAAGGGACTTGAAAACGGACTCACATCCAAATCTCTCTGGATTTTAACATATACCACGTTTTAGGGCTGGTTGAGATGTTGGATTTTGCGCGTCGCGTGATGCGAGTGCACAAATGTATATGGTAGTTATAGTAAAAGATCAGTTGTTTAAAACTGCGAAACATTCATTAATTCATATTAATTCGTAAGGGTCAGTTGATAGGCTATAATAATTTTGAGGTTATGTTGTTAAAAACTAGCTATGTTATAGTAAAATATCAGTTGTTTTATATTAATCTGTATAAAACCAACTGATTTCATTGAACAGCTGATAACTTTTAGGTTATGTTGTTTAAAAATAACTATGTTAATTTGTCGTGTTTTCGAACAAATTATCGTAATTAAAATAAAAGGAAGAGAAAACATGATACATGATTTTTATTTTTGGTCAATAACAGACATTGTTTTTCATGAACACTTTTAACACATTTTACGTAACGCAGAAATAAAACTATCAGAATACAAATTGAAACAGAGCCGTTGGGATCAGAGAGTGCGGAGAATTATGAAACAAGTGATGTAATTCATTGTAGGCCATCTCTCAACAACACTTGTAGGCGGCAGATTTATAGAAGAGGGTGCGCCACATGTGTTCACCCCCAATAACAAGTAAAATACGGGACGTCCCTCATTGTCGCAGCCATCTCCAGTCGCAAACATTTCACTTATGATTGCCCCGGCTTGCTTCTAAATTCTTTTACACTAGTCACACTAGCGAATTTGGAATTTGAACTACTGAAGCTATTATTTTGATAACACATTAACCAAAGATATGATAAGAGTAATCAGATTTTCAAATGTGTGTGTGTGTGTGTGTGTGTGTGTGTGTGTGTGTGTTACGCGTAGATGAGTAAGAGTAGCATGAGCTAAATATATGATTGGATTGCCAAACGCTTTAAGTTCCCACTTCAGCTGCCTCCTCTGGAATCCCAAAACAGATAGGTTCATTAAAAACTGAGTACATAATTTTCCAAATAATCACGAACATTCTAGGTGCAACGAGACAGTAAAACAGTTTTTAACATCGATCTGATTGGTTGAAAAACTGCCGAATAGGCGCTTTCGAAAATTGTTTTCTGGAAAACTCTAGAAACATCAACGAATTTTACAGTGATTTGTTCAATATTTCAGGATAATAGAGTTTGTAAATCTATTGTTTATTAAAAAAGTTAAACGAAAAACTGCCTTTGCAGCGGGGAAAGTTGTAATCGTTAAAGTCGATGGGCACTTAACGACTTTTATCGTGACGGCACTTGTGTGAAAACTGCAAGATGCGATGAACAATGGCGGATAGTGTCGGAAAGTTAACTCTGCTCCCCTCATTCCCCTCCACATGTTGGAGAATTGACGACGTACTTTGACGTGCCGTCGCCTTAGAGCGACGAGCCTTGGCTAAGTGCATCGATGGTCTCGTGAAAACTTAAACAATCGATTTTTATTTTCTCCTGCTTGTTATTTGGAGCGTGTAGTTTGAAATTAAGTTTTTTTTTAAAGAAGAAAATAAGGATATTTTAAGCTCTGCAGATGAGCCATGCACATCGACTTGAATTCTTTGGTATAATGATAGTGTGTGTGTGTGTGTGCGCGCGCGCGCGTGCGCGGCAGATATAAAATTTGAACTGACGTAATTTAATTACAAGAACTAATAATTGCGGCACGCAGGTGTCTCGCTGATATGATAGAAACGAATTTCCGAAAGTATTTTCCTTTATCTTACCGTTTTTGAAAATCGGATTTCGCTATAATTACAATGAAAACGCGTTAGTGAACCCTGAATACTGTCAAAAAATGTCTAAATTTCAATTTTGTCTTTTCTTAACGCTAATTATGATTGTAAAATTATTCTCTCAAATATATTTAAGACCAAAAAAAGTAACATTTTTCTTAAAATTTGGAATGGCCGCTATTTTGACTGTTAAAGACACACACACACACACACACACACACACACACACACACACACACACACACACACACACACACACGGTGAGAGAGAGAGAGGGGGAGGGAGGGAGGGAGGGAAAGAGAGAGAGAGAGAGCCTATCACATGCTTATGTTTACCCCAAATTTAATCCGATTTGATTGGAACTAAGCACAAAAATCGATTTCCATAATAGACTGGACAATTCCGTTAACTTGTAAAATCTGGCTAAAAATTTCAAAAGGGCGATCATTTCAAATTATTAAAAATTCTTCACTTTTTACTTTATTATTATTGGAAATCTGGTTTCACAATTGTAATCAGCGCTAGGAACTTCATAAATTACCATTTAAAATTTTCAAAATTCGTTGAAACTAAGAAATTTAATTTGACTTCGGTCTGTTTTCATTTTCTATTTTTAATACGATTTCCTCGCAGGTGGTGCAGACTAGCTGCATCTATTAAGGATTTAGACGTCCCTCGCGGTACCCGAGTCTAACACACACTGACACTTACAACACTACACTTACGACTTTAACATTTTACACTCACACTTACATTTAGGGTGGTGATAATAGCCTCAACGTGCTTTTCGACTTAAAAAAAAAAAAAATTAATACGATTTGAAAGTGTGAAAGTGGCAGTGAAGTGTGAACAACAGATTTTAATACTGTTTATGATGGTGAAATCAGTTTTAAAAAGAAGGTAAGAAAAAAATCAATTTTCGGAAATTCGCTTCTAACGCTAGAACAAAGCAGTTGTGTGATAAAGTATTTGTTTTATAAAAGCTAGCATATACTCCACTGTACACAATAAAGTGGTTTTAATATAATTCGGCGTTTTCTTGAAGAAAATTAGTCTACGTTTGATTATCCGAATTCCCCAGAGTCCCGGTTAGTTTCGATAATCGAAGCACTAGAACGATTTTTAAATAAAATGAATGTACACGTATTTAAATTATTAAAGTGAAATTAACACAGAACACCAGTCGAGGATGTTCATTCTTCATCGATTAAACTTCAATCCGAAATCAGAATAGGCTATAAGAAGTCCAAGAACAGTTTTTCACCCCCGAAGAGTGTCTGTTGTGTGATGGATGCTCCCTCATCCCTAACACTCTCCAATTCCGTCTGTAATTAACTCACCCTCCTCCCCCAACAAAAGAATCCGTCAATAACAAGATGACCAGAACTAAGATTTTAGAGGCTAAAAGTAAAGTTTCAATGATGCTGGGTTTTTTATTGAATTCAGACAAGATTTGTTTTTGTGTGTGTTGTGGCTCGTTTTATTACAACGTACAGTTTATTAGAGAATTTTCACCGGGAAATGAGCTTGTAAAGCGGCCATCATGGTAAAATCAACCCATTAAACTATGTAGTGTTCACTGATTAAACCTCTATACATGTTTTCAAGGTGTGTGTGTGTGTGTGTGTGTGTGTGTGTGTGTGTGTGTGTGTGTGTGTGTGTGTGTGTGTGTGTGTGTGTGTGTGTGTGTGTGTGTGTTTAAGCACGATTACGTGTTCTATTTTTTAGCAGATTCACTTTGGAAAATGTACTATCGAAGCACTCATCATCGTAAAACGACGCCAGAACGTGAAATAAGCACCGACATTGAATATAAACGGTCTGAAAGTACAGCCATCATTATAAAAAGCGTGCTAGATATTAGCGGTTAAAGTCCGAGGAATTGGACTACCTGCCCCTACGAAAGCTGCAAGCTGCAAGGACAGGGGGAGATGTTTGAGAAAATAGACAGTATTATTATCTATTTAATTGTAGTTGAACACTGCCGCAAGATGCCACCAGCAGCGAACGCTAAAATACCTCTCAATAAGGGTTATCGTTCTAGTACGTTATATACAGTGATATATGTCCCCATTTTCTTAAATATCAATTGTGTATAATTTCATATTAGCAATAAGATCAGCTGTATTGGACCAATTAGGTTAAATTCAAACTAGAGGAAAGTATAATACAACCCCAGGCACTGCGATCAACAGACCAATTGTGCAACTAAACCTCTTGAGTACTAATTTAGCAGATTGATGCCCTTAGTAAGTTCCAACAATTCACTTACTGAAGAATTATACTGAATTGTACAACTTCATTGTACTGAAGATCCCTAGAGTCCTGGAAACCAAAAACCCCTTAGCCTCCTGCTAGCAAGAGCCTCACAATCATAAATTATGTGTCCTGCAGTTTTTTCCTCTTTCTTGTACAACCTACGCACGGTGCCATGTAATGAGTTCCATGATTTTTCTGTATGTACTCTGCCCAAGACGTTGCCACCCCTTTACGACCTCCATAAGAAACCTTGCTTAAGAGGCGCTTGAAGCCTGGTGTTGTTTATTAATCCACCTAATGATAGCAGACCCGGCCAATGACAAAGAAATCCCTAAATCTGGTTCTGGTCCGATAAACTCACACGCTGATCCCAGTCCAGCCAGTCAGTGTGCTTCCTCATTACCCTGACCCCTTACGTCCCGGAACCCAGTGAAGAGTAACCCGGTACCCAGGGATATAGCGTTGAGGTTCTCCCGACACTCCCAGACTAGCTTGGATTTTTTTGTGTTTAACGTCCGACTATTGTGCACACTTGGGCTAATGCAGACGATGGGATGATTTATAGCGTACGAAAATGCCAAGCCCTGGCCGGGAATCGAAACCGGGTTCTCGGGGTGAAAGCCCAGTACGCTATCAACTAGGCCACCGAGGCGGCTAGACTAGCTTGGACCGCAAGTGTCTGATTATCGATATGAATATGAATACTAGCCTTCTTGAAGGCCCGTTTCAAATTCTCTTGAACACAGTCATTAATGACTGGAATACTGTTACATGCTGTTACAGGATAATAACTTTTAACTGGACTAATACAAACTAACAACGAATTTTTTTAAAGTTTTCACTTCTGTCTCCGACAGCTGCATTTTTTGTTTTGATTTTTTCGGGAATTTGATTTCACTGTCGAAATCAGTTTTAAAATCTGCTTAAATTAGAATTTTAAAGTTTCAAATTCGGCTGAAAGTGCTTAAATGAACGTGCGGTCAGTCCGAGCATTTCGAAATGTTAATTAATGCAATGTTATTCGATGTTATTAATTTTTGAAAATATTCTTTATTATCTCGTTTTGAAAAAAGATTGTAATACCTTTGCAATACCTTTCCTATATTTAGGTTCGGGATCTTGGCGTAAGTAGTTCAATGGCGGGATCTTAAGTTCAACAGTTGTTACACCTGTAAAAACGTCTTTGATTTACCGACGCACTTTCGAGTACTTTCTGTTTTTACAAAAAAAAAAAAAAATTAACACGGATATTAATGTAATTACGGCTAACAAATTGAAAATATCTGCGACTGATAGTGTGGCACCATTAAATAGCGCAACAAGAAAGCCATTAAAAGGAGCTGTTTTTTTGTTTATTGCATGAGCGCAGCGCGGTTATAAAGAACCCGGTCGGGCGAGTTGCGTCAAATTCGCTCGAAAAGCTAATTATGTTCGCTCGGTACAGTTTCATTTAAAAGCAATTAAAGAAACCCACTGTTACTGCAGGAAGGGACGGGGTACTTCATTAGGCAGAGCGGTGAAAAATACTGCACTCGAAGAATTCCTAAAGGGGGAAGTTGCGAGCTTAACCGTACAAAAAACACCTTAATTTCACATTCGAAAGAAGATTTGATATATTTTTATGTTTGTTCAGTAAAGTTCTTGGCGGAGACTAAACTGACGTTACTCCTGCAGGAGTTTTAAACGTTCCTCCTTGACTTTGTTATTAAACCGGAGGACGTTAAAGGTCGGAGGGGCGGTAAATCGTTGCGTGCGACAGGAGGGAGTCTTGAGGGGTGCAAATGTGAGAGCAATCATGCCGACTGCTTCCTGCGGCATGTCCTCATGCCAGCTGTCGACAAATGCTTGCACTGATAATGAACAGTTTATCGCGACTCGTGAAGAAGCACAAGTTAACAATAAAAGGTTTAATGGAACCACTAAAAACAAATTTCATTTGCTTTCCTTTTAATTTAAATCTATAGAGGTAGCATATGTTATATTAACGTGTATGAAATAAATAATCACAAGCCTTACTAATCCAATTCACTCAAACCCTTCGCCCTCTTATCAGTGCCTCAGGCCAGTCAGTTGCTGATCAGCCACATTGTGAGTGTATTTCCGAATAGTTTTTGTGTAATTAATTGTTTCTTTAAAGTCAGACGTCTGGTTGACGTGACGTTATCTTCTAAATATTTTATTGTACGTTCATTTTACGTGACACTACCTATAATAGCATTATTTTTATTTGTGAAAAATTGTTGTGTTTTACTGAGAAAACTCTTTTCTTTTATATCGTTTTATGTTTAATGTTAAGAAGTTTTAGTATAAAAATAAATAAGTAGATTTCAGTTAGTTGTTTAGAGCTATAACATTATTGTAACCATGGAGCTCGGTGATCGAAGTGGACAAAGCATCAGTCATTCTACTGCGTCACTCAAGTGCGCACATAAAGGTTCTTAGTTCGAGCCGCAGTTGCTCCCCTTGCTTTTGTCTTACCGTTAACACTGATCCCACGTCTTCTCATTGGTCTAACTGCCATAAAGTATAGACGTTAAGCAAAAAAAAGTGATCCCACGTCTTCTCATTGGTCTAACTGCCATAAAGTATAGACGTTAAGCAAAAAAAAGTATTTTTAATTTGAAAAATCTTTTATCATGAAATTATAAAATAATTTAATTTAATAAATTAATAATTATTATAAATTATTATAATTATTATTATTTAAATAATTTAAATAATTATTATAATTATAAAATAATTATAAATAAATTGTTTTTTTTAAATTAGAGCCTAGTTATTTTTTAAAATGTTGAATTTAACTGAAATAAATGAAAATAATATTCCAAAAAAAACAAATATAGTATTTTACAGAAGTAGCTAAGGATCTTACATTTCCGAATTTACGTGTGACCTACACCAAAATTTTTTTGAACGCTACCTTTCTAGGTTTAAATAACTACCAAGCAACTGATTTATTGACGTATTATAACGCAGTACGTAATATTGTACAACAGTAACTAGTAGTGATAATTTAAAAACAACTTATTAGCAGGCCTATGAGTGACGCAATGTTTCAAGAAATTTTAGGTTATGAAAAAACCTAATAACGTTTTATCAACAAATTAATTGTATGTTTTCAAACAAACTTTTGTAATTAGTTTTGCAAATATTTTCGCTCCAAGATCTATTTAATCTTTAATGGTCTTGCGGTAACCCTTCAAGACATTTAAACATAAAAAATAAAAACACATATAAACAAATCACATTAAGTGATTAATTCTGATTATTTCTTACCAAAAGATCATAACACAATTAAGCAGGCGTAAATAATTGTGACTATCAGCCCGATAATAATACCAAAAAATATAAATAAATAATAATAATAATAATAATAATAATAATAATAAATAAATAATAATGACCAAAATACTCGATAATAAATGTGTAAAATTATTTTGAATATCAGCTGTGCAAGAATTGCGTACACATAATTATGCAAGCATAGGTAATTTTCGATAAACAAAACATGAAAACGACATCTGATTACACAAACGTAAATAATTTTTGATGAAAATGTATGAAAAAAAATCTAATTATATAAGAGGAAATAATTTTTGATAACATCCAAGAGGAATTTTTATTATGCAAACGTAAATATTTTTTGATCATCATCATCAATGCAAAAGAACATTTAATTATAAAGTGTAAATACTTTTGAACATCAACTAAGCAAGAGTACATATGATTATGTAGCTGGGAATAATTACGAACATTAGCTGTGTAAGAAAATTCTTATTACACAAGCTTAAGTAATAAGCTTAGTTCGATAATCCTCACAATCCTCACAAGATCATCAGTTATTCAAGATTATGCACGGGTAAATAATTCTGTTATCTTCAGCTGTGCAAGAGAACAACTGATTATACATATGTAAATAATTTTGATCATCAGCTGTACGAGAGAACAACTGATTATGCACGCGTAAACAATTCTGGTTATTAGTTATGCAAGAGAAATCAACATTATGCAGGCGCAAGTAATTATAATGATCAGGAGTTGTGCAAGAGAACAACAAATATTCAGGTGTAAATATTTTTGATCATCAGCTATACAAGAGACAACTCATTAGGCACGTGTAAATAATTTTGATAAACTGATTACGCACGCGTAAATAATTTTGATCATCAGCTGTGCAAGAGAACGGCTGATAATGAGTAAATAATTGACAGACTTTAATCCTAAAGAGGGTAGAGTAAAAATAAAAGGCATTTTAATTTAAAAGCTCTTTATATTTATCGGATTATAATTATCCCGGTTATAAAAATTGAAAGTATTCAAAACAAGCTGAATGAATTAGTGTAGATCTATTACATCAGCAACTGTATATTATGTAAAGTTGTTTTTATTACTGGTTTGTGCGTAACTCATACTTTGTGTAACACAGGCAAACACTCCGATATTTGTAGTACTTTGTTAAAATACTAATTGTATTACTGTAAACAGCTATAAAAGTGATTGATTGTACAACTTTAAATGTTTAGGAAGGCTGCGCTGAAGATAGGGCTAATTGATAACAATGCAGAAGGGTTTAAACTTTACAACAGCTGTTTGTTATTTATAGCTCATAACTTGAGGTAGTTAAGACTCACCCTTCTTCTGCATTCTAATCTGTTATTTTAGATTGGCTTAATATAACCATAGAGGCTTCACTTTGGAACGCCCGAGAGAAGGATGTCCTTAAAGAATACGCGAAAACATGTTTGTAAGCTTTTTTTACTTAACTAGCGTTTAAAACTCAAACGTAACACGCAGCTGTCTCGCTGACGTAATTTCTCCAACAATTATTTTTTTATTTGTCACTTTTTTGAAATAAAATGATTTCATGATTGTAATCATTGTTAAAATTTGCATAAATTAGTATATTAAATTTTAAAACTACGTTAAAAATAAGAAATGGATTCTAAACTACGTGAGGTAAATTTCCGTAACTTTAGCTGAATTTGAGTATTAACAATGCCGATTTTTATAGATTTTTAACTCTGATTATGTGATTTTTAGAAAGTGTTATAATTTACGAACAATTGAAATATTTACAAAATCGTAAATTTTACCACACACTTTTTGATTAACAATTTTCACCAATATAATCAGCATTACAAACTGTGTAAATAAGCATTTAAAATTATGAAATTCCATTAAAAATCCGTTCCAGGAAAACGGCGGTCAAGGTTCATTCCTGTACTTTCAATGTAACTTTGAAGTTAAGTTGTTAGTGTATATACAGATTTTAATAATCATTATGATAGTGAAATCAAATTAAAAAAGTGTAAAATAAAAAAATTGTTAAAAATTAATTTCATCACGTCAGCGTGATTATTTGAATAAAAGGAATTTAGAAATTTTATTCACCAATAAGATACAAATAAAGTCAAAGCATTTATCAACCAATAAAGCCGCCAAATAAAAACTATATACTTTTAAAACTGCACAAAACAAAGGTAAATTAATAAATTACCAAGTAAGATTGTGAATTATGTTGGAAAAAATGAGATTAAAAAAGGAATAATAAAAATTCAAATAAACTTCTTAACGAATAACAATTAAAAAACAATTGATAAATAAAAATAAAAGTAACCTCTTAGGTGTAACCCGAATGTGGGTACTGGCAAAGAAAACAAACATCGGTAATCTGCTAAAATATATTAAAAGAAAATAAAGGAAAGGAAACCCTGCGCTAAATTATAAAGAAAAACAAAATACAAAAAACAACGTACAATTATGCTTTACACGATTAAAAATAAATCCCCCCCACACATTACATTAAATTATACATGCATAATTTAAAATTTTAATATAATAAAAACATAAATATTTCATACATACATACATCTCAAGATAGAAATACAACATATAAACACACACATACACATTTCAATTTAAGAAAAGGAAATTTGTAAACAAACTCTACTGTACTTTAATAAATTTGTAGATATTTTCTTGGGAAAACAAGAATTGTTCCAAACAAAGTGGAAGAAATATCTGCAATTTCTTAATTACAACTTAAGCCGCCTACAATTTTATTAAACATTCGTGCGGAGTTAGCAGTAAAAAATTGTTGCAGTTCTGTTAATCCTGATCGAGGAACCTTGAAAAACGTGTTTCTAAAATTATAAAACTTGTCAACAGGAAAAATTAAAATCTCTTAATTCTTTAAATAAAGGTCACGAATCCTGGACTTACCCCTTCACACGGCATGGGAGCGGCAAGCTGCCTTACTGACCCCCTGCCCAGCGCCTCCCGCTTTCTTTGTGCGGAGAACAGCCTCAGTTCCTTGCGTTCTTCGTCCGACAGGCTGTGACAGTATCTGACTTCGTTATCGTGAGGCGGAAGCTGGTGGAGTAGTTGTCGTACCCTGTACCGTTCTCCTGCTGAGTTTACATATGGTACTTTGTCTTCGGGTATCACAGAGAAGAACATATGCACCTGCGGACATGGTTTAAAGTCAGTAGTGCAAGAAAATTACAATATTATTAACTCATAAAAAAGAATTAGGCAGTGCGGGACTGACCGACAGAAGTAACTACTTTTTTTGGCATGCCTGACTGTATACTTTTTCACTATTATGATTTAATTATTTTTATAAAAATTTAGATGCATGCAGGAAAGGGTAACTCTTGAAAATTATATTCGTATTAAATTTCTCGCGTGTGTGTAGGTACACAACTTAAAAACTAACTGAAACTGTCACAGACTATGAAATTGAGTATATTAGGCTATATAAGGGTTTTTAGTAGTTAATCAGTTTATAACCGTACTTTTAACAGTTATACTGTCTAAGTATAATAATAAATACAATATTTGTGATTCTAGCATTCACAAGTTGGTATAGATCATAATAATTTAACTACACAAAATTAGAAAATTTTAAAATTAACGAAAACAATTTAACATAACCTCAGTTGTAATTACATTGAAGATATTGTGCAAAATCAGCTGTTTAGACGTAGTCACTTCCAGTCTAGATATATACAAGAACGATAAATGCTGTGAGGTATGCGTTACGGATTCAAGCGTGACGCGAAATCAAATGTTTATACCCATGTTTTGTCAACAGCGACCATACAAGTTTTCATTTTAAAAATACATTTTATTAATCACTAAACAAAATAGAAAAATAATAATGTGTTGTAATAGTGTTTGTAATAATAATATTTACTAAAGTGCGCGTATGGATGTGTTAGAGCGTTCCGTGACGGCAAAATGAAAACATACACCCATACCCCGCGATAAGAAGCAGTCAGTTAAAAAAAAATTGCAGTCAGGGGACTAGCCGACAGAAGCTTTGATCACACTAATTGTTATAGAAAGTAAATATATGCTCATAAAATTGTAGAATTATTGTTATATACATATAATTCATTTTTTAGTACCTAATTATGAGTTTCCAGACATTAATAGTTCAATTCTTAATACTATTTTAACTCGATTATAGATTTTTCGTTTTATAATCTGCGCGAGAAAACCAGAATAACAAAATAAAGAACTTTTTATTAATTTTAAAATGTTAAATTTAGAAAATATGAGTTTGTAAACATTTACTTTGCAATAAACAGTATCTGTATTTGATTTTTATACTTGACTATCAAATTAATTGTGATTTCAAAAATAAAAATTTGATAATTTGTAAATTAAAATCTAATGTATATATATTAAAGTTTCTTAATTTATCAAAACACATCATGAGCTAACGCTAAACAACGCTTGAAGAAGCAAAGCTTAAAAAATTAATCATCCACATAGTGTTCTCTGAATACCAGCTATCCTGAGTGAAGCTTTGGAGGCGACCAGTTACTAGATGAAATGATTTTAACGAAACCAAAAAGAGGTTTTGCCTTGGATGTTGCTCGAACATGGGTGCATTGTTGTAGGTCAAAATACCTGACAGATTTTTTATTAATTTTGGCTTGAAACGCTCGTTTGCTACTCACTGGAATTTGTTTACAGAATGTTCTATTAAAAAATAAGACATTGGAGCTTCAATCATAGTAAGACCCCGACCCAAGGCCTTGAAATCACTGCTTGAGGGGTCAAAGATTTGATTACAATGTACGTGTCGTAAGTCTGAACATCTTTAATTCAAACGTACCACAAAAAATCGATTTTGGTAACAGCTTGGACACGTTTGTTAACAATACCTTCAACAATTTCAAAATGGCGTCATTTAAAATCTTTAAGAAATACAGAACATTTTTAAAAATAATTTTTCACCGTTGTAAACATCGTTAAAAACTGAAACATTCGCATTTTGAAGTTATAAAATCTGTTAAAAATAATTAATTGAATTTGACGAAGTCCAGAGTTCATTTTGTACTTTCAAAAAGTTTTAAAATGTTGATTATGATGATGAAATCAAAATTAAAAAATAATGGTAGCAAAAAATTAGTTTTGGAAATTCGCTTCCATCACGTTAGCGAGACAGCTGTCTATCTGGAGTGTCCATTTCTCAAGAGGTTTAAAGTCCATTTTTGGACAAATACTGTTAAAATTGGATTTGTTTCAAAATCGACTCTAGCGATTTTCATCAAATTTTGCACAAATCTAATTAATTAGTAGATCTAAACAAATAAACGTATTGTTTGCTATGCAATCCAACGGTTAGTTTTTAGTATATATTTAAATTTAAATTTTCAACGTTGATCTGAGTTTTAAAGCTTCGTATATTTGAGCAAAATCAGGTGAACCGAAATAGTTATTGCGAAGTACAAAATAAGATTTTATAGAAAAACAAAACGCAAAAAAACTGCAAAATTTATGTGTTTTTCGTAAAATAGCTTGTGTAACACAGAGAATATGTTTTGTGTTTAAACCACGTAAACTAAGCTAGTTTATTTTTTTGTAGCATCTATTAAAAGTTTTATTAAAATAACGAATACACGGGCTTTCGTAATTACAAAGTATAAAAACAGAAACCGGTTTTGTTGCGGGTCCAGTTAGCGAGGAATGAAAATAGGTCCAGTAACAGTAACCGAGAGAGTAATTGCGTTTTAAGACTTTTAATGTTTTTAAATAACAGTGCAAACCAACGGTAAGGCAATCATAAATCCGAAACGAATAAAATGCCAGTAAAAGAACGACAAGTAAATTATAACCATTGGTTGTTTTTTTTGTGTTTACAGTGACAATTTTTGCTAAACTACTGGTTATATACAGAATAATATTACAAATAGAGTTTAATGCACGTAAGTTAATAAATTTATTTTAAATTAAAGCACAGATTTATATAACCAGACGCGAGCATTAAAAGTGAAGAGAATAGCTGTAAAGTAACTGGGTCATTTAGACTATAATTAATTTCGTCTTTTATGGGTTTTCACGGCGTAATTGAATTTCACTTTCTCAGTGTTGCTAGTGATAAATTGATCTTAAGAAAAAGGTAGATTTTTTTTCAATAATCGACCGGTTTTTATGAAATTCAGCATTTTACAAAAAGTGCTTTTAAACCATATTTTGCAAAAAAGAACATTTTCCCAATATTCAAATTTAGGTCAATTTCACAGCTTTTTTGTTGCTAGTAAACTGCATTTTTTAGTCATATAAAGGAAACTATTTTTGATAATCATCAAAATAGGATAACTATATTTGCAGGAAATGAACCAATTCTTCCACAAAATCCTATTTTTAAGAGTTGTACACACACGCGCGCTCGCTCGCACGCGCACACAACACACACACACACACACACACACACACACACACACACACACACACACACACACACACACACACACACACACACACACACACACACACACACACACGCACACACACACACACACACACACACACACACACACACACACACACACACACACACACACACACACACACACACACACACACACACACACACACACACACACACACACACACACACACACACACACACACACACACACACACACACACACACACACACACACAATTAAAGCAAAAATCCATACAAATTTTCAAAATCATTTTTTTCAATTCAGATATAAAGCAAATAAAGCTAGAATGTTGTAAAACTTATTGTTATAAGGCCCCAGGGGCTGGCACATTTCCTTTAAAGAATGATTGCGCGTGCGCGTGCGTCCTAACAAGCTCATTTTGGCAATTTTAATTCGATCCGATTCAAACTAGGCACATCAAGTTTCTAGTTCAAACTTCGTTAACCAGTACGAAAATTCGTTCAACAATTTCAAAATGGCGGAAACTCCAAATCTGTAAAAACATGACATTTTTGTACTTAATATTTTCGAAAACCTGACAACAACGTAACCAGTATTGACAACGGCATAAATTAGTGTTTCGAATTTTCAAAATCCGTTTGATAAATTATGAAATTTAATTTGACGGCGGTCAGGGTTCTTTTTTGCGTTTTCAACGGAATTTGAAAAGTTCAAAATGCTCTGTTTATGACGGTGATATCACAGTTTCAAAAAAAAGGGTAAGATAAGAAGTATTACTTTTGTAAATTCGCTTCAATCACGTTAGCCAGACAGCTGCACACCACGCTTATATTTTTTAGACGAGACATAAACTTTTAGTCAGTGTTTTAGTAAATGAAAGTTTTTTTTTAGGAAACACAGGTCGGAAATAAATTGATATATACAGCGGAGGTAGGCTAAGTTAAAGGGCAAATATTTATTATACTCCAGAGTCCAATGCAGACTTCTACTTGTTGCTGTGGCTTGAAATAAGCTTATATTTATACCTTTCTCTCTCTCTCTCTCTCTCTCTCTCTCTCTCTCTCTCTTAATAATTTAAAAACATTATTATTAATTAGTTTTATTTTATCGTTTTAATTTTTAAATATTAATTAAAACTCTTCAATTAACAAATTGTAAATTTTGGTTTTGAGTGAATTTCCTTTGGAAAATAAGCTGTTGGGGGAAGCTATCATTGAAAGGCCCAGTACTTAGGACCTTGAAATGAGCGCCGATCCTGACTTCTAGATTACTTTTTCAGGTGTGTGCGTGTGTGTTTGAGCACGCATATGTTTCGTAATTTAACATTTACGTTTGCCAAATTTTTCAGACTTGGCACAAAAATCGATTTTGATAACAGCTTGGACAAGTTCGTTAACCAACACTCGTTCAATAGTTCAAAATGAATGCCATTTTTTTAATGTTCATAACCTTTTTTTTGTTAAATTTTTTAATCTAATTTTACCATCGTATGAAAACCGTATAAATTAGCTTTTAAAATTTTAGAAATCCGTTAGTTTAAAAAAATAATTTGTCGACCGTCAGGGTTCATTTTCGTATTATCAATGTAATTTAAAAGTTTATAATGCCAATATGTACGGAATTTCAAGGACAGGGTAAGATAAAGAAAAATACTCTTGGAAATTCGCTATCATGACGTCACAATGTCAGCTGCTGGCTGCGATTTTTTAAAATTTGTTAATTTATGTTTTATTGTAACTTTTGTAGGTAAGTAGAAACTAGCTGCCATAACGCCGCCTGGAAAAAAAGCAATAAATGACATTTCTCTCTCGATATATCTGTGATATTGTGTAAAAGAGAGGACCCAGAATACGTTAGAGTATGAATGAATAATTGACTGGGAAAATCAGATCGTAAACATTTTGTCAAACAGTTGAAAATATATAAATGATGTTAGTGAATAAAATTTTAAATAAAATAAATTTGCAGTTGAAGTAAATAAAGTATGATTGCCGTAAAGTTTTATTACTTTTTTATTTTTTCATTGACTCCTAGGCAGTAAATATCTTTTATTTAAAATTTTATACACAGATCTGAGTAACAAATCTTCATATTCACAAGAAAAGTTAGCAGTATTTGATTAAAAAAAAATAGTTAAAATAATTTTTAATTTTTGTCAGTAAATCTTCCAGAACTGAATTTTTGATCAAATTTGAAACATGCTTATAAAATGTTTTTGCAAGGTTTTTTTTATCGTGTATGAATTTGTAATATGGCGCTATTAAGGACAGAAACACACAATATAAGTCGACCAATGCTACGGGACTCTAGTTTGGAGAATCCATCATACTACTTGGGAAACCTTTAAGTGCTGAAGTTAGAGACACTCTCCTTTAAGGATTTCCGTTGCGAAGTTGCTATCTTCCATTTAAAGCAAGTAATGTCCTTAAGGTCCCGCCCATCGGTTAAGTGTTTCCTATGTGAGGCATAATCTGAACGGGCAAATTTATGTTTACCTTCATTCCGACTTATAATCACTTTCTGGTCTCGTTCTAGATAATAGTTCCGCCGAACAATTTAAAGAAATCTTATCTCTATCTATAAAAGAACTGACTGACTGAATAATAACCAACGTAGAGTCGAAACTATAATAATTAGAAATATGACATTTTGAGGACAATTTTGTATTTTATGAAAGTATTCACTAAGAGACATGACATTATGAGGATACTTTTATACTGTTCAGAAAGCGCTCACTAAGAGACACACAATTTTGAGGATACTTTCGTATTATTATGAAAGATCTCAATAAGAAGCTTGAAATTTTGAGGATACTTTCATACTGTTATGAAAGAGCTTACTAAGAATCACGAGATTTTGAGGATACTTTCATACTGTTGTGAAAGCGCTCACTAACAGACATGACATTTTGAGATACTTTCGTATTGTATAAAATTTCACATAGCCCAAGACATTTTTCATATACAAATCTAAAGACATTTGGTGTACAAATTTAAATTTGGAAAATATTTTTTTAATCAGATTTTCATGAAACCTAACGTTAATACTCTTAAAACGCAAATAATGAAACAAAATTTTCAGGGTTTTTCAAACGTCATGTCCTAAAGAAATAATAAGGGGGATTTCTATTGGAAAATATATTTTCGATCGATCAAACGTAACTTAATAACACACTAATATTGAAACACGTATTTCAGAATTTTCCAGAATTCATCCCCTATTAAAATAAAAAGGAGATATTAGCAAAAGATAAATAACCATTCTTCGTATGCACGTTCCACCCTCTTTGGGGTACGTAGTATCAGTCACTTATTCATGTGTTGTCCCCTTCTCAACTCCCAGTATCGCTTCATTCTGTCGGATCTCCTCCTTCTCTCTTCCTCCGAGATGAGGGGTTTTGATTTTGGTGTAGATTTATCTTGGAACCTTACACTGTCACCTCTGGTAATTTTCTTAGCCGTTCGATCAAGCAAAGAAACTTCTGCAATTCCTAATTCCATCAAGTCTTTCTCAACTTCCTTAAACCAGTTGGGTTTTGTTTTGCAGTTATAGAAGAAATCAAATATTTGTTTAGTTAATCTATTGGAGTTCATTCTGAGAAGATGACTGTAAAAATTTATTCTCCTCTTTCGCATAGTATCCGAGAGCTTTTCAATTGTCCTGTTTCACTCTTGATGTATACCATGAAGAATGAATGTTTCATTCTTTGAGTTTCATTCTTGATGTATACCATCTTATTACCCTGAAATTTAAGAGAACCATTCATTTTGTCAGATATTTATTTTTTAATGGCAATGCCGTGTTAGGTTTATTTACTGTTCTTTTCAAAGTCCAAAGAAAATTTGCTAAAATGTTACGACGTCAATGAACGGAAAACCACATTTTTACACGAAACAGTGTTTAAAACGTAAGTTTAAATACTGCATTCCCATTGTGAATTTCACTAGAAAATCACGAAAAAACCAAAAATACATTTCACGACAGATTTGTCGTGAGGATGGGTTCGTGTCCCAATGTGGGCGGCAAACACTTGGCAAACGTTTCACGTACTTTGAGCAACACCCTCGTTCAATAAAGATAGACCGGCAATAGTTGCCACGAGCAAGAAACAACGAGCAACTTGAGTTATCTGGAGGTTGCGGCAATAAAACTGGGAAATATTATCAATGCCATGTAACTGTGCTTGTTTTGTACATCTTGAAATAGTCATGAACGCAAATACCTTGTACTTCTTTGTATGGGTAGACTGAACATTCCGTCTAATGATGTCTCGGTGTAGGCCTCCACGCGGGCAGATGTTTTGCTAACGGGATGGGAGCGAATTTCCAAAACGTTACAGTACTAAACAGATTTGTTTATCTGAAAATATTTTGAAAATCTGATCTTTAATCATTAATCAGTTTTAAGATTTGCATAAAATATTTTAAACTTTAATTAAATTTAATTAATTTTCCTATTTTTAATAGTTTGTGAAAAATTAAAACAGTAACTTTATCGATTTCAATGCTAACAACGAAGATGAAATAATATTTTTTTAAAAAACTTGAAAGGCAAAAAAGTTATGATTATTTTAAAATTTGGAACGACCGTAACTTTGGACCAATTTCACCTGTTAACAAACTTGTCCAAGCTGTTACCATTGATTACAAACGTATTCAACGATAACTTTTACGAGAAGTGCGAGAGTTCGCTGCTGGTGGCATCTTGCGGCAGTGTTCAACTCCAGTTAAAAAAAAACACAAACCCCCCCACACACAAATCAGGATCAGCGCTCATTTCGAGATCCCATGGATCTTACCATGATGGCCGTACCAGTAGCTAGTTTGCTAAAGGAAATATGCTTATACAGATTTAAGTAAAGCTACACTTTGAATAGCTAGTACACTGTCAAAACTTTAAGTCCTTGAGTTAAGTGTTTCACTCCAGTTGAAGTATTAAACACTTTGCTGGAAGGCAGCGTACCACGGCTTGATGCATTGCTAATGAGACAACAATTAGGCTGTACATTATGCAGAAACTATCCCGTCCCACCACCTGCCCTCCGCCCCCTTTCCAGCACTACAACTAAATTTATTGCGTTTATAAAATGTTCACACCGTAGAACATGTTACAGAAATTCGAAATGAACACAAACGCAATTAAACATATTAATAAGTTAACACAACTGAAATAAAATAAAATGAACATGTAATAAATAGCTTACTATTTGGGAAAAGGTTAAATTTATACAGTCACTTAGTAGTGCGTGTTGACCTGCCTTCATGGTAAAACCCATACTAGGACCTTGAAATGATCATCAATTTTTTTAATGGTAGTTAATTTTTACACACACATAAACACCCACTCTCTCTCTCTCTCTCTCTCTCTCTCTCTCTCTCTCTCTCTCACACACACACACACACACACACACACACACACACACACACACACACACACACACACTTGCCCTTTTTGAAAGTCTATTTTCACCATAATAGTCAGCATATATTCGTTCTTTAAGCTATCAAATTACATTGACATTGCGAAAATGCCCCATGGACTGACGTTAACAAATTCTTGGTTTAAAGGGATTTTGAAAATTTAAAATAATAATTTATACAGTTTTTAACGCTAATTACGATGGTAAAATTGAAAAACTTGTATGGCAAATATGATACGAATTTTTAAAGATTTAAAATAGCCGCCATTTTGAAAATGTTAAGCGAATTTTCCTGGTTAAGGAACTTGTAAACACGGTCATCAAATACTAGACAATATTAACAGTTAATAAAGGAAAACAAATTTGTGTGTGTGTGTGTGTGTGTGTGTGTGTGTGTGTGTGTGTGTGTGTGTGTGTGTGTGTGTGTGTGTGTGTGTGTGTTTTACACTCTAACGTTTTAAATCTTGTTCCTATCCGATTCAAACTTGTCATAAACATCGATATTTTTGACGGCTTAGACAAGTTTGTTCCACATCAAAATCAGTTCAACCGTTTCAAAATGGCGGCCATTTCTTAAAAAGTTTTGTAACTATTTTATCTTGCACCTTTTTTTTTAATCTCTAACGGTATCAGCGTTAATTGCATTGAAAATACTAAAGTTAATTCCTATTAACATCGGTCAGGGTTAATTTTTGTATATACAATGAAAATTTAAAACGTTAATTTATAACATTATCAAACTACCGTAAAATAAAAAAAAAATGTTACGAAACAGCTTCCATCACGTCATCTAGACACATGTGCACCGCAATTATTCTAAAATTTCGTTCACAATTCTGCAAAATCTCTACAAATAGTTGAACTTTCCTAGACATGGCGTCACTTTGACTCCGATACTTGATATTTTTTCAATTAGCCGTTACAATAGGACAAGCTGCTTACTTGTAAACCAGTCCGTCCACTCCGTAATCTGCATAATATCATGTATTATAATAATCTAAGTTTATCGAGAAGTCGAGGATAACAGAGTCGCAACCAGCTTAATCTTCAGCTCATATCTCAGTCGGGGATTTACAACGAAACTGTAATTTTCAAAACTTGATCACTGTTACCGTTCACGACCGTCCTCAAGCACACCGTTAAAATTGGAACACTTTTAGATAAAATCAGCTGTGTTCAGCCGCGGTACGTTTAATTGTAACAGGTGCTGATAATTTTAATCATAACAGATTAGAAACGTGTCCCAGACATATTGGAGTTTAAAGAACGTGAATTTATTATGGTTGTTTTTGGCGAATTTCCACTGAAAAATAAGCTACTGACGAGACCATCACAGTAATATTTTAACCTTATTTTCCTCCTGCCTGTACACACTTCTTCCACCGTACATACAACTGTTGGAAACACTCTGAAAGCTTAGTGTACATTTAACCTCTTATAGTAGCATTTTCTATCACATCTTGCGAATCAGCAAAACAATGTCTTTTCAAAGTAATTTTCAGTAGTAGAAACAGATAAAACCCGGTGGTTCAAGGTCGGAGAACAGGAAAAGTGTTCCAGAGTGGTAACATAGTGTTTAGCAAGGTATTGTTTCACCACCATCAACTGATGTGAAGGAGCTGTGTCATGCAACAAAAACCAATCGTCCCCTGTCTATTTTTCAAGTCGTTTTCATCTAACTGCATTGCGTAACCGTTTCAGGAACTCGTTTAACAGTTCTTTGTTAACTGTTTTTTCTTCAAGAATAAATTCTTAGTGAATCAAGACCCCGGTAATAAAGAGAACACCTCAAACATCACTTTATCCGGGAATTTGTCCAAGGGAAAGTTTTTCTTTTTTTTTTTTTTTTTTTTGATATTTTTGATTTTCATTCAGCAGACGTTTCTTCTGAGGGTCGTAAAGCACTATGTTTTTTACCACCGGTTTTTACCTGTTTCCACGACTGAAAATGACATTGACAGGGCACAGTTTTGCTGATTCGCAACAGATGATCGAAAATGCAACGAAGAGACTAAATGAAATTTCCAGAAATGGCTTTCAGGAGTGTTTACAACTGTATGAACGGTGGAAAAATGCGTACATAAAACAGGGAAAATATGTATTTTCAATAAATTTTCATTGATCAATTGCTGAAACGTTTTGGCCTTACCACGTGCGAGCGTACGTGTAAGTTTGTGTGTGTGCGTTTACAAATTTGACCAGATCTGATTTAAATTTAGTACACAAATCTTATTTTGGTAACAGCGTGAACATTTTATTACCAGCAAAGTCCGTTCAAAGTTTTTTAAATGGCGGTTATTTCGAACTTTTTTTAAATCATAACGTTTTTCTTAGAGTAATTAACTTTAAATTTTACACAATTAGCATTTTTAATTTATAAATTTTAAAAAGCGATATTAATTTTAAAACACATATTTGACAGCGATCAGGGTTCATTTTTTTATTTTCAATGTATTTTTACAGTTAAAAAAATGCGAAAATATGCAGATTTTAATGATGGTTGTAGTAGAGTAGTGAAATCAGATAAAATGTAAAAAATATTTTCGAAAATTCGCTTCTATCATGTCAGAAAAGGGCAGGGTGCTGCGATTATATTATCAGTTTCTTGTCCGTTAAACGAGAGGTTTTTGAAAAATTGTTGTGTTTAGAATTTTTATTGAAAAATGAGCTATAAATCAACTAACATAGTAAAACTCGACCCCGGCATTCTCACAATAGACCACTTTTTGTTAAAATTTGATAAACTGTAGCTTATATATGTTAGCATTCAACGTTCAAAATTTTGGTTTGACTTTATCTGATCCATTAAAGTCGAGTTTAGACTTTCAAAAAAAGTCGAATGTGTTTTCAAAAATCGTTCAAAAAATGAAGGCGGTGATTCCAGTGATAAAAACTAATAAAAAAGGGATAAAACTAATAATAAACTCACGTCCGAAAAAGCTTCAATTTTCCACTATCCGAAATTTTGCTTTCTGAACGGTTGGACCAACAAATTTCAAACTCATCACGCTTCTACAACTGATAAGATACCTAAGTAAAAAAATCAACTTTATACACTGATCAATTTTAAAATGTGTTTTAATGCAATTTTTATTATACAGAAATTTTAATGACTACTTAAAAAATAAACTAGAGGTAACGATCGGGCTCATTTCATGGGCTGGGTCTTACCATGATTGCCGCTCCAATACGTCCTTTTTCCAATGGAAATTCGCTAATAAACCCGGCCAAAGTGCCTACACACAAGCAATAAAAGTCCCCCAAAGAGAATTTATGTATTTCTTGTGTCCAACAATTGTTATGTACGATCGGATGTAACGTGCAGATATTATACTACGTGCACAGTGTACGTGCTTAGGTTACACGTACACTTATCACTTACTTCGCTCGCTGACCACTACCCTCCCTCACACACGTTAATACTTCTTTTGCAACACATAAAATCTCTTCCAAAACGTGTCCTGAAACCGTAACGCCTGGTTGACGGCTCCCTTTTACCAACATGCTATATTTTGTATTCTTTTAGTGGCCGTACGTAAAACCAATTGTAATGCTGAATGTTCAGCGCCTGTTATGCCTTATTTATAGCCCGCCTATCTGTTACATAACTTTTACTTTCGTCGAAACAAAGAACATTTAAGACATTATATTTTCAGTGTTTTGTACGTACTCGTAAAGTATGTAAACTAACACCTGATGATGTCAAAGATGGAGAAACGTGCATTGCGTGTATAAAAGTACCGATTGAAATTATACAATACCCATAAGTAAATCAAGGCATTGAATATAAACGAACTAGAAATACAGCCACCATTATAAAATAGTGCTCGATATTAAAGGCACGTAGTAATTGGACTTTTTGCCGCTACGAACGCTGCAAGCTGCAAGGATAAGGGGGAAAACGTTTGAGAAATTAAACAATACTATTATGTATTTAACTGTAGTTGAACATTATGCCGCAAGATGCCACCAATAATGAGCGCTTACTTATCTCATGTTATGTTTCAACGTTTACGTTCAACGATTTCGTAAAGTCTATGTCCTGATAAACTACCATACAAGAATAATCAAATACTTCACCACTGATAACCCTTATCATCGTTTTGGAAGCGCTCGCTGCTGGCGTCATCTTGTGGCAGAATGTTCAACTACAGTTAAACAGACAATAGTAATGTCTATTTTCTCAAACGTGTCCACCCCTATCCTTACAGCTTGCAGTGTTTGTAGCGACTACTTGCGCAACTATTTGAACTTTAGCCGCTAGTATCGAGCACGCTTTTTATAATGATGGCTGTACTTTGAGTTTATACTGAATGTGAGTTTATACTGAATTAGCTTGCGTTTAAAACTAGCGTATTGTTCTCTTAAATCGCAAACAATCCATATCTCGGTCTTGCTTTTATTGATTGGGGGGAGAAACAGTTGCTTAATTCTCATTTAATTTGCCTGCTTCTCCCTCCCTAACCTAAGCCAATTTTTCTCACTTGGGACGTCTTCAGACCTCATAAAAATAATCACTCAACTGTCTCGCTAACGTCATGAAAGCGAATTTCCCAAAATAATTTTGTTACTTAACGGTTTTTTGGAATTCCGATTTCACCAACGCAATCAAAACCAAAATCTACATATATTAGCTTCTTAAACTACATAAAAAAAAGAAACCTGACCGCCGTCAAATTAAGTTCTTAATTTCACGTGCTTTGATAATTAAAAATATTATTTATTCAGTTATTAAACGCTGATTATAATGGTGATATCAGATTTTCAAAAAACATTCAAGATGAAAAGTTATGACTTTTCAAAGATTTAAAAAAGACTACCATTTTGAAACTGTTAAACGGATTTTGCTGGTTAACGAATTTGTCCAAGCTATTAAAAAAATCGATTTACGTGTCAAGTTTGAAACGAATCGCACCAAAATTACCACAGTAACGTGCTAATATATGCATGCTAACATGTTCACCATTTTGTACAGATTAATAAAAGTGATCCAGAAGTAAGGATCGCGCTTATTTTTAAGATCCAGTTTTGGATATGACCACGATGGCAGTCCCTATTTTTTCAGTGAAATAAGTATTCATTGATGAAATAAGTATTCAACAATGACTGATAGTGATTTGAAAACGATATCTGGATAAAGGTAGATAAAAGTAACCAAGTAAAATATTCTTTTTCCATCTAAAGCAACTGATTTCTTAAAAAAATGTATTACACTAATACACTGCGTGTACTTTCAAGGATTACATAAAGGTTTTCATGCACGATGTGTAACCACTAAAAGGTATTTTTACGGCCAAAAAGTAAGAAAATCTAGTTTAAGAAGTCGAGCGTTAAATCCAAATTCTTTAGTTTGTGTGGTCGTTCGTGTTGAATTATTGTCTAACCGATATCGGGTTTCCACTGAACACCGCCTCATTTGTTGTGAAAAAAGAAGAAATTATAAGGAAGCTATAATGAGAGTTCGGGCAGAAGAGCCCGCCCGAAGGCGTACAGAACCAGTCTGTTCAGTGCATCCCCGCTTTAGTGTCCTTCGTTTTGTCGAGTAATACTTCTCAACTGAAATAAAACACAATTTTCTACGGTATTTTTTTGCAACTAAATATTATTCCATCTTTACTTATTTTTATGACCGAATATATTACCGTCATTATACTTTTAAGATGTATAATAAACAGCTGACATTAGAACACGGCCTATTATTAATTTTACCTGAAGTAATATTTTGTTGAAAATCGTAAAATGTACATCAGTTTAAACAAGAATATAAAGAAGTAATTACATGAAAATTATCTCTACTCTTGCAGGTTTTCTCCTATTATTAAGTTTTATTCGTAAATATGTAGCATTTAAAACTGTTTAAAATGTACTATATAAATTATTAAAATTATAACCTCAAAAGTACCACATTTTTATACAACGCTATGGTGCTGCGACAAGTGGATATAATATGAACTACTACAGTTGATTACGGATAAATTCTGTTATCGGTAGTAAAATTCTGTTAAATAATGAGATAATAAGCAAAACCAAACGAAAAATGGTGAAGCGATTATCAAAGTAAAATCTAAGCCCGAACCTGGAAATGAGCAACGATCTTGATAACTAGAAACGTTTTCAAGAGGAACAAGCTGAAAATGTTAATGTACGATGTGTCTGTAACATATTTATTTATTCAAAGTTGACAGAAAAATGCTTTTAGATTTTTGTAATAGTGTCAACACTTTCGTTACCCAGGAAATTAATTCAACTGCTTGAAAAAAATGGCGTCAACTCAAAATATAAAAATACAAATTTTTCATTCTTAGGTCTACTCTTATTTTATAACTGATTTCATAAACATAACGTATTTTGTACAGTAATAAATAGTTAATTGTACTTTTTCTATATATTGTACTCGTACTGTGACCTTGCGAGAACAGTTCTTGATTTGATGGATCTACGCGTTTCAAATTCCTTTGAATCCAAAATCGTGTTTTTACATGGTTGTCAATGCACAAAGCTGGTTACTGGTTGACCGATTTTGTTGAAATTTTACAGGTTTCGTTCTAGTAATATCCTTATCACGAGAGTTTTTTAAAAAGTTGTTTTACAATATTTTTCGGTTTTTTCAAAATCGGCTATAATAAAAATCGGTTCCTTAGATTTTGCTAACATTTTGGTAAACATTTTTGAAATTTAATTGTTTCATGTTTCCAACGTAATTCAAGAAAAGCAAAAGTAAACCCTCGTTACCGGTAAGTTAACGAACCATAAATTTCTTTTTTCAAGTTTGGTAGTTTCCTTAGAGTCTAAAATAACATTTTGAGAGTTACGGTGGAGGCTCCATGTGGCTATTGGTTGACCAATTTTATTGAAATTTCACACGTAGGCTTAGGTCTGGTATTATTTTTACCACAACAGTTTTTTGAAAGGTTTTTACAATATTGTTTGGTTTTCTCAAAATCGGTTCGTTATATTTGACTAACATTTTGATTTTTTTAAAAATTTAACCGTTTCATGTTTTTCAAGTAAATTGAGAAAAGCAAAAGTAAACCCTCGTTAGTGGCATGTTTTCTGAAACAACATTAACCGTAAATTTTGTTTTTTTCATGTTTGTTAAACAACGAACGGAAAGTACTAAATAATATTTTTAAAGTTATTGTAGAGGCTCCCTGGTATTCTCATAGCTATGAGATCTACGACTATCTGCAAATCCAAAAAGAACATCCTTAAAAGGAAGAATGGTGATGTAAAAAAGGTAGAACGACTTCTTTTGAACATTTCAAAAGGAATATTAAGAAGTGTTTGCGGAGGCACACAATCCTCTTTCCAACATGTTGCTGTCGTTATGTTCTGCCTGAGGACTGAACCATCTGATGTGACGTTTACTTGGGGAACATAGGACAGTGGTGTTTTACTCAATCAAATCATTTACTATTTGCTCTAACTTAATTAAAGTATTATTTTGTAACTGATTTTAGATATCAATAATAATAACAGCGTCACGCAGCTGTCTCGCTGATGTTATAGAAGCGAATTTTCAAAAAAAATGTTCTTTATCCTACTCTTTTTTCAAAATTCCGATTTCACCATCAAAATCACAATTAAAATATGCGTACCGTATTAGCATTTAAAATTTTCAAATTATATTGAAAATACGAAAATAAACGCGCCATCAAAAATTTCCTAAAATCAAAATGCTATTTATGTAGTTTTTAACCCTGATTACGAGGGTGAAATCAGATTTTTAAAGTACATTTATGGCAAAAAGTCATTTTTACAGAACTGAAATGACCGCCATTTTTAAACTATTTAACGAATTTCGCTAATGAACGAACTTGTCAAAGGTATTACCAAAATCGATTTTTGTGTTAAATGTGTGCGTGTGTGCGTGCGCGCGCGCGCGTGTGTGTGTGTGTGTGTGTGAGAGAGAGAGAGAGAGTGTGAGTGTATGTGTGTGTATGTGTGTTTGTGTGTTCGGTACTTAATCAAGGTCTACGGTTAGAGTCTTACCATGATGGCTACACCAATAGCTAATTTTTCCACTTGAAATAAGCTAAAAAAAACAAATAGTTTTGGTACAATAACTACTTGACTTAAGGATCTCCGTAATAACTCAAAATGTGAGAAACTGAACCAATTTGGAGTCACTATATTTCGAAAAGGAATTTTTCCCGGCAAATAATTAAGTGTGTGAATTTTTGGGTAACGACATATATTTCCAAAAAAGACAACGTCTCAAAAGTATAGCATTTCTTACTTGCAGCGACAATATTGGAATAGCTGTACAAGAAGACAACCCCCATTTAGTAAAAGATTATAAAAGTTTGAAATATTCAGTCAAGTGACTTCACCTGCTGTTTGCGGTAAGTTTACCCAGGCACGCAACACTTCCCACAGCGACCAAGTCAAGGCATACAATGGGTCGGCTATTTGTAAAAGTCAGTTCGGGAATGACGATAATTTAGAAGGCACTTTGTGACCTTGGATGGATAGAGCTCATTATCAACCTGTACCTTGTATTGTACCAGTCTCCATTTGTACTGTAACTATACTACAAAAACATTACGGATCTAGTTAAACAACAGCACGCAGCTGTCTCGCGCTTAGATACCGAATGTTCCATATATATATATATATATATATATATATATATATATATATATATATAGCCGCCTCGGTGGCCTAGTTGATAGCGTACTGGTCTTTCACCCCGAGGACCCGGGTTCGATTCCCGGCCAGGGCTTGGCATTTTCATACGCTATAAATCATCCCATCGTCTGCAAGTGTGCACAATAGTCGGACGTTAAAAAAAAAAAAAAAAAATAAATATATATATATATATATATATATATATATATATATATATATTGATTTTAACGTCCAAGCGATAACCGTCACCCTTTCAACGGTAAAGTCAAGTCAATTCTGTTATCTGACATTTTTAAAGTACCCCATTCCACAGTAAATAATTTGTAATAAATAATAAAAGTAACCTTCTACAAAACACTGTAATTGGACACGACTTATTTATAGCATAGGCGACGGCAGCTGATACTGATTGCTACCCTAAGTAAACAGTGATAAACGAAAAATAAACGACCAAGTGGAATAAGATAGAAACACTTCAAATAGTGTCAAGAAATTCCGAATGAGTGCGTGAATGTTTCTATTTAAAGATAAACACTCTCACACTATTCACGATAATACCATTCAGTGTATAAGTCAATCACGTAACAGTCACGTGAGTATTCTAAGTGACGCGCGCACCAATGTTAATGAATATAGTACATATGTCAAAAGGTATGTTTAAAAATATACACTTTTAATTTATACTATGCATCTTCCATCATTTCGTGCTGAACAAATATTCAATCTCTGCCTTATATTCCTGCTATAAAACCACGTTAAACAATGTTTTAGTCCTTCTTGCCTTAAAATATTTAAGAAGAGCCTTTGAACTTGTCTTTCGACCATCTCGACACAAATTGTATGATGCCTTGCTGATTTCCTCAACGATTAATTAACCTTTATTATAAAAATCCCAGAGGTTTTTTAAAAAAATCGACGCCCAAAGTAGTTGTATATATTATAAAAACCGACACCCAACTTGGTGGTTGAATATTATAATATACGCCCCTACAGGGGGTGCAGGCTAGCTGCACCTATTGAGAGGATTTAGACGTCCCTCGCGGTACCCGAGTCTAACACACACTTACACTTGCAACACTACACTTACGACTTTAACACTTTACTCTCACACTTACATTTAGGGAGGCGATTATAGCCTCAATGTGCTTTTTACCTTAAAATGAAATAATAATAATGAAAAATAAAATATAAGTATATATAATATTTTTTTTTAAAGATCATTCGAAAAAAATCTGGAAGATAGAATAGGCGCTCATTTCAAGGCCTCAAGTCTGTTTACCATGATGAAAGTTCAATTAGCTCATTTTCAATGAGTTATTGCTAAAACAGTGAAAGACAGGAAAGAAACAACTACTGCAATTATCACCAATAACCATGGCGCGGTGAGGTTAGTTCTGCGAAAAAATCTATTGAGATTTTGTGTAACTCCCAATCACAGGAAATAGCTTCGCAGAAGTTCTTAGTGAATCAGAAGTTTACGCTTGACGTAACAAAATATATTGTCGTTTTTACTTCATTTAACAAAAAAAGATTTTATATAAATTTAACTCTTAGTTAATTACAAGGAGTTGTAGGAAACTTTTCCGGATTGCGTTTTTTTTTTGGATTAGTTAACGTCGTCCATTGAACGTAAAAGTACAAGAACAGGCAACCTAACCTAACCTGTGTAACTGCTGGCGGACCAGGTCTGTTATTATTATGATTATTGCTCCCACTTGGCTTGCGTTTACTAATTTCTCCTCTACAGAAGGCAATGACCATTTCAAAAGGGGCAAATTACAACAAAGCTAAGAAACAAGCTCGAAGAGCCGTTACTAAAACGTTATGCTTTAAACAAAATGCTCAATTTATTTACTTCGGTAAAGTACATTTAGTTGAGAATAATTTAATTAGATGGAAGTTTTAGAGTTGTTAAAAACAATTGCTGTCGTAAATTGTTTTTCAATTGGAAAATAAGCAACTAGAACGGCCATCATGATAAGACCTTGAAATTAGCGACGCTCCTGTTTTCGAAATCACAAATGGTTGTCAAAATTTATTTAACACTCACGTGTTTGCAATTTTGGTCCGCAATTTTGATTTTAACAGTGCAAAAAACAATTAGGCAAGTTCGTTAACCAGCAAAAATCCGTCCAACAATTCAAAAATTTTCAGAAACACTTTTTGTCTAACACTAATTTGAAAATCTAATTCATCGCAGTCACTGTTAAATCAGTATAAATTAATATTTTAAAAATTAAAATTCTATTGAAAATACGAAAACTGAACTGAAGATATCAGAGTTTATTTTCGTTTCTCGATGTAACTACAATGTTTAAATTAAGACAATCTGGATCTAAACTTTCCTCGTCTGTCTGCTCTTGGGTTAGATCCCGTCATCCCCCAACAGCGTTCGCCGAAGTCTGCGTGGCTAATTGTTGAGACTTTGGACCAGACGTCCTTTAGTTATCATCTGGCATTACCTAACCAGCGTAGCTTTGTATTGGGGGATATTTCATTTTCTAAGCTACCAGAGGGATTCTGATGGCCGGAAAGAAACTGTCAAAATCCATAAAGCCCATTCTAGGGAATTGTAAAAGAAAATTTTCTCTGGTTAGAGAAAATTGCATAGTTGTGGATGAAACTGATGCTGTATCTAAAACTATGGAACCAACAAGCAGTGAATTACAGTACACTGGGGGGACGGTAGGAACACCTACCCAGAGTGCAATGGGAGAAAGCTAAGGTGGTTTCGAACGTTGTAAATCTAATCTGTAAGAAGTCTATAAACGTTTATCAAGACCGCGAAATCGCAAACTGAGAAGAGAATAAGCGGTAGGAAAGAAGCTTCCAATTAAACCTAAATGCAAAAAACCTCCCTAGGATTAAACCTTATTGAGCTAAGATGGGGCTCGATGGTCGAAGTGACAGAAGCATCGGTCAGTTTACTGTTTCACTCAACTGTGCACATAAAGGTTCTTAGTTCGAGCGGCAGTGCTTTCTCTGCTTTTCCGTACCGTTATCGCTGATCCCTAGTCCTGATCCATTCGGGAATTGTACGCCCAGAGTGGACGAGATTTATCCAGGAAAAACCGTGCGTAGACTATACGGTACGGATGAGAAAAACGATAAATGCCAGCAGGGGCTAAGGACTCTGAAGACCTCCAGCAGAATGAACTAGTCACACTAATTAAACCTAATTGAGGATACCAGTCTACTGAATCAGAACCCAAGAAGTTTAGTTGCGCAACAGATCCTTTCGACTGCGGCGCCAAGGACCACTAAACCTCCAAAGAATCAATCATTTCCGATTTAATTTAAAACTGGTACACGAATCGATTTTGGTCACGGCTTGGACAAGTTCGTTAACTTGCAAAATCTGTTCAACTGTTTTTGAAAGGTGGATATTATTATAAATCTTAAACGTCATAACGTTTGTTTATTATCAGCGAATCAAACTTGCATAAATCAGCCTTTTCAATTTTCAAATTCCACTGAAAAAAACTGACGGCGAACAAGGTTCATTTTCTTACTTTCAATTTAGTTTAAAGAGTTAACTGTACTAATTTACGTGCATTTTATTGTCATTAAGGTTAAATTAGAGTTTTCAAGAAAGTGTACGGCAAAAATTACTGTCGAAACCTCGCTTCCATCAGGGTCAGCGAGACAGGTGCGTGCCGCGATTATTTAACAAGAAGTGCGCTCTATTAAAGGATGTTGCTTGGACGGCGGACATCGTTTTGCAGTCAAGGCCAATTTGTAGCCGTCGCAGACTCCTCGGTCGGGGCTAGAACTATTAGAGATAACTGGACTCGCTTCTGCGAACACTAAGTTCATCTGACCCGAAGCACGCATATGATTTTAAAACTATTTTCGTCGGTTAATATTATCGTTGTGTTCGTAATAAAAAATAAAATACTTTAATTAAATTAAAACTTTTCTTAACTTACGAAGCTTGCACAACAGTCGGATACTGTACTATCGATGAAACATTTACATTTTGTTTCGAACGTTACTTGTAAATGAATAACGGAGGAACAATTTTAACATATTAAGAACAGCTTCACACAAGCAACTTGTGGGAAGCAAGATTATCAGAACAAAGACGGACATTTTGGCTCAAGAACCTGAGGGAATAGTATGGCAAAGGTACCAAATTTCGAGCAGCTGTCTATGAAATATAGACCTAAATTTTCAGTAAGAGGTGGACACCAGAAGAAAAAGAAGATTAACTATTACTTTAAAAAGGTCACTGCATAAAAAAACAATCATTTTTAAGGTTTTTATTACGAATTATAGCGAGAATTTTTGCCCTTTAAAATGATGTACCGTTTATGTACATATGGTATGATTCTATTCTATGGTTATTATTGAAATGCATCCTCCATAGATCTATTGCGACCCCTTTCTATATTCCTGAGTTACTCAGTAGGCGCTGTAGCCTTCTCCTTTCCTAGTGTCTTCATAAAGTCTAGATTTTAAGAGGGTTTAAGATGTTTAACTCCTCCACTTCTAGTTGGTGACTTAATTTGTTATTGAGGTGTTTGCAGATGTTTGTTCTGATTTCATGTTCCACCTTACTCTTGACCCTTATAACGGAGGTTTTGATAAATTTGGCAGGCTTTTTGTTGTGCGTTGAGTTCCAGCTAATTCTATTTAATCCTTACTCTTGTTTTTTTCCACGAATAGCTAAGGAAATAATGACCGCTCACACTGAGCCCCGCATGCAAGTGTCGCCAGGCCTCACAACACCGTTCGCTTCACCATTAGGTCAGTGCCATTCAATGCTTGTGTGTGTGTGTGTGTGTGTGTGTGTGTGTGTGTGTGTGTGTGTGTGTGTGTGTGTGTGTGTGTGTGTGTGTGCGCGCGCGCAAA
>CM040191.1:18612500-18627500 GCA_022606455.1 Callitettix versicolor | reverse complement strand
GCTTAGAACTATTGCACGTTATTTCTAACAACTCGAAACGCTTATTTCAGGCGCCTACTTTAGTTTTAGTCTTTTTATATAGTCTAAAGATTTAAAGAGGATTAAATTAGATTAGTTTAAAGTACAAGAGGAAGGGATTATAAAACCCCAGGCATTGCGATCGACGGACTTATTGTGCCTTTAGTAAGTTCCAACACTGCCTAGCTCATCCTGCTGGAGGTCCTCAGGCTCCTGGAAACTCTCAGCCTCCTGCTGGTAATAGCCTCAGTCATAAATGGTGTGACCTGCTTAAAGAGGATTCAAGGTGGGTAGCTCCCACACTTCTAATTGGTAATTTTCCAGTCTTTATTCAGTTGCTTCCAGATCTGCTAATTCCCTTTCAATTTCTCTTTCCCTTGACCCTTGTTACGGAGGTTTTGCTCCATTTGGCCAACCTTTTATTTGTGCCGTGAGATCCCGCTCACTCATGAGAACATTTACAAGTAGCTAGAGAAATGATGTCTGCCCATTTACCTTGCATGTATGAGTAAGGCTAAGGTACATTAGGGGGTTGCTAGATATTCTAGGGCCCCACAGGGGGTGCAAACTAGTTGCATCTATTAAGAGGATTTAGACGTCCCTCGAGGTATCCTAGTCTAACATACACTTACAACACTACGCTTACGACTTTAACACTGTACACTCTCACTTACATTTAGGGAGGCGATAATAGCCTCAATGTGCTTTTCGCCTTAAAATAACAACAACAAAAGATTTCCTATGGTACCATTTAATACACCATTAGGTCGGTGGTATTCACACCGTTAGCACGGGTCACTTTACACATTAGAGGTAGCCAAGCTATGTAGAGTAGCGAATGTGTGTGTTAGCTAGAGGTGCGGTGGGATCGCTAAGCCCATCAGCTGCTCATTTCAGCTGCCTCCGCCGGAAATCTTCAGTGTGAATTTCTCACTGTTCTTACCTGATCAGGCCTTAATCCTGGGGGTACCCAAGTGTACTCCTCCAGAGCACAACCAGAGTCATCGTCTGATTGTGAATGCCTCTGCGGGTCGGCGATTCCTTTCCCTAACAACTTATCGGTGATGCTCTCTGAAGGAGCTGGTAAGGACGGCTTGGACGGCAAAGCAGGGTGAGACATGGTGTGATCCTCCCTGGGACATTTGCAGTTCCGGCACACTTTCCTGTAATGCAAAGGAAATACGTTAACAACAGGTGATTAGAAAATTATATGTGTTTAGGACAGGATTAGGTGAATCGAAAATAGCGGCAATCAGTTGTCTCGTTGACGTGATAGAAGCAAATTTCCAAAAGTATTTTACTTTACCTTACCCTTTTAGAAATTCTGATTTCGCAATAATAATCAGCGATAAAATCTGCTTATATTAAAACTTTCAAAATTACTTTCAATATTAAAACTTTCAAAATTACTTTCAAAATACGCAAAAGACTGTCGTAAAAACATTTCTTAATTTCTAAAAATTTTAACGCTCTAGAAATTGAATTAAAAAAAATTAAGACAAACGTTATGCATTTTTTAAAAGATTTTGAAATAACAATTTTGAAACTGTTCAACGAATTCACCAAAAACAGAGTTATTTCACAGAGTGCAGTTATCCAAGATATTGTAATTCAACAAGAACTTGTCCAAGATATAGCCATAATCGATTTTTTATCAAGTTTGAATCAAATTTCGCCCTCTCTCTCTCTCTCTCTCTCTCTCTCTCTCTCTCTCTCTCTCTCTCTCTCTCTCTCTCTCTCTCTCTCTCTCTCTCACACACACACACGTATATATAAATTTTAACGACCCCTCAAAAAGTAATCTAAGGGTCAGGATCGATGCTGGTTTCAAGGTCAAGTATCTGGGTCTTACCATGATGACCGCTCCAATAGCTCATTTTTCTAATGGAAATTGGCAAAAATTCAAGAATCATGGATTTTTAAAAAGAGAAGGAAAATGTTCAAAAATCGGTCTAGCTTCTCAGAATAGCTATTTGAGATTTTGTTCTCAGACCAAGGGCTATAAGAAGATTCATAAATGAAATCAGTGTATCAAATTTGTAACAAAAGAAATTTTCGATTCGAACATAAATCGAAAAAACCCTGACCGCCGTCAAATTTGTTTTGTTTTTTCCGATTTACTCTGGAATTTTTATTATTGTTTTCATTATAAAATACAAAAAAAATATTCTCATGTTGTAATATTGTGTTTTTATTGGCTGCCAATTCGTTCCTATCTACCAGCCGCAGTATTGTGTAAAAAAATTATTAAAACCGTCGCCGAAGGAGTTTTTTTGTAACAAAACCGCGGCCATCTTAATTGGCTGTAACAACCGTTAATGACTAATAACGGGCACAATGGCTGCTGTAGTGACCTCTTTGTTTATACCCGTCCTAGGCAAACGTTACAAGAAGAGCCTGGTTTGTTTGAGTGGAATAAGGTAATGCAACTTTAAAACAAGATTTTATCGAGGTAATGTATTACTAAACAAAAGTACTTTTGTCACCAATAAAAGTGTATTAGCAGTTGTGCGGTAGCTTTGCGGCCGATTTTGTTTGAAAAGGTCTTTTGTTGTGTATTTATCTTTAAGATGTCTTCTCTTATGTAACTAACGTTTTTTCAGTAATAATCCCCCTAGCTGAATCTATTAAGCTGAATCTGTATGTGTTCTAACCTATTGAGAGGATTTAGACGTCCCTCGTGGTACCCGAGTCACACTTACACTTGCAACACTTACATTTACGACCTTAACACTTTATTCTCACACTTACATTTAGGGAGACGATAACAGCCTCAATGTGCTTTTCGCCTTAAAAATAAAAAATCTATAATAATTCCATTTTGAACACAGTTATTAAAATAAAAGTGGTTGTATTATACTGTAATTAATTTGTTTCAATTTGCGAGAATTTTCTGAATTCTTGTACATACTAATTTATTTCATTTTACCTTCCTTTCGTTTTCGGTATATATATATATATATATATATATATATATATATATATATATATATATATATATATATATGTGTGTGTGTGTGTGTGTGGTGTGTGTGTGTGTGTGTGTGTGTGTGTGTGTGTGTGTGTGTGTGTGTGTGTGTGTAATACTGAAAGCTTGTCTGTGTGTTTACCGAATAGACATTTTTATTATTTGAGATACAAAATTTCACACCGAAGTCTCTAAGTACAAGGTGAAGTGTAGGTAGCGGACCCTCCCCTACCCCAATTTCTCAATTCAGTTAGCCTATATCACCAAAGCGGAAATATATATTTGTTCACAATCTTTAGCTATGTAGTTGGTTTTCACGAGACTATAATTTCCACATAGAGACCCTTGATCTCCAAACACTTCCTCCACTTTTAAAAATTGAATTTTGTTAAACTTTTATTTAAAAAAACCAGTATTTTTTCCGTAGTTGTCGTAGTGAATTCTAATAATCACTTCATCTAGACCCAAGTAATACGGTTACCCATGGATAGTTTGCTACAAACCAATGATGTGCATGAAAACAAGCAGTAAAATAGCATTTTCAAGAATAAAGATAAACTATAAATGAGCTGAGGAACAGAAAAAACGAACCGAGCCTAGGTCACATGTACTGATTACTCTGGTCCACAGTGTACACAAAAAAAGGTCATTACTTATAAAGAGGATGAGAGTAGTGTAACTTTTCTTGATAATTTTTGTACATATCAGAGACCAAATTATCAATTTTTCTTTCATTACCTCAAGCTACACAATTACCAATAAAGCGGGTAGTTAACTACCAATTGGCAACACTGCTGCCGTAATGCTACGAATAAACCCTTTCGGACTAGACGTATTCCTGCGCATGTTACTAAATACTTTGAGGTGTTTAAAGACGTGAATATTTTTTTTGAACGATTTTGTTAATAATAATTATACAAAATTATTTAGCCTTGTAACAATTATTACCGTGAGAGATAAGGTACCCCGCGTACCCATTAATTTCAATTTATAAGTGGGCATTCCCAATTACTACCGCCATGTATCCCACGCAGTATATTGTGGACAAAGTTTTCAGTACGCCCTTGTTGTCGATTTAAGGTTTTGTGTTCACATTAGGCACGTACACGATCAACTTGTCTGTTACGGGTGATCTTCCAGAACTTGTCCTTTTGTCCGTCGTTCTTCAAAACATCCGTACATTGAACTTATAATTTGGCGACACAAATTTAAAACATTTCTTTTTTTGTAATCACGAAGTTAGACACGTACACGCACGAACTTTAAGCCAGAATTTCAGAATTACCGAAGTAAAACAGTGTGTGTGTGTGTGTGTGTGTGTGTGTGTGTGTGTGTGTGTGTGTGTGTGTGTGTGTGTGTGTGTGTGTGTGTGTGTGTGTGTGTGTGTGTGTGTGTGTGTGTGTGTGTGTGTGTGTGTGTGTGTGTGTGTGTGTGTGTGTGTGTGTGTGTGTGTGTGTGTGTGTGTGTGTGTGTGTGTGTGTGTGTGTGTGTGTGTGTGTGTGTGTGTGTGTGTGTGTGTGTGTGTGTGTGTGTGTGTGTGTGTGTGTGTGTGTGTGTGTGTGTGTGTGTGTGTGTGTGTGTGTGTGTGTGTGTGTGTGTGTGTGTGTGTGTGTGTGTGTGTGTGTGTGTGTGTGTGTGTGTGTGTGTGTGTGTGTGTGTGTGTGTGTGTGTGTGTGTGTGTGTGTGTGTGTGTGTGTGTGTGTGTGTGTGTGTGTGTGTGTGTGTGTGTGTGTGTGTGTGTGTGTGTGTGTGTGTGTGTGTGTGTGTGTGTGTGTGTGTGTGTGTGTGTGTGTGTGTGTGTGTGTGTATGTTTCTGTGCTCGTTTGTGCTCGTTTGTGCCTGTGCGTGCGTGAACGCGCATGCGTGTGCTTGTTTGTGTGCGTGTTTGGTATGTGTGTGTGTGTGTGTGTGTGTGTGTGTGTGTGTGTGTGTGTGTGTGTGTGTGTGTGTGTATGTATGTATGTTTCTGTGCTCGTTTGTGCCTGTGCGTGCGTGAACGCGCTTGCGTGTGCTTGTTGTGTGTGCGCGCGCGCGTTTCTATGAAATTTTGTAATATGAAATAATGTCACACAGAATTTGGAGTATTTCGCTAATTTTACGGGTTAACATTTAATTTTTA
The DNA here is from genome assembly GCA_022606455.1 of Callitettix versicolor. NCBI lineage: Eukaryota > Metazoa > Arthropoda > Insecta > Hemiptera > Cercopidae > Callitettix > Callitettix versicolor. The sequence goes on along the minus strand of CM040191.1, from coordinate 18,622,395 downwards.
TAATTTTTGAAGACATTGATTTTAAAACAATTTCCGGTCAAAAATAGTTGAAAAATTAAGAAAAACCGGATTCATCTCTACAACGGTTTTCACGATTTTGATAATCTTTTCTCAAATCCGGGTCAATACAGGTAGTCAATTTAAAAAGGCTGGTTCGAAAACTGGCCAAAATGAAGTAACAAAAAATTATAAATTATATACATACCCACAAACACACTAAATATACATATACATTTTAACGACGCTTCAAAAAGCAATCTAGAGGTCAGGATCGGTGCTCATTTCAAGGTCTCGCGTCTTACCACGACGGCTGCTCCAATACCTCATTTTTTCAATGGAAATTCGCAAATAATAAAAAGTACAAATGGATAGAACGTTTACATTTTTTCGTTAAGGATAAAAAACCTGGATAAAAAAAAACTGCATAAATTACACAACCATCAGAACTCATGCCTGGCAAGGTACACCTGACCTTACACATCGTTACCTTCCTCGACGTCACAGAAGCGCCATACTTCAAACTGGAACCATTAGGTTAATCTTTCAGAAACCCACAGATTATAATTATTGATCTAACGTACAGACTCGTGTATTTTAAGCAATGTTATAATTACGCTTGATTGATATGGCGAAGGCTTCTGGCTTCCAATATAAGAACACTGACCACGGTCACGTGATAAAGTGTTGGCTTTCACTGGCGCAATCTTCAAGTACAGTATTAATTAAATAACTGTATTAAAAATCTTTTAACGTGTAACATGTTTTAGGGCTGGTCGCCATGTAAGATTTTTGCCATGCGTGCTCGTATTATATACCAAAGTACAATTGTGACTGCTTCTAAACAGATGATTTCGCACAACAGCTGTTGCTTCAATATCATTTCAATTGAGGTTATGTTAAAAATTCAATTTCTACATAAAATGGACAATAAAATTATTAAGAAAACATACTTTTTAAATAAAGAACAAAGATTATGAAAAAAGGCAAACGAGAAAGACAACGACTATTAGAAATTAAATTAAAACTAAACATGAAATTAACGATAAAAATATTACAATAAGAGAGTTACGACTGAAGAGCAACATCAATAACAAATACAGGGAATCGAGAAAAACATGATACATGATTTATATTTTGGTTCGGTAATAGAATTTCTTTTTAGTTAACGCAGTGCATGCTATTGTATATACAAAAATATAATTGTGACTACTTCTAAACAGCTATTGCTTCAATGTCATTTCAATTGAGGTTATGTTAATTTAATTTCTAAATAAAATGAACAATAAAGTTATTAAGAAAAAATATGTTTTAAATGTAGAACAAAGATTAGGAAAAAAGCGAACGAGAAAGGCTACGACGATTAGAAAATAAATTAAAACGAAAAAAATAAAATTAACGATGAAAATATTACAATAAAAGAGTTATGACTGAAGAACAACATCAATAACGAAAACGAGGAATCGAGAGAAAACATTACACATGATTTATATTTTTGTTTCGGTAACAGAATTTGTTTTTATTCACACTGATAACACGCTTATATTTATAAAATTGTCGCAGCAATGGAATATTCGGTATTTATGCACTTTCGGGTGATTTATTTGAGTAACGATTTTCTATAAATTTTATTTAATTATTTATTATCGAATTAAAAGATCTTCACCCGCGGAGGATTAAATTTCTTACAATAAGTTAGGATTTTAAGCGATTTTTAACGCAACTATATTATGACGTCATTGACGTTTACAGCATGTTAGAAAACCTACGCATGATTATATACCTACCAACGTGACCTATATACTGTTCATGTGCGTTATCACAATATAATAAATCAATTAGTGTTCAACGTTATTGAACAACTGATTCTACCGGGAACATCAATTATCAAATATTAGTGACTTTTGGAAAACTTATAATGGCCTTTCTGATCGCGGCTTTACCCATCTCACGGATAACCAACCACGGATAAATTATCACGGGTTACAGTAATAATTTAAATATTACTTTCAACAATATTTTTTAACAATCAGCTGTTTTGTCCCACGCGCGCACACACACACACACGCGCACACACACACACACACACACACACACACACACACACACACACACACACACACACACACACACACACACACAATTAATTACTTGTCACCTAAGCCTGCACTCTCACGGGAACACTTTTATATTACTGAAATTTTGTTTTCAAACATTTTATCGGCTTTAAGTCGGTTTTATTTTATTGCAAAGCCTTAAAATAGAAAATTATGAGATATGAGAGTTCCCAGGTGTTCTGATAAGTGGGTAGGTACCTCATGTATGTAGTTTAAATAACGAAACTTGCGTAATGTAATATTATATGAGATACGGTTGAAGTATTTATCAATAACTATATCAATAAGAGACCTAACCTAAAACTTTATAATTCATTCCGAAATCAAAATAATATGACTTAAGGAGGCCACTTTACACTGTTGAAACCTAATCGTCCCTTAATAATTCACGAAATAGCCTGATCGAATCACAATTCATATGTTACATACCTACTTATCAAAACTATCCACGATTAAAAGAGCTATTTTGATGAAGGAAGGCACGCCGCCGCCAAGTGCGAAGATTGACATTGTTCAGTATACTGCTTAATCAGGTGACTGGTTCTTGACGGACTTCGAAGGTGATTTTACAACTTGTTTAACTGTTAAACTTGGTCTGGTACTTTTTACCAGTTGGTGTTTTTCGTTTAGATATACATAGGGCCTATGTACATTCATAACTAAATTTGTTGTTCAAAAACTGTACATAAAAGGTATTTACGACTCGTGAGGAAATAAATAAAAAAACCCGAAGGCGGTCGGGGTTTATTTACGGTTTTTGTCAATTTGGTTTACGATTTGGTTAAATTTTTATTTTTATTTCAAATTTGCTACAATTTGCTTCAAATTTTATATCTTCAAAAACTATTAAATTTAACGGAAATTCTAGATTAATTATTAAAATTTTAATTAAAATTTTACGATTGTTCTTTTAAAGAACGTACGATATTTTTTTTCTTTTACGTACGACATTTAAGGTTATATTTTTTATTTTACGAATGTTCTTTGTGAAATAACACTACAGAATATTGAGGTTAGAAGGTAACTTTAAATAAACCAAGTGCTGCCAACCGAAAATAACAAAAATTACCCTCAGTTCTAACAAACACTAGCGTATGAATTATTATGAAAAATAGTTATTATGAAAAAGGTTTATTTAAACTTACTTTTCATACGTGTGATAAATAAATTAATGTAGTTTACTAATACAATTTACTCGGTACTTTATTTAACACGAGAATACTACATAATTTGATTCATTTTAGAGTAAACTTATACAAATAAGTTGTGTTAAGACGTCCAAATTTATATTAAATGTCTTTACGAAGTGAGAGTTTCAAGTTTGCTCAGTAATATAGGAAAAGTATTTTTTATTCAACTGTTAACGATAACACAAAGCAATTGTTGACCATGCTTACAATTTGAAAGCTTATTTTTTTATTAGTGTTACATCCTCATCAAATATTTGTGAGTAATATTTTCTCGGGAACATTTCAGAGGGAGTCACGATAATGGAGTTGTCCTCAACTGAAATATTTCCGCCATTATAACGAAAAGATACGGAACACAAGTTGAAAGACGAAACAACTTTTTACAATTAATGACGCCATATTATTTTAGAATATCAAGTTGGCAGGTACGCTTATATAGTTCCGAGAAATGCCGCTAGGCACCGTTCAACTCGAGTTTAGTTTAGGGTCGAACATAGGCTTATACTACAGCAAAAACATAAATTTGTATGCAAGAAATAAAAGCATTCGAAGCATGCATCCGCCTTGCTGACGTGTAAGAAAGGAATTTACCAAAACCTAAACACATAAAGTTTGAATACATTAATGAAAATTTCGGTATATTTTTAAATTGTGTAAGAAAAAAATATATGAAAATGAATTCTGAACGTCTTACGTAATTTTACCAATTGTCTAAAAACCTGCATTTTTAGATTTTCAAATTTAACTGAAAATTCAAAACAAAAACAAAAACAAAACTTTACAGAAATGATAAGCTAATTTTCAGAAAAAAGGAATGTTAAAAAAGATGGTTTTAAAGATTTTTGAATGCCCGCCATTTCGCCATTTCGAAACGGTTAATCGTAATTTAACGGAGTGACTATGCAATTACCAAAATCAATTTTTGTGTCCAATTCTGTGTTTGTGTGTGTGTGTGTGTGTGTGTGTGTTTGTAATTTCAGTAGAATTGATTTAAACTTGGTTTGGAAGTAGCTTGTTAAAGGCAACATACAGCTATCTAGCTGACTTGATGGAAGCGATTTTCTAAAGTTGTTCTTTTTATATTAAACATTTGAAAATCTGAATTCACCATAGCAATTAACATAAAAATCTGCATAAATAAAGGTTTAAAATACTTCGAAAATACGAATATTCTGTTCGACATAAATTAATTATCGTAATTTAAACGGATTTTGAAAATGAAAAGTGTCAATGCTGATTGCGATGGTAAAATCAGGGTTTCAAAAAGTGTAAGGCAAAATTTTATAATCTTATTTATTAAAACTACCGTCATTTAGAAATTGTGGATTTTGCACGGTAAAGAACTTGTTCATGGAAGCTTATTACCAAAATCGATTTTTCTTCGAACATCGTATCAAATCGAACTATAATTGCAAATGATAGAGAAAATTTACTATGATCATGGTTAATTTTTATAAAAAAATAATTCTATATTAATAATAATATAGAGTATTGAAATAATAAACCAAATTTAAAAACACATCCACTCCTTAAAAGCTGTAAAAAATCAATTTAATTCATTCCTGTGGGTGTATTTAGGTGTATTATATTTTAAGAGATAAAAAGGGAACAGGAATTTCCTGCAGTGACTCAGAACTTGCCAGATCACAAAGAACAAGCTTTTCAAGATGATTATTGATCCTTAAAATATTACTAAATTGTAAACGGTTCCGATTTTAAAAAATGCTGGTTTTGCTGTTCGAAACTGGATTTTTTAAAATGTGAGTAAGTTCCTGCAAGGTTTATTGCGTTTTTTATTTATCTACATTATATACGTTCCTAAGTATATTATGTATTTTAAAAAAATTTCTGATATCCACTGAAATATTTTATATTTCTTGAAATATTTTTTAAAATAATTTATATTTCTTGAAATATTTTATACTTCTGAAATTGTTTATATAAAATTTTAGACTTTTATTTTCCAAACAGCATGTAGGTTTTGAGAAACAAATCCTAACAAGCGTTCTTTAAGTAACAAACAAATTCAAATTTATATTTTAAATTTTATTATTGTTACGCACAAAATAAGTATTATGTTTTCACAAGCAATATACAGTGTGCAACTAATTAACTATTAAATTAATTAAGGGTATTATTCTACACAAAATAATTATCTTTATTAGTTGTAAGTCGTAAAATCTTGCTCCTAACGGTGGTTTTAGAACAATGAGCTGCCATTAGGCTGAGAAACATGTCTAGACATCAAACTTGGCGATTCATAAAACTTAATGCGATTCTTGCATGATATAGTTGCTACATATTTATTTATACGATCTCACTATAATGAATCACCTCAACAAACAGCTGATGAGAGATGTCATTTGTTTGTTTTTTACGTTAATTTTGGTGTTATGTTTATTAGCGCGTATTAAAGAGCGTTAAGAAAAAAATATACAAAGTTCTCGCTGAACGACGTAAAACAAAAGTGAGCTCTGTAGTCAGATAAACATCGATCAATATATTTTCCAAGTGACGTTTTAAGTTTACGTGCGTGTGTGTGTCTGATCGCTGGAGACTTAATTAATCGAAAAAAATGTTATACCATTATAGGTATCGTTTGATTATATCGGGTATAACTATTTCGATAAAACGTCTTTCAAATTTAGTCCATCCGAATTTGAATGTACGAGGGCTATTCAGAAAGTAGATTACGTTTTTGGATAAAAAAAAACTAAGTACAGGAAAAAAATTTTATTATATACATTTGAAAGAGGAACTAAAATACTATTTTTCGACATAATCGCCAAACAAATTTAGACATTTGTCATATCGGTGAACTAGCTTTGAAATTCCCGTGTCGTAGAATTCCGCCGCCTGTGACGCCAGCCAGTCAGTCACGCCCGCGCGGAGATCTTACGACAAAGATGGTGAATAATTTCTTGATCGCATCGTAACGGGAGATGAGACTTGGGTTAAGCACGTTACCTGTGAGACAAAACTACAGTCTATGGAGTGGGGGCACACAAATTCCCCCAAAAAACCGAGGAAATGTTTGCAAACCCTGTCAGCAAGGAAGATCATGGCGACCGTTTTTGGGACAGGAAAGGTGTTCTTCTGGTTGACTTCCTAGAACGTGGAGCAACCATAAACTCAGAAAGGTATTGCCAAACATTACGAAACTTAAGACGAGCTATCCAGAACAAGCGGAGAGGAAAACTGAGTGCAAAAGTGTTGTTTTTGCACGACAATGCCCGCCCTCACACGGCAAATCGAACAAAAGACGTCTTGACGGCCTTCAAGTGGGAGATTTTCTCTCATCCACCCTACAGTCCGGACCTGGCACCTAGTGATTTCCACTTATTCCCGAAGATGAAGACTTGGCTTGCAACACAGCGCTTCGATGACGACGCAGATCTCCGCGCGGGCGTGACTGACTGGCTGGCATCACAGGCGGCGGAATTCTACGACACGGGAATTTCAAAGCTAGTTCACCGATATGACAAATGTCTAAATTTGTTTGGCGATTATGTCGAAAAATAGTATTTTAGTTCTTCTTTCAAATGTATATAATAAATTTTTTTTCCTGTACTTAGTTTTTTTTTATCCAAAAACGTAATCTACTTTCTGAATAGCCCTCGTATCAATATGTATTCCGCACTTTTTGAAGAAATCGAAAGTGTTGGCGCCATCCGTTACAAAACTGCAATGGCGGAATTAGCCGGGGTTGGGGGAAGGGGCGCCCCCTCCTGAGGGTTTGTAAAAAAAATGTTTACTATGACCACCCTAGTAAAGGCAATTACTGAATTTAGCCTAAGACTTTTTAAATTAATTTCATTGTGTGTGTGTGTGTGTGTGTGTGTGTGTGTGTGTGTGTGTGTGTGTGTGCGCGCGCGCGCGCACACACACGAGTTTTATAAAAGCTATAAAGAATCTAAAAAAAGACTTGATAAAATAAGTGACTTTTTGCACAAATCTATCGAGCCTATATGCGAACAATGCTCTGATCTTAAGGTATGGTAACTTCGGCAATTAAAACGAAACTTCTCAATCGAAGCTTAGTGTAGCATAGGATTATTACGATGAATATTCTTATCCAATTATTAAGACATTGTACAGCTGCTCTCAACGCTCCCTGCTTCCATTGGAACACCAGAACGTATTTTAAACAATGAGCATTCTGGTTAAGATCGCGAATGACTGAAGATCGTTTGACGGGTCTTGCACTGTTTGAAGTTCATCGGGATATTAAAATAAATACTGACGATTTAATAAATCGATTTGCAAATAATAGGAAAAGAAGACTTTATTTTCTTTTATAAAACATTATATAAAACAAGTATTTTCGCAATTAAAAACTACACGCATTTCTGTAATAATCTAACATTAATTTTCTATACCAAACAAAAATTAATTTTTGTAATTATAAATAATATTATTTTTTTATTGTTTAAAATGTTACGTTTAATTAATTTTAGTAAATCATAATCTATCTTATTTCTCATATTATTATTACCATTTTTATTATTAATATTATAATTACTGCCATCATGATTTTTATCTTGCCTCAAGAAATTCCTAGATTCGCCCCTGCAAAACTGTCTCAGGTAACAATCAAAGTGATTAATATTTTTACATCTAGAACTAAGTTTATTACTTCCTAAAGTCCGTCTTCAGTCATTAAAGTTCTCAATGAAATTTGATCTGAAGATTATACTCAACTCTGTATCGAGTTAAGTTTATATTTATTAATGGACAGAACCTACGTCTTTAAGTGTCAATAAAGTTTTATTACTTCTATTTTTGGCTAGCATGAACGACAATCTCTAGAGATTATAAATGTTGCTTTTTTTTTAAATTTCCACTGGAAAAATAAGGTATTGAAGAAATCACCCGAGAGCGTGGTGTTTGTTTGTGTCAACGGGTTTTAGGCGTTCGAAATTTTGATCCGACTTGATTCAAACTTAGCACAAAATCGAAAGTTTTGACAATTTCGTTTATCAGAAAAATTCGTTCAACAGTTTAAAAATGACGGGCCATTTACATTTAAAAAATTCGTAACTTCTTTTGATCTAAATGTTTTTGAAAATCGGATTTCACCATTGAAAACTGCATTACCTAATCTGACTGCGGTCAGGGTTATGTAATTTGAAATTCAATTGCAGATTTCAATGCTAATTATAATGGTGATATAGGTTTTCTAAAAAGAAAAATACCTTTGATTTTTTTTTATTTTAAGGTGAAAAGCACATTGAGGCTATTATCTCTTCCTTAAAAATGTGTGAGTGTAAAGTGTTAAAGTCGTAAGTGTTATGTTGTGTGTGTGTTGACTCGGGTACAGCGAGGGACATCTAAATCCTGCGGGGAATTACCTTTGAAAATTTCCTTCTATCATGTGTCCGAGACAGTTGCTGCTGTTTTTCAATTTCACCTTAAGAAAACAATATGTCAATCGTTGAACGTTATTATTAAATTTGTTAAAAAATCTCATTTAAATAAATGATTTCGATAAACCTTTCGACGACCTCCGGCGTCTTCCGATTCCAAGCTTCCATTTCCCCTGTCATTCCACAGGATCTTGATCCAATCCTCTCTCTCTCACACTTATCAATTCCCTCTCTTCAACTAAGTCTCGGTCTTCCTCTTTTTTTGCGACCATTCGTTTCCATTTTAAAATCTGTTTGAGAAGTCGATTTTCGTCCGTCCTTCGGATACGGCCGAACCATCAAAGTTGTTTTGTCTTGATGTTGTCTACAATGGTGTGCTTCGCATCCATGATTTCACGGATTCTTACATTTTTTATCTTTTCCCGTTTGGACCGACATGCGGCTTTTCACCAATTTCTGTACCTTCAAGACATTCTTCTGCTTTTTTGTTTCAGTGACCGTACTTCGCTTCCATATGAGATTATACTTATTACAATTGTATTACATTCTCACATTCTCTTAATTCTCCGAAATAAAGTAACAGGAATAGCGATATAATTTTTGAAAATCGAATTTGAAATTCGGAGTTATTCCCGATTACTTCTGGAGTAAACGAATTTTATTTGAAATTTAGTTCACCGAAGTATTACAAATCATCACATACGGTAACAACTTTATCAAGTGTTTCTGATAAATTAAATGGATTTCGGTTTTTTTGTCGATACCTTTCTAATCCAAAAATAATTTAATGTGAAAGTTTTTGTGATGCATTTGTAGCGTTAAGTAAGAATTAAATTTATAAATAAAACGCAATAACGCGAACACTAGAAAGTCATTCAACCGTGAACAAAAGGAATAACTTACAGCTACAAAAACATCAGCCGATAATCAATTCATTGTTCAAATTGATTCGTTTAATCTATTCATGCGAATATTTCAACGTATTTTACATTCATTTGCATGCTTTACTTGTTCATACAGAATGGCTTTGTTCCGTATTTAACGACCTGTATATTAACACATGTATGTGGTTAAACATAGCATAAAACCTTCTGACGAGTATATTTGTTCTCGGGTGTACTGCTGTTAGCACTTTGCTTACGAGTGAATAACGTTGTATAATTTTGCGCGCGTTCAATTCCCATAAAAACCGATTCGGAATTATATAAGAAAAACCAGAAAACCG